>JBCNJP010000027.1:96690291-96783192 GCA_039602395.1 Deinandra increscens subsp. villosa
AGAGGGACGAGGGGGCGCGGCGGCGGCTCGGTGAGCAGCTGTCGGCGGCGAGACGACGGGCAGCGACGGTGATGAAGGATTAGGGTTCTCGCGAACGGGTCGTCGGAGAACAAGGGAGGCGGCGGCGGCGGGCAGGCTGTCGGCGGCGGAATCGTGAGAGGGAGGAGAGGGGGGGCCGAAAATCTCACTTGGAGGATTAGGGTTTTCACCCCCTTTAGTCGGTTATATTTATAACTGATTTAGTTCCCGTTAACCCCCTCGATTTTTAATTAATCCTTAATTGAACCATTTAATTTCCGAAATTAACATTTAACTCCTTAAATGTTTGTCGCTTGCCGAATATTAGTCAAACTAATAATTTTGTCGATCTTCGTCCATGACGCAAATAATATTTAACGTCTTTTGTCGCTCTATTAATCTTAATGATTAATAGTAATAAGTAATTAATTATTTATCTATTAAACTATTTAATAAACAAATAATTAATTCTTCTGCGAATTTACCGGTTATAAAAGTAAGCGGTCTTAAATACCCGTTGCCTCCGGTGTAACTCTTACGGGTCTTGACCGGGTCGGGTACTTGATTTAGTCGGGTCTGGACACCTAAATCCAACACTTCCGTGGTCCAGGAAGCCCGTCCCTGGCTCCCCTTGTCCTTTAAGGCCGTCACAACACCGTTCGCCTATTCCCGAGGCCGGCGCTAGTCCCATCCTATCGGAATTGTAGCTTTGAGGAGTACTTTAATTCCTTTTGTTTTCACGCAGGCCCTTCCGCCCAGATGCTTCTCCTTCAAGATTTGGTTGCGTCCTTCTTTGAGTCTCTGTCCTTCTCCGAGGCCATTCGTGGGTATATCCCATCATAGAACCTTTTACCATTGAAGATGCATGCATGAAGGTTTCAATGAACGACATTTTAGCGGTTGCTCCTCAGAAAGACAATTTGAAGGAACTCTTCATATTCACAATGATAGCAGGAGGTGCTCTTCCTCAAAGGGTCAGAGAAATTCAGAGAATGATTGAGAATGACTTCATTACACTTGAAATGAAGGATAATGCAGAAGAAGGGGTCGATTTAGATGTAGGACTGAGGTTGTTGAAACAGAAGAGGTTGAAACTGAGAAAAAAGAAAAAAGAATTTGAAAGTGTGTTGATAAAGATGTACAGAATATCCAGGATCCTCCTACTTTTACCGAAGAAGTCTATAAAGTGGATATGGATATAGTTGATGAGAAGATTGAGGCTGTGTTAAAAGATTACAAAGGTATCAGTTCTCCTGAGGTAAGTAAAATTGAAGTTACCTCGGAAGCTGAAGCTGAAGTCCTACCGAGTGAATGTTACTCCGGGTGAACAAGTTACCTCGGAAGTGAATGTTACTCCGGGTGATTAACTTACCTCGGAAAGAGCCTTGGTTGTTTTCGAGGAACAAGTTACCTTGGATGTCATAGTTACTCCGGAAGAAGAACTTACCTCGGTAATGTAATTCTCATCAGATGCAGCAAATCCAGAAATAGATCCAATCAAATATAAATTCACTCACTTAAGCCAGCATATGGGATGAAGCTGAAATACTTGGAAGCTGAAATACTTGGAATGCTTTCTGTTAGGAAAATACAACAAGTTATCAATTTCTCTTGGTTGACATCTGCACCATCGTTGCCTATTATCGGAGAGCCAATCCTACAGATTGAGGCTCCTCTTGTTGCAATAGATGGAGTCACATATGAGAATGGATATTTGATTGTGTTCGACCCATACTACCCACCATCCCATCCAGGGATGCTTTAGAGATTAACCCTGTTATTCATAAGGTTAGTCAAATTGACAATATTTTGGCTAATTACTAGGCCAATTATAAACCAAGACCAGAAAGGTGAGTATTAGACCACTGCCTAAATACATTAGAAGGGCTGGAGTCAGTCATAAGTGATCAGTTTCCCTCACGAGGATTCCACTCTAGGGAAAGGGAAAGAGAAGATGACTCCTGATGAAGTTTCTCATGTAGAATTTGAGAAGAGATTCAAGCCTGAGTGCAAGAATGTGCTTACTCCTGAAAATAAGGTTGACTATTCTAGAACTATCTTTATACCTTTACTTGACAGGTATGGAGAAGACACTGATGGCAGGAGAGAATGTGATAAGGCACTGGATAGAGAATTCAACAATAGAATGATTGATCATGCTACTCAACTCAAAGACATCAAAGATATGATGAGAAGAAGTAAGGAAGGAGTACATATTCTGGCAAAAGTGTTTGCTGCTGAAAAGATCAAGGCTATAGCAGAGCCTGTGGTTAAACTTCTTGATGGGCAAGAAACCACCCTTCCTGCTAAAGATGTGGATATGATAAATGATGCACTGGCTGATCAAATGAATGAAGTGATGGAACATGTGAAAATGGATTAAGAGTTGGCTATGGCCTTTAAGCTACGAGAAGACATAAACTTATATCAAGACAATGATGAAGTTCTAGACTAAATAAAAGAAGCTAAGAGAAGGTCTATTGATAAAAAGATAAAGAGATTGGATCAGGAAAAGAATAAAAGGCACCTGAAATGGGCCAAAGATGCTGATAGAGAAACTGAAAAAGAAAAGGAAAATATCAGACTTGTCAAAAATGATGCCAATTGGGAACTTTTAAAGAAGTGGAGAGACAAAATCATAGCTATAGAATGGGCTAAGCCCGAAGATCTCAATCTATCCTCTATAAATTAACTGTGTGATCTAATGTCATTGATAGTGCAACAGGATTATGATCTCAAGCTGACCAAGAAGCTTGAAGAAGACAATGCCACTCATGAGAATTTGAAGAATGATGAGACATAGAAATAGATACATGCTCCTTTAACAACGACTGAGGAGACCAGAGCTCTCAAGAGATTCTTCATAGAGATTTTAGGAGAAGATAAGAGGAGCATAAATCCCACCTTTTTTACAAAATTAAGGAATAGGTATTCTGAAATCAGGAAGGAGCAGTCCAGAATCTCAGAAAAAACTAGAGTTCTAGGCCACCTGGTGCATTTCAGGTACACTATCTCTTCCTCATAAACCTATGTAAGTTTGTGAGTTGTGGATCGTTTACTCGATCAATGATCAAACATGTAATTCGAGTTAAAAATCAACACAAAGAGGTAAATACAATGTGAAATTGTATTACTAGACTTTCAGAGTACACACAGAAGAATAGACGCAGTCCCTATCATTTTATACAAGAAGAAGTTATTTTTGCTTGTATAACACCGTCCGAACCAGCTGTCACACGAACTGCCACTTCGGCTCAGTTTGTGTGCACCCGAACTGGCAGTTCGGGTCAGTTCGGACACAGCCTCCTTTTGTAGCTTTTGTCTTGTACTTGATACTTCACACGAGGACCAAGAACAAGATCTAACAATTGTGCGGGCATGACTGTGTTTATTTGTTAATTTTAAGTTTAAGTGCAAAATTTCAAGTCTTGAAAGTTTTTAAAGTTGAAAATCTGTTTTTCCGTAGAAACTTTTGAATTTCTGAAAAATTTCACTATACGATCTAGAGTTTACTCTATACGGTCTAGAAATGGACTGTAATAGACTGTAGATCGTATAGTTCAAAATGTTGGATTGTATGGAAAATACACTATACGATCTAGCTCTTTTACTTAGAAAAAATTTTGGTTAAGTTTTTTATTTTATTCTATAGACATATGATCTGGTCTAACTGTAGATCGTATAAAACAAAGTCTTAGATTCTTTGATTTTTGTTCCATATGATCTAGGACACTTAGTTTATTTTTTGACATTTTTTTGGTTTTTGCTCTATACGGTTTAGGATAACACCATACGGTCTAGTAACTTAACAATGATGGACTGTAAATCATATAGAACAAAGTTCTCGATCGTTTGAATTTAACTCTATATGATCTACCACACTTGTATTTTTGTTTAATTTTCGGATTGTGTGGAATTGGTCTATACGGTTTAAGAATAGAACTATACGACCTAGCTTTCACACTTAGTCATTTTTTTGTGTTGTTTTGTATGGCTGGCTATACGGTCTAGACTTTGATCTATACGATCTAGGTCTAACCCTATACAATCAAGGAAGCTTAAAACTGTTGGAACATAGAATGGTAGATACTGGTTCAGAACGAAGAAAACACATGAAGAAATGAAGATTCTACACAAGTGCCACGAACTAGCACGAACTGGCACGAACTGACATGAAGTGAGACACGAAGTGTCAGTTCGTGCAACAGTCCAGTTCATGACATTATGTTTAGTATAAATACGTTTTTGTGTATAGAATTTTATGAGAGTTTTTGTTAAATGTATGTTTTTGAGAGTGAAACTTTGAGAGCTCTATAACCTTTGTGTTGATCTCTAATTTGTCTGATTCAATAGAAAGTTACATTTATTTACATCGTTTATGTTTCTTTTCATTATCAAAATGATTCGAGCCTAGCACGATCTGCCCGCACACGCTCTTTCAAGTGGTATCAGAGCTGAAGGTTGACTGCCTAGCTCATTTGGAGTCGTTTTGGTGAAAACAAGTCTTTTTGGTGTTTTTCTTAATTTTTTCATACTTTTTGATGACAAAAACTCATCATTTTTTAAATCTGAGCATTCTACAGTGTTTTTATCATGAAAATGGTGAAATTTGGGTGATTTTGGTATGTCCAAATCCTCTGGTTTGAAAAACGTCAAAAATCCGTTCCAGTTTGTGTCAGTTCGCGTCAAGAACATCCACTTTGGAAAAATAACCGTCACGAAGTGACACATCAGGTCAGTAACCGTTACGAAGTCATAGTTCGGGTTAGTAACCGTTACGAAGTCACAGTTCGGGTCAGTTCGTGTTCCACTTCATGTCTCACTTCGTGTTTAGTCACTTCGTACTTCACTTCGGACCACTTCATATTAGTTCGTTTCAATTCTTCACTACGTATCCACTTCTTATCAGTTCATGTAATCAAGATTCACTCCGTACCAGTTCGTGTAAACAGACTTCAAGACTTGTCGAAATGTCATATTTTCAAGCATTTGCTGCTATTCAAACGTCAATGCAAGCACTGCTCAACTATGACAATGAAATTGGAACGAGTCAAAAAGTTACAAAGTAAATTAAATTTGAAGATTACCACAATTGGCGAAAAGGTTCAAGTCTTACATCGGTACGTCCGATTGTTACCTTTGGATCGCAATTGATGAAGGTGTTCCAATTATACAACACAATCTGATGTGGATCAAAAGGCAAACTATACCCGAGAGCAGAAAGCATATGGTGTGCTTACCATGGCATTACTGAAAGAATTGCTTCATCTATTTGAAACTTGCAAGAATCTAAGGAATTATGGAATGCCTTAAAGGAATGTTGTGAAGGAAATGAACAATATAAGAAAAGCAAGAAGAAGGTGTTAAGGAAAGAGTTTGACAATTTCAAATACTTTGAAGGCGAAGGAGTTTCTGAATTAATCTCTCGATTTTGTCATTTACAATCAGAAATGGATGTCTTGAGTATTAAAAAGGATGTCGATGAACTGAAATAAAAGTTACTTGAGTCTTTACCAGAAAAATGGGAACGTATGTGCTTTTGTTGACACACGATTAAGAATTCTCAAAGATGACTTTTCTGCAACTGGTAGGAAAGCTTCAAGCACGGGACTTGGAGATAAAGAATGTAAACACTACACCCGCTCAAGTGCAGAATCCGGAATTATACTATGGTCAAAATGCTACAACGATTTCTGGAAAGTCAAGGAAAAGTGCAAATTCAGCACCAGCAACAGCATTTATGGCAGAAAGTGTATCTGAAGGTGGCAACATGTCAAATTCTGAGAGCTAATCAATGTCACCGAAAAAGGTCACATGGCACAAGACTGTCCTGAAACTGCAAAAAGATCATTTTCTAATAAATCTGCCACTTTCATTGATGTATCTGGCAGAGTTTTTACTGAGTCAACACCTTCACAATTTAAATCTCAAAAGAAACAATTTTTCAAATATGATTCAAATGTTGGTGGTTCATCACCTGCTCATGACTCAGTTCAAATTGAAAAATCTAACATGCAATGGCGAGCTAAGTTGGTTTGCAAGGCTGTAAATGATTTTACTGAAGACACTGGTCGACCAGAAGCTGTGTGCTTTGGGTCATTTAAAAGCTAATTGTTTTGTCTAGTGTGCAGGTACTTCAAGAAGACCTGTCAGTGATTGTGAAGTTCAAGCTTTAAGCATTTACTGATAGTGGAGTTTCCTACGTAATTTAAATTCAATGCTTCATATTACAAAACTGAAAGTTTTTCTGAAAGCTTAAACTGAAAAGTATCAGCATCGATTGGTTAATCTTCTTTCTTTTACATTCCATATGTAGTTTAGGGGGGGGGGGAATATTGAAAAATCAAAAATAGTGTCTTTGTGTTTTTGTTAAAATGAAAAATCCAAAAATAGAGTTTTCATTCAAAGGGGGAGAAAAACAGAAAAGTACAAAAACATTGAAAAAGGAGAAATTGTATCCGACATAATTATGAAATGATGGTACATTGGCTTACGTGTCTGACTCATGGTTAATTAGATGAAAACCCATAAGATCATTGTTCGATGTGCTTGGTAGGCTCGGCAAATCAGAAAATATTCAAATGTGATATACATTAAATACTAATGCTTGACCAAGTGGACCACATTTTGAAGCTTATCTCAAGATATTAAAAAGATATGTGAAAAAAAAATGAGGAGTCACTGTGTAAACATGTGTTCATTTTGCAAAGATTTAAACTTGTTTAATTATCTTTATTTTCTCAAACGATTGGACTTTCTTTGCGTATCGAAAGATTGACCTGATTGTTGTTTGTTTGAGGTTCTGCTTTATTCTCTTTGGTATTTCGTATAATCCATTAGACTTTTCACTGCGTGTCCACAAGACCGACCTGATTGTTGTTGAATTATACAATTTCAACTTGCTTTATTTTCTTATTTTGTTAAATCTGAGGCCTTATCTGTGTATCGAAAGATCGACCTTAAGGTAGACGATTTAAAGTTCTTATTTCTTTTTTCATGGAACACAGTTGACTATATCATGAATACGATCACTATGTGTAAATCATAACTAAAATCAGAAAGTGTGATATAAAAGCATATCTGAGTATGTCTGATAGTGTGGGGTACACTGGTCAAAGCAAATTTAATCAATATCTTAACATATCCAGATGTTATGAGTATTATTCTACCTGATTTTGAGATGGACAAATTATATCAGCAATCGACATGACTTATGTGCTGAAGTAATTGAAATTGAAGTGTAGTTCAGCATGTTATGTTCAATATGATCCCAAGTTGTGATCTTTCACACAAAAAACAAAAATAGTGTGTGATTCAGTATTTTATTTCTGTATTGCATTTATGTTTCATTTCAAAAAATCCAAAAATATTTTAGGTGTGTTTTAGCATAAACTTAGAAAAATCAAAAAGATTTTCGGTGTTTTGATTTAAAATTTCAAAAGTCAAAAAGATTTTGTTTCTTATTTTGTGTTCGACCGATCGATACACAATACAAAATTATGATTTCAAAACCATATCTTGGATTCTCGAAGAGGAGTTTCGCGTCAAGGGGATTAACTTAATTTTTGATAAACCAAAAAGGAAAAGCTGCATTTCTGTCTTCTGAAATTGCAGGTTCTGTGTGACAAGACTCAAGCATGGTGAAAGGGGGAGTTTGAAGTATCTTTCACAAATGGATCTTAAAGTTATATATTATTCAAGTTCTATCCAGCCATGCAAGCTCTATTGCTGATAAGAAATTTCAAGTTGAAGATCAGATGCACCAATGCTGAAGATAGAAGACTGGAGTTTAGTTAACATAGACACATTACACGTTAAGGGGAAGTTTGTTAGAGCATAATCCTATGCTACAAAGTGTCTCGTGTATTGTATCTAAGCTAGAGCATGTTTGTGAGTCTTAGTGTCAACTAACCAATGGTTAGCTGAATGGTTCGCTAGGTAGCGAACCATTTGGTTAGCCAGATGGTTGGTAGCGAACCAAATGGTTCGATGGTTGGTTGGTTAGTCGGTTAGTTGATCACTATAAATATTGCGTGTTAGACAAAGCTCAGAACTTTTATCACTTATGTCATCTTAACTGTGTGTAACTTAGTGTGTTTCTCTCTCTAGATCTCTTTGTAATCATCATAGTGAAATCAATAAAGCAAAGCTTTATTTATATTCGTGTGCATCATATTTGATCATATCAATCACTAGTAAGATCCGTTTCGGTATTTACATTAACTCATGAAACAAAAAAGTTGAAAACTCTTTATCATGGGTGAGCAACAAAACATAACTCTCCCACTTTGTTGGTAATGCTTCTAGCATCTTCTCTTTCAATTGGTCTTCCTTTTTCTTGATATCCACAACTTTCATTTCACTTATCAGATTAGCAAATCTTGACACTAAATCGGTAATGTTCTCATTAGGATATTGTTTGAAATTGTCAAACTCTTTGTTGAGAACCTTCTTTTTACTCTTTTTATACTGCTCATTTCCCTCACGCCTCAATTTTAAAGCATCCCGCAACTGTGTTGATCTCTTACAAGTCTTGAATTGGTGTAATACTTCTTTTGGTAACGTCGTAGTGAAAATTTAATATGCCTTTTGTTCTCTCTGATAGTTCTTCTTTTCATCAGTACTAAGATATCTTTGCATTTTAGGCTCTCCATTCACTAATGGATATGTATACCCGTCCTCAATAGGAATCTATAAGTCAACATCATTAGCACCCACGTAAGCTTCCAATCGCTTTTTCCAATTATAATAATCTTCAAGTTTCAGCAATTTAGGTACTTTCTGATTTGTACCAATTTCATTGTCATATTTAAGCATTGTTTGCACGGAACTTTGAATTGCTACAAAGGCTTGCATCTCATCCAAATATTGATCAAGACAAGATACTGTCTCACTGAATGAAAATAATACACTTGCCGAATGAGAATGTACCACCGAATAACCACTATACTTTAGAATGAAGAAAATCAACTAAATGAAAGAAAAACACAATCGAATGAGAAACAAACTGCCGAATGAAAGAAAAAGGCCGAATGAAAGAAAAAGGCCGAATAAAAGATATGTGTCGAATGAACGATATTCGCCAAATAAAACCAATCGAATGAAACTAAACTATCAAATGAACATGACCGAATCACTCAAGTTCACCGAATCAAGAATAAAACGGACCGAATGAAGAATTTTGTACTGCCGAACTATCATTGAATATTCAACCTGATATATTCGGTGGGTCAGTGTTTTCACCAAATCAAAGTTTTAGCTCAAGAATTTTCCGTTTTTTAAGTTTTTAGAGAAACACATTTTAAAACGGATTAATCTAATACAATTTAGCACATTATGACCAAAGGATTTTATCACTTTTCGAAAACTGGTTTGAAGAAAAAGCTCTAAACTTGACTTTTATCACCAAAACAGAGAACTCGGCTCTGATACCACTTGTAAATGGCTTGTACGGATCTTGTTTCAATAAGTATCAAGTGTACAACAGCAAATTGGACACAAAACGGTAAATAGAATGCATTTGCGCTTTGATTCAATGGTATGCAGTACAGGACACACTCAAACTGATCTTCACCGAATGAACACTCAAAACACAGACTGGCCAAAAAGCTTCCAATGACAGAATGAACCAGCTATATATAGACATAGCTGTGACCAGCTGCCGAATGAGCTTATTCGGCCCTCATTCGATGGTGTTCATTCTCCCATACAAAATACATTGACTGAACACGATTAACCCTAACAACTAATACAACTGACTAGATACATCACACGACACACAGACTTCGCACTAACAATATATATTAACATACATGCAAGGTTACATCATGGTTTCATCATAACATGAAATATATTTATGTAAAAATTATTTATCGTCAAGTTAACCCTAATTTAACTAATTATCATGCAAAATAACATCAAACCAATTATTTTATAACTAAGCATGCTTGATCTACTAAGGTTAACCACCAATAAATCAACATTTTTTATGAGATCCATATATACATGCACATATATATTCATTAACCTTAAAATTTTACATGGTCAAACCCTAGATCTAATATCAAGATGGCAACTTTTCATGATCTTACCCTAGATCTAGTGTCAAGATGGTAATATCATGAAGATTCAAGCACATAACCACACCCTTTATCAAGATTCATCATCAAGACTAGAGTTTACACCTAAAAACCCTAACTTGATCATGGTGATTACTAGATCTAATATTAACAAGCATGCATGGCATAGATCTAGACTAGAAACATTAATAAAAACCATGTCTTGATCATGAAATCCATAGATCTATCAATTAATAACATGTATGGCATAGATCTAACCCTAATTCAATATAATGATCCAATCTTGATCATGAAATCCATAGATCTATCAACTAAAAACATGCATGGCATATATCCAACCCTAACTCAACATAAAAATCCAATCTTGGTCATAAAGTCCATAGATCTATCAAGCAACAACATGCATGGCATAGATCTAACCCTAATTCAACATAAAAATCCAATAGTGATCATGCAAAATCATGGAACAGGAGGAAAACTCACAAGAATCGAAAGGAAAGGAAGAAAGGTGATGAAGCAAGCTTGGATCTTCCAAGGTTAAGCTCCAATCCAAGGTCTTGATGAAGAATAGATGAAAATCAGAGTGTTTAGGGTGAGTGGAATGAGGAGCATGGGGGCTAATGATGCTTAAATTGGGAAAGTTTTATGTTTTGCTGGAAAACACAGTCCTATCGTATCGTCAAGACCATCCCAGGGTTCTTGGCGAAGAGCCAGGAATGCACCCCCCCCCCCTACCGGTACGATCACTTTAATCGATTCCTCGATTCGCATGCTCGGTTCTTCGTTTTTTGATATTTTCAAGTCCGGCTTTCACCAATATCCCCAAATACATCATAATATCATGTTAAACATATTTAATCCACTCAAAACGAATATAAATATGTCACATAACTAATTACGATCAATCATTTAATTTACATAACACGTTTTTGGTCAGTTTTGTCGTATGTATCACTTTAGGTTAATCACCAATGTTTCGTGACTCGATTTAGTATGCGATAACTTTTGATGTGATTTAAGACCATTAGACTGATAAACATACTAAATTTGACATATGATACTCAAATACGAGATTTCCCGGTTAATGACGAATCGCGTACCGAAATCGCATACCGAAATCGCGTAAAAATCACATATTGCTTTATTTTCGATTCGAGGAACCGAATTACATCCAAAATCTTTTAATTATATATTTTTCTTTGTTAAACGATTATGGATCATTTAAAAACATTATTTTAAGCTATAAATACCCGATAATTCTCCCGATACTTATTAATCCGTAAATCGGGAGGACGCGAATTTCAAATGGGCTGGGTTTCACAACCGGGTAAAATGCAAATGTTACAAATAGTTGGTAATTGAAAATGCATATTTGGATGAAATTTTAGCTAAGAGCCAACAATTTGCCACATATTGTTTGATATAAAAAGTCGTACTCCATGTTTGACTTGGCTCCTGCTTTACGTAAGATCTAGTGAGGGCCGAATCGCTTCGCGGTTTGATGTAGCAATATTACCCTACACTTTTGTGTTAGAGGTTTGTTTCTCAAGCTTGAACCTTGAACCTTGAAACTTTGATTCCTAACAACGTTATGTAGATATCTTCATCAAACATGATACGTTCAAAAGAGAATCTAAGAGAAAGAAGTTTCAATCGAGCTAACTTTTATTAACAGCTTAACCCGCTACTTAACCAATTAACGATAGTTAGTTAGAACTTAGAAGATTATAGCTTCTGTACATAATGAGTCCCTAGACTTGGTACAACTTTACAAACTAGAGAAAGGTATTAAGATATGTAACAAAACCGCTACATGGACTTGCGGTCCAAGCTGCAAGTTGTATCTCGATGTTGGTTCGCCTGAAATATTACACTAGCTAGCTATGCAATTATTGTACATATAAGTGTAACCCTATTTCACACAGAGTATCATAACATAATATACTGTGGGCCTCAACCACATCTCTATAAATATGGTACCACATTTTATCTTAGCTCATCATACTCTCACAATTTCTTCTCCGATATATAAACACTTACCCTGAAGTCGGAGGATCACCGGCTAACGACGTTGCCTGTTATCGAAGCAGTCCAACCATTTGCTGGTTATCATAAGGATTCACAAGCAGCAAATGATTGATCTAATAAATAACTCGGCGGCTTTTACGATTAAGAAAACTTATGATCATAAATATGGTCAAGATCGATTAAAAGAAAGGAAGAACACAAGCTAGAAGAAGTTTTTTCAAATCAGTCGATGCCATTTCCCTTTACATACTGCTACTTAAATGAACATGGAACAAGTTACAATTTCAGTCCTAAAACTTATCTACAATTACAAGTAAACCCCTAAACTATTTAATATGTAACAATACTCCCTTCCCAAAACATTTTTATCCTAAAAAATAACAGCAAAAAGAAGAAGAAAAAAATTATTTAACAAATGCAAACCATATACTCCATCACCACCTGCACACATTATGCAAATTCATTCCTAATTCTGAATGGCAGGTGTAGAAACATCATCTCAGCCAGTAACCTGATGGCAACACTCCATAAGTGTGCTTTCTTCTATGTTCACATGGATCATGAAGTGCGGTTCCCAGCAAAATGATATAATGCCACAAAATTAATTGTCTTGTATAATTTGAAGAACCATTAACACAACTTGCCATGATGTTGGGACATTTTTTTTGTTGTGGTTGTAACATATCTAGCTGAATAATTCTCATATTCGAATATAGGTTTGTAGCATAAAACTTTGAACAAACATGAATATAGATCTTGAAATTATCATCAGCATTAACCTTCTTACACATCATTACCCAATGTTTGACACTTACCCTTATGATCATATTCCAGCTGCAAATACACCATATCAGCAGAACCCAAAATTCTAAGCTAACAAAAACATCATCCATGATCAAGAACTTATACTTTATCAAATCTATCCCACTCAACCACACAAGCCATGGCACCATCCAAATATCATAACCATCTAATTGAAACATAAAATCGTGTTGCATCCCAATGATAAAGCTCAAATTTCCAGCATCTAGATTCTCACTAGTGTAATCATAAAAATAATATGAGGTTGTGCATGATGCTCTTATAGTCTGCCACAAATCATGTCTACAACTTCCCATATACGCACTCCTATTATATTCAACTTAAGCACGAGTAGGTACTTTAGTATTCTTAGGAACGGGTTCAGTAAAAACAACCATTGTAAGTGCACCACTTTCGGTAACAACAATAGAAGCAATATTTGATAAGAATTCCATTGTCTTGGTTTTAAAACTATTGAATTAATACCACTCAACCAAACCCGTTGAAGCTTACATTCCAAGAATACATTAATTTGTACCATGATCACCAATCTAAGAGTAATATCATTAACAAAACTTGTTGAAGTTGTACATATGATAATAAATTCACTTCACCCATTCTATTAGTTCGAATCGAATCTATATCCATATTCCATGGTTTGGCATCCATATTCCAATACTCATACCTCTGCAGTAATATATCAGCAGTATTCTGATGCACATCAACAATTAATATATCAGCTCTTCCTTGTTTTCCATCACCTCTCTTACCACTTTTTGGTTCCAAATCCACTGATCATTAACAAGAGTTTTACTACCCTTTATTTCAATTATATCCTTATTCGAAATCTTATGAAACTTTCTTATCCTAGTAGCAACAATAAATTCTTTCTAAAATAGCCAAAATATCATAATAAGAGTGACACCAGCAACTCCTCAATTCTTATGAAAATTTGACATCTCCTCAAAAAACAATTCAATTGCAACTGGAAAAATAGCAAGTACACTACCCACAACTTCAGCTTTCACCATTTTAGTCAAAACAGGTAGTAGCCATCTCGAGATCCCATCACTTTTTGCAACTGATGTACTTAATGTTCCTCATCTTTTGTACATATGCAGCCATTATCCATATTGTCACCAAAATGATTAGACCCCTTTGTTTTGAATAATGTTGTAACTTGCTCAAAAGCTAAAACCAATACTAGATTTCTTGAGAGCTTAATACAAATATCCCAAATCTCTAGCACCATTTTGTAAAAATGACCCCTTGTATCAAGAGTCAATCCAACTTCCCAAACACTGTTTTTGTCTACTAGTTCTTTAACAAATTGGAACTCTATAACATGATCACCATTACATTCTAGATTACCAACCCAACCAGTATTTATCCATCTATATTGTCTTCCATGATGAAGAAGTTCAATGCCAATTCCCCTCAGTAAACAATCCATGTTTATTATCTCATGATCACATTCTCTCAAACCTTGTTTGACATTTAGAGCTTGATTTACAGAACCCATTTCACACTTCTTTTCTTTTGAATCCTTTGTATCACTTGAATGCAAAGCAATCCTTTCTTGAATCTCAATCACATTTTCATATATTTCACTTATAATATTCCCAACTTCATAATTGTCACTGATTTTGAACCTCAATTTCATCAATAACCATTTGAGGCATTTCATCAAGCACCTTGTATGCATTGATCTTATCATTTTCATTTTCACTCAAAAGATCATTATCCATTACCCTTTCATTTTCCCTTGAAACAATAACATCAAACACCTTGAAGGCACAATATAAAGAAGAATTTGGATCATAAGGAGAGAGGGTATCACTCAGATTATTTGCATCGAGTTTTAAAGCTAAAGAAATGATTTTTTCAATGTGGAAAAACTATATTGATGTCATGTTATAAAAATATCTCTATTTCTGGTTCAAGACCATCCATAAAGAGGTATATAGCATAATTTTCACTCATATGTTCTGAATTTTCAAGAAGAAACTCAAATGTGTCACAAGAATTCTTGACAGTACCTTGTTGTCTCAATGACATAATCTCTTCAAAATCACTTTCCATGGTTGAATTTCTAATTCTGTTGTGAATCTTGATTGTTGTTGTTTTGAATACCGATTCTAACACTAATCCCCAAATCGCTGCATAATCCAGGTACCAAGTCCTTAGTTGTTTAACACATTTCTTGCCTTGAATCACGCAAATTGTTCCCTTGAACAGATTGTCATCTTGAATCCTTTAATCGTTTGTTTCCGAATTACGAATTGAAATCACCCTCTTGAATCAACAAGAATCACGATAGTAAAATCTTAATAGAAATTGAGCAAGTTCAGTGGAAAGGACTCCTCTGATACCATTGTTACGATTAAGAAAACTTATGATCGTAAATATGGTCAAGATCGATTAATAGAAAGGAAGAACACAAGCTATAAGAAGTTTTCTCAAATCAATCAATGCCCATTTTCAGTCCTAAAACTTATCTATAAGGGAAAAGTGAATATGGGGTTGTTAAGCATCTAACCTTAGATGTGAAACACCCCAAAACTACGTAGTTTTGATAAAAATCCATTAAACAAAGAATCGATTAAAAAAAAACTAATCCTCCATCCCGTCGATCTCTGATCTCAATTCCTCCTTTTCCTCAATTCCTTCTTTTCTTTTAATGGTTAATGGCGCACAGATTCATCACTAAGAGATTCGATCTCCTTCAAAGCACAGATTCATCCACAAAGCAAATCCATCTTCTCCTCTGATCATCCAAAGAAGCCAAGCCGCAAGTCCATCTTCCATTCTCGTTTGATCAAAACTGCTCTTCCAAAGAGGTAGCAAAGCCGCAATACCGCTCGGGTGGACCAACCAACATCAACATTCACCGTCATCCACAAGTAGGTCCGATTTAGAGTTTTATTTTCGTTTATTATTGTTATTGTAGAAATCCAGATGGGGTTGGTTAATTCATGTAAATTAGGGATTTCTTAAGTTAGATGGTGGTGGCCGAATTGGACCCTCAAGTTTCAATTACCAGTGAAGGTATTTTGATGCAATTCCCCCGCATCTTTTGTTAAAAGGAAATTTGATGCTTATCTTACTATCGAAGGTATTAAATGGATATTTTGAAGCTCTGCTCCCCTTTCTAGAGATTTATTTTGTTGACTTTTTCAAAAGTCATCCCAACATTAAAATACTGAAGGTATTCCAAGAACAGTTCAAATAATGTGAGTTCTAAAAGCAAGAAAGTTACGAAAACAAGAATCTAGATTGATGAACCATCTTTTCACCAAGTTTTCAGGTGGAATGAAGTTTCATGATCCCTTGTCTTAAAGAGGTAGTGACCAATGTAAGATCACCAATGAATACTGCACAGACAATGAACACACTTAAGAACAAAAGATGAACACATTTGAGTCATTGATGAATGTTGGATTGTGGTTAGAACAGGCTAACCAATCAAGTTACTTAAAGGTATCAAACAAGAAAGGCGGAATCAGACTTGTTTGTGTTTATGTTTAAAATGCCTTTGATCGATAACAGTAACTAATAAACAAGAAGTAAAGTAGTTGAACACAAGATATCAATTCCAAGCACTACAATATTATTACTTCTCATATGTTTACAATAAGTTACAGCAGATGAACATGAGAGAACTGATCGATGTAATAAACAAGAGAAGTACAAGTAATATATATAGTGCAAGGAGGAAATAAAAGATAATCTTTTATTTCCATTTAGCTACTAGGCTAAGTAAACAAATCATATCTACTCCAAAATTTGGTGTACCAACAGGCATGGGCGTTGTGAACAGTTGAGCAACTCTATCGGTGAACAGTGTAAAGCATGGCGGAAAGTAAACTACTTTCTGACAGCTTTACTGCCTTGAAACTTGAACCAATAGATAAGTCAAACTTCCGGACTAACTTAGGGAGAAGTTCCGGAGTAACTTCCTTAGTGCAGAGGAAGTTCCGGAGTAACTTCCTTTGGAACTCTGACTTAGAGAATTTCAGCCAAACTGAATATTCCTAACAGTCTCCCCCTAAGATGTTGCTACCAAAAAATGTTCTTCTTGCTGAATCTTCTTGATGCCTTTACTTGAGCTCTACTACAACCCTAAGGCATGCAAGCATAGTTGGGATTTCCCATTATGGTCATAATATCCATCTGATGCAGCTTATCCCAATCATCCAATCTTAAATCCTGTTTCTTCCTTACTTCCTTATTACTCATGAAGAAGTAGTGCATGTCTTCACTTTTATGTGATTCAATCCTTAAAATACAAGGATGAGTGACTTCGACATGTGGGTTGGGAGGATCTGAAGGTTCAGATTCTTCTTCTGATTCACTCACTACTATCTTCTTCCTTTTAGCCATGCATTTCTTTCTTTCAGAAAAGGTGAGCAGGATGGGTGGTATGGTTGAAGGTTGCTGGGATGAGGATTCAGTCTTGGGTTGTGTAGGCTTTGGAATATTTGGAGGAGGTGAAGATTGTGGAGTTGGAATTGGCTGAATTGGAGTTTAAAATGTAGGAGCAGTGGGTTGTGATGTTGTGGTGAAGGGTTGAGATGATAAGAGATGAGGATCAGAAACAGTGTCAAACATTTGCTTCACAATGTTGATCCTTGGCTTCTTTTGTTGAGCAGTTGATTCAGGAGCCTTTCTCTTCTTCTGTTTAAGGTAGCTGAGACCTTCAGGATGTAAAGAGTCAAAAAGAGCATACATACCTAGTGGCTTCTTCTCACCGGAAACTCATTCTTTTTCAATTTGACTCTTTCTGATGGCATCATAATGAAGTCTCAGCCTAGGCAATTTGCAAGAGTTGATTCTTTTGGGGTTCTCCATTACAATTTCTTTGAAGCACCACCTGTGAATCAGCAGGTCAGCTTCCTCAATTAATTTATGATATTTTATACCCTGCTTCTCTTGTGCCTTCTCATGCCCAAAAGCATAATCAACAAATATCTTTACATTCATTTCTTTGGCTTGATCTGCTCATATGGCTAAGACCATGTACATCTAGTTGATTAGATCATCACCCTTCATTTCATCAACCCATGCATCAGTGGAATACTCCTTGCTTCTGAGCATCATACTGAACTGAGCTAGGAAACTTTTGTTGTCTTCAGTCTTTTTCATTTAATTTTCCTATACTCATTTCCCAAGACCCTTCTGTACTTATCAACCTTGTCTGAAAGACCTTACTCTTCAGCTCTGACAATTCTTTCTTCTAAGTGCAAATCAGATCTTCTCCTAGCTCCATTGATAAAGAACATCAGGTCTGCATTGTTGATGACATACTCATAGATACCTCCTTCTATGAGTAGTCTTTTCTGTTCTTCAAACACTGCACTCTCCTTCTGTTCTTGGAACTTCTTCTGAATCTCAGCATTCTCCGTTTCCAATTGATCAATCAGAGCCTTTGTGGCAGGATCCATATCATCATTTTGGCCTCCTGTGCTCTGATCATCATTCTCCATGTTAGTGAAACCAGAGATGGTTCTGTCATCAAGAGAATTTCTTCAAATGTAGCCTTTGCCGATGAAGATGTGGGATTATGCAAGTTGAGGAGTGCTTCTGTGACTTCAATGTCAAACAGGTCCACATCTTTTCCTAGTTCACTCTCAGGTTCATCAACATGTTCTTCACTACGTTCTTCTCCTTCAGCCTCAAATTGATCTTGACCTGTTTGAAGATAGTCATGCTCTCTTGCCATGTAAACCTCAGACAAGAAGCTCCTAACTTCTCCAATATTTTGAGGGTGAGCACCTGAAGCAGTCATCACAAATCTCATAAATTCCATATGATTGACTTTGCTTTCTTCAGGTGCTACCTGCATCAGCTAATCCATGTGAAAATAAGAAATTCTTCTATTGGGTTGAAGGGCTTAACTCCACAGATCTTGAATAGCTTCTTCTTCATCTCCTCAGGTAACCTGTCATTTGGATCGAATTCTATTTCACTTGAGCTTGCAGAGTCTTCAGTAGGCTTGGTTTCAGCAGAGATCTTCTGATAATGTGTTGAAGAGCTAGCTTTCTCCCCCTTTTTAGTAGCAACAGCTTCACCAGTTGGGTTTGATGCACTAACCTTCTCCTGCTTAAGCCTACTAATCAAGATGTCCTGCTCTTGAACAATTTTAAGCAGTGACTGCATTTGGTTTTGCACTTCAGTTTGTTTGGCCGTCAATTCAACAAGTAAAGCACTGCCCTCAACTGATTTCTTAGTATCCTTGGGCGAAGAAGAGCCATCAAGCCTAGCTTGATCAAGCTCAGCACCCTGGTTTTCTTGGCGACTGGGATTCCCTGCAGGCACAGTTGTTGCCTAGGTTTCATTTCTGGTTCCTTTGGCTCAAACTGGCTGCTGGTTGCCATAGATTGGGTCTTAAGAATGTTACTACTGTCCAATTGTTTCAGTGGGAACCAATTGTAGTAGCATCCCTTTCTATATGAACATCTTCATCACTCCTGATGCTCAACTCCTTAGATGGTGAATGGGGGTAAGGAGAAACATGATCAAAATCCATCAAATCAACTTCATGAGGTGAGATTGATGAGAAGAGATTCTCATTTAGATTTAGATCGGTTTTTGCTTCATTCACAAGTATATTTAGGTTTAGGTCTATGGAGGTAAACAAAGGGGATGAGGGTTGTGCATCCAATCTAATAGAAGATGAGGTCTCAAGTGAGAGATCATCAGCAATGTGGCTAAACCCTTGGCTTTGATGTTGAGCAGACAGTGGGTCATGCTCAAGGTTCTCAGGTTGGGTGGGTTTGGGAGATATAGGTGGAGTAGACCCTGTTTCCCTGTTAACAACTTTTACTTGAGTAGGTGAGGAAGTTTTGGAGGAAGTTTTTAGGTGTTTGACCTTCTTTCTTTTATATTGTTTGGTTTGAACTTTGCTTTTATAAAGAAGGTCAATTTCAGGTGTGGGTTCAACGACTGATGGTGCCGGTTCAGTGTTGTCATCTGGAGCAACATGCTCAGTTGGTTCTTGAGCCTCAACTGCTTGTTCTTGCACATGTTGTACAGGAACAATTCTTGGTTCTGGTAGTGGATGGTCATTTTCCACACCAAGACAGTTGGCAATTGCAGTTTTAGAAAGCAAGTATGAAAAGATTTTCTCAGTTAAATGTTTTTGATTAAAAACAGTGCCAGCTTTTGGGACCTTAGGGAGTTGTGTATCCAGAATGTGTTGTAAAAACCTTGGATACATGTTAAAAGGTTTTATACAATTCTCCCTTAGCCCATCAAAAATCATCTTTGAAAAATTGAAACACTCTCCCCTGATCACAGCATGAAGAGCAGTTGCTTTGACTTCACCAAGTTCTTTCATGTGATCGCCTTGGGGTTAGGCATACTAGCAGAGTGTGGGCAAGAAATCTCCAAACTGGTGGAATATGGCATTTCTTCACCGTCTTGCTCCTGGGATTTCCACTATAGCCTATGCCCATCAGGGTGAATTGGTACTCTTTCTTCGTGACTGAGGAGATACCGTCCTCATCCTGTAACTTTGGATGACTTCTGATCATGACTTCAGTGATGTACACATCTCTTCCGTGTACTTTGCTTTCAACTTGCATAACTTGCTCGTCATTTTCATTACGGGCACCCACTACTGCGTTAGCCCAAAACTGTGTGATTGTTTCAGCATAAATTGGCTTACAGTTAAGGCGAAGTGTAGTTCCGACGCAGTAAGGAAGTCAATCATCCCGTCAAACGGAGCCGATTTCTGAGATTTCTCCAAATAAGCCCTTTGATGGTGCTCGTTGTGGAACGTGGATGCTACCATTGCTCTGTATTGAGTGATTTGTTTCGTGAATGAGAGGAATTTTGATGAAATTGAGAAGAAAGCGGGAGCAATTTCTGGGTATTTGGGAATTTAGGTTTTCGTAAGTGAAGGGTTTTCTCTAGAAGTGAAAGTTAAAGGGTGAGGAGATAGGGAATTAACGGTAACATGAAAGGTGGAGTTAGTGGGGCCAATAGTTAACCGTCATTGTTAACGCATTGTGCGTTTGTACGATGCAACAGTGAAATAACTATAAAGGGTCCCACTTAATCCAAAATCGATTAAGTATTCATTAAAGTTCCTCCGGAACTTTTTGTTCGGAACAATCTTGTTCCTTTGGAAGAGTGAAGTTCCCTCATAACTACTTCCCTTAGAGTATTTCTTCTCATTTCGCCTGAAAAACTTCCCTAGGAAGTTCCCTCGGAGTTTCAAATTACTCCGAATTTCCCTGAAACACTTAGAAAAACACTTGAAACACATTAGAAACCTTAGAGAGTTCCCTCGGAACATCTCTTGTGAGTGAAATTGCTTCCGGAGTAAGTTCCCTTGGAACAATTTTGTTCCCTCGGAACTCACTCTGGAATACTCAAAACACTTAAAAAATCTCATAACTTAACAGATTTAGCAAATTTTGTGCAGTTTTAGTTATGAACAAATTATAGTGTAATTTTTAAAGAATTTTCCTGGTTTTAGAAGAAGTGGATTAAAAGACACACAGACGCTTAAGAGGTTATAAAAATATGTACAGAGAATAACAATTGACAGCAAAAGTTAACCAAAGTTCATCATCCCAATAGCTGTGATAAGGAAGAAGAATCTTGCCTCATCAAATGCCTTTGTGAAAAGGTCAGCTAGTTGAAGATCCGTATGAACTTTGTGTAACTTAATCAATTTCTTTTCTGCACAATCTCTAATAAAATGGTCCCTTATCTCAATGTGCTTGGTCTTTGAGTACTTCACAGGATTGTTGGTGATGGAAATGGCACTGGTGTTGTCTGCATACATAGGAGTTTCTAGAAATGTGATTCCATAATCCAGCATTTGATTTTGAATCCATAGCACTTGACCACAGCAGCTTGAAGCAACAATGTACTCAGCTTCAGTAGTTGATGTAGAAACACAGGTTTGCTTCTTGCACTGCCATGAAACAAGCCTATTTCCTAGAAATTGACATCCTCCTGATGTTGATTTCTTATCCAAATAGCAGCCACCATAGTCACTGTCAGTGTAGGCAACAAGAGAAAAGTCATTATTCTTTGCATACCACAACCCCAGTTTTGGTTGTCCCTTGAGGTATTTGAATATTCTCTTCACTGCCTTCATGTGGGATTCTTTAGGAGCAGTCTGATATCTAGAGCATAAGCATACACTAAACATAATATCAGGTCTACTTGTTGTTAAGTACATTAATGAACCAATCATTGCCCTGTAAGTGTGCTGATCAACGGGTTCACTTTCTGACGCTGAATTCAAATTGTGTGATGTTGAAATATAAGTTTTTGAAGAAGAGGAAGATAGCATATCAAACCTCTTGAGCATATCCTGAATATATTTGGATTGGTTCAAGAAGATGCCCTCTACAGTTTGCTTAACTTGGAGACCTAGAAAGAAATTAAGTTCACCCATTGAACTCATTTCAAATTGATCTTGCATCAAGGTCTCAAAATCCTTGCACAACTTAGGATTGGTTGAACCAAAGATGATATCATCCACATATATCTGAACAAGTAACTTGTCTTTTCCAACTTTTCTGATGAAGAGAGTTTTATCAATAGCTCCTCTCCTATAACCATGGCCAAGCAGGTAGTTGAGAGTGTCTCATACCATGTTCTTGGTGCTTGCTTGAGGCCATATAGAGCTTTGATTAGTTTACACACCTTGTTAGGATGGTGTGGGTCTTCAAACCCTGGTGGTTGACAGACATAAACTTCTTCCTTCAGTTTTCCATAAAGAAAAGCACTCTTGACATCCATCTGATAAACTGTGAAGTTCTTGTAAGCTGCATAGGGAAGGAAGATTCTGATTGCCTCTAATCTTGCAACAGGAGCAAAAACCTCATCATAGTCTATCCCTTCTTCTTGAGCATATCCTTGAACAACAAGCCTAGCTTTATTCTTGATGACAATTCCTCTTTCATCCTTCTTGTTTCTAAAAACCCATTTTGTTCCAATTGGTTGAGCATCCTCAGGAAGATCAACCAGTTCCCAAACCTGTTGTTTGTTAATTTGGAACAATTCCTCTTGCATAGCTTCAATCCAGTGATTATCTTTCA
The DNA here is from genome assembly GCA_039602395.1 of Deinandra increscens subsp. villosa. Taxonomy (NCBI): domain Eukaryota; kingdom Viridiplantae; phylum Streptophyta; class Magnoliopsida; order Asterales; family Asteraceae; genus Deinandra; species Deinandra increscens. Next base: position 96,713,282 of record JBCNJP010000027.1, read on the forward strand.
GTGCTTGCTGAACTTGCTTTGGTTCTTCTTGAGATAGGAAGCAAGCAAATAAACAAATATTTGCATCAGCCGCAGATTTGCTTCTAGTGAGAACAGGAGCATTCACTTCACCAATCACATTCTCAATTGGATGAGTTTTGCTGACATTGGTATTCTGAAAACTTGGGAATTCATGACTCTGAATTTGCCTAGTTGGAGGGATAATTGGGGGTAGTTGGATACTAAGCTCAATTCCTGGCATTCTTTGTGAAGGGGGTAAATTTGATGTAGTTGCAGCAGAACCATGTTGATCACTCATGTTGTTAGCAGAGTTGATGTTCTCTTCATGAGTTGAGTCAGCGAAATTTGACTCATAAGAACAATCATGACCATCAAATTGGTTATCATTTGGAGAATGCTGCACACTCCCATCATGACTTGTATCTGAGACATATCCTTCACCTTGTGATTGTGAATTACTTGACTCAGTTTCAACCAAGTTCACTAGAGTAGGATCAGTAACTTATTGAATTGCAGCAGTTGGCATGGTAGGTGATTTGTAAGGTTGAGTGCTGACAGAGGAGTAGAAATGACCAAAATTGCAGTCATCCTTCTTTGCATTTGAGTTCTCCCCCTGAGACTGCACATACTCACTAAAAGACTTATCAACTGTAAAGTTGAAAGCATTGGTTAGTGAATCAATATCAAATACCATGAGGGCTCAGAACTAAACTTATTAGTAGATTTTTCATTGAAAAACACATTTATAGACTCTTCAATAATTTTAGTTCTGATATTGTATACTCTGTATGGCTTAGCAACACCAGAGTATCCAACCATATAGCCATCATCTGCCTTTTCAGCAAACTTAGCTAAATTCTCATTGGTTATTAATATTGTAACAGGACAACCAAATACTTTGAGAAAATGTATGCTTGGTTTTCTTTTTCTCCAAAGTTAATAGGGTGTCTTGTTCTTACCTTTAACCACAAGCACCCTGTTCTGAACATAGCAGGCAGTGTTCACTGCTTCTGCCCAGAAAGTTACAGGGAGCTTAGACTCAGCCAACATAGATCTAGCAGCCTCAATCAGTGTTCTATTTCTCCTCTCAGCAACCCCATTTTGCTGAGGAGTCCTAGCAGCACTAAACTGCCTAGATATCCCCTTTTCTTCACAAAAAGAATTTAAAACATGGTTTTTAAATTCAGTGCCATTGTCACATATAATTGTTTTGACTTTGAAATTTGACTGATTTTCAAGTTGTGTGATTAAAGACTTTAAGATTTCGGGTGTTTCATTCTTAGTTCTCAGGAAGAAAACCCATGTATATCTTGAAAAATCATCAGTGATAACAAAACAATAAGATTTCTTTCCCAAAATATTACCCTTGTAGGACCAAAGAGATCCATATGCAGCAATTCTAAGGGTTGAGAAATTGAATTTTCAGATTTGGACTTATGAGAAGACTTGTGTTGTTTACCCTTTAAACAAGCAGTACAATGTTCATTGGTGTTAAAATGTTACTCTGGTAAACCATTAACCAGCCCTAAATTGACAAGTTTATCCATGGTTTTGTAATTAACATGTACAAGTCTTTTGTGCCAAAGGTCAGACTCATCAATAGAGGCTCTTGATATTAAACAAGTATTGCCATCATGAGATTTAGCACTTGCCATATCAAGTAAGTACAAGCCATCCTGTCTTTTTGCTTTAATCAAAATCGTTTCAGCAGGAATTTTGAGACCAGACTTAAGTACTAAAGCTTCTTCATCATTAAACAGAACATTCATGTTCTTATCACAAATTTGTGATACACTCAACAGATTGAAATTTAGAACATTGACAAGACTTACCTTGTCAAGAGTAAAACTTCCATTTGATACATTACCAAGTGTTGTAATGTACCCTTCATTGCTTCCAAATGCAACAGGACCTCCATCATGTCTTTTTGTATTTTCTAGAAGATTTTTATTACCTGTCATGTGACTGGAGCACCCACTATCTACAACCCAAACATTTGCTTGTGATTTATTAGGTGACCCCTACACAGGTAAACAACATGGTTAGTTGGAGTATGGGACCCAAGCCTTTGTGGTCTTGGGTCTTCCCATGGCATCATTATATGAGTAATTTCTTAACACAAGTTGATTTTCAGTGATAAAGTCATCATGCTCTGAAAAATCATTCTTTTTCTCAATTACATTCCTGTTATAACTTTGCCATTTGGGAAAACCATGTTTCTTAATAAAAGTCTTCTTTTCCCAGTACTTCCTGTTGCTTCTTTGTTTTGCATTTTCAAACTTTGGTTGAGAAGCAATAGTGGGAATTTCAGTATGAGAGTACTGAGTTCCGTAGGAACTCACTTGTGCAGGATGATCATGCACTTCATACTGTTCAGAAAATTGTTTTCTTTCACGAGGAGCAGATTTTGCTCGTGAATTACCTTTGAAATTTGGGTGTGATTGATTTATAAACTCATTGGATTGAAATTCAGGTCTTTGCCTTGAAGGTTTTGAAGACCTGATGTTGTTTAAATATTCCGACGGAACTGTACTTCTTCCGGAGGAAACTTCTCCCGGAAGAAATGAAGTTCCTATGGAATTTTGTTCTCTTGGAAAGTTGTTTCTTTTAACATGTGAGAAGCTGTTATTCTTCTCATTTCCAACCCAAACCTTCTGAGTTTTTCCAAAAACCCTTTGATCACCCTGTGATCTTCTTAGTGACATGTTCCTGCTATCCTTTGGATTCTTTGAACTAAACAAATTTTGGTTTCTCTTAGGAGAAATGTTAGCATTGCTAATTATCTGTTTAAAAGGATTGTAGGAACAGTGAATTGCCACATGTCCCAACTCACCACAAATTATGCATTCCTTCACAGAAGTGTGAGAGACCTGGTGTTTTGGTGATACACGTTTGAAAACAAGTTTTGATGTTCCAACCATTTGAGTTGTAGAACCCGAAGAATGGGATCCTTCATGATCTAAACTCATTGACTCAGTGACATTTGAGGTTGGTTTTTAGATTGTCAAATCTTCAACCTTAGCAGAAATGTTGGTTGATGCTTTTGTGACATTAGAAAAACCAATGTGATTTTCAAACAGTATGTCATCATTCTTTTTAACACACTCAATTTCATTGGATAGGTCCTCAATTACAGGACCATTCTCCTTTGGGTCAGCTCTCAAGGAAACATTTGTTTCTTTGTTGGGTAAGGTTACAAGACTGGTGTAAGAGTCGGGGGTTTTAATAGTTTTAGAAGATACCCTTCCCTTCCCGTGTGTGTGCTCATGCCATAATTTTTTAGCTTTTTCACTTGCAATTTGAAATTTATCAGCATTGCATATGGCTTCTCTTAGCTGATCTTTTAGGGTTTGAATGTCAAGCACATATTCCACATTTTCTTTCTTTGAAATTTTAAGTTGCTCAACAACATCATCCATTTGAGTTATAAAATCAGTTTATTGATGTTTCAAAACCCCTATTGTTTGCTTAAGTTCATCAGTTTTTGTTGAATAAGCTATATTTGCCCTTCTTGAGTACTCTTTCAACTCATTTAAGTTTGATATTTCTTCTATTAGTGACAGATTGTGCCTTTTGTAACTCTCAACCAGTTCAATGCATTTAGGTGTGCATAACACATTTTCAGGTTCAGTTGTGGGATTTGAGTTTACCTCTGCAATTGCAGGTGAAGAACCACTAGCCATCAAGGCATGGTTGGTTGGAGTAAACTCGCTCATCACTTCTTCCCAGTCAACAAACCTTGTTTGGTTTGCCACAGCAGCAGTTGCATGGCCTTGGTTGTTGTAAGAGGGCTTTGGTGGAGTAGGGCCTGAAGAAGATCTAGGTTTGGCAAAACCAGAGCTTGGTTTGGTGTATTCTGGTTTCTTCTCAGCATTGTAACCACCATCTCTTTTTGGCTGAGAACACTCCCTAGCAAAGTGTCCTAACTGATTACAGTTGTAACACTTGACTTTAGATTTGTCAAGGCCAATGGGAGCATTCTTGGCTCCATTGTACTTTCTTCTAGTTCTCTTGTAGAACCTTTGTGCCCTCGGTGACACCATTGCAAGCTGAGTTATGATGTCAATTTATTCTAGATCATCAGCACTGATGCATTCAAGATCTGATCTAGTGAACCCCGTGTAAGAACTGTTAGCAACATTTGCAAAGTTTTGAAAATATGAAACTTCATGTCCTTTAGGAGACTCGGGAAAGGAAATCTATGGTTCATGATCAGAATAGTTCGCTGAGTGAGCAGTGATGAGGGCCAAAGTGCCTTTGGAAGATGATGCCTGGTTAGATGATACACCAGACTTCTCATTCATCTCCATCTCATGTGCACTCAGCATTCCATATAGATCACCTAATTTCAAAGTCTTGAGGTCTTTGTTATACTTTATGCTAACTGTATAGACAGTCCAAACTTCAGGTAAAGATCTTAGAAACTTTCTGATTATATCAGCATTTTCAATCTTGACATCTACACCTTGTAGTTCATCTATCAGTTTCACATATCTCAAGTATTGTTCAGACCTTGTTTCACTTCTTTTGTGACAGAAATTTTCATATCTTTGTTTTAAAACATCTTTCTTATTTTCCCTAACCTCATTTGTCCCCTCCTACATTTCAATGAGAGCTTTCCAAAGATCATGTGCAGTTTTGCATCTCTTAAAGCCAATGAGTATGGAAATAGGAAGAGCTGCCTGGAGTGCCCATAAAGCTTTGTAGTCACATTCACAGGTCTTATGGTCATCCTCAGAATAATTCTCATACGTTTTGATTAGATCAACAATTGGTTGAGTTACAGATTTGGTTGTAATGACTTGTGGTCCTGAGTTAATGGAGTTCCACATTTTGTAGTCAGTGTTTTTGCAGAAAATCTCCATTCTGAGTTTCCACGAGTCGAAGTCATCAGGAGTAAATGTAGGTGGTTTGTTAGTGCTGCCATTCCTTAGTTCACTCATTTTCAGAGATCAAGAATCGTAACTGTCTTATCTAAAGCAAACAGAAACACCTTTAAGTAAGAAAAGTTTTCAAAAATTCTTTGAAACACACGAGCCAATGCTCTGATACCACTTGTTGGATCGTGGTTAGAACAGGCTAACCAATCAAGTTACTTAAAGGTATCAAACAAGAAAGGCGGAATCAGACTTGTTTGTGTTTATGTTTAAAATGCCTTTGATCGGTAACAGTAACTAATAAACAAGAAGTAAAGTAGTTGAACACAAGATATCAATTCCAAGCACTACAATATTATTACTTCTCAGATGTTTACAATAAGTTACAGTAGATGAACATGAGAGAACTGATCGATGTATTAAACAAGAGAAATACAAGTAATATATATAGTGCAAGGAGGAAATAAAAGATAATCTTTTATTTCCATTTAGCTACTAGGCTAAATAAACAAATCATATCTACTCCAAAAGTTGTTGTACCAACAGGCATGGGCGCTGTGTACAATTGAGCAACTCTATCGGTGAACAATGTAAAGCATGGCGGAAAGTAAACCGCTTTCTGATAGCTTTACTGCCTTGAAACTTGAACCAATAGATAAGTCAAACTTTCGGACTAACATAGGGAGAAGTTCCGGAGTAACTTCCTTAGTGCAGAGGAAGTTCCGGAGTAACTTCCTTCGGAACTCTGACTTAGAGAATTTCAGCCAAACTGAACATTCCCAACAATGAAGTTTGGGAAGAAGTTAAAGAAATTGAGGGATTATTCTTGGGATGAAAATTGGTCACAGCAGTGCTGATGATTTTTTTGGGATGAAGTTGAGGCAGGATTTTATATTTCGTTTTTTGCAGTGTTCCATTTTTGTTCGTTTTTTCTCGTACGACCCGGTTCGACAATTGACACTAATTTGACCTAAAATTAGATCGGAGTTGACCCAAATCATTTTTTTTTCAAAACTCTTGAAATGTTTATTGCAATTATCCAACTTATACCAATTCAGCAAGTCAAAGAAATCATCTTGAATCCAAATAAAAACAAACTCGTTATTTGAGTACACTGTGACACGAATTTCATAAACATAGTATCTACACAACTTTTAGTCAAAACCTGCACTACTGATCTTCAAGTTGGTAATTCTTCAAGTGGATTTACTACGCATGCTTCTCTTTCCCATAAAGAATCATCAGACAGGAAAAAAAAGTAAATACAATAATTATATTAACCAAAAAATTTGGTCGTTAATTATTAATATATATATAGCTCTTACTTTCTTTTTCAGACATCCATTGATGTAATGACCCTTTTCCTTGTAGTAAGAACAAGTTCTCTTTTTTTGTGCTTCTAGGAAAGATTTGTGTCTATTTGAACATTTAGGAAGACCTTTGGTATTAGTATGAACTTGTGGATCACGAATAGAAATCTGAGGCATTAAGTTTACTTGCGAACTTCCCACATTAGAATCTTGTGAAGCAATCTCAAACTGTTTTGACTTTGTTCGAGTACTTTGCTCTTCCAAAAATTTAGCAAGATTGTATTAGTTTCTTAATCTCAGATGGAGAGTCTTTTGCTTGTTCGATCGCTTTTCTAAAGTTTGATTGAACACACCATAAAGTTAACGCACTGACTTTATTCCCACTATGTGTATCTTCGAGCCCAATAATGCAATTATCCAACTTATATCTAGCATCAAGTGTCCACCTAGGTAAAATATAATGATCCGGAAGGGTTTCAACACGTCTCTTCTTCAAAACATATAATATATGCTTGCATAATATCCCATATGTTTCAAACTTTGCACATGAACATGTCACGTCTACCTTGTCTGAGAGACGGAAGTTAACACTTCTCCAATACATTTTATCAATATTCAGTTGTCCAACCTTGTATTTGATTTCTTATGAACTCTTGCTTATTGTCTCGTGAGTTAAATTAAAGGTAGCTTGCCTCCATTCCTTCTTGAATACCTCAAAGAGCTTTTTAATATAGCGTGAACTTGCTTTTGCCTCTATCAAACTAACTAGAAGAAAGAATTGGCTTGGAGTTCATGGTCTTGAAATCTTCATCTTCTTCGGCAGCCCTTCTAGCCTCTGTATTACAAACTCATTCAACATGGTCTTCGAATTAACATATCCATAAAAAAAAGTAGGAATGCTCTCGCTTCTTCCGCTTGATGTCATGCCAGCAAAAAACAATCTTTCAAGTAGGCTTTAGCCCAATATTTACGTTGGTTATACATCTCCGTTATATAACTGCCGCTTTCAAAATTATATTTATCACGTAAAAATTCCCAACGGGCTTCAAATTCTTCAATGGTATTACTCTTTACCCATTGTTTGTGTAACTCTTGAAAGTCACTACAACGAACTTTAAGAGGTCGAAGATGTTCAATCTCATGTTTCTTAATATGCCATGAACAGTAATGATGTCGTGTTTTTGGAAAAACTTATTTGATATTGCAAATTGCTTTATCTTGATCGGTGATTATCGCTGCTGGATACTTGTCAAACATGCACTTTAAGAAATTTTGAAACAACCATACAAAGGTGTCTTGTTTCTCATTCTCCAATAGCGCACCACCAAAAAGTATGGATTGACCATGATGATTGACCCCAACAAATGGAGCAAATGGCATCTTAAATTAGTTAGTCATGTACGTGACATCAAACCCAACAACGTCGCCAAATTTTATATACGAGTCTCTTCATCTCCCGTCAGCCCAGAAAATATTTCTTGGAGACCCATCATCAAATAAATCCACAACAAAATAAAGGTTATGATCTTTGATTAATTTATCATGGAAATGTTTAATACGCCCATAAAACTCCTTACCTTTGTATTGTTTTCGTTGATCAACTAAGTTATCAGAACATTGTTTTGACGTAACATCGTTTTCATATGGACTTTTCATGGAATTTTCGACCTTCTTGATTTGACAAGGTCTCATTCTAGATTGACCAAGTTCTAACATTAGAGATTTGCAAGCCATTGAGTGGTGGAACTTTCCATGAGAACGGTGTTTCATTACTTTGGTCGGAGTAACGGTTAGCTCATGATTGTGAATATTATTAAACATATCTACGAACCATTTCCCATCTTTACTTTTTGAAACCCAAAGAAACGCTTCACATCCAGTTCTTATATCCCTACAACGTTTCTTAGCATCCCCATTGGAATTGTTAAACTTCAGATCTTTAAAACCCTCTTTGTTGCATACATATTTCTTTCGATAAGGTTCATTCGTCGTCTTATTTTTATACGTCATATAAATACTTATATCAAATCCATGTAAAAATGCATAACGATTGTAGAAATCATATGCCTCATCAGGAGTGTCAAAAACATGTCCTATCACATCATTAGCTTCTTGTTTCTCAGACCCAAAATCCCCGTCTATATCTTTTATTTTCTCTGTTTCAACATCGAAACCGCTATTGAAGACCAAATACCCTTTCGCATCAATATTGTCAATTAGATTTGCTTCTAACGTTTCCTCGTGTGACTGATCGTATGACAGAACGTCTAAATCCATTGTGTTATGTATGTCTTGTATCAACCAGAGTTGAAAATTAATTTTTAATTCACACAAATAGTTATGATACTAAGAATGATAGAACCAAAGTGGGAACATGGGAAAGAATAAAGAGTAAATCTATCTACAAAATGCTAATAATAATCAGATTCAAGGATTTAGGGATGGTTTATAAACAAGAAATAGTAAATCTAATATGTTACCATCTGATTGCAAACAAGCAGCGCTTAATATCAAATAAGTATTTCGGCTTAATTGGATTGATCCGACGAGAAGATCGTTCTTTGGATGATCAGACGAGAAGAGCAGTTTCATCAAACGAGAATGAAAGATGGACCTGCGGCTTGACTTCTTTGGATGATCAGAGGAGAAGATGGATTTGTTTTATGGATGAATCTGTGCTTTGAAAGAGATCGAATCACTTAGTGAAGAATTTGTGCCCCAATAACCATTAAAAGAAAAGGAGGAATTGAGATCAGAGATCGACAGGATGAAGGATTAGTAATTCTTTTAATTGATTCTTTATTTAATGGATTTTATCAAAACTACGTAGTTTTGGGTGGTTTCGTATCTAAGATTAGATGTTTAACAGCCCTATATTCACTTTCCCTAATCTATAATTACAAGTAAACCCCTAAACTATTTAATACGTATCACTTTATTTCTCTTCACTTCTAAGAACAAAAGCAAAGAAAATATGGAATTTGGGGAGTTGGCTTCTCGATGCAAAAACCAGGATCAAACTTTGGTGGTTTCATTCAAAATTCACCAAATTCAAATTCATGATAGAACCAATCAGGCCAACCCAACCAAAATCCCTAAATAGGGTAATCATTAGACCTGGTCAAATGTGTGGGTCGGGTTGGGTCGCGGGTCAAAACGGGTGCGAGTTGCGGGTCAAAACGGGTCAAAATAGATGCGGGTTAGGACGAGTGCGGGTCAAGACGGGTCAATGTAAAGCATGTAACTGTTGATTCAAATAGCCAAACATAGGTGCTGAAATGCAAGAGACCGAGGTTGCTAACAATTTAGCTAAATAATCACATAGAAATTCAAACATATTTTCATATAATGGTGATGAGTAGATCTCCCCGTATAAAATTACAAAAAATATCAACTTGAATTAAAAAATTAGGAGTATAATTAAAATTTAAATTTCTTCTCGAAATCACACTAATTCATCCAAGTCAACAAAAACCGTCTTTTTGTCATTCAATTATCCAAAATATAAGTAGTGGTGAGTGGGTGTGTGTGAGAAACGTCATACGTAGGCGCGTGAAATTTACAAGCTCCCACGGTTTCAACAGTAAATGAAATACGTAGAGATCTAAGGCTATGTGTAGTCATAACCCCCCTCCCTTGGGGGTTATGCGACACGTGGATACCGACTCATTAAAGGGGAGTTATAAGCAAAATGGTGTAGTCATAACCCCCAATAACCCCCCTCTAATTATTACCCAATTATTTATATCTATTTAAAAGAAAAAAAACTTAAACCAATCAAATCTGATGAAAATCAAGATGACCAATGAGAAAAGAGGGGGAAGTGCGCCATAAACATCACACTATCGTCCATCTACCTTAACATGGCGCCCGGGGGACGGTTTGGGGCGTTATAAGGGGCGCCATCTTGCCAAAAAGTGCAAGATAACATCCCACTACGGATAGCCTAATTAATTCCTTCGCCAAAGCAGTCCGTGCTCCTATATAGAAATTGATTCCTTCGCCGGAGACGCCGTTCTCCTTTAAGATCCCGGCAAGCATAGCCCGAACTCATCGTCACCTAACTTACCGACGAACGCCGATGTTCCACCTAGCCTTGACACGGAGATCGCAATGTTCGCCGAAGCACCGCCTGGTGCCTTAAAAAATCCCAGCACCTCTGCTAATGATATGCTAGAGACGATGGGGTCGAAGTCAATTAACATCTCGCCAAAGCTAACGATCAATCCATTCTTGTGTTTAACGGCTCCATTGTGACTGCCATTACTGAATCCAGTGAATCCAGAGATCGTATCTCAAGCATGACCCGCATTATTTTATATTTAGTTTGAGAATTACTCATCTTCCCTCAGGCAATATTAAACAATCCATTCTGACCCACAAGCAATATTAATCGACCCATTCTGACGCAAAATTCTATTGGCGGGTTGAGATTGCCACCCCTAGTAATCATAAACAATAAACTGCAATAGCATTCAATACATAAAACCAAAAACAACACCTACCTTAATCTCTCAATGGTCATAAAACATGTCTGATTTTCAAAACCTCAAAATCTCAAATGAACAGTGATTGAGCATCTAACCACTCCAAGCTCAAAAACAATGATATGACAACCCATGGTGATTCATGTTATTATACTATACAACTACGGTTAGCCTTAAATGGATGGTATATTTGACGGCGATTGGGGTGATCCGGTCTCGAGTAGAAAGCTTCTACTACAATAAGACCGTGAAGTACTCGAAGAAGATGCTAAACCCCTTGCATCCCAACTTTGGTTCAAAACCCCATCCCTCTTATGTAATTTATCCTTACTTATTCTCCCTTTATCATCTTCTAAAGCTTCGATAAAACCGTTATGCATGGGGTCTGCACACTCGTGTAAAAGTCTTAACACCTGTTTGATTGAAGGCCGGGCCCGCCCTTCTCTCTGGGTACACCATTTCACTAGTGTGACTAGTGTTTGAAGTTGGTCAAACTCAAAGGAGTCACCAATAGTGGGGTCCACTAGCTCTATTATTCGGGATTCTGATGTCATTAGGGCTTGGCATGATTCGACTAGGTTTTTGTTGTCTTGTATGGCTCGTTTAGAGGTTATCAGTTCTAGCAGTACAACCCCATAACTGTAGATATCACTTTTTTCAGTTAGTTCTTGCGTGACCACGTATTCTGGGTCCATGTAACCTGGGTTTGATTAAAAAAGTAAGGTTATTTTAAAGTATATAATTATGGTTACACAAAAGTGTCTAACTATATAAAAAGGTGTACCAATTTTGACAAATTTCTAGGCCTAATTAAGGGTGGCGATTCACGAGACAAAAATAATCAGGTTAGGATTCGGTTCAGACTGGTTGACCCACCCAACCGGCCAACCCAACACTTTAAATAACAGGCAGTGTACTGGTTGAGTTGTAGATAGGCATGTTGGCCCACCAACCCGTTTTGGATTAGAAATTATACATAATAAATTTCAGATTACAACCTGGTTGACCTACCCGTTTGCAATCGCTTTAAAAGTATCCAGTTTAGGGTTTTTCAACAAAGTAACTAAACGGGTCATGTTCAGGGTAGGTAATGCCAACCCAGACCCAGGATCAATTGCCACCCCTAGGATTAATATCATAAAAAACCAACATTTTCAAATTTTGCATGAAAAAGTTCATCAACCGAATTTTGACATATTAATGGCCCTGGGTTTGTTAAAATTTTATTACAAAATGTAAAATTAATAGTAAAAGATGTCCACATAATGTCTACGCATTGTTGACTGTGCAAGGAACACATGCACAGTCAACAATGCGTAGACTTTATGTGGACATCTTTTACTGACATAAATCCATGTAGACTTTTTTTCTGGCGTGGATACTTTATTTTAATGTTAGTGTTCTAAGAGATGTTAGTTTGTTAATTACAAAAGAGTTTACATGGCATTCACGTTAGCAAGAAAGCCCCTATAAGACGTCTATGTATGTGCTGACTGTGTTTACTATTAGTTTCAAAAGCATGTATAACATCAACAAGTATGTTGAGTTCTTATAGTATTAACCCAATTTCTACGCAAGTAGCTCTTTTTAGGCTAGAAAAAAATGTGGCCTTCCACTGAATTCGCCTGTACCCCCCTTTAGATTTTATTTTTGCATGGTTAAGTCCCTAAACTTATAAAAAGTCGTTGAAAAGGTCCTTTATATAAACTCTACAGACTAAATCATGCAAAAAAGGATATATTGTTAAAAATGGAAGTCTTGAGGAGTTTTGGTTGAGTTTTATAAGTTAAAACTAAGTGAATTTTGAAAAGTTGATGAGGTAAACTAGTTAAGATTACAAGGTCAAGATGATGTGACCGAAGCTCACATGCCATTAACTTTGACCATGTTAACTATTTCCCCTGAGATGGCACCTAAAAACCCTGCTAACTTGGAAGAAGACCTTAACCTTTAAAAAAAATATCAAACATTGATTGTTTTTCTAGCCTAAAATTAAAATGGAAATTTGACCAAGGCTCTGGTTCATGCTTTAGAATATACTTTTTTCTAACCTGGAGTTCCTCTGATCTCTGTGTTAACTGGTTCAAAACGGATGGATCCGTCTTTAGATGCATATGCAAGGCCAAAGTCTGCAACCTGGATCACAAATATTAGAACACAAGTGTTCTTAATTGTCTTCTGGAGCTTTTAGCAACAGTTTTTCTTCCAAATAAGCACCACAAAGTTGATTTTAGTAAATATGATATTGGAGCTTTTAGACACAAACCTTACACTTTTTCTTGATTTTTGCAACCAACTTTGTTAGATGCAAGATAGCAACCCTAGCAATTGCAGATTTTATAAAAATTGTTGGCCCACATATTTGTTAAATGCCACATATTTGTGATTTCGGTGTATTTCAAGTGAAATCTGCTGTGACCTTTAATAATTACTTCTAAACCAAAAGTTAAAAACCGGTCCTTTTTTTCAAACCTGTAGATATATTTGTTTTTTTTATATCGCATAAACATTGTTTGCATATGTGGCATTTAATGTGACGGCTGACGTGGCATCGACCGGTGCCACATCAGAAAAGGTAAAATCAATTCAATGAAGTACGATGCTAAAATAGATAACTAAATTGTAACTTGTAAGTTGGTTTCTATTTGTGCCTAAGTTAAAGTTGGCTGCTAAAAGCAAGAAAAAAATGAAAAGTTTGTTTCTATTTCATGCAAGTTACATGGTCTATATTCAACAGACATAATTTTCAACTTGTCATCACCTTTCCTACGACATTTTCATCAAGTAATATATTGCTGGACTTGATATCTCTATGGCACAGAGGAGGATCACAGTAGAAGTGGAGGTATTCCTGAAATGCAAGTTCATTTACAAATAAATACTGGAAGTCTTTTAAGTTAACCATTTTTCTTATTATTACCAGAGCGTTTGCCACATCAGTTGCAATTTGAATTCTTGTCTGCCAACTCAGCCGAGGCACATCTGGAGCTGTACAAAGGCATAAGGACTTTAGAAAGAAGAATAATCAAATAATCAAAGAAACAAAAATACATACTGTGAAGATGATCCTTTAAGCTTCCATTTGCCATATATTCATACATGAGAAACCTGCCGAAACAACCACACAAAACTCTTCATTAGAAATATCTATGATGTTTAGAGGTGGCAAGGTTTGTGTTAAAATGGGTAACCTTTTAGCATGGGTTGACTTTAATATGTTTTGTTCATTTTTAAGTTATTTATAATTTACTGTGTTAATTATGAATGCAGAAAAAAATATTTGCTACAATAATATTCTAAACTTGTGAATAAAACATTGAGCAAGTGTCAGGGGAGAACTGTATGGACTTGCGCTGAACTCGCCCCAGGGGCGGATTTAAGCTTGTGTTAGTGGGGTCCTAGGCACCCACTCAACTAAAAAATAAGATGCTAATGAGTTAGAATATTTGATTAAAGCACCCAGGATTTTTTCTTTAAGGCACGCAAGAGTCATGGCTCAACCCAAAATCTTGAGAAGAAAAAGAAAAATGTAATGCTAAACCAGTGAGCATGAAGAAAGAAGCCATGGTTTCACTATAAAAAAATGGGTAAAGATGAAGAAGACGATGACTTTCATAGGGAAATGTTTCCATAGTACCATAACTATTAATTTGTGTCAGAGTTGAAACCCACCATTCAATTATTTTATACTTAATGATTTAAACTCTAACTCCCCTTCATATTTAAAACTCATGATTACTCTTTTTATCTTTTAAGTTAAATTTTTAAATTTCTTTTTATAAAAATAGTTAGGGGTAATTTTGTAGAAAAATAACCAACTTTCAATTTTGTTCCAATTAGGTTACCTGCTAATCATTATCAGGTCATTTATCTAGGATTAGAACATATTTTAAAGTTGAGTGACCTGAATGGAACAAAAAAAAAAGTTTGAGTGACCTAATTGGAACAAAATTGAGAGTTGGTTATGTTTCTGTGACATTTTCCCAAATAATTATTTAAAATAGTTTATGTTTGAGCAAACATTAAAGTTTAGTATTGTAATCTAGTTATTTATGTATTTTAAATTATGAATTAATTGTAAAAATAAGTTTTTTAAGTAGAATAGTAAACTAGGGAGAGGATCATTTGAGAACCAATTGGTTTTGAGAACTTTTGAGAACCATTCTGAGCCACTAGTTATATATAGGGAAATCCTCCCCATAAATTTGAGTGGTCCCCCCCCCCCCCCCTATAATTAGTGGCTCAGAATGGTTCTCAAAAGTTCTCAAAACCAATTGGTTCTCATTTGAACTTAACCATAGTAAACTATTATAATAAACTTATTTTGACCCGCTAAAATCGACCCGTTTGATCAGTTTTTATCGACCTGTCTTTGTCGAGTTATTTTAATCATCCTGTTTTTGTCCCCACTGAGAAAAAATCCTAGATCCGCCACTGACTCGCCCACAAGTGTTCGACTTTATTTTTCAATGGTTAAGTTCCTAAACTTATAAAACGCCCCTTATATAAAGTCATGGACTAAATCATTGATTATTAAAGGAGCTTTCCATCGAGTTGTTTTCATATATTTGGACTTAATCATGAAAAAAACTCATATGTCCTAAAGATAAACAAAGTCTCAAGAATTTCTTGTTAAGTTTCTATAACTTTTTAGCTGACCTTTTCGATTTGACCATTTTCGGGAAGAAAAAAAACCAAATTAACTGATTCATAACTAAATGGGTTGAAGTAGCCACAACTAAATTAATAATAAACAAAAGGTTAACACATGGTGATGCATGGGTATACTGATTACAAATCAAAATCTTTTAAATACGGATAAAGGATTAAGTTTTAACTGTGATAAACAATATGATTTCAATTATAATCCGAATCTTTGAACACTAGAATAGACTTTGAATGACTTTCAACCTCTTTGACCCGTTCCCCCTTTAGCAATTTCATTTCCAATCTGATCCGTTTGAGATAAAACAGAAGCAAATTGATCCATACATAACAAAATGTAGAAATCGCCACTTATAAATTAATAAGCAGAAGAAAACACATTGTGATGTATGGGTATAACCATAATAATTACCTTTCATGTTTTTCAATGCAAAATCCTTTTAAGGCAACAAGATGACGATGATGAAGTCTAGCAAGAAGCTCAATTTCTCTGCAGAATTCTTCTACAGCCTGTGCAGAAACTTTATCCATACGTTTTACTGCTACAACTGAACCGTCATTCAACTGAGCTCTGTATACTGTCCCAAATCCTCCTTGTCCAATAACAGTACTAAAATTGTTGGTTGCTTTTTTCGTCTTTCTATAACTGAACTTTGTAAACATAGATGATGGAGCTGCATAAACTTCCAAATACCTTACAAAAAAGATCTGAGAAATGAGAGAGAGAGAGAGAGGGATGGAGGGAGGGACACTACATAGTCATATTAAACTAGAGGTGGCAATTTCAAGCCATTTATGGGTAAACAGGTCTATCTTGGATAAAAAATGGCAACTAGCGGATCAAATTGTTAAGTATAAGATTATGGTTGAATGGAATGTATAGAGTGGGTGGAAAGCCACAAAGAATGCACAAACACTCCTAAATTATATCATTTAAAAATTTAGATTTTCATTGTATTTACAAAATTACTTGATAATGTATGTGTAGGCCACCCAAGTATTCAACTTTTTTCATCAATGCCACCCATATATTTTGGCCAAAAAACTTGTCCAAGAATGCCTTTGATATTTTTTTTTTTAAAATACAAACGTACCTTTGATGATTTGTCGATGTGTTATAGGTTAAATTGTTCTCTCATAAAAAGGGCATTTTTGTCATATCGCCATTTTTTTGGCTGGAATTGGTATAAATGAAACCGCATACATACTTGGGTGGCCTATAGAGTAGTTTTATTATATGAGTGGCCTTATAGAAAAAGATGAATATTTGGACTGCCTCAATATACATAATCACTAAAGTTTTCCCAACTATAATATAAAACATCAATATTTTGTAATTCAAGAAAAGAGAAGACAAAAAGAAAGTGTTTACAACCCGTTTTGAACAGTTCTAAAAAGTAACCTTACAAACTGAACAAGTGAACATGTTTTGACCCGTAAAGCCATAACCCAACCTGCCCAGGCCGATGACCTGCTCAATTTGCCACCATAACATTGTACAATCAGTTACCTTCTTGGAACTTTTTTGTTGGATGAGAAACTGTTTCCATAGAGGTTTTATCAGTTGTCATGTCATGTCCTTCAAGCTCTTTACTTTTTATGCGAATAAGGAAAGCCATTAAAATCAGCATCGTAGTGGCAAGTGCTGTAACTGCAATGCCAACAGCAGGAACCAATGACAGATGGTAGGAATGGTGTCTAATTTCAGGTACGGTCGAAGAGAGTTGACTTGGGCCCGCAGCAACAAACGGGGTTGGAGACGAATCAGGTGAAAATGTAGGCGTAGAGGATCCTGTAAAAGTGACAGATAAATGCAATAAATCAACAGTTAACGTTTCACTTATCCATAAAACAGGAAAAGTTAGGTGGTGTTTGGGAATCACTACATGTGTGGGGATTGAAAGGGAATTTGTATGGAACTATTAATTTCCATAGGTTGACACCCAATTTTAATGGTATATTGGTATCACTCTTTCCGTTAAAGTCATACCATTACACCAAATATACCCAAACATTGTCAAACCCATACCCTTAAATCCAAACAACCCCTTAAAACCATATAAGGTCAGTTAAATAAAATTTTAATTTAGCTCAAACTTAGTAGGGGTAGGCGTCTAGGAGCAGCTCTTTATCTTATTGGATAAAGGTAAGGTTTGTCCCCATCTCACCCTCCCTAGATAGACGCTACTGTTCAGTGGGATTTGCTTATTAGAACTACTTATTTACTTATTGCTTTTTTCAAAAGAAAAAAAAACAAATTTTAAAGTGGTTATCTGAAACAACTTATTTCACTCATAAATTATTAGATAACTAGCATGGATAAGTAATACCAAACACCCTCAAAACACCAATCCCAATCACCCCATAAAAGTATAAGGGCAATTTGCATAAAAAGGTAATGAACTTTGGTTGAATTTCTGTTTCTGTAAACACTTTATTTGTACTCACAAAGAGGCTCACACTTTAAAAAGGTTTTCAAGTAGGGGATAATCTTCTATGTTAACTGGTTTCTAGAGCCATGTCAACGCCACATTAGGAAAAGCCACATAGTCAGAGCCACCATCATGTCAGCAGCCATGTCATCACTTTGACCATGTAACCGAGTCACATTACCAATTATAATTATTTTTCAAAGTTTGGACTTGGAGATTTTATATCAAGAAATTTCAAAGTTGGTTACCTTTTTATGGGTCAAACCAAAGATGTTATTCAGAAAAGAAATCAGATCAAAGTTAGTTTACACCTTTAGCAATATTCCGAAAACGAGGGTAAAACTATTTCTATACTACACTATAATATTTAGAATAGTGTAAAAAAAATCATAAAATTTTCTCCTAAAGCAGCCTTACCTGGAGTGGTACCGAGTCCTTGAACTCCAAAAAAACAGGCAGCGATCTCAACAGCCGCTACATCTTCAACTTGGCTAGCAACAGCAACAAATGTTGCATCTCTACAAGTGCTAAATGTGGTATTATCTGCAGCTCCCACTAAATTCCTTAAAAACAACATCCCAGCATTTAAACACTTTTTACAACGTCCCTCACCTAATGGTGCTCTACAATTTAGAGTGACATTAGAAAATTTTGGATATTGCTGCATCTGATTGACTGTTGTTATTCCAAGGCACTCATAATTGACAGGAATTTTCGTCCCAAATCCACAAAATGCTGTAGCATTTTTTTTCAGTCCATGTGTTTCTAAAGTTTTGGATATAGTTTGGAGACATGCATTGGATAATTTTGGAGAAACTCCCAGGTTGTTAGTTGCGTTCGCATAACGGGCAATTGAAACTGCAATAAGGGCATTGATATAACGACAACAACTTGCTCTAGATTCTGTATCAGAACAAATGATGGCAGCATGCGTAAAACTAGAGCCTCTTATATTCAACGGGCAACCTGCTTTAATGAGTGAAAAAGGAAGCAAATTAAATATGAAATACAGTTTTATCCTCCTTGAAATATGAAGGTATAGATATAATGTGAACCAATCACCAGACGAAGTTATCAATTTAGCACTTACTGAATCGTGACTGCCATCTTTCATCGTATACTATTGAAATAAAGAAACAAGAAAATTACTTTTAATTCTGTTATGAGATTAGAGATGTTCTTTCTCTTTCTTCCCTGATACATGTCATCTTATTTGGATCTATAGTTGGCATATATTCAAAATTAATTTTCAGGCTTAGGAACTCTGCTTTTGCTATACTCTCTTTTGTTTCACAACTAGACTCTACTTGTCAAATTTCCAAAGAAAAGGCAAGAACAAGTCAGGATGCTTCTTCAATTTATAAAGTCCCTTTTTTAATCTGAAATTTCATATTATATTAGTTTTGACTCTGTATATGTTTCTATGATGGCCCAAAAACACACTCATTCTTCATACTTGTACAAGATTTTCAGAATTGAGAGATAGCATAATTAGTAATATGCTTTTCAAAACATTTTGACAACTTCTACTTGTACTTCATTTATGAAAAAAACCTTTACAGTACTAAAAAGGAAATGTATAATGTAACTGATTGGTTTAGGCAATAGGTACACATAAAAGAAGAGAAAACTAAAGAAAGTAAGAAACAACATAGTGATCAAGTTACCTAAAACTACCAACCATAAATACATATTCATAAACCCTAGGAGAAGAACTTGGATTAATCTTACAAATCGTACTTTTTGAGCCAAAAATAGTTGAAATTACAACTGGCTACGAAGCGCATCATAACTTGTACAGTACAAGTGACTGATTCTTCCCAGCACCTTCTACAATACCAAAAAACTTGCTCTACAGATGCGACCAAAATGCCAATTCAAAATCCTAAATGGAGCGCTACTAATTTCACATCATTTTGTCACCTTTCTAGCCGGTTAGGGCTTACAAAGTTTGTGCGTTGATTTCTAATACTAAATCGAAAGATCTAACAAATAATCACCAACATTTATAGCTAGACTTCTCAAATAATCAGCAGTTGGAAATAATAACAGTTCAAATGCTCTGAGGCGGAAGCATGAACAAAAGAGTTTGAAATTGATCACAAAAGAAACAAAGTGAATACTATTAATCAAGTTCAATACAGAAATCGAATAGATTCTTCAGCAAGGAGACTGAAACTAGTTGACATGCATAGAAGTTCGTAAGCGGATTCACCTGAAGCTGCCATTGATACCTGCATTTCTACAAGCAACAGCAGAGAGAGTAAGAGAAGGATCCAGCGATGTTTCGCCATTGTTGTTGAGAATGAGGTGCAGAGGATAACGGAAATGTGGACGCGTAAGGGCATGTTTGGATTAAGGGCATGTTTGGATTGCTTATAAAAACTGCTTATGGCTTTTGGAGGAGGCAAAAAAACACAAAATATCCCTCCAAAAGCTAATAAGTTATAACATTGTGGCTTTTTGCTGCTTTTGGAGGGGTATTTTTATCTTTTTGTCTCCTCCAAAAACCATAAGCAGTTTTTAAAAGCAATCCCAAACATGAAGACGGAGAAGGTAACGGAATCGTGGCTGCGTAGATGAGAGACGAAGAAGACAATGGAATCGTGTTATGCGTACGTTAGTAAAGTCCGCTTATGTATGTTACGGAAGCGTGCGTGAGCAGCGAGGTATGGTTTGACAGTCTCTATACTCCGTGACACTGGTATCTTAGTTTTGAGTGAATTACACTTTCTCATCCTTTTTAAGTTTATAATAAAGATAACTTAACTTTAAAATATGTTTTAATCCTAAATAAATGACTTGATTAATAAATAACCTAATTAATATTTTTATAAAAACTGGAATTTTTATAAAAAAATGATTTTTTTTATAAAAACAATTTTTTTAAAATTGAATTTTTAATAAAAACGATTTTTTTATATAAATATTCAAAATTTTATAAAAAAACTTTTTTTATAAAAACCGGTTTAAAAATAAATTTAAAAATGCAAAAAAAACTATAAAAATTTATAAAAACTGAATTTGTTATAATTTTTTACAATTTATTTTCAATTTGTTATAAATTTTTACAATTTTCTTTTTTGCATTTTTAAATTTATTTTTAAACCGTTTTTTATAAAAAAATAAATGTTTTTCCATAAAGTTTCAAAATTTTATTTAAAAAATCGCTTTTATTAAAAATTCATTTTTATAAAAAATTCCCTTTTTGTATTTAAAAATTGGTTTTTATATAAAAATGATTATGTTACCTGCTAATCAGGTTATTTATCTAGGATTAGAACATATTTTAAAGTTAAGTTACCTGATTGGAACAAAAAAGTTTGAGTGATCTAATTGGAACAAAATTGAAAGTTGCTTATGTTTGTGTGACAAAACCCTTTTTTAAACTAAGAACATAAAATAAATCATTATTTATGTTTATATTCCATAACATTTTGTTTTCTTCTAACGGACGTTAATTTTTCTACTAAGTGTAGGGTAGTTTTGTACTTTTACACATTAGAGACTAGTTTTGCAATTAACTCAAAGTTTTAACATTTAAAATGCATATTTTAACCTTTTGAACTATTAAATATGCAAATATGGGTGTAGGTTTCATGGGATCTTTTGCAAAATATAGAGCTTAGAGCTTGTATTCATAGGCTAGTTTGGAGCACAGATTTGAAACCATCGTCATTTGAAACTAAGTGGAGGAAAGTAAAGGAAAGATTTTCTTTAAGAGAACTCCCACACCCCTGTCTTCCCCTTCGGCCCCTGTCAGGTTCGGGGAGGGAGGCCAAGGCTGCCGGCCGGCCCGTACCAGATGTATGGACACGGAATGATATTACTACTACATGATTTGATCACTCTAGTGAACACGAATGTAAATAAGAGTTTTGTATTAAATCACTTGAAGATTACAATCAAAAGCTCTCTGGTTTCTCTCTCTAGAAAACACACACACATAGTGTAAAATGACTCAGCTCTCAGAAGTGTTAAGCTCTCATTCTAACACGAACTATTTATAACTTACAAGCTGGCGTACCAACTGGCGGACCAATTGGTACGGCGTACCAATTGGTATGGCCCTTGGTATGTTGACACTCAGACTCACTAACACACGCTCACTTAGATACAATACACGAGACACTCTATAACATAGGAATATGCTCTAACAAACTCCCCCTTAACGTGTAGTGTATCTATGTTAACTAAACTTCAGTCTTTAATCTTCAGCATCGTTGCATCTGATCTTCAACTTAAAATTTAATGTCAACTATAGAGCTTGCATGGTTGGATCACTCTTGAATAATCTTTGAACTTCAAGATCCATTTGTGAAATATACTTCAAACTCCTCCTTTCACCATGCTTGAGTCTCGACACACAGAACCTGCAATTTCAGAAAACAGAAACGCGGTTTCCTTTTTCTTTTGAAAATTAATTTAATCTTGACGCAAAACTTCTCTTCGAGAATCCAAGATATAGATTTGAAAATTTGATTTCGTATCACATGTCGATTGATCGAATACAAATAAGAAAAAAAAGATCACAACTTGGTATCATATTGAACATAACAAGTTGAACTACACTTAAAACACACCGAAAATCCAAATATTTTTGGCTTTTTGAAACTTTACATCAAAACACACCGAAAATCTTTTTGATTTTTCTAAGTTTATACTAAAACACACCTAAAATCTATTTGGAATTTTCAGATATGAAACATAAATGCAATACAGAATCAGACACTATTTTTGTCTTTTGCGAAAAAGATCACAACTTGGTATCATATTGAACATAACAAGTTGAACTACACTTAAATTTCAATTACTTCAGCACACAAGTCATGTCGATTACTGTTATAATTTATCCATTTTAAACTCAGGCACAATCATACTAATAACATCTGGATATGTTATTGTATTGATTATATTTGCTTTGACCAATGTACCCCACACTATCAGACATACTCAGATATGCCTTTATATCACACTTTGTGACTTCACTTGTGATTTAACACATAATGATTGTATTCATGATTTTGTCAACTGTGTTCCATGCAAAAGAAATAGGAACGTTAAATCGTCTACCTTAAGGTCGATCTTTCGATACGCAGATAAGGCCTCAGATTTAACAAAATAAGAAAATAAAAACAAGTTGAAATTGTATAATTCAAAAACAATCATGTTGGTCTTGTGGACACGCAGAGAAAGTCCGATGAATTATATGAAACACCAAAGAAAATAAAGCAGAACGTCAAACGAACAACAATCAGGTCGATCTTTCGATACGCAGAGAAAGTCCGATCGTTTGACCAAATAGAGAAAATCAAACAAGTTTAAATATTTGCAAAATGAACACATGTATACACAATGACTTCTCATGTTCTTTTTCACATATCTATTCAATATCTTGAGATACGTTTCAAGATGTAGTCCACTTGGTCAAGCATTAGTATTTAACGTATATCACATCTGAATACTTTCTGATTTAATGTCGAGCCTACCAAGCACATCGGACAATGATCTTATGACTTTTTCATCTAATTTATCCATGAGTCAGACACGTAAGCCAATGTACCATAATTTCCCAATTATGTTGGATATAATTTCTCATTTATCAATGTTTTTGTATTTTTTCTGTTTTTCTCCCCCTGAAAAATGAAAACTCTATTTTTGAATTTTTCATTTTAACAAAAACACAAAGACACTATTTTTGGGTTTTTAATTTTTTCCCCCTAAACTACATTAAATGCATTAAATAAAGAAAATTGACATTTCAACATAGATACCTTCCAGTGTTAACATTCAGAAAAAAAAATTAGTTTGAAATTTGATATCACTTGTAATTTAAATTAGATCAGCGATATACTCCTCCATGAGTAACTTTTCAACCACCGATAGGTCTTCTAGAAGTACCTGCACACTGGTCAAATACATTAGTTTATAAATGACCTGAAGCGAATCACTTCTGATCGACCAGTGTCTTGATTACCCTTCGAAACCACTTTGGGTTTCCAGATTTGTTGTGTTGGTAAATCAGTATTTGATGAACCGGTCACAATTGATTGTGACGAACAACCGACTGATGAATCATTTTGAAAGTTAGGTAAAAACCTTCCTTGATGTTTGAAAAATGTCGCTTGAAATTCATCAAATACTCTGCCATATTCTCAATAAATTTGTATTTGGCGGATTCACCAACAAAATGAGCCTTTCCTTTCCTTGGAATAGAGGCAGCAGTGACATGACAATCTTGTGCCATATGCCCTTTTTGTCGGCAGTTATAACAAAAGCGATTGTGTACATTTTTCTTTCTTTGTCCCGCAAAGCTTCAAAAAAGATAAGCATCTCCAAAATGATCATAAAAAGTATCATATACCTGGAACCGATGATCATGTACCCATTTTGATGTCGGGCTTTTTGGATCTCCATTCTTCACAAAAACTTCTAATATTTTCTAAGCATCCACGCAATGAAGCGGGAATTCTTTGTCAGAAAATATTTGTTCCGATCCTTTGAGTTTGTAAAACCTCTCAGGTTGAACTTTTTTTCAGCTTTAAAAACTTCTTTGTCAATTGCTTCAAATTAACCTTCTTTAATTTCTGTTGCTTTTGAACCTTAGAAGCATCATCTTTAGCAAATTTTTGATTGAAACCCAAACCAACATGTTTTCCTGAAATCTTTTCTTCAGAACTAGATGATTGATGCACGTTCTTCGCAAGACGAGCAAACTCAACTTTCACTTTATTACCATCTTTTGGAGCATAGAAAATTGTTTCATCAATGTCAGTATTGGAACGAATCTTCTCAGTTAAACTAGCTGATTTCTCTTCTTCAGAGGAGAAGATCCAGACACAAACTTTGAAGTTTTAGGAATCTCAGATTTCTGTTCAGCTTTCTTACCATTCTTATGTTTCTTTGTTTCTTTAGACTTAGAATCAGAAAACTTTGAATAATCACAATTTTCAACTGTTTCTTTGACAATGTTGACAGCTTCTTTGATATTTGTAGGAGGTGAAACTGTCTTATCAAACATCTTCTCAAAATTTTCATCATTTGCTAGAAAACTTGTGAAAGATTGCGAATTGGTGACATTTTTCAACAGACGATTTGCATCAGTTACTTGAATCTTAAATCTGAAATCTTTTATTGAGCTTCGGCCAATTCCTTCTCTGTTGCAATCAATCTCTTAGAAACTTTGTGCATTTAATACTTTTGCAATCTCAAGTTATCAAGCTCAGCAAATAACTCTTTCTTCAACTTCTCTTCATTTCTCTTTTGAATATCAAGATTCACATTTTGCAACTTATTCACCCTTACCAACTCTCTCTTTTCATCTAGCAGCTTTTCCATATCAATGTGTTCTGACTCAAATTTAGCAGCTTGTTCATCAGGAGACTTGTTAAACATATCAAGCTTAACCTTGGACTTTTCAAACAAATTAATGAAATCATTTGCAGCATCCTCAGCTTCAGCCTTCCATTTTTCAACCTCTTTAACTAACTTGTCCTTTCCTTCAGACAACTTTGTAAGATTTTGCTTAATATCTTTTTCAACACATTGAAACTTTTCTCTTTAACATGACAATTCTTGAATTACACCTTCCAACTTTTTCTGTTCACTTGTCAACTCTTCTATCTTCCTTTTATTTTCAACAACAAACAACTCATTCTCTTTTACCAAACTTTGAATTCTTTTATCCTTTTGTGAATAAAATTCACAAACTGATTCATAACCACTAGTTTCAGATCCACTTGTTTCAGATTCAGTATCACTCTGATCAATTTAAACCATAAATGCATGTTGCATTTCAGTTAACTCATCATTAAATGAACCTGCAGGATTGTTACGAATTGCAGTCAAAGCAATAGGACTTTCAAAATGTTTAATATCGTTTGACCAGTCATATCCTTGATTAGATTGTGAAACTAATGCCGTTGAATCTGAATTATTTGTTGGAGACTTTAATTAACAAGCAATTGACTTTGAACATTCACGAGAAAAATGTCTAAAATTGAAACATTTAAAACATTTTACCTTTGATTTGTCTAATCCAACTTTACCATCTGGATTCAAACTTTTGAATCTTGTTTTCTTCCTGAACCGTTTAACTCTTTGGGCTAGCATAGGAAGTTGCCAATTATTATCCATTTGTTCAAGATTATCTGGATCTATCTGATCAAAATCTTCTTCAATCAGATTAGCTGTTGGCAAACCTCCATTCAACAACCCATAGTATGAAGATAATAAAGCAAAAGTCAACGCCAAATGTTCATCAGGTGTTTTTGCATAGAATGAAGTCTGACTTGAGTGATTTGGAATAGTAAAACAGTTAGAGCATATTCCTTTGCTATAGAGTGTCTCGTGTATTGTATCCAAGTGAGCATGTATTAGTGAGTCTGAGTGTCAACATACCAAGGGCCATACCATCTGGTAATCTTCAAGTGATTCAATAAGGAATATTTTATTTACATTCGTGTTCACTAGATTGATTGAAACATGCAGTAGTAAGATCATTATGTGTCCTTACCAGTGGTATCAGAGCAATCCAGGTTGTTCTACTGCCGTGTTTTGATCTATTTTTGATATTCTAGTGAGAGAAAGTTGGGGTTTCTTCATTTTTCATCAATTTCTTTCAATTCTGAGTGTTTCTGGTGCTAAACATGATTTCAAAACATTCCTAGTGTGTTTTCGTGGATTATTCTAGCAAATTACAGCTCAAAACAGTCAAATTCTAAAAAATCAGTCGAGAATGACATGGTACGCCGGATGAACATCGTGGTACGCTGCTTGGTACGTAAGGCAATCTTCAACCAGCTGTTGGTACGCTCGTTGGTATTCTAGTTGGTACGGAAGACAATCTTCATCCGTGGTACGCGGCGGTTATAGTTTGGTCCAGAGGCAGTTACGTCGTACCAAACTGGTACGCTGAGTTCACTAGTACGCTGATTTGGTTTGGTCCGGTTCTTTGTACGCTGAAGTTCTGGTACATTGTTGGTCCGCTGAAGGTCATTGGTACGCTGGTTCTCCTGGTCCGCTGGCAGAATAGTTGTGTTCACTAAAATTGACGTAACTTGAGAACCGTGAAGAGTTACGGGAGCTAATACCAACCAAAACGACCGTCTCGACGAGATCTACACTTTTACTGGCCTAATGGCCAGTACCCTCCGGTTTGACCCCCAAAATCCATCTTGAAGACCCCCGTTTTTGCATCCAAAGTTTTCAATACCGAAAGTTTAACACAAAATGTCTGATTTTCAAGCATTATCGGATATGCAAAGTGCAATGCAAACAATGCTAAACTTTGATAATGAAATCAGAGCAAGTCAGAAAGTTCCCAAGTTATTGAAGTTGGAGGATTATCTAAATTGGAGGCAACGATTTTCCGCATATATCAGCACGAATGATATCGATTATGGATTCCAATTAAAAAGCTTTAAGCACATCCAACTAATCAAGGCGATTTCAAAGAAGTTCATACGTTTGGTAATGCTGAGAGAAAACTTTATGAACTTGAACAAAAAGCTTTTGAAATCTTACAATGACTTTACCAACCGAGTTACTATATCAGTTTAGTACTTGCAAGAAATCAAAGAAATTATGGGATGCATTATCTGCAAGATGTGAAGGAAATTATCAATACAACAAGAGTCGAAGGAAAATGCTGAATAAAGAATTTGAAAATTTTCAACACTATGATAAAGAAGACATTCTTGCTCTTGTATCTAGATTGTCTCATTTGATAAGTGAAATGAAAGTGGTTAAGATTGAGAAGACCGAGGAGGAATTGAAAGAGAAACTGATGGAGGCATTACCAGCAAAGTGGGAGAATTATGTGTTGTTGCTGACTCATGACAAAGAGTATTCAGAATTATCATTTCATGATTTAACCGGAAAGCTTCATGCTAGAGAGATGGAAATGATGACTTCAAACAAATCAACTGCTCAATTGCAAAATCCTGAATTGTATCATGGTCAGAATTCTGTAAGTATCAATGCAAAGTCTAAATCATTTGGTTTTGATTCATCAAATCTAGCTCCAACAACATTTGTTGCTAGTCATGGTTCAAAAAACTCTGAAAATTCATCAAGAGGGTGTAACTTCACTATTCCAAATCATTCAAGTCAGTCTTCATTTTCTGCAAAAACATTTGATGAACATTTGGCATTGATTTCAGCTTTATTATCTTCATACTATGGGTTGTTGAATGGTGGTTTGCCAACTGCTAATCTGATTGAGGAAGATTTTGATCAGATAGATCCAGATAATCTTGAGAAGATGGATATTAATTGGCAACTTGCTATGCTAGCCCAACGAGGTAAAAGGTTCAGGAAGAAAACTAGATTTAAAAGTTTAAATCGGATGGTAAAGTTGGATTGGATAAATGAAAGGTAAAATGTTTCAAATGTTTTAATTTTGGACATTTTGCTCGTGAATGTTCAAAGTCAAATGCGTCTTCATCAAACTCTCCGACAACCTTGGTTTCCCAAGTAGATAAACAATATGATTGGGAACGAACTTCTGATGATTCTCATCCAATTGCTTTAACAGCTATTACTTCTGATAAAAATACACAAGAATCTAATGAAGGTTATGATTGGGCTGCAGATTTTCCTGATGAATCTGCATTTGTTGTCCAAATTGAACAGCATAGTGATGAAGAAGTAACTGGTTCCGAATCTGAAACAAGTGGTTCTGAAACTAGTGGCTATCAATTAGTTTGTGAATTTTGTTCACAAAAGGATAAAAAGTTTTAGAGTTTGATAAAGGAAAATGAGTTGATGGTTGCTGATTATGAGAGGAAGATAGAAGAATTAGGTGATGAAAAGAAAAGTTTGAAAGATATAATTCAAGAGTTGTTATCTTAAAAAGAAAAGTTTTCAAAGTTTCAGGCAGAAGTTGTTAAGAAAGAGTTGGAATTTCAGTGTGTCGAAAAGGAATTTGAACAAAAATTTACAAAATTATCTGAAGAAAATGCTAAATTACTCAAAGAAGTAAAGAAATGGAAGGATGAAGCTGAAGATACTGCAAATGATTTTGAAAATCTATTTGATAAATCCAAATCTAGACTTGATACGCTTACCAAGACTTTTGGTGAACAAGCTGTTGGGTTATATAACTAATTATCAAATAAACACGAGTACGCAGCGGATATTTTCCTATGAATTAATCTAACTAACCGGATAGATAATGTGTACCTTTTTAGCTCGGCAAGAGAATATCTTCTAAGATTTGAAGTAAATCCCTCTACGATCGCACACACGACACAACGATGTATGTATGCTAGTACTTGATCACGAACTCCTCTTGATGTAGGCTTGGTTGAACCACACAAGAAATCGAACCCCCTTGGGTTCTTTTCTTATTGCCGAAAATTAGATAGAGAATAGAGAGAGATTAGGGTTTTGCACTTTATCAGATAAAAGCAGCAGCTTAAACCTTAAACCCATAAGGTTTATTTATAGTGTTTAGGAACTTGATGAACAAGTTAGGTAAATCACCATATAAAACAATATTAAAAACTAATTAAAATGGGGAATTTATATATTTATCAATTTTAAGTTTAAAAACCCACCAAATAACAATAGAATTTATATATTAAACATTTAAGCACTAATATTTACGGAATTTTAAATTGTAAGCCCGAACAAGCAACATATTCAATATTTTCCAATTAAAAATACATTTAAATGAGGGAATTTTATTTATTTATTTATATACATGATGCTACGCATCATTAGGCATTGGGATTGGGCTTAGCCGAATTCGGCCCTAAGGCCTATCCCAAACCTTTTCCTAATTGTAATCAAATTACAACTCTCTCTAATATACAACTAACACCCCCTGTTAACAATTAACCGTTAGTTTTTAACGACTTCTTGTTAAATGTTCGTGATAAATATTAATTAACTAATTAATCAATACAAATACATTAGTGTCGAGACGTGTAACCCCGTAGGCTTAACTACTTTCTGGACATACGCTTATTAATACGTGATCATATCCCTACAGCTCCCACTTGAGCTCATAATAATGAAGGTAATACCATTGGTTAGCGTCTAGCAACACGCCAATGCTCCCGAAATATTTAAGTACAGTTTCTCAAAGTGTATTTAAATGGTACAGTCATTTACTATCCCTTTGTTACCGATACCGTTGTTAAATATGAATATGGATCAAGGTCATTTCATACTTTAACGATTCTGTTTCTCATTCCATAA
The DNA here is from genome assembly GCA_039602395.1 of Deinandra increscens subsp. villosa. NCBI lineage: Eukaryota > Viridiplantae > Streptophyta > Magnoliopsida > Asterales > Asteraceae > Deinandra > Deinandra increscens. The sequence continues at coordinate 96,743,260 of JBCNJP010000027.1, forward strand.
CTAATTAAAGATTACCAAATTTAAATCGAGACACATCTGGATTCATTTGGGCACGGCCATGCAAACATCTTAATTAGTCCCAATGAGGGGCCCAGTGGTATCTGCTTCAACCTTTAGGCTGAAGGAACACATTCTCTTGACTACACGTGTCCAGTCACATACTTCACTACACTTACTGAAAATAGCCCTTTTGTACTACCTTATTCAGGATAGTTAGAACTATATCAAGTAGGTGCAATCCATATATGCATGACCTGCTTGTATCTCAAGTCTAATGATAAGTAAAACAACCATTTACGAATTTCTCTTAATTACGACAATCCATAAAGTGACAATTCGTTAGTGAGGTAGTCCGATATGCATCCTATGAATACCATGTGAGTTTGGTGGGACCATCCATTATATATTCCAAGAATATTACCAATCACTCAGATTTGTCTTAGTTTAACTATATTCCCATATAGTTAATTGATAATGGACAATTTAGAATACTTGACAAGTACTCAAGGATTAAACATGCAAATATAGGACACAATTTTCTATTAAATGAAATCAAACATATCAAGTACTTTATTTCATTATATAAATAGAAATTGTTTAACATCCCTTATCCAAATACCGAACATCAGACATACATGATTTAACTAGCTAATTTAAGTCCCATGCCCTCGGCATGCCTTTCAAGCTTCGGCCTCGATAAATCTTTCGTGAAAGGATCAGCTAAGTTAATATCTGTGTGAACTTTGAGTAATCTGATTTCACCTAGTTTGATCTGCTCACGAACATAGTGATATCTCCCGGCATAGTGTCTGGCGCCCTTCTGAACTCCAGGTTCTTTGGCAATGATTAATGCACCAGTATTATCACAATACATATCAATAGACAAATTACTTGTAGGGATCACGTCAAGCCCACAAATAAATTTCCTTATCCAGACTGCCTCCATTGCAGCTTCCGAAGCAGCAATGTACTCAGACTCTGTTGCAGACATAGCAACTGTGGTTTGTTTCTTGCTTTTCCAATCCACAACGCCTCCATTCAGAACGAAGACGTACCCAGACTGAGACTTCGTGTCATCTCTATCAGTCCGAAATCCAGCATCGCAGTATCCGGTCACTTTGAGTTATTGATCTGGATTTCCCCCATATACCAAAAACAAATCTATAGTAGCCCGTAGGTACTTGAGAATGGTCTTAACAGCAGTCCAGTGACTTTCACCTGGATTCTGTTGAAATCGGCTAACGATATTTTGCGCAAACGCTATATCAGGTCTAGTGCATCTCACCGCATACATTATAGAGCCTACATCCAAAGCATAAGGGACTCTCTGCATACGCTTCACCTCATCAGGTGTAGAAGCACCTTGTTTGACCGATAGACCAAGTCCTTCCTGCATAGGTACTATACCACGCTTGGAATTCTCCATCTTGAATCGCTTCAAGATCTTATTAATGTAAGCACTTTGACTTAGTCCAATCAACCGCTTAGTTCTATCTCTATAGATCTTGATTCCAAGAATGAATGCTGCTTCTCCAAAGTCTTTCATGGCAAAACACTTTCCAAGATGGGATTTTACATCTTGCAACATTGGAATGTGTTTTCTTATAATCAATATGTCATCTACATATAAGACAAGGAAAGTAACATTACTCCCACTAGCTTTGCGATATACACATGGCTCATCAGGATTCTGAACGAAACCAAACTTTTTGACTTCTTCATCAACCCGTTTATTCCAACTCCTCGTTGCTTGCTTTAGTCCATAAATGGACCTTTGAAGCTTGCATACTTGGTTGGGATGTTTTGGATCAATGAACCCTTCAGGTTGATCCATATAGACTTCTTCATCCAAGTAACCATTTAAGAAGGCAGTCTTAACATCTATTTTCCATATCTCAAAGTCATAGTACGCTGCTATGGCTAAGAGAATCCTAATAGCTCTAATGTCAGCTACTGGGAAAGGGTCTCATCATAGTCAACGCCAAAACGTTGAGTATAACCTTTTGCCATAGGACGAGCTTTATAGGTGTGTACATTTCCATCCATGTTGGTCTTCTTCTTGAAGATCCATTTACTCCCAACGGTCTTCGCGTTAGGTGGAAGATCAACCAAGTTCCAAACTTGATTATCTCTCATGGATTTCATTTCCATGTTCGCAGCTTCAAGCCATTTGTCAGATTCCGGATCTGATAATGCAGCTTTGAAGTTCGGAGGCTCATCGAGATCTCCCGATACGTTTTCCTCGGATTCGACTAGACCAATCCATTTATCCGGGTTACGTATGACCCTTTTGGATCTATAAAGTGGAATCGCAACATCATCGACTTGAGGTTCATCACTTTGAACATTCCCCCCCCCCCAAGTTGATGATTGCTAGTTGTTTCAGAAGGTGACACATCTTCTAGTAGTTCTACAAGTCTCCCACTGTTCTCTTGAGCTATAAAATTCTTTTCAAAGAATTCAGCATATCGAGCAACACGAACAGTATTTCGGAAGGATTGAAAAAGTAGTAACCCATTGTTTCCTTTGGGTATCCTACGAAGATGCACTTAGTCGTCCTGGGTTGTAGTTTGTCAGGCGTATCACGCTTCACAAGTGCCTCACATCCCCAGACTCTTAAGTAGGACAACACAGGGACTTCTCCATGCCACAATTGATGCGGTGTCTTTTCAACCTTCTTGGTTGGAACCATATTTAGAACGCGTACAGCGGATTCTAGAGAAAAATCCCAAAATGATATTGGGAGAGTTGTAAGGTTCATCATCGACCTCACCATTTCTAGTAAGGTTCGATTCCTCCTCTCAGATACTCCGTTATGCTGAGGAGTGTAAGGAGGAGTAAGCTGTTGGACAATTCCACACGCTTTAAGATAATCCTTAAACTCTTGGCTTAAGTATTCTCCACCACGATCCGATCGAAGGATCTTGATGGTCTTACCGAGTTGATTTTCTACTTCGTTCTTGAACTCTTTGAATGTTTCAAACACTTCATGTTTATGTTTAAGCAAGTAAACATAACCATAACGACTGAAATCATCCGTGAAAGTCACGAAATAGCTAGCACCTTTTCTTGACACATGTCTAAATGGGCCACAAACATCAGTATGAATGAGTCCAAGTAGCTCTTTAGCCCTTTGCGGCTTGTTCGGAAAGGGTTTTCTTGTCATCTTTCCTGAGATACAGGAAACGCATTTATCAAATGATTCATCATTTGATTGTAAGATCCCTTCACGTTGAAGTCTTTCAATGCGGTTTTTGCCAACATGGGCAAGACGACAGTGCCATAGATAGGTAGAGTCCAAACTATTTTGGCTCGTTGGCTAATATTGTACATTGAATTATTTGAAACACAACCACGCATATCAATTTCATAAATGCCATCACAAGGAACAACATCAAAATAATGAACATTATTTTTAGAAACTGAAATACCGATATTATTAAATGCATTAATAAATCCTTGGTTTTTCAACAAAGAAACTGAAATTACACCTCTAGTAATAGAAGGTGCATAATGACAATTGTCTAATACAATAATTAACCCAGAAGGCAGAATTAAATGATATTCTCCTATAGCTTCCACAGCTGCTGGCAAACCATTTCCCACGAACAACTGCAAAGCTCCATGCTTCAGTTTCCTCCTCTTTCTAAGACCCTGTAACGAATTACAGATGTGAGTTCCACAGCCAGTGTCATACACCCAATCACACTTAGAAAAGGAAAATAATTCAATTGTGAAGATACCTGAAGTACTAGCCCCGCTAGTATTCTTTTTCTTCTTCATCAACTCAGCTAGATAGGTAGGACAGTTCCTCTTCCAGTGTCCAACTTCACCACAACGGTGACCGATCTGGTCTTTAGTCGGATGCTCTTTTGCGGCCAGAGGGGTTTGCTTGGTTTTAGGAACAAGCGCAACTGCCTTGCCTTTTCCCTTACCATCATTCTTGCCCTTCGCCTTTTGCGGTCGTTTAGCCTTTTTGATCTTTCCCCCTTTGATCATAAGAACTTGGGGTGTTTCAGTTGCCTTCTTAGGAATCATTTTCTCATACTCGACAAGCATAGCATGAAGCTCAGTTATAGTTGTAGTCATACTATGCATGTTGTAGTTGCGCACAAAACCCTCAAAATCCTTCATAAGAGATTTGAGGATCATGCCAACTGCCACAGCCTGATTATACCCATAATTGAGCGATTCCAATTTGTCAAAGTAGCTCTTCATCTTGAGCACATGACTACTGACCGATTTACCAGTTTCAAGCTTCAAGTCGTGGAGTTCCACAACTAGGTCGAACAGTTCAACACCAGCTTGTTTTTCATACATCTTCTTTAGCTCTTTGATCATATAACAAGGTGTATGAAATTCATATTGCTTCTGAAGATCGGGAGTCATACTCGAGATCATCATGCAAGCAACCTCATCGTATCTGCTATACTCTGCATTGTAGAACGCTTTCTTTTGTTCAGAAGCATTAGCAGCTGGCTCGGTCGGCCAATGATTTTCAAGGACATCGGTCCTACGTTCAACTCTAAGGACGATCCTTAGTTGACGATACCAGTCATTGAAGTTAGATCCATTCAGCTTTTCTCTTTCAAACATTTGACGAAAAGCATGACCAACATTGTTTTGAGGAGGGTTTGTTGCCATCTACAAAACAGATTAAGTTCAAAAATCAGTATTTTCGATAATCTTTTCCTTAATAAATATAATTACCCAATGTTTAAACATTTTTAAACAATTAAGCTTATTAAGGCTAGGATCCAATTGACATGCCATCATTTCATCAGTTGATCTACTAGAAATGATGCACTCAAAAGGTAAGTGACGATCAATAATTGTACTCCAAGCACAATTCCTAGATTTTATGGGACCTACAAATAACACTTGTGAATCTTGCACCAAGTAATTTGTAGTCATGTTTCATCCCATCTTTTGCCACGGGCCAAAGGTCTCACCGCCTAGCTCGCTTTAAGTCGTCCAACTAAGAAAGCACAAATTGTCCACCATTGTGTACCAATGAGTGGGAATTTGCCATGTAAATGCCATTTTACCATTGTGTACCAATGAGTAAGATGACATCCACAAGTGTCATTTTCAAGGTGGATGGCAAAGACTTAAGTTCGGTTTGGGTCAAAACAATTTTGATGTATGATAAAAAATGTTATGTGTGAAGATTCATGCACATCTTCACCACATAATGTGTTTATAAAATTCTTAGTTTGTCTTCCAAATCAAAAGAGCTCGGTAGCTCCATTCGCAACACACAAAGAAGCATAGGGGTGAGGTTTGCACTTTTGCAATTAAAAACCTACCCACTTTAGGGAAGCATGGCGACCCGACTTATACCTCTCTTAGAGTGTGTTCAAATGGGTGAGCCGGTGTTTCTTTTGAGTTTTTGGACACAAGTTTTATTTTTATAAACAAAATCATATTTCAATAGTTTATTAGCAAATTTCGATTTTCATAAAATATATTTGCAATAAAACCTTTTATTATGTCACAATTATCACAAATAATCACATAATCTTAGGGTTTCTAATTATCTAACATAATTTTAATTTTTAATCCTCTTTGATATAAGTAATAACCATGAACGATTTGCATGAAACTTCATGGTTTTTACTTCTTTTTAACATTTAAAATAAAGGTACAACATGTTGTTAAACAATTATCAATAAAAAAAAACTTGGGTTCTTAATTTTTCAGATCACAAGAATCAAATTTTAGACCTAAAATTAGGATTTCCGATTCGGCTAGAGGATTTCGATCCATTTTCTTGATTCCGATCGGAATTAGGGTTTCCGATCGGGATTTTTGGTTTTCGATTTCGGCGTCCTTGAGTTTACGATTTTAGATGGGGTTTCCGATCGGAATTTATGGTTTGCGATCGGAAACATAGTTTTCCGATCGGAAACAACGGTGGGTCGTAAACAAGGGTTTACGATCGGAAACAATGGTTCCGATCGGAAACATACGGCGGATCGTAAACACGTTTACGATCAGAATTAGGGTTTACGTTTTTTACCAATTTGCGAAACCGATTTTCCAATTGTAAAAGACGATTTTAGGTGGATCGAAAAGCTAGAATCTTGATTAGAAAACTTGTTTCTAATCGAAATTGGTTACCCCGCCCCCCCAAGTTTTTATTCCCGGTAATTAATTAAAATCATAGGTGGCTCGTGATACCACTATTGGGTTATATAACTAATTATCAAATAAACACGAGTACGCAACGGGTATTTTCCTATGAATTAATCTAACTAACCGGATAGATAATGTGTACCTTTTTAGTTCGACAAGAGAATATCTTCTAGGATTTGAAGTAAATCCCTCTACGATCGCACACACGACACACCGATGTACGTATGCTAGTACTTGATCACGAACTCCTCTTGATGTAGGCTTGGTCGAACCACACAAAAAATCGAACCCCCCTTGGGTTCTTTTCTCATTGCCGAAAATTAGAGAGAGAATAGAGAGAGATTAGGGTTTTGCACTTTATCAGATAAAAGCAGCAGCTTAAACCTTAAACCCATAAGGTTTATTTATAGTGTTTAGGAACTTGATGAACAAGTTAGGCATTGGGATTGGGCTTAGCCGAATTCGTCCCTATGGCCTATCCCAAACCTTTTCCTAATTATAATCAAATTACAACTCTCTCTAATTTACAACTAACACCCCCTGTTAACAACTAACCGTTAGTTTTTAACGACTTCTCGTTAAATGTTCGTGATAAATATTAATTAACTAATTAATTAATACAAATACATTAGTGTCGAGACGTGTAACCCTGTAGGCTTAAATTCTTTCCGGACATACGCTTATTAATACGTGATCATATCCCTACACAAGCTACTAAAACTGAATCTTATCAGGTTGATATGGAAAAGCTGCTAGATGTGAAGAGGGAGTTGGTGTAACCCTTGTGTCTAAAACATTGATCCGAGCTGGACATTTCTATAGAAAAATATTCAAAATTTTCGAGAATACAATTTGGGGCGGTACGCCTAGGATAAAGAAATCCCAGGCGGTACGCTACCCATTTGATAAACGGGTCGGGTTGCGGCACCCATCGGATCTTCGCATACCCGAATCTCAAAATCCGGGCGGTACGCCCCATATGTAATATTTTGGGGCGGTACGCTTCAAATCTCCAGTTCGATAAAAACTAGGATTTTGGCCTTTATAGCCATGTACACTTGTGAATTGCCTCACTCCTGGCTAGAGCACTCTCTTGACAGTCCCAGAGCTCTGTCTCAATCACATTCAAGCCATAGAAGTCTTGTGGAAGGGTGGATCTTTATAAGTAAGTGTTCTAATCACCACTTTTCATATCAAGGCTATGTCAAATTGATGAAACCCTCACCTATTACTTGAATTCTCATCCATTCAGTGGTGTGGGCATATTTGAGAGATGAATAAAGTGTGAAGAAACTGAATTCAAGAGTGATCAAGGTAAGAATGTCTTGATCTTTGAATACGAAAGCTATTTAAGGTTTCTTTATGATCATACTCTCATAATATGATCATGGATCATACATGCAGCCCCAAATCTGTCCTTAAGAGCTTGATTGAAGACCTAAGGGAGCAAGGAATTCTGGAAGCTTGATTGTACAAGGGAATCTCCACAAGGTACAATCCATTTATGCATGCATGTTGATTTTTCCATAAATAGAAACTTTATGAGTTAAGATAGCATAAGAACATATTTAGTCAGTAAGTCTAAAGAGGAAATGGCCATTGAAACATAAGAATTCTGTCCCTATTGATATTCGTGTGAATTAGGGGTCAAATTGATGAAATTTACCATAAATGGAAAGCTCGGGAAGTTGGGGTTATGTTTTGATTAGGACTATAGACCACAAACAAACTGCTGAACAACCCCAATATGGTATACTACTGATTCCCCAAATGATTCTGGCCCAAAACGACAATATGTAAAAATGGCACTAAAAGACAAAATAGTCGGGCCAGATTGGGGCGTACCGCTCAGGATGGGTGTATGCAGAGCGGTACGCCCTGAAAACTAAGAATAGTAATCAGATTATCAGATTAGCGCGTACCGCAGTAAATTAGAAATATCGGGGCGGTACGCCCGGATTTGATATCAGGAACTCGGATTACCATTTGACGCGTACCGCCCAGAAATGTAAATTTCCAGGCGGTACGCCTATGAAGGAAAATGATAGAATGTTTGGTCGATTTTAAGTGAACCAAAAACCTAGCCGGTTGATCTGGAGGCTATATTACATGGTATTATGAACCTGAGATTGCTAAGGGACAAGTTAGCCTTGTATATGACAAATATATACATAATACTTCTGATAGGTTGCTAGAAACTGAAGATAGGATACTCTAGTCGAATCTCGGATTTCCGTCTAGCACACTATTTCTGACTTCATTACTGTGAGTCCTCTGACTTCCTTCATTAGTTAACTGCTTAAGATCACATTCCTGTTTGATGTATCTGTTATATCTGTTATGAATTATCTTGTCATACACTGTTAGTTAGAATGCCCTGTGTGGGTCATTATATACTTTCTAGTCATTAAGGTTGAGACCACTAGACATATAAGGGATTATAGCGGCCGTTATAGTTGAACGATCCATATTCACCCGGATCCTCTAGTATTAATTTACTAGGGGGAATATGTACTTATATGTTGAACCTAAAAACTACTCGCAGAGGGTGTAAGACTATGCGTAACGTGCCCGTAGAGTACCTGAGTGTTGACCTTGGGTGCGACATGATGATTTCATAACCTGTATGTGTTTGAAACCGTTAATGTGATGATTGTAGTTATGACTCAACGTATGTTGTTGACTCTGTGATTGACTTATGTTGCAGGTAAGCAAGTGTAGGTGTGGACCTAATCTGATCTTGGAATATTCTGATGGTTGTTGTTACTATGAATAGGGCTCTGTATGATAAACAACTGATGTTTGTTTCTGAAGACATGTTATGACTATGTTTCCTTTGATGTATTGTATCTCTTGTTATTCAGTCCCAGGTCATATCCGGTGACTATCGATTCCATTAGGTCGGCTAAGAGGTGCTTAGTGCATCCTCGTTCAGAGTCGGTCTAGAGTTTCACTGTGTGGATTGGATGTCCGTTATGTATGTTTGTGTGTTTATATTTTAGTTGGTGCCTCGGGAACTGATACCGACAGTCGGTCCCACACCCTCCCCCGCACCTGGAAAGGGGGCGGCGGAGGGGGGGGGGGTGTGACAGGTTGGTATCAGAGCCAAATGTTCCAGCAAATTAGGCGTTCTTAGAGCCCCTAAGCTTGAACCTAGTTGGACATCTAAGTATTGCATGAACCAATTTGTGATCTAGGCTAAAGATTTGTATGTTAGAAGTAATCGAGGTTTAGTGTAAGGTAGGTAGAAGTTACAACCTTGCAAACTGCCATTCCTACCCACAAGTACACTTAGACTAGGTGAACCCTAACAGACACATTGATGCTGATGGTCTTCCGTGTTAAGTGTTAACCTAAGTTGAAACTGGTATATTAGGTTACTCATAGCATGATGTAAGGTCGGTAATAATTGCAGAAAGTGCCGCTGTCATTGTTACCCACAGGTACCTCATGATATGACGAGTCTAATAGACACGTGGATACCGATGTTTATTTTATGTGTACACTAGTGCGTTCAAGGATGAATATTAGTAGAAGTTAAGTGAACAAAATCTAGGAGTGCACGGAAAATGTGTATAAATATATATATATATATATATATATATATATATATATATATATTACTATAAATTAAAACTTTATTCGCAGGTACCTTCGTGAAAAATGTGGAACTTTGCAAAATCTTCAAAATCTGGCAGCAAGAACAGTGGAAGCAGCAAAAGTAGCAAGAACAAGAAAGAGGAAGGTGGACCAAGTCAACCCATACCACCGTTGAGTCCTGACTTTTCAGGGTACTTTACAGCACCTACTCAAAAGAAGACTCCATCACCGGCGGCATCGACCACAGACGTACCGAAGCCTCCTAAGAAAAGAAGTACCAAACCCAGGATGTCGGTGCGCCCAAGTCATACCATTCACACTGCACCTTCGGAATGGAGTACTCGTGATGTAGGGATGGATCAAGAAGACCCCGAGGAGGAACCTGAAGAAGATGCTGACGAGACCATTCCACAGGAAGTAATTGCAGTATCAGCAGCTCACACGGTAAGCTATCACTCAGAACATCACTCTCAGCATGTGTATGCCTCCCCAGCTTATGCAGCAGATGTTGAAGAAGGACCCGAGGAATCGGTTCCTATGCAACATGATCCCATTACAACTTTTCCTCAAATGGGAAATTTGGTGGATGTCCCAATACAGGATCCTATTGCAGCTTTGGCAAACGACGTTAGGGACCCGTATGTAGCTGCAATGATGCAGGGTCAGAGCAGTCAACCCGTGTCTGAACGTTACAGTTTTCCCTAGTTACTAAGGTCTAACAGTCAACCACCATCTGCATATCAGCAGCCACCTTCCTACCATCATAGTTCTTCATTTCAGCAGCCACCTGGATTCCAGCAGCAATCCATCTATCAGCAGCCTATCATGTATCCAACTCCTGTTCAGGAACCTTATGCCACGGGTATGCCGTATTATCCACCACATCCATCGTTTTATCCGCCACAACCATATGAGTACTCGACTTCTCCACCTATGCAGCAGTCCTATATGCCTTTTCCACCTTCTGCCTACCCATATGCTCCGTATGGATCATATCAGGATCTACCAAGATCATCTTTTTCAGGACCAGGCCCAGTTTTTGCCCCAACCCCGTATGCGGATCATTCAGGACCTAACTCCCTGGTAATCAACGCGCTCAGAGAAGAAAATAAGGCTCTAGCCAAAAGACTAGAGAAACAGTTGAAGAAGGAAAAGAAAATGGCAGAAGAAGCTAAGAAGGTGTCATCCCACATCAAGCATCTGACATCATTTGGGAGACGCAAGGATTAGAAACAAGGAGATTAGCATGAACTGTGATGGCAGAAACCTCGTGTGTTGTGTCCAATAAAGTAGTATGTTATGTATTGTGTGTCGTTTTGTGAGACTTTGTTCGAATGTGGTTTGAGTATGTGTGCTTTGTTTTGTAAAGAGGTTGAACCGCTAAGTTGACTGTGTTATTGTTATGGAATAAATGTTTGTTAGTTATTATCTATAACATTTGAGTATTATAGGAATGTTAAGTCAGGATACATAGTGATTTTTAGGAGGTTTGGTTCATTAGACCACCCCTAAGGACTTGTGTGTATGTGTTTCACACTGATCATAGTCATAACATGGTAAAATATGTCGGTAACTACAAGATGGTGATCCAGAAAGCCCAAACTAGTGCAATAACTCTTTTAAGAACACGTTCCTTATGGCACTAGAATGTGCAAAGGAATATAAACTCTGATTACAAATACCTATCAACTAAGTTAAATGTATGTTAATCTGTCAATCTGGTATTGCTTTCAGCAAAATGTCGAAAGCAGGAACGAGCAAAACTCGTCAAGATGATTATGATGAGGAAGATGATCGTGATGATCACTCCGTTCACAGTAAAATGGGAGAACCTCTCACGTCTGAACAACTAAGACAAAAGAAGCAGGAAGAAAGACTCCAGGAACTTATAGCTCAGGGAATTTCAAAGGCGCTGCCTTCGTTGGTAGCTAAGGAGAAAAGGCAAGGAAAGACCTATGTTGGGTCAGAGAGATCCAGCGAATCGCCAAGAAGCAAAACTGCTATTTCCAAATCAAAAGGATATGCAAGATCTCGATCGCAAATAGCTGAGTCTAGAACTGACTCATTAGCTCACAGTAGGGGCAGAACCCGCCACAGTCGCAGCCCTGATCATGAAGGTCGTCCGAAAGACTCCAGGAAAAGGTCAAGGAGTAAAGAACGTAAGTCAGAAAAGGAGGAGAAGAGAGGATATTCTTATAAGACATACATGGCCTGTAAGCCTAGTATATTCAAAGGAGATAAGGGGGCTAGCGATGCCTTGAATTGGTTAGAAGAAACTGAAGCTGCTTTGGATATCAGTGACTGTGCTACTAGGGATATGGTGAGGTTTGAATCCCAATCCTTCAAGGGAGCAGCATTGAACTGGTGGAAAGTGGAATTGAATCGAGTTGGGAAGGATAAAGCTTATCGCTTGAGTTGGAAAGCCTTTCGCTCAATGGTCATGGAAAAATTCATTCCAGAGAATGAAGCGGAGAGACTAGAAAATGAGTTTATTAATCTGAGAATGAATGGATCCGATTACATGACCTATATCAATAGATATAATGAGCTGTTGAATTTGGTGCCCCACATGGTAGATTCAGAGACTTCCAAAGTTAGGAGGTTTGTATGGGGATTAAGCCCCAAATAAGGGCAAACGTGAGATCTGCGCGTCCTAGTACTTTGGCATCTGCTATAAGTCTGACCGGCACCCTGGCTGATGAGTGGATTCGAACAGTGGGGATCAAAGTGGACATCTCTGGGAATAAAAGGAAGTTTGGTGATAGGGGCCAGGACTTTAGGAAGGGAAGATTTGGAAGGAACGACCAAGGAAGAAGAAATGATGGAAATGATTTCAAAAGACCGCGGGCAGAAAATTGCAAAAATTGTGGAAAGGTAGGACACACGCATCAGCAGTGTAAATCACCAGTGGTCTGCTTCTATTGTAAGGAAAAAGGGCATAGATGTTTGGAGTGTCCACAAAAGAAGAATGGAAGGGATAATAAGAACAAGGGCACTGGAACTTCCAAAGGTAAACCCCGACTCTATATTATGACCGTCGAGGAGGCACGTGTGAATGACGACGTGGTCTCCGGTATGTTTTCTGTTAATAATATAATTGTTAGCTTTCTATTTGATTCTGGTGCTAATAGGAGTTTTATATCCTCTGCATGTGTACCTAGACTAAAATGTATGATACATAAGTTAGATAGACCCTACGTTGTAGAAACTGCCAATGGCCAAAGGATTAATATCTACGATGTAATTAGAGATTGTAGTTTAGAACATGTGAACACCACATTCGATTTAGAACTCCTTCCCATGGATCTAAGTGAATTCGACATCGTGCTCGGAATGGACTGGCTCACACGATATCAGGCAAAGATTCGTTGTGCTGAAAATGTTTTGGAGTTTAAGTCGGCGGAGGACAAAATTCATACAATCATTGGAGATAGACAAACAAAACCAATGAGGATAATATCCAGACTGAAAGCAGGAAAGTGTATTCGCAAAGGAGATCAAACTTACTTAGCAAATCTGGTCGAGGTACCTCGAGAAAGGAAACTGGAAGAGGTACCTATAGTCTCAGAATATCCTGACGTGTTTCCAGATGAACTACCAGGATTGCCTCCGAAACGACAAGTGGAGTTTCAAGTCGAGCTTGCACCTGGAACATCTCCGATAGCAAAAGCATCGTACCGACTCGCACCTTCAGAACTGCAAGAATTAAAGAGTCAACTTCAGGAACTACTCGACAAAGGTTTCATTAGACCCAGCGCTTCACCCTGGGGAGCACTGGTACTATTTGTGAAAAAGAAGGATGGCACAATGCGAATGTGCATCGATTACCGTGACCTCAATCGTGTAACCATTAAAAATTAATACCCTTTGCCTAGAATTGATGACTTGTTTGATCAATTGCAAGGGGCGAGTTATTTCTCAAAAATCGATTTGAGATCGGGATACCATCAAGTCAGAGTTCGTGAGGAAGACGTTCCGAGAACGACGTTTAGAACAAGATATGGCCATTATGAATTCACAGTTATGCCTTTTGGATTAACTAATGCGCCAGCAATATTCATGGACCTGATGAATCAGGTGTGTAAACCATACCTCGACAAGTTTGTAATTGTGTTTATCGATGACATTTTGATTTACTCTCGCACTCGAGAAGAGAATGGTGAACATTTGAGAAAGATATTAGAGTTATTACGATCCGAGAACCTCTACGCAAAATTTTCTAAGTGTGACTTCTGGTTAAGAGAAGTACAATTTCTGGGTCACATTGTCAGCGAAGCCGGAATTCAAGTAGACCCAGCAAAAGTGGAAGCTGTTGCTAAATGGGAGCAACCAAAGAGTCCTACTGAAATTCGACGTTTCTTAGGAGTAGCTGGTTATTATCGAAGATTTATTCAGGATTTCTCAAAGATAGCCACACCATTGACTTCCCTTACCCAGAAGAATGTCAAATTTGATTGGAAACCTAAGCGTACCAATGCTTTTGAGTTACTTAAACAGAAGTTGAGCTCTGCTTCTATACTTTTATTACCAGAGGGTACTGAAAACTTTGTGGTATACTGTGATGCTTCTATCAATGGACTCGGATTTGTTCTGATGCAGAAAGATAAGGTAATCGCATACGCATCCAGACAACTTAAAAAGCATGAAAAGAATTACACAACTCACGACTTGGAGTTAGGAGCAATAGTCTTCGCTTTGAAAATTATGGAGACACTACCTATATGGAGCCAAATTTGTGATATACTCTGATCACAAAAGTTTACAACATTTGTTCAGTCAAAAAGAGTTAAATATGCGACAAAGACGCTGGATGGAGGTGCTGAGTGATTATGATTGCGAGATTAAGTATCACCCAGGCAAGGCCAATGTAGTGGCAGATGCACTAAGCCGGAAGGAAAGAGTTAAACCACTGAGAGTTCGAGCTCTGAGATTAGATGTAAGCGTGGATTTAATTGGAGAAATCATTGAAGCACAAAAGAAACAAATGGCTGACCCCAACATCGAACGGAATGAAATGATGACTGTCGTAAGGATGTTAACAAAGGAAACAGATGGCATCCTCAGACTAGGAAGACGCATATGGGTGCCAAAAGAAGGAGGTTTACATGATGTAATTCTTCGAGAAGCTCACAAGTCTAAATACATGCTTCATCCAGGAGGCGACAAAATGTATCAGAATTTAAGGGCTAATTATTGGTGGCCGGGAATGAAAAAGGCAATTGCTGCCTATGTCAAAAAATGCCTAACTTGTTTACAAGTAAAGTCTGAACATCAGAAGACTGCCGGATGTCTTCACCGAATAGAACTCCCTGAATGGAAGTGGGAAGAAATTACCATGGATTTCGTGACAAAACTTCCAAAGTCAAGAAGCGGAAACGATGCCATCTGGGTAGTCGTGGACCGTTTGACGAAATCTGCTCACTTCTTACCAATGGGCGAAACTTATAATGGAAAGCAACTGTCAAAGCTGTTTGTAAACGAGATCATATCGAAGCATGGAGTGCCAAAGTCCGTAATCTCTGATAGAGATAGCAGATTCACCTCTCACTTTTGGCGAAGTTTTCAAGAAGCAATGGGGACCAAACTAAAGTTTAGCACAGCCTATCATCCTCAAACTGATGGAGAGAGTGAGAGAACGATTCAAAAACTGGAAGATATGCTAAGATCTTGTGTTATAGAATTTGGCGGTAGTTGGGATGATCATCTCCCACTAGTCGAGTTTTCATATAATAATAGCTACCATACAAGTATTCAAATGGCTCCGTTTGAGGCATTATATGGTAGAAAATGCCGGACACCGGTGTGTTGGTCTGAAGTAGGAGAAGTCCAACTTACAGGACCTGAGTTAATTATGGAAACTACTAAGAAGATTAGGGAAACCCGTAAAAGGCTTAAAACAGCTCAGGACCAACAAAAGAGCTACGCAGATCGGCGTAGGAGGCCGCTTGAGTTTGCAGAGGGAGACATGGTGATGTTAAAAATTTTACCTTGGAAGGGTATAATTCGTTTTGGCAAAAGAGGAAAATTGAGTCCACGATATATCGGACCTTTCAAGATAATATCAAGAGTCGAAGAAGTGGCTTATCAGCTAGAATTTCCCGAGGAACTTAGCGGAGTTCATGATGTGTTTCACGTATCGAATCTACGGAAATGTATGGTGGATGAAGCTCTCGCGGTTCCGTTAAAAGAAATCAAAATTGATAAAAAGCTGAATTACACAGAACATCCCATTGAAATAATGGAACGGATCACAAAGAAGCTACGTAAGAAAAGGATTACAGTGGTGAAAGTCAAGTGGGATGCTAGACGTGGTCCCGAATATACATGGGACTCCGAAGTAGACATGAGGAGAAAATACCCCCAACTATTCAATTAGTGCCTAACGAATTCCGGGACGGAATTCCTTTAAGGGGGAGAGAATGTAACCCTTGTGTCTAAAACATTGATCCGAGCTGGACATTTCTAAAGAAAAATATTCAAAAGTTTCAAGAATACAATTTGGGGTGGTACGCCTAGGATAAAGAAATCCCAGGCGGTACGCTACCCATTTGATAAACGGGTCGGGTTGTGGCACCCATCGGATCTCCGCATACCCGAATCACAAAATCCGGGCGGTACGCCCCAAATGTAATATTTTGGGGCGGTACGCTTCAAATCTCCAGTTCGATAAAAACTAGGATTTTGGCCTTTATAGCCATGTGCACTTGTGAATTGCCTCACTTCCGGCTAGAGCACTCTCTTGACAGTCCCAGAGCTCTGTCTCAATCACATTCAAGCCATAGAAGTCTTGTGGAAGGGTGGATCTTTATAAGTAAGTGTACTAATCACCACTTTTCATATCAAGGCTATGTTAAATTGATGAAACCCTCACCTATTACTTGAATTCTCATCCATTCAGTGGTGTGGGCATATTTGAGAGATGAATAAAGTGTGAAGAAACTGAATTCAAGAGTGATCAAGGTAAGAATGTCTTGATCTTTGAATAAGAAAGCTATTTAAGGTTTCTTTATGATCATACTCTCATAATATGATCATGGATCATACATGCAGCCCCAAATCTGTCCTTAAGAGCTTGATTGAAGACCTAAGGGAGCAAGGAATTCTGGAAGCTTGATTGTACAAGGGAATATCCACAAGGTACAATCCATTTATGCATGCATGTTGATTTTTCCATAAATAGAAACTTTATGAGTTAAGATAGCATAAGAACATATTTGGTCAGTAAGTCTAAAGAGGAAATGGCCATTGAAACATAAGAATTCTGTCCCTGTTGATATTCGTGTGAATTGGGGGTCAAATTGATGAAATTTACTATTAATGGAAAGCTCGGGAAGTTGGGGTTATGTTTTGATTAGGACTATAGACCACAAACAAACTGCTGAACAACCCCAATATGGTATACTACTGATTCCCCAAATGATTCTGGCCCAAAACGACAATATGTAAAAATGGCACTAAAAGACAAAATAGTCGGGCCAGATTGGGACGTACTGCTCAGGATAGGTGTATGCAGAGCGGTACGCCCTGAAAACTAAGAATAGTAATCAGATTATCAGATTAGCGCATACCTCCTTAAATTAGAAATATTGGGGCGGTACGCCCGGATTTGAAATCAGGAACTCGGATTACCATTTGACGCGTACCGCCCAGAAATGTAAATTTCCAGGCGATACACCTATGAAGGAAAATGACAGAATGTTTGGTCGATTTTAAGTGAACCAAAAACCTAGCCGGTTGATCTGGAGGCTATATTACATGGTATTATGAACCTGAGATTGCTAAGGGACAAGTTAGCCTTGTATATGACAAATATATACATAATACTTCTGATAGGTTGCTAGAAACTGAAGATAGGATACTCTAGTCGAATCTCGGATTTCCGTCTAGCACACTATTTCTGACTTCATTACTGTGAGTCCTCTGACTTCCTTCATTAGTTAACTGCTTAAGATCACATTCCTGTTTGATGTATCTGTTATATCTGTTATGAATTATCTTGTCATACACTGTTAGTTAGAATGCCCTGTGTGGGTCATTATATACTTTCTAGTCATTAAGGTTGAGACCACTAGACATATAAGGGATTATAGCGGCCGTTATAGTTGAACGATCCATATTCACCCGGATCCTCTAGTATTAATTTACTAGGGGGAATATGTACTTATATGTTGAACCTAAAAACTACTCGCAGAGGGTGTACGACTATGCGTAACGTGCCCGTAGAGTACCTGAGTGTTGACCTTGGGTGCGACATGATGATTTCATAACCTGTATGTGTTTGAAAACCGTTAATGTGATGATTGTAGTTACGACTCACCAACAACGTATGTTGTTGACTCTGTGATTGACTTATGTTGCAGGTAAGCAAGTGTAGGTGTGGACCTAATCTGATCTTGGAATATTCTAATGGTTGTTGTCACTATGAATAGGGCTCTGTATGATAAACAACTGATGTTTGTTTCTAAAGACATGTTATGAGTATGTTTCCTTTGATGTATTGTATCTCTTGTTATTCAGTCCCAGGTTATATCCGGTGACTATCGATTCTATTAGGTCGGCTAAGAGGTGCTTAGTGCATCCTCATTCAGGGTCGGTCTAGAGTTTCACTGTGTGGATTGGATGTCCGTTATGTATGTTTGTGTGTTTATATTTTAGTTGGTGCCTCGAGAACTGATACGGACAGCCGGTCCCACACCCTCCCCCACACCTGGCAGGGGGCGGCGGATGGGGGGGGGGGGTGTGACAGTTGGTAAGAGTGAACAAACTACAAAATGCAAATTTGGATATTCAGAAACGAAATGAAGATAAGTTGAAGAAAGAGTTGTTTGCAGAACTTGATAATATGAGGTTGCAAAAATATGAAACTCACAAGGTGGCTAAGAGGTTGATAGGTACAGAAAAGGAATTGGCCAACGCTCAACAAAAGATATTTGAATTTAAAGATTGAAGTAATTGATTCGAAGCGTATTTTGAACAATGTTACTAACGCACAATCTTTTACAAGTTTCTTCGCCAAGGATGAAAATTTTGAGAAAATGTTTAATAAAACAGTTTCACCACCAGGTAGTCTCAAAGAAGGTGTTAATGATATGAAGGAAAAGGTAAAAACTGGTGATTATTCTAAATTTGTTGATAAGAAATCTGATGAGCAACAGGTTGTGAAGTCACAGACAGAACAGAAAGCTGAAAAGGTTGTGTCTGATTCTCCTGTTACTGAAGAAGAGAAATCAGCAAGTTCTTTCGCAAAGATTAGTTCTTCTACAGACATTGATGAGACTATCTTCTACCAACAATAAGATGTTGGTCAAGTGAAAGCTGAATTTTCTTGTCTTGCAAAGAATGGTCATAAAGTATCTGGTTCTAAAGAAAAGATTCCAGGTAAACATGTTGGTTTAGGTCTTAATCGGAAAGTTACTGCTGCTGGTAAATCTCAAGTTCCAAAGGTATAGAAATTGAAGAAAATTAGTTTGAAGCAGGTAAAGAAGGATGTTTTTCATGCTGAAAAGGTTCAGTCTGCGAGATTTTATAAACTCAACGGTTCAGATCAAATATTCTCTAATAAGGAGTTTCCACTTCATTGTGTGGATTCTCAGAAGATAGCTGAAGTGTTTGTGAAGCATAATGATCAGAAGAACAAGAAGAAGCAACATGCTAAATATTCTTCTGGAGGTTCAAATTCTACTTCAAAGAGCCCGACATCAAAATGGGTACATGATCATCGTTTTTAGGTATTTAATAATTTTTATGATCATTTTAGAGATGCTATATTTTGTGAAGCTTTGCAGATTCCCAAAAGGCGAAATGTAAACAATTGCTTTGTGTTATAATTACCGACAAAAAGGGCATATGGCACAAGATTGTCCGGTTTCTGCTGCTTCTACACAAAGAAGATGAAAGGTTTCACATGTTGGTAAATCTGCCAAACAACGATTCATTGATGAATATGGCAGAGTATTTAATGAATATCAACCTACATTTGTCAAAAATCAAGGAAGATTTATTCCTCGTTTTTAAAATGTTCCATATGTAGGTTGTACGTCACAATCGACTGTGATCGGTTCATCAAATACTGAGATACCCACACAACAAATCTGGAAACCTAAAGTGGTTTCAAAAGGATATCAAGACACTAGTCAACCAGAAGCGATTCGCGTCGGATCATTTATAAACTGATGTGTTTGACCAGTGTGCAGGTACTTCTAGAAGACCTATCGGTGATTGAAAAGTTGCTAATGGAGGAGTATTCTGCCGATTTAAGTTAAATTACAAGAAATATCAAATTTCAAAAACTTGAAATTTTTCTGAAAGCTATATCGGAAAGGTATTCTTTCTTTAATGCATTTTGTTTGTAGTTTAGAGGGAGAAAATTGAAAATACCAAAAATCGTGTCTTTGTGTTTTTGTTATAATGAAAAATCCAAAAATAGAGTATTCATTTTTAAGGGGGAGAAAAACGAAAAAAAATCACAAACACATTGAAAAACAGAAAAATTCAAAAACATTGATAAATGAGAAATTGTATCCGACATAATGAGAAATGATGGTAAATTGGCTTCCGTGTCTGACTCAGGGATAAATTAGATGAAAAAGCCATCAGATCATTGTTTGATGTGCTTGGTAGGCTCGACAGTAAATCAGAAAGTATTCAGATGTGATATTCATTAAATACTAAAGCTTGACCAAGTGGACAACATCTTGAAGCGTATCTCAAGATATTGAAAAGATATGTGAAAAAGAAAATGAGAAGTCACTGTGTAAACATGTGTTCATTTTGCAAAGATTTAAACTTGTTTGATTTTCTTTATTATGTAAAACGATCGGACTTTCTCAGCGTATCGGAAGATCGACCTGATTGTTGTTCATTTGACGTTCTGCTTTATTTTCTTTGGTGTTTGGTATAATTCATCGTACTTTCTTTGCGTGTCCATAAGACCGACCTGATTGTTGTTGAATTATACAATTTCAACTTGTTTTAATTTTCTTATTTTGTTAAATCCGAGGCCTTATCTACATATCGAAAGATCGACCTTAAGGTAGACGATTTAACATTCTTATTTCTTTTTGCATGGAACACAGTTGACAATATCATAAATTCAATCACTATGTGTTAAATCACAAGTGAAGTCACAGAGTGTGATATATAAGCAAATGCATATCTGAGTATGTCCGATAGTGTGGGGTACACTGGTCAAAACAAATCTAACCAATACAATAACATATTCAGATGTTATGAGTACGATTGTGCCAAAGTTTAAGATGACCAAATTATACCAGTAATCGACATGACTTATGTGTTGAAGTAATTCAAATCTAAGTGTAGTTCAGCATGTTATGGTCAATATGATCCCAAGTTGTGATCTTTCTCGCAAAAGACAAAAATAGTGTCTGATTTTGTATTGCATTTATGTTTCATATCTGAAAATTCTAAAAGGATTTTAGGTGTGTTTTAACATAAACATAGAAAAATCCAAAAGATTCTCGGTGTGTTTTAATGTAAAGTTTCAAAAAGCCAAAAAGATTTTGTTTCTTATTTGTTTTCGACCGATCGACATGTGATACGAAATCAAATTTCAAATTTATATCTTGGATTCTCGAAGAGAAGTTTTGCGCCAAAATTAAATTAATTTCCAAAAGAAAAACAAAACCGCGTTTCTGTCTTCTGAAATTGCAGGTTATGTGTGTTAAGACTCAAGCATGGTGAAAGGGGGAGTTTGAAGTATCTTTCAAAAATGGATCTTGATGTTCAAATATTATTCAAGAGTGATCCAGCCATGCAAGCTCTATTGCTGAGAAGAAATTTCAAGTTGAAGATCAGATGCAGAAATGCTGGAGATTGAAGACTGAAGTTTAGTTAGCATAGATACACTACACGTTAAGGGGGAGTCTGTTAGAGCATATTCCTATGCTATAGAATGTCTCGTGTATTGTATCTAAGTGAGCGTGTATTAGTGAGTCTGAGTGTCAACATACCAAGGGCCGTACCATCTGGTACGCCGTGCCAATTGGTACGCCCAATGGTACGCAAGCTTATATGTTGCTATTATAAATAGTTTGTGTTAGAATGTTAGCTTAACACTTTTGTCATTCTACACTTTCTGTGTGTGTATTCTAGAGAGAGAAACCAGAGAGAGAGAGAGTTCTTTGTAATCTTCGAGTGATTCAATAAGAAATCTCTTATTTACATTCGTGTTCACTTGATTGATTGAAACATGCAGTAGTAAGATCATTCCGTGTCCTTACAAAAACTACACCCTCTTGATGTATTTTCAGAATTTCCTGAACCATGGCTAGTAACAAATGCTGTTGGAGCTGGATTTCATGAATCAAAACCAAATGATTTAGACTTTGCATTGATACTGGCATAATTTTGACCATGATACAACTCAGGATTTTGTAGTTGAGCAATTAATTTATGTGAAATCATCATTTCCATTTCTCTCGCATGAAGCTTCCCTGTTAAATCATGAGATGATAATGCAGAATACTCTTTGTCATGAGTAAGCAACAACACATAATTCTCCCACTTTTCTGGTAATGCTTCCATCAGTTTCTCTTCCAATTCCTCCTTAGTCTTCTTAATGTTAACCACTTTCATTTCACTAATCAGATGCGAAAATCTAGATACAAGAGAAGTGATGTTTTCTTTATCATAGTGTTGAAAATTTTCAAATTCTTTATTCGGCACACTACTACAAAAAAGGCCTTTCTTGACGTGCAATGCGTGTCAAGAAAGGGTCTTCTTGACACGCAAATGCGCGTCAAGGAAGCCGGGGTCAAGAAGCTTCTTGACACGCAAAATGCGTGTCAAGGAGTTCTTGACGCGCGAACAATGACACACATTTTATGACGCGCACTGTGTGTCATAAAATGCGCGTCAATGAAGCCCCCCTCATAAAGGGAGATGACACGCATTTTTGCGCGTCATGGATTTAAAAAAAATTAAAAAAATTAAAAAAATATATTTTTAATAGAATCACACTATTTTTTCACATTAATTGGCAATGAACCTAATAATACAAAATAAAAATACACTTATAACAAAATAATGTATTTCATATATATAGCAAATTGAGTTTGATACAAATAATAATTAAGAATTACAAAGTTAACGACATAAGTTTACATTGATACAACTCTCCTTCGGGATTCCTTGCCATTCGAAATCTAATTAAGTGTAGTGGTGGTCAACAAATAAATATACCAGTATTGTTCCTTTCTTAACAATGTGGATGCGAAATCTGCAATGGAGAAGCATAGATAAGTTATATTAAATGTAAGTATAATAATACGTTTGGTATGATGGTACTGATGGTTTAGAAGTTCGACTACGCCATGCGAGGGGCATGTCCATGATCGGCCACTTGGATGAGCATGTTGTGCACATAATTGGCATTTAGTAGTGAACCAAGGTTTCAGTTGTTGGAATTCAGCGTGGACAGCCTCACAAACGAAACTTCTACCCTGTGATTGAGTAATGCGAATGAGTATTCAATTGGAAACGAAACTTTTAATTAGTACGGAATAGCATTTAATGGTATTGTAAATGTATTTATGCATTTGCTGTTACGTACCACGACCTGTTCCTGTGTTAGTGACAGCAGCTCAGCTAAAGTTCTTTTTTTTTCAAAGTCCAATGCAAGATTTCTTTTAACGCCCGATGCAGCCGATTGGTCGTTGAACCTAAATAAACAAAAGAGAGGTTTAAAACATAATCTTGGGATATCTTTTCCTCCAAATAATTTCGCCATTTCTATCATCTTTGACCCGTCTATTTAACATTCTGACAAGTTGCTTCATAGGTCATGAAATTTTACAAAATAAAAAATCATAAGATAAAGCCAACACCAACACTTAATTATCCTTCTGATTCCAAACTCCTTATATTGACCATAAAATTCTACCCATTCGTGAGAACTAAAAAATTATGTCTACTTTACTTTTAATTTCCATGCACACATATAAACCATTTATTCCATTCAGCCTGGTATGCACCATCGGTCCAGAACTTAGGTAAAGCCTGACTACAAATAAATCTTTATTTCATTATGTCATACTAGTGTACTTTGATTAACATTTTGTATTGCATGATTTTAGTATCAGCAATTAAATACAAAAGTGGCAGCAGTTACTTTTTAAGCAGCTCTTTTGTATTTGAGCAAACTGGATTGATGTAACTATAGGTAGCAGATGTTGATACAAGTTGGATGCGAACTGTTTAGTATAAAGCAAATGTAGTAACGAACTGTAATATTTTTATGTATAAGAAAACATATAGGTTTATAAATTCATACTTTTTAATTGCAACAGCGGTTGGATATGGAGATGTGTTTAAGGGCGGACGGTCGAATCTATTGGAGCCTATGATGATTTCTTGCCAGAGTGTCGCGACAATGCTCTTGCCGCTGTAGCAGAACAGAACAGAGGTTGAGGTTAGAATGAACGCAACTCTAAAGGTTGAGGTTAGAATGAACGCAACTCTAAATTTGGAAAAATTATTTAAGATAGAATGTGTACCTGATATCAGTTAGTGTAAGGTGAACAAATGGCCTCCTATCTTTTGTGGAGCAGTCTTCAATGTACTCTAAACTTCCAATGAAGTCTAAGAGGAAGATATGGTCAGTTTTAAGAGTAAATGAATGAATAATAAGAGTAAATGAATGAATAATAAGAAATAAAATACTGTTAGCGTATAAAATCAAAGAGACCGGTGTGGAAACAAATGAAACCAAAGAGCAAATGGAAAGGACTAAACAAAAAAAAAGCAAATGGAATAGATAGTATCAGTGCTGTCTATAATAGTGTATAGATATTAAAAAAGTAGCAGCTGTGATATAACCAATAGTGTATAGATATTAATAGTTATATGGATGGGTATATTTGACGAAAGTAGATTTATAGGTGCAGCCAATAAACCATTACAAATCTAAGTATATAATAAGCATATCACCTTCAACTGTTAAGGTAAAGTGAAGCAAGAACCTCTCTAATATTCCAATCAACTGCAAAGGCACCAACAAAAACACAAAGGGTAAAAAAAATCAGCAGAACATGTAATACTCCACCTAAAGTCAAAGAAACGTAGAAACCGAAAGTACATAGAAAATCGATTAATGAAGCGAGCCTTTAACATACAATTGTCATCTAAAACTCATATCCTAATTGAAGTTACTACTGTACCTCTGTTCTTTAACGGAAAAAAGTTGTAAAATTTTGGATAATAAGCATCTAAACTAAACTAAGCACAAAAACACATTAGTCTACCAAAATGTTTAAGATTAAGGCATGAAGATTACATAGATATAAGGCATGAAGATTACACAGATATACCGACGAAAATAAATCGCACATTTGTTAAGATATACCTTTCAATTCTTCTGTTTTATCGAAGAAGGAGGTAGCAAGAGATGGAAAAAAGTAAAAAGGAAGATACTGGGTCATCAAAAAAGCGTGCCAGCAGCAGGTCAAAAGTAAGATACATCTAAATGCCATTTAAGTTCTTAGCTTTAAATACCATCATCCAAAAAGTGCACTAAGATTAGAAACATTTAGTCAACATTTTGTTTGTTTTCTACTACTTGTATATACAACAGATCACAGAACCTATTTGTTCATTGTATATCTCCAATGCGAAAAAGTATTTGTCTTTGTTTTCTGCTACTTGTATATACAAAAAATCACAGAACCTACAACAAAACATGAGACCAACCAAACATATGAAATGAAGTAATAATGATTTGACACAAATCATTATTATTCAAAGTACAACAAAGAACAATAAAATTAATGACCAATACTCATGTCGAATAGGGGGACAATTTCACAAAATATCAATAGGCAATTCAACTCATCAAAACTGCAATATCATGAAAAAAATTAAGCACTAAAGAGACGAAGTATTTAATCAAACATACAAATATTCACTTGTAAAAAGGAGCAGAGCGTCAACCCTAATTTTTGATCCATAACAGTGAAAACAAAAGTGAACTACAAAAATTAGATGATGACACTGAAGCTGGTTAGATTTCATGCTACTTGCTTTCATAAATCTAACAAATGAGGGTTTTACCTTCGAGAAATTTTGAACGGCGACGAGAGAATGGAGAAGCTTTCAATAGGGTTAGCAACGGAGTAGATGAATGACGAATTTGTTGAACGATGGAGAATGGAAAAGATTTCAATAGCGTGAACAGCGGAGTAGATGAACGACGGAGAATGGAGAAGCTTTCAATAGTGAGAACGGCAACGGAGAATGGAGAACGGGGTTGTAATGGAGACAGAGTAATTTTGGAGATTTTACTCCAGCGTTCTTCAGTCCATAAGTTCTACTATCAGCCTCGCAAGATCTACAAAACGGCTTAACCCAATCAAATCAGTAAAATCATTCAATCATCTATGTTTTTCTTTTAGCGCATGAATAGGGGATAAACTAACCTGGGTCGCGATTGACTTATTATCTTCGATGAAGCCTGGAACGAGGATCGATTGGGCTGAATTCCTCTATGAGGAAGAGAACGATTGCCGGACGGAAGGAATCCTCCGGGATAATCGATCCCCAACTCCTTTTTCACCCTCGGTTAGGGTTGATTTCGAGTGAGCAGAAGAAGCAGCGGATTAGAGGAGATGGAATAGAAGAAGAGGCGGAGTTTTGTCGTCGGTGGGTCGGTGACTATGTCTTATCTAGGAAGGCAGAGGCGAGGAGCGGGAATAGGTATAATAAGATTAGGGCAAAAAATTTGGGGAAAAATTCAATTGTAGTGAGCGCGAATTAAAATTTTAGGACAGATTTTGGCGGGAAAAAAATTATAAAACGACGGAAGTTTTATGACACGCATATTTTAACTGTACTCCGTGTTTTTTTTATCTTATTATATGACAGAAATTTCATGACGCCCAAAATTGCACGTCATCTACCCTTTGAATTTTTCAAATTACGATAAATTTTTAATGACACGCGTTTTTGCGAGTCATAATAGTAGCGTGTGTCATTGTTTGCGCGTCAAGGAAGGTCCTTTTTCTAGTAGTGGCACTTTTCTTCTACTCTTTTTGTATTGATCATCGCCTTCACATCTCGCCGATAATGCATCCCATAATTGCTTACTTTTCCTGCAAGTACTAAATTGATGTAACAATTCAGTAGGTAAAGCCATCGTAAGATAACCATACACTTTTTGCTCAAGCTCATAGCTTTTTCTTTCAGCAGCATCGAAATTGTGAATTTCTTTAAAATCTCCTTGATCGGTTGGATGCATGTAAAGCTTCCGAATTGGAATCCATAAATCGATATCATTCGTGCTAATGTAAGCAGAAAATATTTGCTTCCAATTGTGATAATCTTCCAATTTCAACAACTTGGAAATATCTGGCTTGTTCCAATTTTGTTATCAAATTTCAGCATAGCTTGCACCGTGTATTGCATAACCGCCAATGCTTGGAAATTAGACATCTTGTGATAAATTTTCGGTACTGAAAACTTCGGATGCGAAAACGAAGGTTTTAGAGAAGGATTTTGGGGTTCAAACCGGAGGGTACTGCAAAAACAAAGTCTTAGAGAAGGATTTTAGGCCAGTAAAAGTGTAGATCTCGTCGAGACGGTCATTTTGGCTGGTATTAGCTCCCGTAACTCTTAATGGAACTCAAGTTACGTCAGTTTTAGTGAACACCATTTTTTCTGCCTGTGGACCAAGCAACGGACCAAGAAAACCAGCGTACCAAAGCTTTGACCGGCCCAAACTCTTCAGCGGACCAAAAATCTCAGCGTACCAACTCAGTGGTGTATCAGTCAACTCAGCGTACCATAGTGAATAGTAACATACCACCGTTGAAGATTGCCTTACGTACCAATCAACGGACCAAATCGTACAACGTAACTACTCCGGACCAACTAAGAAGATTGCCTAGCGTACCAGTCAGCGTACCAGCAGTTCATCCAGTACCACGACATTCAACAGGCGTACCACCACTGTTTCGACTGATTTTTGAGAATTTGGACGTTTTGGACTGTAATTTGCAGTAGTAGGCAACGGAAACACACTAGGAATGCTTTGAAATCAAGTTTGACATCAGAATCACTCGGAATTGGAGAAAATTGATAAAAAACCAATGAAACCCAAACTTTCTCTCACTAGAAATCTGAAAATTGATCAAAACACAGTAGTAGAGCAACCTGGATTGCTCTGATACCACTTGTAAGGATACGGAATGATCTTACTACTGCATGATTCGATCAATCTAATGAACACGAATGCAAATAAGAGTATTGTATTAAATCACATTAAGATTACAATCAAAAGCTCTCAGGTTTCTCTCTCTAGAAGACACACACTCAAACAGTGTAAAATTGACTCAGCTCTCAGAAGTGTTAAGCTCTCATTCTAACACAAACTATTTATAGTTACAACTTACAAGCTGGCATACCAACTCGCGGACCAATTGGTACGGCGTACCAATTGGTACGACCCTTGGTATGTTGACACTCAGACTCACTAACACACGCTCACTTAAATACAATACACAAGACACTCTATAGCATAGGAATATGCTCTAACACTAGAACACGCGGAAGCATACAATACTTATAACAACACAACAGGTCAACCGGGTGACTAAACTTTTATCTTAAACGATATTTAAATAAACTATAAAATAATATTCTATTGGTTAACAAACTATTGGGTACCAGTAACTCTAAGAGCCACAACAAGTCTTATTTTAAAGTACACAGACTACTATAGCCTTGTCCTTGAAATTATTGGAAGCAAAGCAAACCAAAATCTTGATCAAGGGTTCGTTGACCCTAAACCAACCTTGAACTTCTTTCAGCCTTTGCTACTTATGTCTAAGTATACTTTCCTGCAATAATAGCTTAAAACTTGATCAACAATCGAAGTTGTTGGTGAGTAGACATCTTATCATAATTTAAAATATTTATATAATACTCAGTGTTGTTAGATATTGGTTCCCGCGCGAGTTCAAATTTCAATCCATCGGGGGGGGGGGGGGGTACGCGAGTTCTCACACCTATTTCATGTTTTAGATGCATATACGCCACACTAACCTCTCTAGAGGAATTAAGATTGTGAGAACCTAAGTTCTACTTACCCAGCTGTTAAGTTGCATATATATGCCTCGAGGCCACATAAGGACCCTAATGGACTCAACGACAATTCCCTAGGAAATGACGTATGGTAACCAACCCACCTCTCTAACTAATTATTGTCGTATACTACGCACAAGTAATATTTATATAATTTTAAAAAGCTCACAAGCAACCCCAAATTTATAAAATATTTAAATAGGGGAAAGTGACGACTCACAGGAAATAATGGATAAAGTTGGGCACGTGTAGTACTGAAATCCAATCTCTAGGCAACTTTCAGAATACCTAAACAGTGATAGATAAAGTGAATATATAAATGGTTGTATTATTTTTAGTAATATTAACTGAACCTGATTTTGAGTGAATCACATCCGAACTTCTTGCTTTGAACCATTTGACACATGGGAATTATCATTTTAACCATAATTTCTAGTTCTGGGATTTATAATGATTACTGAATTCCCCATACCCCAACTAAACTTTTATAAAACGGAGGGTTTAAGATTTAACTTTTTAAAAGAAAGTTAGTATTTCTGTTTTATGGTCGATGCGAATCGTAGAAGTATTTTTTTTCCCATCCTTGCGCTCCACAAGCTAAACTGTCAATATTTGGTCAAAGCATCACCTGCGGACCGCAAGCGCAAGCATAACCAGCCTGCGCTCCGCATCGATGGAGTAACCCAATTTGTGCATTTCTTATACCAAAAATAGACTTAAGCTTGTTTTTGGCTCTCTTCACTTGTATCAATGTTTTTAGGTCCCAAATACCATATGAGGGTCTTTAAGACAACTGATAAAGAGCCAACAACAATTTTCTATATTGGTAAACTTTTTTTGTGTGCACAAAACACAACATCAAGGTTGTGACCTTGGTTTTAGACCCCACCCTTTGCTGAGCATAATTCTTAATAGTTTATCAACATGTTGCATGACCAAAAGGTGGTTTGAAAAGGCTACTTATCGTTATCATTCTCATAATGATAATGATAATATAAACATATATCACATAATCAAGTTCCTTACCTTGATCCTTCTTGTGACAAGCTCCTTAGCACCTTGTTTACCCTTTGTTGCAATTGCTTAACCCTTAGGAACCACAAGTGGGTCAAACCTGCGCTTCGCGGCGGAGGCGGATCATTTTTCGGAGTCGTGTCATTTGAAAAGCTCCGTTAGCCAATCATAACATTAAAACAAACATATACTTAACATACTTTCTTCATAATGATAATGATAACGGAACTTATTTAACTAATAATACTTTTTTTATAATTGATACCATATTTTATCTAAGAGCTATAAAAAATACAAACTAATAAACATGGTCTATTTTTATATGAGTTAATATTTTACAGAATACAACACAATCACCTAACAATAAGAAAGAAATATTTACCAAGTCAAAAAAGTCTTATGAAACAATGCCAAAAAATCCAACCAAAAGGATGACACGAAAGAAACATACCTACGGTTAGCCAAACCATGGCCTAACACCAAAGGATGAGATGAAAACAAACAACTACATTCCCTTTATCTGAAAATGTAGCCAATACATGAAGACAAAATACAATGGAAACCGTAGACGACCAACAAAAAACACCGAAAACATAATTTGAAAAAAATTAAAAGCAATCTCCCTCTTTATGGACAACCTGTGGGATAAGGATTTAGCCCAAGCATGATGGTTGCATGATGGTAGTATGTTCATCCTTCATTGACTTTAAAGCCGAGATGCCTGATTTCTAGAACTATTTCTCCATAGACATAGTTGGATCCTACTTGTTAACAAACAAAGATGATCAGACGGAAACCAAAACAAGAAAAAAACATGTACCAAGCTCAAACGAATACCTAGATGCTAAGAAATGAAACATAACAATTAGCAATCAACCAAGATTATTGCATAAAAACAATGACTTCACATGGTTTAAGACTTGCATTGATTAATGCAAGAAAAAATAAAGTTAATGATGATATAAAAACACATGCAGACAATAAAAAGAATAATAAGAGTAATATCTTTGGTCATCTACACCCTTGATCACAAGCTTCCTTATGCTTAAGAAATAGTTGTAGACAATATCTTTAGTCATCAAGGTTATATATACATAAACCAACACGCATGTATGCAGCAGAGTTCTACATCGTTTGAAATCCGATTAAATATCATTTCAATTTATAGCAATAGTACATACAATGAATCTATTAGAAGTGTCACATACACAGATGAATCAACAGATTAGTTAATACAAATTTTTAGCACAAACACTACATGAAAGCATGAAACTTTTTATTTCATTCCCTTAAAGCCTAACAACAACGAACCTTTTAGGAGTAAAAGTCTAGACAACAAAAATTTAGTGACATTCAATTTCACTCCAGCAACCAAGAACACAACTTCATATATAAATTAATTAATGAAGAATTTGGATTATGGAATTAGCAAATAATTTCAGACCCATTTATTAGAAGTCTTGTCCAATTTATGCTTATTTGAACTCTCAAATCCTTAAAGGATTAAAAATTAACATAGGATCTGCTAGAAAAACAAACACATCTACAATTAAAATAAGCAAAGGGATTAAAAAAATAAAGCACTCCAAAAAAGGCTTAAAAAACAACAATTTTAAGGAGCAACAGTTGTGACCAAAATAAAAGCATGTATCATGGTTCAAAGCCATTCCAGAAAACAAAAATAAGAAAAGTTGATGATCAAATCGCATTAGTTTCATATTATAACAAAAAAAAATAATCTATCAATTTTAAAAATTATGCATAAACTAGAGCAGATAAAGGTGAAAAAGGCTAATGAGAGCCTCAAACATAATAACAGTTTTAAAGAGCAAAAGCAATCCAATCGACCATAACAGACACCTATAAGAAATATAGAACATAAAACTTGTTGGATAATGGATGTCCAGACCCGACAACACTAAGAACCCAACCCGGTTAGACCCGTAAAGAGTTACACTGAGCGTAATGAGATAAAAATTTGCTTACTTGGTTAACCGGTAATTCACGGAAATAATTAATTAATTTATGTTTATTCTTGATTAATGAACATTTAATTAATTATGAATCATTATCCTTGCGATAATATACGGAGAATTAAACGTATCGATTTATCGATTAAACGTTTATGGTGAAGTTGATAAAAACAAATAAAAGATTATTTGTGTCTATGTTTTCTCGTATTTACGATCTTGTATTAATAAAAGTGTTTTATTAATTAATTGTAAAGATGTGGTGGTTTATTAGTGAAAGAGATTTACGAGGGGGCTAATCGGAAATTAGTTGCTTATAAATAAGTAACTAGAGATTAGGGTTTGGTGTTCCACCCGTGCGCCTCATTTGAGCTGTCCCCCTCCCTCTCTCTCGTCTCTCTCTCTCGACGCCACCACCTCCGCCGTCGTGCTTCCTTCTTAGGAACCCTAGAAGACGGCGATTGACGAGCAACCACCGGGCGATCCTTTCGAGTGTTGATCAAGAGACATCATCACCATCGCCTCCATCATCAACCACCATTTACCGCCGCCGCCTCCCTTGAAGTCGCCGCCGTTGCGGCCGTCCCTCGTCCTAGGGTCGTCGCCTTTCAAATCCTAGGTCGCCGTCGCGACCTAGCGTATCTCCGCTTCGCGCGACACCATAACCATTCGGCTTAATCATCGTTCTTACGATATAGCGAGTGCGTGCTTTGTCGGTGTCATCGTTTAAATCGGTCCGGCTAAAACCCTAGCCGCCATTGTCGTCTTGATAGATTGGTGCTCGCTTGTCGCTAGCATAAACCGAATCGTTGCAATTTCCAACGAATCAGTTTAAGACAATTTTTGCGATTTGTGAAACGATTAGATCCGAACGTCGGATCCGTTTTCCCGTGAAACCCTAGCGTCATCACGTTGTCCCTCGGGGTCTCTAACGTTTTTTAGTTCACCGCGAAGGTATATCTAAACTCCGCTTTAGTTTAGATGTTTAGTTGATTAATGTAATCGTTTGTATTTTCGTGTTAACCGGTTTAACACGAAATGGTGTTTGCGTGATTATTTTGGTGATCGTGATCATGTTGACACGATTTCGATGCCAATGGTTTACGCGTCTAAAATTAGTAAATTTATTAATTCCGATGCATAAACAGATTACCGGTTTAATCCGTTTTATCTCTCAATTTACTAAACCCGGTCGGTAATGTTTTAATTAACCTAAAAGTTTTTTTAATGTCACCGGGCACCCGTATACCAGTGTCCGAACCCAACAAAACTAACATTGAAAAGATTAGCAAAGAAGAAAGCCAACCCGTAAAAGTCAAAGAAAGTTGCAGCAAAGACAAAAAAAAAAAACAAATTATGCCTGCACACAAAAAAATCAAACGAACGCCAAAAATGATAATTTATAATCTGAATAAATTAAAACGAACTTATGATTCCATTATAGATGCATCACAAATAAAACATCTATACAAAGTGCAGTCAAGATGATATGCAAATCAATACATATAGAGATTAGCAAACAGTGTCTAACTAACTTCAGATCTTGATATTTTCACACAAATACCAAGGAAATAACACCCCAAAAAATCATACTTTAGCCTCTTAATTTCTAACATGTTAAATTTCACTGTCCAGTAGAATTTACAATTCTAAAAGTACCATAATTATAAGAAATAATTAGCATAGTCATGTTGAGAATTACTAACCTGATAACCTTGAAAGAACTTGATCATGAAGTCCCCATGCCTCTTCGATTCTGCTTATTTCATGTTTGATTATATAAAGAACCAAAAATAACAACACAGTTTAACCTAATGTTCAACAACCAAATAGAAGAACCATAGTAAGCCATTATGTTGAAAGTACTCACCTGCACAAAAGAACGTGAAGGAGCAAGGAAAGAGTTAAAGCAGAGGGCAATGAAAGTAAGACCGAGATTAGTAGAAGTAGAAGAGGAAATACAAGATGATGCTTCTTATATAGCCCTACATATGAGGCATTCAACACAACTGTTACAGGAAAGCACAAAAACAACTTCTTTGATCGAAATTAAATTCATCATTAAAAAAATACTATGCGTGAATGATGAACCTCGGTTTGAGAGTAACAAATTAGACAGTTTTAGCTAAGTTTTATGGGTAACAAAGAAACAAACCTTGAAAAAAGTATAAACGTCTTAGGTAAATAAACCATAAATTAGGGTTAGTGATACGCACGATGTAACGGTAACTATCGATACTTGACCTCAAAAATCTATGAAGGATGCAAGAAAAAATTAAAGAAAAAAAACTTTACCTTCAACGTTGAAGAAGAAGATAAAAGCCCTGAATAGAGAAGAAGGAAGTGGCATAGAGCAGCAATGGAGATGACAATCTTGAAACCGATTAAAACCCTGGAAGTAGTGGCAGTCTTTTTTACGATGGGTGATTAGTAGGTGAGGAAGAGATGGCGATCGTTTTCTCCTATGGGTGGAGAACTAAGATCAGTGGTAGGTGAGAAAGAGATGAAGGGAACACAGTTGCTCACCTTCTCTTTACCAGATCAGAAAGGTAAAAGAAAATAGGAGACATACGCAAACAAGAGCTTGTACCCAAAACGTTATTGGTTTTAACATAAGCTATAGAAATTGTACATTATGTTTTAAAAATGGTACTATCAGGTTGTAATTTGTAATATAGGGTAATAACAACAGTCTAATTAAGCTTGTAAAAGTGTAAGAGAGTTTTGTGAGGTTGCTAGCTTTTTCTCAAGTCTCTACCAGGTTATATAGGAACTTCCTCAGCTGCTGGAGAACCACCTGGGATGTGGAGGAACAAGAAATTGCGGCTGGGGACGTGTGGTAACCATCCCATATCCAAAATAAGAACAGGAAACCAGTTGTTGTCTTTTGCCATAGATGCGGACCGTAGGCTCTTACTAGAACCTCCCTGCGGTCCGCAAGAAATAAACATATCTGATTTCAATAAACATTGATCGATGCGGACTGCAAGCTCCTCTTACTTATTTTCTGCAGTCCGCAACGAGTGGCTGATTTTTTTCTTTCCTCTTATTTACATATTTTCCCTTTTTCGTTGCTAAAAATCCCTAAAGGGTTACATTCTCCTCCCCTAAAGGAATTTCGTCTCGGAATTAAATTTTTAAGTCTTGAACAGATGAGGATGCTTCCTCTGCATATCTGCTTCTGATTCCCAGGTAAATTCGGAACCTCGATGAGCATCCCATCTAACTTTTGTAATAGGAACTTGTTTTCTTCTTAACTTCTTTACAATGTGCTCGACTATCTTAAACCGGGCGCTCTGTGAAATTCAATTTCTCATCTACTCTAATTTCTTCTAACGGAGTTACTAGAGTCTCATAAGTGAGACACTTCCGTAAATATGAGACATGGAATACATCGTGTATCCGACTTAGTTCTTCTGGAAATTCTAAGCGGTACGCCACACTCCTAATCCTATCTAGGACTTTGAACGGACATATATACCGAGGGCTTAACTTTTCACGTTTTCCAAATCTAATGATCCCTTTCCATGGAGACTACTTAAGCATTACACGATCATCAATCTAAATTGCAAAGGATGACGACGTCTATTAGCAAAACATTTTTGTCAATCTTGCGCTACCTTTAACCTGTCGTGTATTTGCTTAATCTTCTTTGTGGTTTCTACGACAACCTCTGGTCCAGTCAGTTATCCTTCTCCAACTTCTGATCAACATACAGGGGTTATGTAGATCCTTCCATACTAAGATTTTAAGGTGCGGCCTTTATACTAGCATGATAATTGTTCTAATAAGAGAATCCTATTAATGGTAAGTGGTTGTCCCTGCTTCCACTGAACTCAATAAAATACGCCCTTAACATATCTTCTAAGGTTTGAATTATCCTTTTTCTTTGTCCGTCTATTTGCGGATGATAAGCCGTCCTTAAATTCAACCTTGTTCCCAAAGCGTTCAGAAAACTCTGCCATAAATGGGAGGTAAAGTGGCTATCTCTATCCAAAACTATGGACAATGGTACTCCATGTCGTGTCACTATTTCATCTATATAGAGTCTGGCCAAATGATCCCGGGAAAAAGTTTCCTTGATTGCAAGGAAATGGACTGACTTAGTTAAGCGACCCACTATCACCCATATGGCATCGTTGCCGCCACTCGTTCGGGGAAGTTTGGTTACAAAGTCCATTTTTATTAATTCCCATTTCCAGACAAGCAATTCCAACTGTTGCAATTGTCCTGCCGGTTTCTGGTGTTCTGTCTT
The DNA here is from genome assembly GCA_039602395.1 of Deinandra increscens subsp. villosa. Classification (NCBI taxonomy): domain Eukaryota; kingdom Viridiplantae; phylum Streptophyta; class Magnoliopsida; order Asterales; family Asteraceae; genus Deinandra; species Deinandra increscens. The sequence continues at coordinate 96,779,329 of JBCNJP010000027.1, forward strand.
AACTTGCAAGCAAGTATTACACTTTTTTATGAGTTTTGCGACAACCTTCTTCATACCAGGCCACCAATAATTTGGTTTCAGATTATGACATATTTTATCCTCTCCAAGGTGCATCATATATTTTGACTTATGAGCTTCGCCTAGGATTACTTCTCATAATCCTCCCGTCTTAGATATCCGGATTCGGTTTCCCATTCGCCGGACCGTCTGCCCAATCATCAAATTCTTCACCATTGACATCATCTCTTCTTTCTCCTGGCTTCCTTTTTCCACCTGATCATGCCAAGCTTCTTTGATTATGTCATTCAAATCCACTTATATGTCTAATCTCATAAAACGTACTCGTAATGATTTAGCTCTTTCTTTTCTGCTTAGGGAATCTGCCACTACGTTAGCTTTACCTGGATGATACTTGATGTCATAATCGTAATCACTAAGTACCTCCATCCAGCGCCTTTATCGCATATTCAGGTCCTTCTAGTTGAAGAGATGTTGTAGACTGTTGTGATCTAAGATAAGCACAAATTTTATCCCATACAAGTAATGCCTCTAGATTCTTAAGCAAATACCACCGCACCTAATTCAAGGTCATGGGTAGTACAGTTCTTCTGGTGAACCTTCAGTTGCCTGGATGCGTATGTAATTACTTTATCTCTTTGCATCAACACACATCCTAATCCATTAGTAGAAGCATCACAGTAGACTACAAAATATTAAGAACTTTCAGGTAGAGATAGTACAAGAGTTTTGCTTAAACTTCATTTAAGCAATTCAAATGCATCACTATGCTTTTCCCCCATATAAACTTTACATTTTTCTGGGTCAAGGCTGTCAATGACGTAACTATCTTTGAAAAATCCTGAATGAATCTTTGATAGTATCCTGGTAGACCCAGAAAACGTCTGATCTCAATAGCCATCTTTGGCTTCCCCCATGCATAACCGCCTCAATCTTAGAGGGGTCCACTTGTATACTAGAGCTAGTCACTGCATGACCAAGAGTATAAACTTCCTTCAGATGCTCCACATGATCAGTCTTCATTCGTGAATATATCAGGATATTGTCTATGAAGACAATAACAAACTTGTTAAGATACTGCTTACACACCCTAGTCATCAAGTTCATGAACACTGCTGTTGCGTTCGTCAATCTAAATGGCATGACTAAGAACTCATAGTGTCCATATCTTGTCTTGAATATTGTTTTTGCAATATCTTTTTCTTGGATCTTTACTTGGTCATAACCTGACCTAAAATCCATCTTCAAGAAGTAGCTGGATCCTTGAAGTTTATCAAATAGATCATCGATCCTGGGTAACCGATATCTATTCATGATCGTCACTCGATTAAGAATTAAGATCACGGTAAATGAATGCACATTCTGAAAGAGTGTTGATGCATGAAATGGTACAATGCTGGTTCAGACTGAAGAAATCAGAAGGAAAAGTCAAGATTCAAACCTGCCTAGCCGAACCCACCCAAACCTGGACGAACTGGCAACCGAACTGCCAGTTCGGGTGATCGTGGGCTTTCTATAAATAGTAGGTTTGCGTTAGAATTTTGCAACTGAGCGTCTTAAGTGTGTGTTTCTTAAGGTATTTTTTGTATTAGAGCTCTGAGTCTTTTGTATGTTTTGGATTGTTCATCTATAAAAAATTGAGTTTGTATTTACATCGTTTGTGATTGTTTCATTTATGAAATGACTTGAGTTGCGCACGATCCGACTTCCTGCTCACTTTCAAGTGGTATCAAAGCATTAGGTTGGTTGCTCAGCTCGATACCGAGTCATTTTTGTTGAAAACGAAGCATTTTCGCTGTTTTCTTCTACTTTTTCACATTTTTAAATCATCAAAACTTGTGGTTTTCAAATACCGATCATTCCTGAGTATTCCTAACATCACAATTTCACTTTCGTGTGTTTCTGGTTCGTCTGATCATTTCGGTGTGCAAAACGTCAAACTTTCTGTTCACTTCGTCTGAGTTCGCGAGTCTGAAAAATAATCGTCTTCCGAAGTGCGAGTTTGGCTGAATAACCGCTCCGAAGTCACTGTTCGTTTGAGTTCGTGTACTTGTTCGGGTTCTGTTCGGTTAAATCCTCTAGTTCGGATAGAGTTAGGATAAGCTTGTTACTAGTTAGTTCGCCTGTAGTTTGGACAACTTCGTTCAAGTTATTCAGTTCGATATAGTTCGGTTGGGTTTTGAAGATTTCAGTTCGTTCTCAGTTCATTTGAGTTCGGTTACACTTATTGAGTTCGTTTCCAGTTCGGCTAAGTTCGGATAGACATCTTTCAGTTCATCTAAGTTCAGATAATCAGAATTTGAAAATTATCGAAATGTCGGAATTACAAGCTTTTTCAGTGATTGAATCGTAGATGCACACACTTCTGAATTACGATAATGAGATAGGAACAAGTCAAAAGGTTCCTAAGTTGTTTAAGCTCGAAGATTACCATAATTGGAAAAAGAGGTTCGAGGCATATATCGGTAAATCTGATTGCGACCTTTGGATTGCAATAGATGATGCAATACATATCCGGTCGACAACAACAATGTTCCAATTTTGCAAAGGAATCTGAATGTTACTCAAAAGGCTGATTATACATGTGAACAAAAATCTTATGGAGCACTTACTCAAGCTTTGCCATAGGAATTGTTACATCAATTCAAAACATGTAAAAATTCCCATGCTTTATGGAATGCGCTGAATGAAAGATGCGAAGGAAATGAACAATACAAAAGGAGCAAGAAAAAGGTTGTAAGTACACAGAACGATCTTACTACTGCATGATTCGATCATACACAATGAATACGATGTAAATAAAGCTTTGCTTTATTGATTTTACTAAGAGAGATTACAAGGAATCTAGAGAGAGAGACACACTCAATTACACACAGTTAAGATGACAGAAATGACAGAACTTCTAAACTCTCTCTAACACAAAGTATTTATAGCGAGCAACTTACTAAACAACGCACCAAATGGTTCGTTGCTGTGGACCATCAGACTAACCAAATGGTTCGCTGCCCATTGGTAAGTTGACACTAAGACACACTAACATGCTCTGATCTATATACAATACACGAGACACTTTGTAGCATAGGATTATGCTCTAACAAACTCCCCCTTAACGTGTAGTGTATCTATGCTAACTAAAATCCAGTCTTCAATCTTCAGCATTGCTACATCCGATCTTCAACTTGAAAATTTCTTATCAGCTATAGAGCTTGCATGGTTGGATCAGAACTTGAGCAATCTTTGAACTTCAAGATCCACTTGTGAAAGATACTTCAATAACTCCCCCTTTCACCATGCTTGAGTCTTGTCACACGGAACCTGCAATTTCAGAAGACAGAAACGCAGCTTCATTTTCTTTTATGAAAACTTTAATTTAATCTTGGCACAAAATTTCTCTTCGAGAATCCAAGATATAGTTTTGAAATCATAATTTTGTATTATGTATCGATTGGTCGAAAAAAATAAGAAATATAATCTTTTTGTCTTTTTGAAACTTTAAATCAAAACACACCGAAAATCTTTTTGATTTTTCTAAGTTTATACTAAAACACACCTAAAATCTTTTTGAAATTTTCAAATATGAAAAATAAATGCAATATAGAAATGAAATACTAAATCACACATTATTTTTGTCTTGTTAGTTCCTGGTTCCTGATCGTCATGTGAAGTATCGAGTACAATATAAGACGGCGAAAGTTTGGGTCTGACCGAACCCTAGGCGAACTCTAGGTTCGGACCCAGCGAACCTTGGCCGAACCTGAGGTTCGGCACTACAGGTTTAGCTATTATAAATAGTGCGTCTTGTATTGTATTGAGTATCACTTAAACTTCTGGTCATATCTTGTATGT
>JBCNJP010000027.1:96783692-96848355 GCA_039602395.1 Deinandra increscens subsp. villosa
ATTTTGATTATGTTCAGGTTTTGGACCAACATTGCTTTGACTCAAATCTGTTTGAGAATTCCTTTGTCTCAAAAATGTGTGATTACTTGTAATGTAGTGTCCTCACTTGATCCCATATTGTTTGATCTATTCTTTTGATGAACTTAGAACCTCAAGCTGTTGTCATGCTTCTACTTAGTCTAATTAAGTGATCGATGATGGTTTGGTTCCAATTATGTCAATTAACTTCAAAATTGCATGATTAAGCATCTTTTGATCTTTACTGCTGCTGTTAACTGGTTTTGAGACCACTTTGTGCCTAAGTATAAACAAATGGCAGCATGTGTTGTGTAAATTGGATTCTCATCATGTTTCTTGTCTTGTTTGCTTACTGTGACTGTATATGCCTTTTGGTTTAGAGTTTTAATTCATTTTGTCTGATCTTATAACAGATATTGTTCAGATAGAATTCAAGATTATTCCATCTCTTTTTTTGATCTTAGCTCTTTTTAGATCATCAAAGAGGTACGTTATCTTGACTTTTGGCCATTTGAGACAAAACTCAACTTGGCTACACAGGGGCTAATTTTTCTTTATATTTATATGTCTTTACTTGTTTGAATTTTAATATGAATTGCTTGATCCTAGCAAATTTTCTTCTGAGTTATTGAATAGTACTACATCTTATTTTAGATCTTAGTCATTTTTAGATCTTCATAAAGGTATGTATCCTTAATTTCTTGCATTCATATTTTCATTCTGGTATCCATCTGGTAAAACATCATCATTTCTTGTTCTTTTCTTTGCAACTTTTGTTTTTCTTTTTGCTTGTGGATAATCAATTAAGCCCAACATGGTTTAGAGTGGTTAGGATCTTTTTGGTTCTAAAACTTGTTCATAACTCAGGCTAAGGGATCTTGAACCCACTAAGCATAACATTTGCAACTTATTGACTGTTTTGGTTTATCAAAGTTGACTTGATTTTCTTGGTGTCAAAATTTGACATAAATTGCTTAGGATGTAATCTATGATGCCTTTAGGGTCATATGAACTATCTTTGGTGGTTAGGCTCTGTTTGAACACGAACATGATCATTTAGACTTTCATAAGTCAAATTTTGCATGAAATATGCCTTATGTGACTTATGTGGTTTTCTTATACTGATATGATCATGGTTACTTGATGATTTACTTTTCTTGATCCTTATATGCATAATCTTGTCTGTTTGGATTGAATTGGACTTGTTAAGTGACCATGTGGTCTATCAAGCTACAAATCACCATATTCTCTCATGTAATGCTTAAAATGACCCATTTGAGCCATTAAGAGCTTTTTGCATGTTAATTGTGTTAATGTGAATCTGTTGCCTCTATTTGATCCTTGCTGTTGTTTATCTGTGATCTAAACACTTAGTAGTGACTTCTTAGTGTTATGATCTATATTTGAACTTCAGCTATGCTAGGATTTTACTAATTGCAAAATGCTTCACTGTTTCACCATTCTCATGCTTATGCTCTATCACTGATATAGATTTGTCTTGTTAAATGTGACATCCGAGAATTCCAAGGTTAACTTCCATTAGACAATCTCCGTTAGTTACGTTATAAGTATTAACTTAGTAACTAATGCTTAACTAGACCGAATACGTCCACAACCTTTGGTTGATCACCGAACCCGTCCATATGTGTTATGTGTTTATTTAATTATTGCCACTATGTGGAATTATGTGCAACGTGATTTAAACCCACGATTTATTATTATTATTATTTTTTTTTGGGAAAACCCGGCAAAATAAATAAATAGAACAAAAAGGTACAAGAGCACCCACGAAACCATTAAGTTGGACAAATCCCAGCCTTAATAGCTAAGTGAGCATAAAAACACCAAATAATAACCCTAACAATCAAAATACAACCAAAATGCAAGACGACCAAAATAGAAATCCACCAACTCAAACAACCCAAATAAATGGCAACTTTCCGCAACAAACAAGCAAACTTTAAAATTAGCTTTTTACTTTGACAATCACTCTTCCATCTCCAAACCAAGCAACCCAAAACTTTGACAGTTAACTTCCGTGACCAGCACCATATATACCAATAAATTTGCATTGCCAAGAAATCAGCACATTCAGCTAACAACGCATACCTCAACAACATCCTACTGTTCATATTAGCACCATACACTATACACCCTCTGATCACAATAGCAATAATACAAATCAACATCAAAACCACCCCAATAATCATCACTGTAGTGCAGCTTTGCTGGAGCAAATCATCACCTTCCAATTCGAGCAACCCAACTTCAAACAGTCCACTAGCTGGTTAATCCTTAAACTCAACTTCAAATCCAAACCATAAGCAGTACCAAATCCCCTTCTAATAGTCCTCAAGGAAGAAATAATATAACAAATAAAGGCACATACAATCAGCAGCCCCATAATACCATCAGATTTACCATTATTAAAACACCACCAAGACCATAACTCTTTGCCAAAAACAACAGCAAGCAGTCCCACACTAAACAAATCCGTAACCAAGTTGTAGTGAACACACCAGAACAGCCCACTATCGGGAAACTCAGCCAACCTGTTGCATAATATTCCACAATAATCTCTAAAAGCCATCAATGAATTATCAACACTGCAATGATCACTCCAGAGAAGCCCAATCCATCTACAGCAGCTAGACTTAACATATTTTGAGTGAATAATTTCCTTTCCAAGACCTCCAAACTCAAATTCCTTACTGTGTTTGCTGCCAGAAACTTTGTACCATTCCATATACTTGTTAACAACCCAGCCAAAGGCCTCTTCCAACCACCAGAAAATTTGTACCAGCTCACTGACTTTGCTACAGCTGCTACCAACATAACTGCCTTCAATAACAGCCCTGAAAACTTTAATCCCATCAGCATACCAGTACATAGGGAAATTGCAACAATCATCAAGCATAAAGTCCTCATCCAACCACCAACCCTCCACCAGAATAAGATCCCCATGCCCCCCACCCCACCTCCAAATGGAGGCAAGACTCAAAAGATATAAAATGTAAAAGGCAGAGACAAGAAAGACAAAGGGGTTTAGGTACCAATGGTAAGTGCAAAAAAAATAAAAATAAGGGGAGGAAAATAATGTCCTAAACCACATGGTACCATCCAACCTTATCACTCCAGGGCTGATGCATGTCACATGCCATCCAAAACCTATCCACCAATTAATAAGAGCAGATCTGGTCACCAGCCAAATTTGGCACAAATGACCAGCAGAATTGATATAGAAATGCAGGTGCCACAAGACATCAAGCAAAAACAAACCAAATAAAAATGATAGAATAGAGGAAGGTGCAAAAATACACCAGCTGACTACCCAAGCTTTATAAAGAAACCCAACATCATACAAAAGGACCCTGCATATCCCACCACCCCAAATCCTAATACTATTAAGATCACACTCCTCCCCCACACCTTCCTTTAGAATGCCACCATACCACTCACACTCCCCCCCTCTAATAGAGCCAAAGAAAGTGCATTGTGTGCAAGATGTACCAGTCAGCCCCCCAAAACCCTCCCCAAAACTCACCACAGTGCTTGGAGCCCAACCTCTCCACCGCCTTCCATCCCAAGAATTCCCCCCCCACCCCAAGACCAACTGGTCAGACTCAAAATGCAAAAAACAATAAAAACTAAGGCCAAAAAACTGTATTTCCGGTTTGAGTACCAAGGGTAAGTTCTAAACAACATATAAAGGACAAGTAAATGAAACCTGACCCATATGATACTCTTAAAGTAACTACTCCCAAGGTTAATGCTATCCTTCAGCCATTCTAAACTCCATTCCCTATTCTTTAAAGCAGAGATGGACACAAAAGATTCAAAGAAACTCCCTTCCATCAGAATAATGACCCAAAAACATAAAAATAAAGCAAAATAAAAAATTTGAAAAGTGGAGATGTATTGCTACACCAGATTACTACCCAAGCTTTATAGTGCAACTCAGCATAAAAAATGACCCATTTCTGTCCCCCCACCCATGTAAGTTTGTCAAAGAACCCCCCCTCCCCCCCCCAAACCATCAGGAACATCCCAAAAAACCAAACAAACCATTTAATAGCAAACCTGCCCCAAGAAAAAGCCATAAGATCACAAAACTGCCCAGCCCATTCACAACACAGCATCATTGGACAAATGATGGGGAAGGAAATGCCAAATACCATCAGCCACAAGAACCTGACTAGAGAACTTTATCACTGTCCCCTTCAATTTGAGCCTAATGGATTCAGTAATTAAGTATTCAATCACATCAGCAGTTCTGCTTTTACTTTGAAACATTCTCATGTTCCTTTCCTGCCATAAGAAGTACACAACAGCAGCAACAGTAAGCTTTTTAATAACATTCCAAATAGACTTACTTTTAGTCCAAGAGCTCATGTAACTGCTCATTGATCTCCAACAATTAGGAGCATCAATCATTTTAGCCTTTTGCTTCATTCTATCCCACACCTGGGCAGGAAAATTGCACTAAAAAATAGATGAGTGTGACTGTCAGGAACTTCATTACAAAATATGCATTTGAGATCATTTCCAACCCATGATTTATTATTATTAGCATGACAAATTATTTAATTGTGTATTTATGTGATTAATCGAATAATTAGGGTGTATGCATTTGTTTTAATCATGGGCTAATGATGGACTAATCATTGGGGCCCAAATCCCAATGAAAGCCCACCAAAGCTTTAGTATATAAACCAAAATAAAACCCTAAATCCTCATTTTTGCATACATCACACAAAACACACACACACACTCCCATTCTCTCTCTTTCGTTGGATCCCAACCGCCACCACCTAGCCACCTCTCGACGACGGTGAACCACTGTGATCTCAGCCTCGAACCATCATCCATCGAGCTTGGAAACCAAAACCGTGAGTCCCATGAACTTTTTATGCATTTCTTATTTGTTTTACTTTAAAGCATGACCAAATCTTCATGAAATCGTGTATGCTTCTGATATGATGCTTAGGAATGTTAGATCTAGCATAAAGTCTGCAACTTTACGTGTAAAATCCGGCCATAATGAAGATCCATGCTAGTTAGGTTAACTTTGTGCTTAAAATGAGCTTTGAGGTGTTCTTGATTATTTGTATGTGAAAACTCGTGTTTAAGGTGTTAGATCTTACTGTTTAATGTTGGTAAATGTTTATTCATGCTAGTTACTAATTTACATTAAGTATGGAAGCCATCAGATTGATTTTTGGTCTTAAAAACGAGTTTTCTGCGACTAGCAAAACTAACCATTCGTTAGGCGAAACTGTAGTTTCGCAAACTGTTTGAAAATTCATCCAGCGACACTATACAGCGAAACTATAGTGTCGCCTATGAAACTAAGTGTATTGCTTGAACGAAACTACCAAGCGAAACAACCAAAGACTCCTGAACGAAAGTTCAAATCAGTTTCGAGCGAACCTAGATAGCGAAACTGTGTCATCAGTTTCGAGCGAAACTATCGAGCGAAACTGTGCCTTATATGAACGAAAGTTCAAATCAGTTTCGAGCGAATCTATGCTAGCGAAACTGTGTCATAAGTTTCGAGCGAATCTAGCTAGCGAAACTGTGTAGCGAAAGTGCAATTTGCCATATTGTGTTATGCTATGTTAAGTTAGCGAAACTGATGTACTTCCTTGCAAAACTATCATGCATGTTTACCCTCGTTTATGATCAACCATCGGTGTCGTGTGTCGGTATGTCGAGTCGTAGTTTCAACGTGCTATGTTATGGGCCATAGTGACGTAGTTAAAGTTTAGACACAACCTAACACCTAAGACCTTAATGTGATTATTAGGTCTTCGTTAACAATCATAATTGGATTATTTGAAGTGTAAGCTGAGCAACCTAAGGTGAGTTTCACTAACCCTTTAATCGTGAGCCCGTTTGGGTCACAACGAATTTACTTAACAGAAAACAACGCTAACATTTTGAGGTATTGCCAAATGGGATATCTGTTATGGAAGTTGTAGTGTTTTATGGGAAACACTTGCAATTGTCCATCCTTGGGGTTTCAATAGAAATCCGCAACCAACTATTTAATACTTAAACTCATTTGGGATTTCAAATGAAATCCGGAACAACCATTTTGACACTTAAACTCTTTTTAGGATTTCAAATGAAATCCAGAATAAACGGTTTTAATATGACTAGTGTAGGTTAAAGTCTAAACCAAATGATATCACATGATTTCTAAGGATGCCTTAAAACTTAAAAGTCCTCAACAAGTTAGTACCATTAATTTGCGAAGCGAGGGGATGTTGGGTAGATCTACCGAGGGTTTGACAAACCCTGCTCCGCGGTACACAAATGTGTAGCCAACCGGTTGGAGGCCGAACGGAGTTCAATATCAGCCTATTTTAGTTGTGGGTCCCATGAGGAACACAACTGGAGGCACAAACCATCGGCAATGCCGAACTCTGTTACGTCAGCTTTGGTACGAACTTCCTTAGTGCATGGAAATCGGATTAGCTACCCGCGATATCGGTTGACCGCTTTAATCTTTACTTAACTAGTGCATATTCGAGAATGCAGTACTTGGCATTGTTTTACAAAACTATTACTATTTATATGTTGGTACATACGCTTATGAGACCGGGCCACTGCATGACATGCCCACTGTGAACTCACCAACCGTTAGGTTGACACTTGTGTGGTTTTTACTTTTGCAGATCGCTGAGGAGTATCCACCGGAGGTTAGCATGGCACCCGAAGCTACTTATTTCATTTTGAACTTAAATTTGGGAATTGAACAACAATTTATGTTTTGTAATTTAAGCACGTGGTTAGTGCTAAGATACTCATGTTTTTTCTTTCCGCTGCAAACTCTTAAACTGTTTTATGATGAATGTTTGGACTTTACTCTGATTCGTTTAGTATTTGTAACTAATGGTTGTGGTCCTGGTTTGCTCGCACCCCTTAACGGTATAAACTCCGTTAGTGGTTAATTTTGGGGTGTGACAGATTGGTATCAGAGCCATAAGTTGCAGAGAACTGGAATCATTTTTGAAAAACGGTTTGGAAACTGCAACTTGAAACCTTAGTTACAAACGAACAAACAAATTCCCAAAACAAAATTTTTACGTGCCAACCTGGGATACTCACCCTGCGGTGTAAGTAAATACTTCATATGATATATATATATATATATATATATATATATATATATATATATATATATATATATATATATATAGACCGTGTCTAAGTAGTCTAACGGAAAACCTTAGGAAAATTGCACACACGAATACGAAATGCGAACGCTGATACGCACACTATTCCGGGGGAAAGCGACAACGAAACGATGCTACACACTACGTCCTCATTTCTACTACGATGACTACGCCGACGGTGACTTTTATGGGAAAGCCGACTTTCGACGATAGTACTTACGACTTACGACGTTCTCCGACGACGCCTCAATTTTGTACGAAAATTTTTCTGGACTAATAGTGGGATAACGGGAAATTGTTAATATACATATTACGGGATATGTATAGGGTATAACTGTGACTGAACACTGGCTACTTTAACTGTCCAGAAAATGCGTGGAAGAGGTGGAGGACACGGAAGGAACAACATTAACCTGACACCTGCACAACTGCAAGCTATGATAAACGAACACGTGCAAGCCGCAGTGGCAGCCGCCCAAGCTACATTCGCCGCGCAGGGTAATTATTATGCCGGTTAAGGCACAAAGCGATTATATTTTGACTTGTTTAAACTTAAAACCCGAACTATTTATGCATCAGGAAACTTCCATCACTACACGTTTAAGTCCTTCATGGACTACAAGCCGATGATGTTTTCCGGCGAGGAAGGAGCGGTAGGACTCCTCAGGTGGATCGAGAAGTCTGAGATGGTCTTCTCTATGTGCAACTGCCCTGCTGAGAACAAAGTGAAATATGCGACTGGTACCTTCGAGGGAGCTGCTCTCTCCTGGTGGAATGCCGAGATCCAGATGATTGGGTTAGATGCGGCTAATGACATGGAACGGGGAGCATTTAAAGAACTGATTATGGAGGAGTATTGCCCTCGGGATCAAGTCAAGAAGCTGGAAGGAGAATTTTTGAACTCCAAGATGTCTGGGTCGGAAATTGAGGAATACACTGCGCGTTACCACGAGTACGCGGTACTGTGCCCAACAATGGTTGATGCTGAATTTAAACGCATTGAGCGTTATCTGAAGGGTCTCGTACCCCAAATCAAGAGCTTGGTGACAGCTAGCAACCCAACAACCGTGCAGCAAGCCATCCGTTTGGCTCATAAGTTAACCGATCAGGAAATCGAGAGGGGTACTCTACCCGCAAAGACCACTGTGAAGACTGCCTTAAGTGGCAAGCGTAAGGCTGAAGAAGAAGCTCCAGCAACATCTGTGAACAATCAAACTGTTGGGAATCAATCTGGGAGATCCTCTAACTCCCAATATCAGAACAAGCGACCTGACAACACAAGGTCCAATTTCAACACTGGCAGCAACAGTGGAAGTAACAACCGCCAAGGCGGGAATGGAGACTACAAGGGTAAAGCCCCGTTTTGTAACAAGTGCGGAAAACACCACAATGGTATGTGTAGCAAAGGTCTGGAGTGTGGAAGATGTGGGAAACCAGGGCATGAGGCCAACAACTGCTGGACCAACTTACAAAAGTTAAACAACAACGGTCAGAACCAAGGAGGAAATAACAACAACAGGGGAAACGGAAACAACCGCAACGGGCAAGGAAACAATTAGAACAACAACAATGGTGGAGCCCGTGGCTGTTATGAATGTGGTGCGCAAGGCCACATGAGGAAAGATTGCCCGCAATTGCGCAGACAAGGGAATGGTAACAATGGCAACGGCGGAAACCCGGGCAACGGAAATGGTAACGGTGGGAATGGTAATGGTGGAAACGGTAATGGTGGGAATGGTAGAGGTCGTGCCTTCGTTATGGGTCAAGGAGAAGCTCGCAACGACGCCAACGTGATTAACGGTAAATTCATGCTAAATGGTTTCTTTGCTACTGTATTGTTTGATTCTGGTGCTGAAAGAAGTTTTATTTCCACTAAGTTTGCTAGGCTAATTAATGCTAAACCGATTGACTTAGATGCTAAGTATGTGGTAGAGTTAGCGAATGGTAAACTTCATGATACAACTCAGATAGTTAAAGACTGTAAGTTAGAACTAGCTGGCCATACGTTACGAATCGATCTTATGCCTTTCCCGATTGGTAGTTTTGATGTCATAGTAGGAATGGATTGGTTATCTGAAAACCGAGCTGAAATTATATGTCAAGAGAAAGTGGTTCGTATCCCACTCGAAGAAGGTGAAGTGATAACAATTCAAGGTGAAAGGAGTGGAACAGTCTCCGGTATTATTTCGCTTCTTAAAGCTCAAAAGTGCCTTCCTAAAGGACACATCGCGATCCTTGCAACCGTCACCGACACGACACTTCCCGAGCGTAGAATCAACGACTACCCGATAGTCCGCGACTTCCAAGATGTATTTCCTGATGATTTTCCTGGTTTGCCTCCATTTCGACAAGTCGAGTTTGGAATCGACTTAGCTCCCGGAGCGGCTCCGATTGCACGCGCACCGTACCGTTTGGCGGTAAGCGAACTCAACGAACTCTCCGCACAACTTCAAGAGTTACTCGACAAAGGATTTATTCGTCCAAGTTCGTCTCCATGGGGAGCACCGGTATTGTTTGTTAAGAAGAAAGATGGAACGTTCCGAATGTGTATCGACTACCGAGAGCTTAACAAGGTTACGATCAAGAATCGGTATCCACTTCCTCGAATCGACGATCTTTTCGACCAACTGCAAGGTTCGAGCTACTATTCAAAGATTGATCTACGGTCTGGATATCACCAACTTCGTGTTCGTGATGAAGATATCCCCAAGACTGCTTTCAGAACTCGGTATGGTCATTACGAATTTTTAGTTATGCCGTTTGGGCTAACTAATGTGCTTGCTGTGTTTATGGATCTGATGAATCGGGTGTGCAAGCCGTACCTCGATCAGTTTGTGATAGTTTTCATTGACGATATTTTAATCTACTCCAAGACAAAGGAAGAACACGAGAGTCACCTACGACTTATCTTGGAATTACTCCGCAAGGAACAACTTTACGCCAAGTTTTCAAAGTGCGACTTTTGGATTCGCGAAGTCCAGTTTCTTGGACACATTGTTAATCAGAACGGAATTCATGTCGACCCAGCTAAAGTGGAAGCTATCAAGAATTGGTCTACTCCGAGACAAAGTGATTGCCTACGGGTCCAGGCAACTGAAGGTTCATGAGAAGAATTACACAACACATGATTTGGAATTAGGAGCCGTTATATTTGCACTCAAGATTTGGAGACATTACCTCTACGGAACAAAGTGCACGATATTTACCGACCACAAAAGCTTACAACACATCTTTGAACAAAAGGACCTCAACATGCAACAACGAAGGTGGGTCGAGCTACTAAATGATTATGACTTAGCGATTAAGTATCACCCGGGAAAAGCCAATGTTGTGGCTGATGCCTTAAGCCGAAAATAGTACGAAAAGCCTCGACGAGTACGAGCGCTGCAACTTACCATTCACACGGGACTGCCGGATCGAATCCGCGATGCCCAACGAGAAGCTTTAAAAGAAGAAAACTTCGCAGCTGAAGCACTGCGAGGGGTGGATGGTAACTCTGAAATTAAGTCCGACGGACTCAGATATTACAATGACAGAATTTGGATTCCTTTACTTGGGAATCTCCGTGAGCTCGTGATGGACGAGGCTCACAAATCAAGGTATTCGATGCACCCTGGATCGGACAAAATGTACCAAGATTTGAAGAACTTGTATTGGTGGCCGAACATGAAAGCCGACATTGCGCGATACGTGGCTAAGTGTTTAACATGCTCAAGAGTTAAGATCGAGTACCAAAAGCCTTCTGGATTATTGCAGCAACCAAAGATCCCGGTATGGAAATGGGAGGATATCTCCATGGATTTCGTAACGGGACTACCTTATCGATCGAATCGACCGGATGCGATTTGGGTTATCATTGATCGACTAACCAAATCTGCACACTTTATTCCAATGAGGGAAGGTGACAATATGGATAAGTTAACGAAGCTGTATCTTGACCGAATTATGGCACTTCATGGGGTGCCTAAGACCATTATCTCCGACCGAGATCCTCGATTTACTTCCCGACTGTGGCAATCTATGCAAGACGCACTGGGAACCAGACTAGATATGAGTACAGCTTATCACCCGCAGACCGATGGTCAGACGGAACGAACTATTCAGACTTTGGAAGACATGCTCCGAGCTTGCGTTCTCGACTTCGGTAAAGACTGGGAGGCTCACCTTCAGTTGGTGGAGTTCTCCTACAACAACAGTTATCATACGAGCATCGGTGCAGCACCTTTTGAAGCTCTTTATGGCAGAAAATGTAGATCGCCCGTGTGTTGGGCCGAAACGGGTGAGAAAGGACTGACCGGACCGGAAATCATTCATGATACAACTGAATGAATTATTCAAATCAGAAATCGGATAGCCGCAGCACGTGACAGACAAAAGAGCTATGCCGACAAACGCCGTAAACCTTTGAAGGTATCTCCCTGGAAAGGAGTGATACGCTTCGGAAAGCGTGGAAAGTTGAATCCTCGCTATATCGGTCCATTTGAAATCATTGGGGAAGTAGGCCCGGTGGCCTACCGATTACAACTCCCTGCAGAACTCGATGGAGTTCACAACGTGTTTCACGTCTCGAATCTGAAGAAATGTCTGGCTGAAGACACTGAAATAATTCCTTTGGAGGAATTGGAAATTGACGAACATCTGAGATTTATCGAGCAACCGGTGGAAATCATGGGACGCGAGGAGAAAGCCCTCAAACGTAGCAAGATTCCGATCGTCAAGGTTCGATGGAACTCAAAGCGTGGACCTGAATATACTTGGGAATGGGAGGATCAAATGAAGAAAAAGTATCCTCACTTGTTCGACCAAAATTCCTTTAACAGGAGGAGGATGTGGCGACCCTAAAACTTTTGCTTTCTTTCCCCAGCAACGACAGCAACAACGACAGCCGAGGCTGCAAACGCTACAACGCAAGAATAATTTTTGGGACGAAAATTCCATTTACAAGGGGATGATGTGACATCCGAGAATTCCAAGGTTAACTTCTGTTAGACAATCTCCGTTAGTTACGTTATAAGTATTAACTTAGTAACTAATGCTTAACTAGACCGAATACGTCCACAACCTTTGGTTGATCACCGAACCCGTCCATATGTGTTATGTGTTTATTTAATTATTGCCACTATGTGGAATTATGTGCAACGTGATTTAAACCCACGATTTATTATTATTAGCATGACAAACTATTTAATTGTGTATTTATGTGATTAATCGAGTAATTAGGGTGTATGCATTTGTTTTAATCATGGGCTAATGATGGACTAATCATTGGGGCCCAAATCCCAATGAAAGCCCACCAAAGCTTTAGTATATAAACCAAATAAAACCCTAAATCCTCATTTTTGCATACATCACACAAAACACACACACACACACACACACACACTCCCATTCTCTCTCTCTCGTTGGATCCCAACCGCCACCACCTAGCCACCTCTCGACAGCGGTGAACCAATGTGATCTCAGCCTCGAACCATCATCCATCGAGCTTGGAAACCAAAACCGTGAGTCCCATGAACTTTTTATGCATTTCTTATGTGTTTTACTTTAAAGCATGACCAAATCTTCATGAAATCGTGTATGCTCCTGATATGATGCTTAGGAATGTTAGATCTAGCATAAAGTCTGCAACTTTACGTGTAAAATCCGGCCATAATGAAGATCCATGCTAGTTAGGTTAACTTTGTGCTTAAAATGAGCTTTGAGGTGTTCTTGATGATTTGTATGTGAAAACTCGTGTTTAAGGTGTTAGATCTTACTGTTTAATGTTGGTAAATGTTTATTCATGCTAGTTACTGATTTACATGAAGTATGGAAGCCATCAGATTGATTTTTGGTCTTAAAAACGAGTTTTCTGCGACTAGCGAAACTAACCATTCGTTAGGCGAAACTGTAGTTTCGCAAACTGTTTGAAAATTCATCCAGCGACACTATACAGTGAAACTATAGTATCGCCTGTGAAACTAAGTGTATTGCTTGAACGAAACTACCGAGCGAAACAACCAAAGACTCCTAAACGAAAGTTCAAATCAGTTTCGAGCGAACCTAGATAGCGAAACTGTGTCATCAGTTTCGAGCGAAACTATCTAGCGAAACTGTGCCTTCTATGAACGAAAGTTCAAATCAGTTTCGAGCGAATCTATGCTAGCGAAACTGTGTGATCAGTTTCGAGCGAATTTAGCTAGCGAAACTGTGTAGCGAAAGTGCAATTTGCCATATTGTGTTATGCTATGTTAAGTTAGCGAAAATGATGTACTTCCTTGCAAAACTGTCATGCATGTTTACCCTCGTTTATGATCAACCATCGGTGTCGTGTGTCGGTATGTCGAGTCGTAGTTTCAACGTGCTATGTTATGGGCCATAGTGACGTAGTTAAAGTTTAGACACAACCTAACACCTAAGACCTTAATGTGATTATTAGGTCTTCGTTAACAATCATAATTGGATTATTTGAAGTGTAAGCTGAGCAACCTAAGGTGAGTTTCACTAACCCTTTAATCGTGAGCCCGTTTGGGTCACAACGAATTTACTTAACAGAAAACAACGCTGACATTTTGAGGTATTGCCAAATGGGATATCTGTTATGGAAGTTGGAGTGTTTTATGGGAAACACTTGCAATTGTCTACCTGGGTAACAACTATGAAGATAAACCTTACAATTTACAAGGGCATTGTCGAAGCCTTTTGGAACAATGCATACCCTGTAGAGCTAGATGACATACGCTAAATCATATATATTTATTAACTTAAATATCCTCGCAAATCGGGATAAAACCTAGCTAGTAACAACAAAACACATAAATTTTGTTTTCTTTTTAGTTTTTTAGGTTTTCTAGAGCCGAAGTACAAAAAGGAGCATTATCTAGCAGAAAAGGCAAAAAAATGCAAGAGTTTGAAAAGCACCGCTCTAGCACGGCCCAAGCATGCCCTGTGCCAGACCCGGATTGGCTTCTCATCAAGCACCATGTGCCTCTGAATTAGCACACCCCATGCCGCTGACCTCTCCGACACGGCACACCCTGTGTCACTGACATCAGAAGAGACAAAATCTGCTCGTCTGACACAGCATGGCCTGTGCCTGATAGAGCACGCCCAGTGCCGTTCTCTAGGATTTGCCTATAAAAGCTTGCTCTCCCTCACTTCTCAACTCGCTCAATTCTTTCCTTTCCCCCTCACTTGTAGATTAGTTACCGAGCCACTTGGTTCCTTTGTATCTTCAAGTATGTAAGAGTCTCTAAGAAATTCAACCAGTTTAGTAAATGAAAGCATTTCATCTATGAAATATTCTTTTACTGACTGGCAAATCTTTAGGCCATGATTGGTCAAATTCTTACACTTGACTGGAATTAACAAACTTCTAACGAGTCTTCAAGTTTTTTTTTATTGCAATGGTCCAAGGATCGTCTAATGACTTTATAAAAATCCTTTTTATTGAAAGTGTATTACTGATTTTCTGTACCAAGCATGCTTCACGTATCACATACCATTTGAGGAGTCGAAATCCCAAAGGCCGGACCTATGACACCCGGTCGGGGGACGATGCATGATCCGAAAGGTGACTCGCGCCCCATGCTGCATGATACGTTCGAGGTCCTTATGTCTATGTAAGCAAACTCGGCTGACCACGCATGTGCAGGCTGAAATTATTTGGTTGGGAACGAGGGTTGGTAATATTTTGTCACTTCACGGGACCGAGAGGTACGTGTTCGTGAACTTGGCTCTGGTCAGACGTACATTACGCAAGAGCGGTGTATGGAACTGGTCTTAGCCCCTTAAACAGATCGTTTTATAATATAATAATCCGGCACGCAGGGTTTTTCCCCCGCTGGTTCATAACGGCGTGTCGAGTACGGTAAATTTGCCGGGTTCAAGGACCCCGTAACTAAATGGCATTATACCACTTCATTTGTCCACTGGCAGCACCTTCCCTCGGCATTCGTACTCCTCGCAGATGATTAGCAGTTAGATGGTGAGATAGTCAAAGAGGGACGAAAGGTGGCTAACCTTCTGCCAGTGAATAATCTTGAGCCAAAGTAATAAAACCATAACTTGATTATAAGTTACTAGTGTCGTTATTCCAATCAATATTGACTCCACCATACTTAGGATCAAAGATCCATTTTATTTACATACATATGTATATATATATTAGTAGTAAAAACTATTTTCCCTAAAAAATAGACTTTGGTTAAACGTAAACAAAGATTGAGTATGGGAGCTCTCATTTTCTATTGTGTCCTGATCGACCCCGATTCAACTTACCACTACTATACTGCCCATGATGGGTATACTTTCCCGTGTAATGTGGTGAAATGGTAGTTGTCAAGTAAATCATGTATTATAAATTTAAAATCTTTAGCTGCTACACAGGTACGATAAATTGCCATACTTTTAGAACACCTCAGCACACACCACTAGATGATGGTTCCAGTGTGTTGAGATCAAGATTCAGATTACAGATGTTGAAGTCACTGAAGAGAAGATCAGAACTGTTCTCAACCTACAAGATGCTGATTTGCATAAGACTTTTGCTAAGACTTAGTGGCAATCAACTATTAGGAGGATGGGTTATACTGAGAACTTTCTATGGATGTCAGCAACAAAATTTTCAGGACTCTTTTCCTGGCCAACTGGAGGTTTATTATAAGTTTCTTCATTTCGGACTTCTCACCATGAAAGGCTGCTCCTAATGACTTTGTCGAGGAGATCGGGTGTGCCTTATATAGGTTTGTTACCGGAGTGGGGTTCAATCTCTCTAATCAACTGCTTAAATGGATGATTGGCAACCTGCACCCAGCCGGAAGGGCCAATAAATTTATGATGTACCCTCGATTCATACAGGCCATAATGGACCATTATTACCCGGACCTGACTAAAGATGGATCAACTTTCTCTACTAGTTCAATGAATGCTGCCTCATACAGGAAGTAACAACATAGATAGTATCAAGGAGAACTCGTACCATTCTTTCCCGAGATAATTGCTCGTATTGAAGTTGCTGGTGTTAAAGAAGATACTCACATGGCAAAAGCTGTTGTTGAAGCTCAAGTTGAAACTATTAAAGCTGCTCAGATTCATACTTCATTGGATCTGAATGCACCTGTTATTCCCGAACCTGCTACTACTACCGAAGGCCTTGAGAATCTTCAAGGTACTAGTGCTTAATCCTCAGATCATGTTAAACAAACTTCTAGTCCAGTGAATGTGGACTTGTCAGAAGAAGAAGAGGGAGATGACAATGATGACTCTGACTCCTCAGACTCTAATGACAGTCCTGAACAACCTAAAGGTATTCATCCTCAGAACAGACTTAGGACTGGAGAATCTTCCAGGCCCTCTGCATCCCAGATGCAACAATCTACATCAGATGAAAGCTAGAATCTGCTACTAGACGATGAAGCTGATGATGAGACTTCGGTGTCTCTTGATCAAGATGATCTTATGATAGATCTAGATGAACCTGATAGTCCTTAACTGTCTGCTCCAAGAACCAGTCTTGATAATTTGACAATTGTTGCTGGAGAAAATGTAAAAGCCCAGTTTTCAATAACAGGCTTAGAGCAAGTTTGGAAATGATTGTGAATGGATGTGTGGAGGTGAAGGGTCGGGAAGTTGGAACGGGTCAAGAAATTAGAAAATAGGAGATTTTCTAAGTTTCTGAGGGGATACGGCCGTATCTAAGTAAGTGGATACACCCGTATCGAGTGGACCGGATCGGGGCCGACATGCATACGACGATACGGCCGTATTATGTTTTAGGTGATACGCCCGTATTCGTCCAGAAGTATAACTGCATAATTGATCATTTTTTGTTATAACTCGGGTATTTCTTGAAGTCTCCGACCTTGGGAGCTTCTGTGTTTTTGTTTTAATCATGAATTCTGTGATTTTGATCAGTTTGAGAATGGTGGTGAATGATCAGAGGTTACTAGAGGGATTCTGGTAATCAAAGGAAGAGAGATTCAAGGTTAGGTGCAACATGCATGCATAATTTCTAAATTTGGAAAGTCAAGGTTTGCATGCATAGATCAAGGGTGATTTTGATTGTTTTTAGTGGTTTGTTAAAAGGATAACATGTCCCTTTGGGCTGGGAATGATTCCGGTAATGAGAAATTGATAAGCGACCACTAGAAATGGCCAAAATCTGCAGATTTGAGTTTTGAAGGGATGAATACACCCATAAGAGGTTCGGCTGATATGGCCGTATTCATGGGGAAAAGATGAATACGTCCGTATTGGTTTATGTGGATACGACCGTATTCAAAGGGGTAGCCGTATCAGGAAAGATATTAAGGGCCGTATTGCATGTAGGTGAAACATGCAGTTAAGAATTGATAGACCCGTGATACGGCCATATTAGGTAATGGTGATACGGCCGTATCCAGGGTGAGTAGATTATGAAAGTTGCTTTAGTTTGGGGAAATTGAGCTCATAGGGTCGACTTCGAGTTAGAGGGTTAATCTGTTATGATTGTGGTGCCCTTTAGGGAGTCTTAGCATAGACGTTGGGATATCGGGGCGCACCATTGATTAGCAAGTGATTAATCGAGCAGTTTCTCAGTTAGCTAAGGCGAGTTCTAAGAGCCCACTTTTAAAATGTTTTCAATGTTTTGGGCTAATATGCATATGTGTTAGTTTTAAATACCTGAACTGTTTATAGAACTATCAATACCTGTTTTGAAATGTTATGGGGGGTTAATGGTAACGGGCATTGCAAGAGGGAAATTCTAATGTAATAGTTTGGGCTATCACACAACAGTGTGGGGGTTAGGGTAAGGAAGTCTAAGCGGGTTTATGTAATAGTTAGTGGTTGTATGTAAATTACATTGGTTCATATCGTGGTAAAAACAGTGGAGTCGTCCTGCACCGGATGGAGGACAACACATCTCTAGGTGTATCAAAGGGGTGGTGGATACGCCGCTGGTACATCCTATATATAAACCTCTAAGGTACAATAGGAGATGACGTTGAAGTTTATCCAGTGCAGGTAGAATTCATGGGCCATAGTGGGACAAAACCAATAGTGTTTATATGCAAAGATAATCTGTTGGGTAAACCGATGAGGGACTTGGGGATGAGAAGGGTTTCAACTACGGTCTTAACTCATAGACAATGAACCTAGGGAGGAAAGGTTCACTGTTCTAGGTAGGGTCAAGAGGGGGAAACATCTTGACGCCATCTAAGCCTAGGGAGGCGTGATGGAAATGGGATAATAGTCCAAGGGCAAGGCTAAGGTAATCTACTACCTTGTTCTTGGAACGAGGCAAAAAACCTTACTAGGGGGTGGGGCCTCTTTTGAGGAGCGAGGAGGGACACTTTACTATGGGGTAACGTGGAATGGTCAGACTGTACAATTAGGACTGGGTGTCGTTGCGACACCCAGAGTTGGTGACGACTAACTCTGTTCAAAGGCGACGACGATTCCCTTAAGTGGTACGCAAGCTAGAGTAGGATTGTGCTTTAGCAGTAACTTGCGAGGAAGAAGGGATACAATGGGGGATTGTGCCTGGGGTGAAGGTTATAGTGTTAAGGGGTATAATGGGAGATTATACCTGGGTAAATAACGGGATCACACCCAGGGTAATGTTTCATGTCTAACAGTTGTATGTGTGTTTAAAAATTAATGTTAGCATATTTTATTATGTATAAAGCCGTTGTTTTATATATATATATATGAATGTTTTGCTAAGGGGTCAGGGGACCTAAGGGTCTTAATGCAGGGTTTGAAAGGAAAGGTAAGGGTTTTCTAAAACTTACAACTCACCAGTGTAAGCTGACTTTTCAAAGTATGTATGTTAGTGGAAGCAGGGGCTTCAAGTAGTAAGGGAAAGGCTCATGCGTGAGCAGGGTATGAGGCAAAAATGCAGGGGATGGCTATTGGCAGGCTGGCATATATAGTGTAGCTTGATGAATGTTTCTTTAGTATTAGAATCTTGTTTATATTGTATGTGGATGATAGACTTGGCATTATGTAGTATCTTTATATTAGTCTCCACTACTTTGTTATCTCTATTTATGCCATGTGTTCATGAGTAAATCCGATGAGTGACCACTCCTTGTGCCTAGTCTGGGAGGGGTGTCACAAGTTGGTATCAGAGCCTTGGTCTAAGAGATTTAGATACAAGAGCGGTATCTAGACTTAAACTAGGACTCTGGGAAGTTAGGAATTAGGATAAGGATTGGGGAATGCCAGCAGGATAGCTTGTGCCTGTAAGGATAAGAGGTTGCATTAGGCATGCATCAAGAAGGACCTATGGTAAACAAGTATGGAAGGTACCCATCGGAAATTAGAGACTGCCATTTGGTATTGACCATAGGAGTGTATCTCGGGTACGAAATGATGTGTGCCCTGAATGCGGGGTAGGTCACGTGACGGTAAGATACCTGGTCAGCGACAAGGAAGGAAGGGACACCTAGGGAGGTGGTCCAGAGGCCAATTTAGCCTTAGGGCTACTTGTGCGGAGAAGGCAGGCAGAGAGAAGGGGATGAGGATATTAAGAACGTAGTATGATAAATAGCGACTGGGTCTTGAATGCACTATAATTATGTAAATGTATTGGTACAAGCACTTATTTAATTATTAGGCATTCAATGTCTAGAAACTTATTATCATATGAACTCTAAATGTTGCTCATTTTCAATACAGGTTCAGGTCATGGCTAGAGGTGGGCGTACTGGGAGACGCACATGGGCAAATCCTGGACCAAAGGTAACACAGGGGCTAACGCGTTCAGTGATGAGCAGAGAGCATCTATTGTTGCAGAAGTAACTTATGCGTTGCAAGCTACAATGCTAGGATTGGTAGCACAGCTCCAGGGAGCTGCTAGCGGGACCGGTGTCAGAGGAGCTGCTGGTGGGGGAGCTTGTGGGCTGGTGCCGGAGGAGCCGCTGGTGGAGGCACCAGAGGGGAAGGTGCAAGGGGAGCTGGTGATGCAGGTGGAGAAGGAGGAGAAGGTGCTTGGGTGGACTAGGGGGACATGGCTATTCCTTCAAGTCATTTAGCGGGTGCAAGCCTCCAACATTTGAAGGCAAGAGGGATGCAGTTTCCACTGTCAGATGGATAAAGGAAACGGAAGCAGTGATCAGAATTAGTGAATGTAGAGAAGACCAGGCAGTGAAGTATGCAGCACACTCGCTTATGGGGGAGGGGGGCACTGTTTTGGTGGTACTCAGTTATGGAGTCTCGAGGGGAGGAAGCCATTGCTGCCATGCGAAAGAATGATTTGAAAGAGTTGGTTATGGGAAAGTTTTGCCCAAGGCAAGAGTTGGAAAGAATTGAATTGAATTTCCTAAAGTTAGAAGCGAGCAATATGACTCATCAGGAGTTTACCAGCAAATTTGATGAGATGCCTAGATTGGTACCTAAGCTGGTGACACCTGAGGAAGATAAGGTGAAAAGATATGTTCAAGTCCTTCCTGCAGCAGTGAGGAAGATTATAAAGACGCATGCTCCAAAGACCTATCAAGAGGCAATCGATCTGAGTGCCATAGTGTATAAGGAGGAATATGGGACGAAGGTAGGCTTGGGGAGTAGAAGAGGAAGTGGCCTGATTTAGAAGGAAGTTCTAAGAAGGGTGACAGGGGTCATCATAAGATGGCTAGAGTTGGTTCTTATGGTAACAACTCAAAGTGTCGGAAGTGTAACAAGAATCATTCGAGAGAATGTAGAGTGGGTAAGACTGGTTGTTACAGGTGTGGTAAGGAGGGACATTATTCCAATGCTTGTCCTGAGGCAAAGACATGTTATGAATGTGGGAATGCTGGGCATGTTAAGGCGAACTGTCCTAAGTTGATCAAGAGTCCAAACCATTGAGGGCGATAGAGGCTCCAAGAGTTGTGGGGAGAGCCTTCACTATTACAGCTGTTGAAGCTAAAGCAACACCAGATGTAGTCTCAGGTACGTTTCTTGTTAATGATATGTCTGCTTCTGTTATTTGACTCTGGTGCTAGTAGAAGTTTTGTATTGCCTAGGTTCTGTGTATTGCTTGGAAGACCTAAGGTTAGAGCTGAGAAACCTTTTGAGGTTGAGACCGCTTTAGGGTAGAGGGTAATGATTTCGGATATGATTGATGGATGCCTGATAGACTTAGAAGGACATAAACTACCTATTAGTTTATTTCCTATGGCCTTAGGTTGTTTTGATGTAGTATTGGGCATGGATTAGCTAGCAGAGCATGATGCTCAGATTGTATTTAATCAGAAGGAAGTTCGACTTTAGGCGTCTAATGTGGAATCCATATCTATGTATGGGGATCGTGATGGGTCGGCTATAAGGACCATTTCAATGATCATGGCACGGAAGTTCATGAATCAAGGATGTAAAGCATACCTAGCATATGCTATAGATATGGAGGCAAAGTCAAAGGAATTGAAGGATGTGCCGGTAGTATGTCAGTTTCTAGATGTATTTTCAAAAGATTTATCGGGTATTCTTCCGGATATA
This sequence comes from Deinandra increscens subsp. villosa, assembly GCA_039602395.1. Lineage (NCBI taxonomy): Eukaryota > Viridiplantae > Streptophyta > Magnoliopsida > Asterales > Asteraceae > Deinandra > Deinandra increscens. Next base: position 96,805,331 of record JBCNJP010000027.1, read on the forward strand.
GAGATAGAGTTTAGGATTGATATGGTGTCGGGTACAAAACCTATTGCCAAAGCACCATATCAATTGGCTCCATCCGAGAGGAAGGAATTAATTTCTCAGTTGCAAGATTTGCTTGATAAGGGGTTTATTCGGCTGAGTATCTCGCCTTAGGGTGCTTCGGTGCTGTTTGTCAGAAAGAAGGATGGGAGTATGAGAATGTGTATAGATTACAGAGAATTGAACAAGTTGACGGGAAGAATAAGTATCCATTACCAAGGACTGATGATCACTTTGACCAATTGTAAGGAGCAAGTTGGTTTTCCAAGATCGATCTGAGGTCGAGATATCATCAGCTTAAAGTCTAAGTAGAAGATATACCTAGGACGGCATTTCGAACACGTTATGGTCATTATGAGTTTTTGGTAATACCGTTCGGGTTGACAAATGCCCCAGTAGCTTTCATGTATCTCATGAATCGGGTATGTCGACCAATGCTGTACTCTCGAAGTGAAGCTGATCATGCTATGCATTTGAAGGAAGTTTTGGAAACTTTAAGAAGGGAGAAGATGTATGCAATGTTTTTTTAAATGTGCATTCTGGCTAAGGGAAGTGCAGTTCCTTGGTCATGTGATAAATGCAGATGGTGTTCTTGTTGATCCATCTAAAATAGAAACGTAGCTGGAAGACGCCAAAAACACCCTCGGAAATTCATAGTTTCTTGGGTTTAGTGGGTTATTATCGTATATTCATTCAGGAATTTTCGAAGATTGCTATGCCTTTGACTAAATTAACAAAAAAAAGATTTGAAGTTTGTTTGGGGCCCAAGTCAGCAGAATGTTTTTGAAGAATTGAAGACTAGATTGACCCAAGCTCCGATGTTAGCCTTACCGGATGGGACGGAATATTTGGTAGTATATTCTGATGCTTCTTACCAAGGGGTGGGATGTGTATTGATGTAGAGGGGTAAAGTAACTGCTTATGCATCATGACAGTTGAAAACTCACGAGATAAATTATCTAACCCATGATCTAGAGTTAGCTTTTGTCGTGTTTGCACTTAAGATATGGATGCATTATATGTATGGGGTGAAGTGTACCATTTACACGATCATAAGAGTTTCAAGTATTTCTTCGAGCAGAAAGATTTGAATATGAGGCAGTGTAGATGGTTGGAGTTGATTAAGGATTATGATGGTGAGATCTTGTATCACCTGGGTAAGGCTAACATAGTGGCCGATGCATTAAGTAGAAAAGAGGAGCATACTCTAATTCGGGTGAAGTCATATAAGCTGGTTATTACTCCATATTTTCTAGTTCAGCTTAGAAGAGACTAGTGCGAAGCTTTGAAGGGAGAAAACATTAAGAAAGAAAGAATGGTGGGTCAGGTTGATGGTTTGCAAGAACATGAATATGGTGTAAAGACCAGATTTGGAAGGATGTGGTTGCCACTGCTTGGTGAGGTCCGCAGTAAAATTTTAGATGAAGCACACAAGTCGCGATATTCCATTCATCCGGGTGCGACAAAATGTATCAAGATCTGAAGAGGGATTATTGGTGGCCAGGGATGAAGTTTAATGTTATGAAATATGTATACAGATGTCTGACTTGTGCAAAGGTTAAGGCTGAGCATTAGAAGCCTTATGGGAAGCTTCAGCCATTAGAGATTCCGGAGTGGAAGTGGGAACACCTCATGATGGATTTTGTAACCAAGTTGCCAAGAACCAGTTCAGGAAATGATACCATTTGGGTAATTGTGGATAGGATGACGAAAGGTGCTAACTTTTTGCCTATTAGTGAGAATCATTATGCGGAGATTTTAGCGAAGCTGTTTGTTAAAGAAATAATCGCTCGTCATGGTGTGTCATTGTCTATTGTATCAGACAGAGATACGCGGTTTACTTCGAAATTTTGGAAGAAGTTTCATGAGCAGATGGGAACCAAATTGCATATCAGCACGACATATCATCCTTACACAGATGGGCAGAGTGAAAGGACAATTCAGACATTGGAAGATATGTTGCATGCTTGTATAATTGACTTCGGAGGAAGTTGGGACAATCACCTACCACTGACAGAGTTTTCCTACAACAACAGTTATCATATTAGTATCAGTATGCCACCGTACGAAATGTTGTATGAAAGAAAGTGTAGGACGCTAGTGTGTTGGGGTGAGGTTGGCCAGAGAGAGTTGGGAAGTAAAGATGAAGTGGAAAATAAGGATAGAAAAGTTGGTATAGTAAAGGCACGGTTAAAGGCAGCTCAGGATCGACAGAAGTCATATGCCGATAGAAGAAGGAGACCGATAAATTTCAAGGTTGGGGATTATGTATTGCTAAAGGTATCCCCATGGAAAGGAATTATTCGGTTTCGGAATAGAGGTAAGTTGGGTCCGAGGTATATTGGACCGTTCTAGATAAAGGAGCAGGTACGAGAGGTGGCCTACATGTTAGATCTGCCCGAGAGGTTGTCCGAGATTCACCCGACATTTCATGTTTCCTACTTGAGGAAATGTGTGGCAGATAAGTCAGAGGTAGTTCCATTGGAAGATATTGAGGTGGACGAAAAATTGTCAGATGTCAAAAGACCAGTTGTGATTTTGGATCGCAGTGAGAGGAGACTTTAAACAAGTGGTTCCAATCGTTAGGGTGCAATGGATGCACAGAAAAGGCTCAGAGTCGATGTGGGAAAGGGAACATGAGATGAGAGAATCTCATCCTGAACTGTTTGTATAATTGAGGCAGGTTTCGGGGACGAAACCTCATTTAAGGGGGGGGGGGGTGGGGGTAGAATTATAACACTCCAGTTTTCAGTAATAGGCTTAGAGCAAGGTTCGGAAATGATTGTGAATGGATATATGTGGAGGTGAAGGATTGTGAAGTCGGAAAGGGTCAAGAAATTAGAAAATGGGAGATTTTCTAAGTTTCTGAGGGGATACGGCCGTATCCAAGTAAGTGCACACGCCCGTATTGAGTGGACCGGATCTTGGCCGACATGCCCGTGAGCTGCGATACGGCCGTATTGTGTTTTAGGCGATACGCCAGTATTCATTTAGAAGTATAAAAATGCATAATTGACCATGTTTGGTCATAACTCGGGTATTTCTTGAGGTCTTCGACCTTGGAAGCTTCTGTGGTGTTCTAGAGCGGTTAGGGAGGCCATATTACCTCAAGATCATCAAGGGTAAGTGGACTTATGTTTAAATTCATGATTTTAAAAGTTAGAGGGTTTTAATATTTAATTCTATGATTTTGATCAGTTTGAGAATAGTGGTGAATGATCAGAGGTTACTAGAGGGATTCTAGTCATCAAAGGAAGACAGATTCAAGGTTAGTTGCAACATACATGCATAATTTCTAACTTTGGTAAGTTAGGGTTTGCATGCATAGATCAAGGGTGATTTTGATTGTTTCCAGTGGTTTGTTGAAAGGGTAACATGTCCCTTTGGGTTGGGAATGATTCTGGTAATGAGAAATTGATAAATGACCACTGGAAATGGCCAAAATCTACAGATTTGAGTTTTGAAGGGATGAATACACCCATAAGAGGTTCGGTTGATATGGCCATATTCGATAGACCCGTGATATGGCCATATTGGGTAATGGTGATACGGCCGTATCCAGAGTGACCAGATTGTAAAATTTGCTTTAGTTTGGGGAAATTGTGCTCGTAGGGTTGGGTTCAAGTTAGAGGGTTAATCTGTATCATTGTGGTTCCCTTCGAGGAGTTTTAGCAAAGACGTTTGGATATCAGGGCGTGCAGTTGATTAACAAGGGATTAATCGGGCAGTTGCTTAGTTAGCTAAGGTGAGTTCTAAGAGCCCACTTTTTAAATGTTTTCAATGTTGTGGGCTGATATGCATATAGTATTAGTTTTAAATACTTGAACTATCTATGGAAATATGAATACTTGTTTTGAAATGTTATGGGAGGTTAATGGTAACGGGTATTGCAAGAGGGAAATTCTAATGTAAGAGTTTGGGTTATCACACAACAGTGTCGGGGTCAGGGTAAAGAAGTCTAAGCGGGTTTATGTAATAGTTGGGGGTTGCATGTAAATTACGTTGGTTCATGTCATGGTAAAAACAGTGGAGTCGTCCAGCACCGGATGGAGGACAACCCATATATAGTTGTATCAAGGGGTGGTGGATACGCCGCTGGTACATCCTATATATAAACCTATGAGGTATAATAGGAGATGACGTTGAAGTTTATCCCGTGTAGGTAGAATTCACGGGCCATAGTGGGATAGAACCAATAGTTTTTATATGAAGGGATCATCTGTTGGGTAAACTGGTGAGGGACTTGGGGGATAAGAAGGGTTTCGACTACGATCTTAACTCACGGAAAATGAACCTAGGGGGAAATTTTCACTATGCCAGGCAGGGTCAAGAGGGGGAAACATCTTGACTAGGAGACATCTAAGCCTAGGGAGGCGTGATGGAAATGGGTTAAAGTCCAAGGGAAAGGTTAAGCTAATCTACATCTAAGCTGATCGTTCTAGGTTGATGGGTTTCAAGTTTGTGCTAGGGGTGTTTTGTGGGTGTGTTATTACTTGTTTCTGTTTGTTTTACTCTTCAGGGGCATGTCCTTGCTTGAGAATTAGTTGAGACTCTCTCTTCTACTTGTACTTTTTTGGTTGTGAATATATATATCACCGGGGTAACCCTTTACCCAAAAAAATACTACCTTGTTCTTGGAACGAGGAAGAAAACCTCACTAGGGGGTGGGGCATCTTTTGGGGAGCGGGGAGGGACACTTTACTAGGGGGTAAAGTGGAACGGTCAGACTGTACAATCAGGACTGGGTGTCGTTGCGAGCAAACGGAGTTAGTGACGACTGACTCTGTTCAAAGGCGATGACGATTGCCTTAAGTGGTACGCAAGACAGAGTAGGATTATGCTTTAGCGGTAACTTGCGAGGACTAAGGTGTATAATGGGGGATTGTTCTTGGGGTTAAGGTTATAGGGTTATGGGGTTAAGGGGTATAATGGGAGATTATACCTGAGTAGATAACTGTTTAATATGATAAGGGATATGATGGGGGATCACACCTGGAGTAATGTTTTATGTCTAACAGTTGTATGTGTGTTTATAAAATGAATGTTAGCATATTATTATGTATAAAGCTGTTGTTTTATGTATACATGAATGTTTTGCTAAGGGGTCCGGGAACCTAAGGGTCTTAATGCAGGGTTTGAAAGGGAAGTAAGGGTTTTCTAAAACTTACAACTCACCAGTGTAAGCTGACTTTTCAAAGGTATGTTAGGGGAGGCAGGGGCTTCAAGTAGCAAGGAAAAGGCTCATGTGTGAGCAGGGTATGAGGCACAAATGCAGGGGATGGCTATTGGCAGGCTGGTATAGATAGTGTAGCTTGATGAATGTTTCTTTAGTATTAGAATCTTGTTTATATTGTATGTGGATGATAGACTTGGCATTATGTAGTATCTTTATATTAGTTTTCGCTGCTTTGTTATCTCTATTTATGCCATGTGGTCATGAGTAAATCCAATAAGTGACCACTCCTGGTGCCTAGTCTAGGAGGGGTGTCAGAGATAAAGACGTGTCTGCCGAGCTCATTATAATCAGAGAACAACGAAGCAAGTCCAGCCAAGAAAAACTGAAAGTTAGTAAAAAGCCTCCTCCACAACCAAATCTTGATGTCATTGAGCCATCTGGTACTCAACCTGATCTAGTTCCAGCCTTAAAGACTGTCTCTCAACCTCCTACAGAACAAGTTGAAAGGATTGATATAGATATGAGACCTTTGGAGAATCTTGCTGAAACTATTTCTACCATAGTTGAAACAACTGGTGATGTTGGTGCAAGCACATCAGTTTCTGAATCCGAGCTGATTCTAGAACTCCAGGCTGAAGTTGTGAATCTTTAAAGTCAGAATGATCAGTTGAATTGTACTCTGCAAATATCAAATCAAAAGATCGGTGATCAATCCCGAGTAATTGAGGAACAAGCTGCAGAAATTCAGAGACTTAAGGATTTACTTGCCAAATCCAGTGAAGATAAACAACTGACCGATGAACCAGATGATGATACCGGTGATCATGGTCCTGAACAACCAGAATGACCAACTCAATCTGATCAAGTGGCTAAAAGGAGTGACATTCCTAATCCTGATTCTGCGACTCCTGTCCCTGTTGGCAAAGATGCATTTGGCATTCATGAAGCCTCTAGTCCATTGAATGAAAGTGATTTCAAGGTTGATGCTGATATGTTCATTGAAGGAGATGAGCTTAATTTAACTGATGGCGAGGAATCCTTTGTCAATAGCCTCCTTCATGATGAACCAGTTGATGATGTCCTGGAATCAATCAAGAAGCTAGCTCCTGCTCCTGAGAACCTAAAGCTTCCTAGATTTTCTCAAGCTACTAGATCTTTTGCTGCTATTGAAGGCCCTCTAAGTATGGAATCTGAAGCTGCCACAAATAGTCTCTTCAATTATCTCTAGCTCCTCTTGTCCAGGCAACAACATCCACATCCACTGAATTAGTCACTTTAAATGAAGAAGTCCATCACATGCACGTTGACTCAACCTTTCTAGATTTTGATATAGCAAATTTCAGGGAATATCATGCGGAAAAGACCATCTCAAGAAGAAACTCATGCGGTATATTGATTGAGGCAATCAAGGATGACACGAATGAGGTTACCTAGGAGGAACATCCGTATTATGTAGATTTTGGTGATGAAGTTGATATGTCTGAGCTTGAAGAGAGAAGGCAAGTGCTCATGAACGATGCCAATCCACTAAACTACATTGATATGGACATGATTGATAGTGAAGATGAAGATATGGAACCACTTTACCCAACTCCTATTCAAGTGAAGATGGAAGTAGATGATATATTTGTACAGGTTCCTATCTCTGCCATTCAACATGCTGAAGAAGAAATTCATGCCTTGGATATTACTCCATATGCTCCAGTGACTGAACCAACTAATGTTGAAGTTATTAACCTTAAAGAAGATGGTGATCAAGACTCTTCTACCCACACTGTTGCTGATGTTATTACAGAGATTGCTCCACAATAACCAATCTTTGTAGCTCCCTTTGTTGATTTTTCACTTGATCAAGAAGAAGATGTTGATGTTGCAGTGGCAGAACCACAAGAACCTGTCATTCAGCAACCAAGTTCCTCTAACAGAGAAGATCTAAGGACTGCCAACGACAAAGGAAAGAAAGCATTGACTCCTGAAGAGGAAGCTGCTGAGCATCAAAAGAAACTGGCAGAGAAAGAAAAATCACGACGAGCTGCAATCGAAGAAACTCTCAGGGAACAAAACATAGTAGTTGAAGAAAAAGAACGAGTCTTGTGAAGATATCGATCTGGTCATCCACCGGCTGTCATATTCGAGAAAGGCTCGAACACCGTGCCAGAACGTTCTGAGATAGCTAGAACAGATGAGCCTACAATTCGCATCGTTACAGATCTTGCAGGAATTGACGTAGATGATTCCGACATGTCTGAAACCACTCGCATGGTCAGGTCACTCATGAAGAACAAAATTCCCTTGGATTATCTGAGGAAACTGACTGACTTTGAGTTGACCAAGCTATATACCGACGAGGCAAAGATGGACTCTCATCTCCCTAAGGATAAATCTGTTGGCAAAGAATCTGATCGCCTGATGAATGCGTTCGCGGACACAAACAAAACTATTGAGTTTACTCCTATCGAAGAGCATCTGTCTGATCTAATGCAAGATATCTACAAATTGTATGTTCCTCCTCCTAAAGATCCATCTGAGGTAATTCCTGAACCTGAATCTGAAGACTACATTAAATCCTCTACCAACAAGATGTCTTTTGAAGAACTCCGTGACTTCTTGAAATTCAAGAACGTCGAGAGAAAGTCATACAGTCAGAAGAAACTCAAGGGTCTCCGACAGTTTGTGATTGACTACCGAAAGACTGTTAGTTTGGCTAAGAAGGAACAAATCAAGCTTAGAGAAAAGGACGAGGTGATGCCCTGAGAAGGAGAAATGCTGCTCATTTGTATGATGTTTGGGAAGAAATGGCTCCAAACACAAAGGCAATGGTACAATTTACCGCCAAAAACTAAAGAACATGCCTGTCAACCCGAATGTCAACCATGGGATGAAATTTTAGGATGCAAATATGATGAGGAATTTGATGCATTCATAGTGAAAAGGTGCAAGGGTACGTTCAATTCTTCACATACTTCAGAGCCTTGCGCAGTTTGTTCTCTTGGGAGCTTAAACAGCTAATGTACCTGGATCTAGTTAACCATTCCAACCACAAAAAGAAAAAGGGTAGGGATGCTGTTTCACAGATCAGTGCTGCTTATCACTTTAAGAAGAACCTGCAACCTCTTGGAAAAGAGAAGAAAGATGACAAGCTTGAGGAGAAGAAGCGTCAACGTGCACCTCATCGCGGTATGTTCAAAAATATTAGAGCGGAGGTTAAATCTAAGAAAATTATGGGGAATCAGAAGACTTGTCCAATCAGAAGTTGGTATTACAGCGGAAAGACGCATGAACTGGAGATTGAGAGAGAAGAAGCTGAAGCAATTAGACTTTTTCCTGCTATTGAAGTCAGGCTTCTTTCGAAATCCTACCTGAAGATACTCTACTATCAGAGAATGCAGACCATTCCGACGCTTCTAAAGCCATATGAATACTACAACACCAACTATTTTCTAATGTTTTTAAACTAGTGGTGTAGTGGACTTATTGATGCAGGTAAAATGGAAGCTGAAGTGTTGAAGGGTGCTGACTGTTGGCTAGTCGAAGACAACGGAACAAGTTGTATTCTTCAAGGTTTAAGAAGAATGGTCGAGTTGCACCAGTATACTGATCTCAAGAATTTCAGATGGCAATTGTAGCATCTCAAAATTTCATAAAACGGTAAATACATGACTATATATATAATATATAATAGAAAGACGTGCTTATACGTGTTTAATAGATCATGTTATATGTGTTTATATGTAAATACATGTGAAATAGATATGATGATAATCCAAATAGAAAAATACGTAGTGAATACGTATCTAAAAGATATGACGGTGAAATACTGATAAAATGTATATATTCGGACAAAATACGTGTTTATAATTGAAATTATTAAAAGTATATCCTAATATGATCTATAACATAAAATGATAAGTATTATAAAGTTTGAGGGGCTAAAATATAATTTAGCAATAATAAATGAATAAATATATATACGTACATATATTATCGTACGAATCCAGAGCCTTAGAAACCTTAGAAAATGTTAAAAATATGTCCCATAATGTTTTGATACATAAAATAATAAAAGCGTAAAAGTTCGAGGGCCTAGAATGCATTAAACAGAAGTATAAGGACCAAACTTGTAAAAAAATCAAAGCTAGCCGGAAACAGAGGGCTACGCATATCGCGCAACCCAATCCCTCACAAGGTGCGATACGCCTAGATCTTCTACAGGCTGATTTCATGTTAAGGCTCGTTTTTAGCCACGTTCCAGCCTTGTTTCTCATGATTAGCATCTCCAGACATCATTTTTTTTCGATTACTTGACACCTTACGTGTTAGGCATCCCATACGCACCATTACCCTATAAATAGCGGATCAAACAACCATTATAACTCACCAATTTCTTGAATTAAAGCCTCAAAAACCCTAAAATCGTCCAAAAACTTCATCGACCAATTGGAAGTTGCGCAAGAATATTGAAGGGCTGAATTTCTGCAATCAAGCTTCATTAGGTAAGGTCTAAAATAACCTCTTTCATTTTTGGCTAAATTGATTTCTAAGTATGCTTTCTAAAACTATGCTAAACTTAGGGTTCTTGAGCTTGTTTTGATAAAATCGGGTAATCGGGTTGGAATCAGGGTCTGCATTTTTGTAGGTGATCCTAAAATAAAGTGATTTAAGAAAGCCCTAAGTTTATTTCATAATTAGAAAAGGTTTGGTAAAGGTTTTGTTAACGGGTCAAAATTAGGGTTGTCATAACGTTGTTTTGCCCAAATTGAGTAAATGGTGTTGAATTAAGCTTTGATGTTTTATAGGATATTTTAAAATGTTATAATGGATAATACCTTAAGTTTGTTTGAAAAGAAAATGAGTTTTGATAATAAAACGAGAAAAACGTGAAATTAGGGTTTGTAAATATGAATAATTAATATAAAATAATCCGAAGGGTATGGAGGCTTGATTTTTGGTCTTATAACATGTTTATATATATATATATAATAAGTATATATAAGCTTTGATAAATAGTAAAGTATAAAATATACTGAGTTAATCGGATATTTAGAAGCTCGTGCGGACCGGAAGGGTAGGCGCTTGTACACTGGGGTTTTTGCAAAGCGGGGGTGTCGCATAAATCCCAACTGGGACCTGGCATACCTCATTGCGTGATCCTGGGGTGACTGTCTACTTATAGGAATGCGCGTCTTCATATTATCAATAAAAATGTTATTATGCCTATAAGGGCATTTTGGTCATTTTGACCTTAAAAGAGATAAACCCTAATAAAATATTATTAGGATAATAAAATATAAATAAACGTAGGTATTTTTTATAATCACCTTGCATTAATGCAATCCGATACGCGATTAGGTTAATTGTGGACCATAACGGAGGTTATGTCCGAGTAAACCACTTAAAGATATAAGGTGAGTTTCTACAACCCCTATTTTATATAGTGAGTCCTATGAGGCCACTATTAAATGTTTTAAATGTTTTTAAATGTTTTCGGGTTGGTATACATACAATACTTGTGAAAATATATTCAAGATAATTGTGACTTGATATATACGTGTTAGAGCATTCACAGCCGATCCCTCATCCCCATCCATATAAATTATACTTCTATCATTACTTTTTCTCTCTCTTTCACTCACAACCACAATTAAATAATATTTTTTTTTACCCTCATTATTACCTTTTCTCTCTCTTTAAATCACACAAAACCCCAAATTTTAAGAAATCACCAGTTTTTTCATCAAATATAGGGGTGAATAGTAATTTTTTCTATCTCCTTACTCACAACCACTTACAACTAAACCCCAAATTTTAGGGTTTTACCTCACAATATTATGAGGGGTGGGCTGTGAATGCTCTTATATGATGAAGTTGTTGTTAAATTGCTTATGAATGTTATGTAATTATATTGATTATAATGTGATGTGTATATACTTGCTTGAAATTAAGTTGCCAAGTGACGAGGGAGTTGTTAGTAAACGCTTAGTGAGTATGTATGATTATATGAGAACAAGTGATGCATTTGCTATATTATTATGTGGTGGATACGCCACTGGTACATCCTGTATACAAGCATGGTAGTATAGTTATCCGGTATATCGAAAGTGTGGAGGATACGCCGCTGGTACATCCTGTATACATACACCTAGGTAAATTGGTGGATGTCCATTTGTTTCAGTATATGAATGTCTTATCACTGTTTAATAACAAACCTAAAGCATCTGGTTATTTAACTAGGAGTAGGTAGTATATACGATCGGTAACTAAGTCATTAAGATGAGAAATGACCTAATAGAGTTAAAGCATGAGTTGCTACTAGAACCAAACAGAGTTGAAGCATGAGTTGCTAAATATGACTTATTAGAGTTAGAGCATGTGTTGCTACTGAAGACGAAGGGTCGCTGCTTCCCCATAGTGGTGGCTTAGGGAACCGTGCACGGACGGAGCGGCAGTCAAACATCGCAAAAGCTATCTTACGAAAAGGTAGGATGACGATTGCAGTGGCGGGCGAACCTTTCGAAGGAGATGAAGAATGAAGAGACGCTACTTCCCCATAGTGGTGGCTTAGGGAACCGTGTACGGACGGAGCTGCATTGGGCCGTAGTAATAACTATCCTTCGAGATGGGACGGAGTGCGTAGTGGTGGGCGGAGTCTTCATGGAGAACCAAAATAGTTAGTTAATTATAGTGACCTAGAAGTTTAGTATAGAGTCATGGTTAAGATAATAGGACATATTATCATAATAAATACGTGTTAGAATTTATATGTGATTTATAAATGTGTTGTGAAACCAAGGTAAACACTTTAACAATTTTGAACTAAACGGTAGAACTCACCAGTGTAAGTTGACTTTTTTAAAAGTATGTACGCTAGGTTCTAACGCACCTATGGGTCAGGCTTCGATCACTTACTAAGAGGAGACGGTGAAGACGCTGGTTGCTGGAATAAATTATCTTATGTTTTAGTTTACCATATATTTAATATATCGTATGTTACGTTTATGCTTCCACTGTGTAAGAATCACCAGAGTATATAAATAAAAGTTTTAATTTCCCTAGCTTTTGTGATCTTTGATTAAATTATGTGTTGATGAGTAAATCTGACGATGTGGCATCGGCCCGTAAGGGGCCGAGCGTCACAGCAAGACCTTTTGAGGTTGTTTGATCTCCAGGTCCATGCAATATATGATAAGCACCGAGAGTCTGCCAGAGAATATTGGAGATTCTTGCTCAAACTGCTCGGTCAACCTTGGTAAAGATTTGGTGTTTGCATTGCCAACAAGGGTGGAATTTGTTAGACCCATTTTGGTTGTTGGCAACGCAAACTCTTCACCGTTTGGCAATCCTGGTAAAGATCTTCCGAAGAACCTGTTAGGATGAAGACTTGAAGATTTTTGGAATTTCTGGATTTCAAGTTGCTCTTAGTGAACTTGAGTTTGCTCTTAGCGAACTTGAGTTTGCCTTAGCGGACTTGAATGTTCTTAGCGGACTAAAGCTTAGCAAACAAAACATCTTCTTAGCGGACTAGCTAAAGCTTAGCAGACTTGATCCAGACTTAGCGAACTTGGAAGATCTCTTAGCAGACTACAATGTTCTTAGCGAACTTGGTTTTTGTTCTTAGCGAACTTGACTAGCAGATAGAATATTTTTTGCTGATTTTGATGTAATGATTGTTATATGAATATGCTGAAATGCTCACACTTTTTGTATAGTATAAATAGGACATTTGTAAACCCTACTTGGGTATGTCACACCTGAAATACAATAGAGAGCATTGTTTCTACTTAATTATGTGTGTTCTTGGTGTTTTAGTGTGTGTTCTTCATCTTTTCTCTTGATTACTGATGTGTTCGAAACGTACCTAAAAATAACTGTTAAAACCTAGACGTAAACCTAGACCTAGACACACCTAAATTTTACCGAAACTACCTAAACTAGACCGAACCCTAAGGCAAGTGTACTTGTCGGATTGTAGCTTAGCTAAGGTAAGACCGGGAATATCGAACCCTAGAGACACTCTATAGACAAGACACAACCTAAACCTAAGAAATTGGAAATTTGACAATTTAATTTGGGATTTTGTTTTTAGGAATTAATTAACTAATTTGACTAACAACTTCACTCAGTTTTGACCGTTCTGATGGTGGCTAGGTCACCTTTTAAGTTCTTCCTAGCTAACACTTCTAACGCCCAAACATGAATTCACCTTTTTAGTACGTCCTACCTCAATTAAACCTAACCACCCTCGAATCTAATCTAAGACACCTTAGGCTAGCAGGAGCTACCAATAACTACCATGACTGACACGGAATAACAAGTTGACAAAAACCCTAGGACATTTCCTTTTGAGACAATGTACCCCTAGTTCTTTAACCAACCCAATTACCCGACAATTCTTTACCTTTTAAGTCTCAGAAGAGGCAGCACATTGCAATCAAATAACTAATCAACCATTAATGTAATAGTTCAAGAAAACCCTAAACTACTCTATCGCAATTAACCCTAAAGTGAACTACTTTAGATAATCTACCTAAACCGAAAGACATTCGCGGGTAGATCATGCATCAATAATCAACTAAAAATCTGACACAACACACACATACATCAACCATGGCAATTACAAGAATTTAATAGAAGTGTGACATCAATCAATCGACCAAAACTGAGTAAAGTCATAAATACTAAGAATTCATCCAATTAGGTCTAGGCAATACAAATTACTTAGCCTACAATCATGTCAATGTCTATAATAATAGTAAAAATCTGGTCATTGACAGAGAACATGGTTAAGTCTAAGAAACAACAAGAATCGAGAAGAAAACCCGGTAAACCGATGATGATTCGTGTTGAAGAATTGATCCACCAATGCTTCCTCCTTTGTTCCTAGCCTTCTCGGCTCTCAATTGCTCTCAATTTCGCCCAAAATCACCTCCGAGTTCGTCTGGAAGTCGGCATATATCGAACTCTACCCTAAAGTCAAATTTATATCGATTAGGCTAAGTTTCCGGGCTCTACGGCTGTAGGCGTATCACCTACTGTCTCCCTTCTCCCAGGCGATACGCCTGGGACCTGCTACACGACAAATTAGTCGGGCTTTGTCGACTTTGACTTTTGTTGACTGGCTTCCTCACGCGTATAGCCCCCAAAAGTGTCAATCTGTATTCTTTTACCTAACCCGTGAACCCAATGGATCCCACACTCAAACCTCATAACTCTGCCTAATTCCGTCTCAAGATATCAAGGCACAGGTTTAAACCATTTAGGTTCTCCTACCCTTATATTTAATTATATACTTGTCTCTAAAATGGCGGAATAATGACTGAATGGTTTGCTATTTTTGAGCTTTATATTTATTTTTTTCTCTCTCTCTCTTTTTTTATAGAGCTTCACCTAGAGGAGCATCCACTGAGAGTGAACCCAATGGGTAGCACATAGGGTATTTAGCTCAGCTCAAGCAGAAATAGAGATGGAATGTGGAATTTTTTCAAATGTCACCAAAGTCGGATTTATTTTCATAAAAAGACAGAGGCATGCTTATATTTCAGATATAGGTCTATATTTAAATATTACGGTACCTATCTTCTATTTTTGACAGTTCCAGCATCATCGTTTCAATCAAAGGCAGGAACCCACTAGATATCTTGATTTTATATACATTTAATCCCAAATTCCAGACACAATTAGGATATTTAAGTTCTTAAGTCGGCTGGGCCTACCAATACACCACTAACCGAAAATGTTTTCAGCTTTTATTTATTTATATTTAACATTTAAGCACAAAATTAGAAAGCCAAATCCTGATTGTATTATCATTTTCCATTTAGTTGCAGCCAGATTCTTGGGCATTTTTGAACAATTTTTTTTAAAGACACTAAAAATAAACAGACTCAAGATGCAAGTCTCCCATCCCCACACTTAAACGACACATTGCCCTCAATGTGGAATGAGAATAAAATAAAGCAGAATGAAAAATGAACACATGACAAATAAAAATAAAAACTGCAACGAAAATTAAAAACAAAAGAAAATAAAGCGGAACGGACTCCCCTAGTTAATTTGATGAATGACAAGCAAGTTCTTATCCAAAGATCCTCCGTTGAATTCCGTGAGCATATCGAAAGCGTGAATATCATCGGACCTGCATGACAATAAAACAAAAACACACGACTCGACTCGACCAAAACATTAGTAACGAATACGAAAATAAAAAGTCACAAAAAGAGAAACTAAGGACGACTGAAAATAAAATAAAAAATAAATTGAAATGGTGTTTACCTGGAAAACAGCGAACTCATGAACCAACTCCAATAAAATAAAATAAAAAATTCAACACTTTCCGGGTTGGACCCGCTGTCGCGTATCGCGATGAATTTCTCCATCTTCTCGCGTATCGCGAGGAATCTACAAACCAGTGGTTCATTACCATGCTACGCGTATCGCCTCCTCTTACCAGACCTCTAGGCGATACGCCTGGAACGTATTTTCCAGAGACTTTTGAGCTTTTGGCTTCAAAAATTCTCTATCTCCTTTGGTCGACTTTCATGAGACAGCCTGCATTTTTCGGCCTGAACCATACCTGGAAACCTCCTTCACTCTTTCCCATGCTCACGAGTCTCCCGAATCACCTGCAAACATCGAAAAACACCAAACCGAAAAACACAAAAACACGCAAACCGAAAAATGCATAAATTAAAAACCACCATTACAAAATATACAGCCCGGGCACTTAAACATTCAGCTCAAATCAGACAAACAACCTCCCAAACCATCCGGAGGCTTAGACTTGACATCTCTAAACAACCAACTACTGGTAACTAACCGGCCTATCTCCTTCCAACTACCAACTAACTTCCTAACCCATAAAGCAACCAACTTCACCGATTCCAACTAGTTTTTAACCTTCCAATGCTTAAATCGACCCGGGAAAACTTAACTTTTTCTAGAAAACTCAAAGCCGGGTCATTCCTACTAACAACCACCTTTAACCTCCCCACACTTGGTCTATGCACAATCTCATCATCTAACTTACCGAAATCACCAAGTGTGGCCTTTCTAGAATCCTCTTCAACTACCAACTCACTATCTACACTCTCCATCCCTCCGGGTTCTCCTAATGGGTCACTTAAGATCTTAGCAACTAACACATCTTCCCCGTTAGGGCTGTTTGGTTCAATCTGTTTCATTAGGTGCTGGATGAATAAGTGTCTAGATGGTAAAGACCTGTGTAGAAGGCTGGATAAATAAGACATTTTTTAAGGTAAATCTCTTAGCGATTCAGACATTTTTACCATTCAGAGGTTCCAAACAAACAGTATTTAGACAATTTACCATTCAGACCTCATTAAGAGGTATACCAAACAGCCCCTTAGGCTCAATCACAACCTCATCCTTAACTACATCAACCACTTTTTCATTCTCTACCTCAACGAGTTTCCCTAACGTGTCAGATTTGTCAACTTTTTCAACTAAACCCCCTGTGCTCTCCCCCACACTCATCCTCGTCTATCTCTTCATCCTCTAACTGATTACCTACCACCACCAAGTCTATGAAGAACATGAATGTACCTAGTAAGCACACTGATTTGGTTCCACTATCCTCCTGTCTACTTACCTTAACATTACACTCTCATTATCAACCCTTAGAGTTATGGTACCCTCAAACATATCTACTAGAGCACGGGCAGTCCTAAGGAAGGGCCTACCTAGAATTAAAGGGCATTTAGGGTCATAATCACTATCAACCACCACAAAGTCTATAGGGAACAAAAATCTATCAACTTTCACAAGTACATTTTCCACTATACCTTTGGGTCTCACAATGGATTTATCTGCTAAAGATATGTTCATGCAAGTATGGGCTAAATCTCCAAATCCTAAGTGCTCAAAAAACATAATAAGGAATTACATTTATGGAAGCACCTAGATCAGCTAAAGCATACATAACAGAAGAACTACCAAAAATGCAAGGAATTGTAAAAATCCCCAAATCATCTAATTTCTTGGGTAATTTACTCTGAAACACAACTGAACAATTTGCATCAAGAGTTATATCAGATAAAGCTTCAAGTTTCTTTTTATTACTTAACATATCTTTCAAAAATTTTGCATACTTAGGCATTTTATAGAAAACTTCAGTAAATGGCAATGTAATTCTAAGCTGCCTAAGAATATCAAGAAACTGGCCGTACTCTTGTGCATTTGTCTGTTGAATTAATCTCGCAGGATATGGCACACGCTTCAAGTCTTCAGGTGTAATCGGTTGCGGTGCAAATCGGACCCTCTTCTTCTCCTTCACCACCTCCCACTTCATCGGCTTCTCTCTAACCGGCGGCTTCTTCAATACCTCAGCCTCGACGTTTGGTGCGGTACTTGCTGGCATCACGCTCGGATGCACCCTCCCATCAGGCGTCTCTAGCTCTAACTCCTCATCAACCGGTTCCTCCTCAATGACCTCCGGTGATGGTCCCTCAACTACTCTCTCGCTCCTCGTGGTAATGGCGTTGACATTGGCGTTGGGGTTTTTGTAAGTAATACAGGAAAATTGACCCTCGCAGGAATTGAGCTCCTTAAGCTGCTTCGCTATATCTCCTACCGAACGTTGTAAATCCAAGAATGAAGCCTGCTGATTTTGTATCAACGTGTCATGCCCTGCTAGCTTTTTCTATGTAGCCTCGTCTCTCGCATTCATCTGCGCCAGGATCTAGGTCTGGTTAGCAATCAACTCCCTCATCTCTCTCAAACTGGACCCATCATCTCCTCTCTCATACTGACTATTCCTACCGAACACTGTAAATCCAAGAATGAAGCCTGCTGATTTCGTAGCAGCGTGTCATGCTCTGCTAGCTTCTTCTGTGTAGCCTCGTCTCTCGCGTTCATCTGCGCCAGGATCTGGGTTTGGTTAGCAATCAACTCCCTCATCTCTCTCAAACTAGACCTGTCATCTCCTCCCTCATACTGACTGTTCCTCGCCTAAAACCCCGGTGGGTTTCCTCCCTCTCGCTATCCAGAATTTTGGCCACCCCTCCACCTGGACTGATAAGAATTACCGAACTGGTTTCGGTTTCCAATATAGTCAACCTGCTCAACAGAGGCGAGCGGGTAGTCGCGGGTATCGTGAGTGCCTCTACACAGCTCACATTTGGCTTTGATGTGGAGTTTAATTTCTTTTAGGGCTCTATAAATGTTCTCCAACTCCTTTGGCGTCATGTTCTCTGAGCCAATGTGACTGATAGCCTGGGTAGATGTAGAAGGAGCTAGTGATCTAATCGGGGCCACGGCGGCTCTCCGATCTCCGGATGTCTGCTGTTCAGCAAGCGTGAAGCTCTCAAATAGCGATTTGCATTCATCGACGCTCAGCTTCTCCATCATATGCCCTCCAGCCAAAATATTGAATTCCTTTTGGACAGAATAAGAAAGTCCATTGTAGAACTTTTCTATGATTGCCCAGTCCGTCAACCCGTTTTGCGGACACCTACTGAGAAGGGTGTGGAATCTCTCGTAAGCCACATAATAAGGCTCATCGTGGTCCATCCTGAAGGAGTGGATTTCCCTCCGAGTACGTGCAGCCTTGGCTGGAGGATGATATTTCTTCAAGAATTTCAGTTTCAGATCGTCCCAGGTGGCGATCCAAGGCGGAAGCGTCTCGAGCCACTCGGCGGCTCGAGAGGTAAGGGAAAACGGGAACAGACGTAGATAGATGGTATCGTTCGCGACTCCCATGAGTCCGAACATGTTACAGATACGAATGAAGCACGAGAGATACTTCGGTGCATCTTCGTCCTCACGTCCATGGAATTGAGTTGAATTTGTGAGTGCATTTATGATGTGAGACGGAACTTGCCAATTAGCGGTGTTGGCAATGTTGGGTTGCGCGATAGCAAACCTAGCGTCGTTAACGCCTGTGTTGGCCTGCTCGTGGACAGTGCGTGTGCCGCCATGGTGGTGAGATCAGGAAAGGGAATGGGTTTGGTGTCGCATGGAATTTGTGTGGAAGTGGATGTGGATGGTTTGGAGTGAGTGGTGGAAAGAATAAACGCCTCGAGTTCCATGCGAAGTACATAGAACCGTTCACGGATGTCCTTGTTGGGATCAGAAAGTGGTGTAAGCTCAGGCGGACCTTGCGAACGGGTGAGTGGCATAAAATGGAAGAAAAATAAAAATAAAACTTAGAAAAATACAAACCTAAAGATCTAGACTCAAGAACGGAAATCCTAAGACTCTAGACACGGAAAAACCTAAAAGACTCAAAATTTCCTAACAACGACCTAAGTTAATCTTGCCATTGCCAAGTGTCCCCGGCAACGCGCTAAAAACTTGTTGTGATCGGAACGTACCAAAAAATAACTGTTAAAACCTAGACCTAAACCTAGACCTAGACACACCTAAAGTTTACCGAAACTACCTAAACAAGATCGAACCCTAAGGCAAGTGAACCTGTCGGATTGTAGCTTAGCTAAGGTAAGACCGGGAATATCGAACCCTTGAGACACTCTATAGACAAGACACAACCTAGACCTAAGAAATTGGAAATTAGACAATTTAATTTGGGTTTTTGTTTTTAGGAATTAATTAAGTAGTTTGACTAACAACTTCACTCAGTTTTGACCGATCTGATGGTGGCTAGTTCACCTTTTAAGTTCTTCCTAGCTAACACTTCTAACGCCTGAACAGGAGTTCACCTTTCAAGTACGTCCTACCTCAACTAAACCTAACCACCCTCGAATCTAATCTACCTAAATCGAAAGACATTCGCGGGTAGATCAAGCATCAATAATCAACTAAAAGTCTGTTCACAACACACACATACATCAACCATGGCAATTACAAGAATTTAATAGAAGTGTGACATCAATCAATCGACCAAAACTGAGTAACGTCATAAATACTAAGAATTCATCCAATTAGGTCTAGGCAATACAAATTACTTAGGGAACTAAGTGTGTGTGTTTTTAGGTGCGATTTTCTCTGCTCGTTCTTTTTGAGTTTTTTGCCTCGTTCCGTCTGATTCCATGGAATCATCTCGATTGGATCCACATCTTGTGGTCCAATCTTCTGATTTGCTTGATCCGGGTGAAGTCATGAATCAATCTAGGGTTTATACTACGAAGAATTTTCAGAAATTAATGGAGTCGACAATTAATGAGATGTTAAATGACCGGAACTTAGATCCGGCATTAATAGAGGCGACGATTAATGAAATTAATGTGCCGGAATTGAAATCTGCTGCAATTATTGAAGAGATTCCTGTATCTCCAATTGGCTCCAATGATGTTACGGATCCGATAGCTAACGAGGTAGTATCTGATTCAATTCCACATCCTAAGTCTGATTTCGTGATTGTTGATGATAATGATGTATCGAATAATGCTGGAAATGGGCGATGTGAGTTTCGGAGTTGTAAAATTGAATGTAGAGCACAATTGTTTGTTACTGCTACTATGAATAGAAACTCTCATATATTGAAAGCTGGAATGGTGAATCAGGGTGGGTCTGGTGATAAGGATGTTGGTAAGTTTGGGCTTAGTTCCATTTCTGCTACTAATGAGGAAGTTGATGCTGCTATGGGTGATTTATTTAGGCTTACAAATTCTGATTCTGAGTTTTTGAGTGCTATGGTTGAATTTGTTGTCTTACATCAGGATGACTATGGATTTGCTGAAAGATACCATGGTTACCTTAGCAATATAACCATGCTAAGTAATGTTGCTCGGCAGATGGAGGGTAACTTTGAGATTTTCATTATGCCATTGGCTGCTGAATGTGTTATTATCACTGCTGAGGATTTTGAAACTCTTATTCCTGTGGATTCTAGCTGGATCAATAGGTACACACATCTCAAGTATAGTAAAATCTTTGCTAGCCCTTCTGAACTATCTAGTGAGTGTTTGTTCCGGGAGGATGACCCGATGTTGTTAGCTTTATTCAACTTTTACTCTGCAAGTGTCTTAAGGAAAATGGCTGCTAAAGTTAAGCGGAGAATTGATTACACTGAAAAGAATTTGTTTGATCTTCAGAATAGGTTCTTGGATGTTCTTCCTATTGAGTTCAAAGTTGGAAGGGATAAAAAACTTAAGGAGTTTGCTGCTACTGGGGATGGGAAAAATTCTATGTATATTGATCCTGTGTTGGGAAGAAGGATGGTAAGTTTGAGCCAAACAAAGTCTAAACTGGGAAATTTATTCTCTACATATGATCTCATTTCTACCTCACTTACTTGTGTCTCTTTTAACCTGGGAATGACCAATGAATCCCCTGATTTTCATCCACCTGCCCTGCTTGAGTCTGAGGTGATCAAAGTTCAGAACAATATGGAGGAAGGTAATAATGAGGGTATGGTGCCTATTCCTGTTATTAAGTATGAGCATGTTAAAAATGGTAAGAAAAGCATGAGGGAGGCTATAGTTGAGCAACAAAATAAAGTTGCTAAGGCTAAAAGAATGAGCAGGGATCTGATTTTGAAAGTGAAGCCGGCTCCTTTTGGTAATTCTAGATGTGAGGCTTTTGAGAATATACCTGCTGATGCTGCAGCTGTCTTTGCTGCTAAGAATGCTTCTAATGGGGATGTTGCTGGTTTTATTAAGAAGCAGCTTGATAAGGAAGAAAGGCTTCAGAAGGAGGAGGCTAAGAAGAAGGAAGAGAAACGATCTTATGCTAATGCTGTTCAGGGTGATGAGGTTGATCAGGAAGTAAAAGAGGTTAAGTATATTCCTCCGGCTGTTCTTCCAAATGGTGAGAAAGTTATGATAATAAATCCCAAGTTTATTGAGCAAACTAGGAAGGTATACAAAAACCACTTGTATGGGTATTTTATTGGTACAGTTTGTATGATTGGTTGGGTGAGATTTCATATATATAAAATGTGGAAGCAATTTGGGATTGAAGAGGTGACAACCAATGGAAATGGTATTTTTTACTTTAAATTCAAGAATGAAGAGGGGCCTTTAAATGTGTTGAAAGCTGGTCCTTGGGCAATCAGGAGTATACCTCTTTGTGTTAATAAGTGGGAAGCTGGTATGGTTCTGAAGAGGGTTGAGCCTAAGTGTGTCCCTAACTGGGTTACATTTCATGGATTGCCTCTTGAAATGTGGAACATAGAAAGCATGTGTAGTATTGCTAGTTGCATTGGTAAGCCAATTACTTTGGATAGTATAACAGCAGAAAAATGCAGTAAAAGGGAGAGTGCTAGTTTTGCTAGAGTTCTTATTGATGTTCCAGTATTTGAATGTTTTCCTGCATTTGTTAAGGCTTTTTATCCTATTGATGAGTTTGGAATACAGAAGAACATTGACATTAATATTGAGTTTTCTAAATTACCAGTTAGTTGCCATCATTGCTTGGTTTTTGGTCACTCTTTTGAGGCTTGTGGTAACAGAATGTTAACAGAGGCTAAGGCTTTAGAAAGGGAAAAAGCTGATGAAACAGGTGAAACGGGTAAAGAGCCTTCTACATGGGCCAATGGGGTGGATGCTGATGGTTTTCAGCTTGTGGTTAGTAAAAAGAACTCTGAGGTGAAAAATGTTGATGGGAGTAAGGGGAATGTTGGTAGTAGTCCTGTTAAATCCCCTGGGCAAGGTAATCTTCATAGTGTTCCTTTGGGGGGAAAAGCTACCAACAATCAGGGAAAGAATGGGAGTGGCAAGAATGGTGGTAGCAGTTCTACATCAAATCAGCAGAATCACTACAGGGCAGGTAAGGATAGTGCTTCCAATGCTCAAGCCCAGGTTACTAAAGGTGAGAATAATGGGAGCAGGAATGATGGGCAGAAATTTGCTAATAAGAATATGCAGAGGAACACTGGTAGTGGAAAAAGTGAGGGGAATGCTGTGAAGGGGAATGTAAGGCCTGAAAGTTTTGGGATGGTAAGTGACAATAAAGGAGTTCAGAATAGGGTGTATACTCCTAAGGGGCAGCATCAGAGTCGAAATTCTGCTCCTCCTGATAATAAGGAGCCTTTTGAGGTATCTAATCCTTTTAAAGTTTTGGAGGACATTACCACTGATATCACCAATGCTACTCAAAGTACTTCTATTATTCAGCCAAAAGATGGTTTTATCCCTGTTAATAAGACAAAAATTCTCACTACTGCTCTTGACAGTTACTATAAAAGTCTGTCCCAGGAAGAAAAGGATGAAGTTCTGGTATATGTTACTAACAAGTTGGTACCTCCTTTTGAAAGAAGGAGTATTTGGAGTTTTGCTCAGAGAAAGTTTTTTATGATATTGTGTAACAAGCATGGGTTTGATGAAGGTATGGACTGTATTCTAGAGGATGAGAGGAATATTGAAGAAGTTTGTGAAATGCAAGATGATTTGGTTGAGAATGATGAAAATCAGGAGAATGAGGTAAGGGTTTCTGGTTCTAATTCTGATCAGTTACTATGAAGATCATGTCTTGGAATGTTAGAGGATTGAATAATCTTGACAGGTTGGTGGAGACTAGAAGGGTTTTAAGGGAGCATGGCATTTGTATGTGTGGCTTTACTGAGACCAGGTTGAGTGCTGCTAAGATTGATTCTGTTACTGCTCAGATTAGGAATCAATGGAGGTGGTGTTCTAATGTCTCTTGCTGTAGGGATTGGGCCAGAATTGTCATTGGCTGGGATATGCATAAGGTGGATGTTCAAATTCTTGATATGAATGATCAAGCTATTCATTGTATCATTAATTCTCTTGAGAGTAATGACAGTTTTTTGTGTTCTTTTGTGTATGGTCATATTACTCCTGTTCTAAGGAAGGCTTTGTGGATGGACCTTATCTGCCATAGCAAAATGATTCAGGATCTGCCTTGGGTCTGTATGGGGGATTTTAATACTATTCTTGATCCTTCTGAGTCTACCTTTGTGAATTCTAAGCTTAGCACCTCTATTACTCAATTTAGAGATTGCATTGTTTCTTGTGGTTTGATGGATTGTAACTCTTATGGGCTGAAATACACTTGGACTAATAAGCCTAAGAGAGGTAATGGTATTCTTAAAAAGCTTGATAGAGTGGTGGCTAATCAGGAGTTTTTTTATTCTTTTGAGAAAGCTAAGGTGGAATTCCTCCCTTTTTACACCTCTGATCACTCACCTATGATTCTGTTCTTGCAGGGAAGCTCTCCTAAGATTGCTAAATCTTTCAGGTTTTTGAATTATTTGACTAGGAAGCCTGGTTTTTTGAAGATTGTGGAAGATGGGTGGAATAGGCAGGTTGATGGTTTTAAAATGTTTAGTTTGGTTTCTAAATTGAAGGGGTTGAAAAAGCCTTTGAGGAATCTTAATTTTCAGCAGGGAAATTTATTTGATAAAACTCAAAGGATTAAGATTGAATTGGAGAAAATTCAGAGGGAAATGGTTGAGGACCCTAGTAATGGGCTGTTAAGGGATGAAGAGTTTGTGTACCTCAATGCTTATAAGGATGCTCTAATAGATGAGTATCACTTTAACAAGCAGCAAACTAAGATGAAGTGGTTGAGGGATGGTGACAGTAACTCTAAGTTTTTTCATGCTGTTGTTAAAGAAAGGAAGCATAGGAATAAAGTTACTAGGATTTTAGATAGTGAGGGTGAGGAGTATTTTGGAGAGCAGATAGGTGAGGCCTTTGTTAAGCATTTCAGTAATTTCTTGGGAAGGAAGTGTAGTGTTAGTGGAATAAATGACCCAGAGTCTTTATTTAAAAAGTTTGTTCCTGCTGAAATGGCTGATAGTATGGTCATTCCTGTGTCTAAAGTTGAAATTAAGGAGGCTCTCATGAGCATTGATGATGACAAAGCTCCTGGACCGGATGGCTTTACTGCCAAGTTTTTTAAAGCTGCTTGGGGTATTATAGGTGATGAGTTTTGTGATGCTATATTTGAGTTTTTCAATAGTGGAAAGTTACTGAAAGAGGTTAATGCTACTTGTATTTCTTTGGTGCCTAAAGTTGCTAGTCCTGTGAATGTTTCTGAGTTTAGGCCTATTGCTTGTTGTAATGTGGTGTACAAGTGTATAAGCAAAATTTTGTGTAACAGAATTAAAGGGGTGTTGGGGGTTATAGTTGATGAAAACCAAAGTGCCTTTATCCCTGGAAGGCAAATTAGTGATAATGTGTTACTTGCTCAGGAGCTTGTAAGGCACTACAAGAGGAAAAAGGGATGTGGTAAGGTGGCTTATAAGATTGACATACAGAAAGCTTATGACACTGTTGATTTGAATTTTCTGAGATTCATTCTTAACAACTTTGGGTTCCCTGGGATCATGGTTAACTGGATTATGGAATGTGTTTCAACAGCATCTTTTTCTATCAATGTCAATGGGAAACTTCATGGGTATTTTCAAGGTAAAAGGGGATTAAGACAGGGGGATCCCTTGTCTCCTTATCTGTTCACTCTTGTGATGGAAGTTCTTAATCTCATCATTAAAAGGAAAATTAGTTGTAATAATGATTTTCAATTTCACTGGAGATGTAAGGAATTACAGATTACTCACCTTTGTTTTGCTGATGACCTTTTACTGTTTTGTAATGCTGATAGCAGGTCTGTTCTTGTTCTTAAAGAAGCTCTTTCTGAATTTAGCAGTGTTTCTGGTCTCATTCCTAATCTGTTGAAAAGTACTGTGTTTTATGGTAGTGTGAATGAGGCTACCAAGCAAGTTTTGAGTTCTATCATGCCTTTTCAAGTTGGTACGCTACCTGTCAGGTATCTTGGTGTTCCTCTTTTGTCTAGTAGGCTGTTATATAAGGATTGCACTTTATTGATTGAGAAAGTTAAAAAGAGATTAAGTAGTTGGAAGAACAAGTTTTTATCTTTTGCTGGCAGGTTGCAGTTAGTGAAATCTGTTTTGTTTTCAATTGGTATTTATTGGACTTCCATGTTTATTCTTCCTGGTAATGTGTTGGATGAAGCTTGAGGGATTGATGAGAAGTTTTTTGTGGAATCAGGAGATTAAAGCTAGGGGTAAGGTTAGAGTTAAATGGCAGAATGTTTGTCAAAGCTGGAAAGCTGGGGGCCTTGGGATTAAATCTTTAACAACTATATATGAATGTTGCTCTTATTGCTAAACATATTTGGAACCTCATTTCAGGTAAGAACTCAATTTGGGTGAAATGGGTTAGTTTTTATTTGGTTGGTGATAGGAACTTTTGGACCTTGCAACCAAAAGATGGTTTGAGTTGGTCATGGAGGAAAATCCTACATTGCAGAAAGATGATAATGCCTCACATTCTCTATGAGGTTGGTTCTGGAAGAAGTTTGAGTGCTTGGCATGATAGATGGCATGAATTGGGGCCACTGGATATGTACATACCAAGAAGAGAAATTTTAAGGGCTGGGTTCTTGGATAATACCTCTGTGCATGAGATTGTGAATGAAAATGGGTGGAAATGGCCCGCTGAGTGGTTTAGTAAGTATCCTGTTTTAAATTGGATACAATGTCCTAGGATCATGGAGGAAAGTGATGATAGGGTTAATTGGATAAGCAGGGATGGGAGCTTGGTGGAGTTTAGTGTTTCAGGGTGTTACAATGATTTGAGTAACATTAAGCCTGATGTTAAATGGGCTCCCAATGTTTGGTTTTCCCATAGAATTCCCAAACATGCTTTTGTTTTATGGATGGCTTTACAATTCAAGCTTCTTACTCAAGATAGACTGGATAGGTGGAGTGGGGGGGATAATTTGAAATGTGTTTTTTGTCAGAATGTTTCTGATAGTCATAACCATCTGTTTTTTTAATGTTATTTTTCTGCTCAGGTTTGGTTGAGATTGAAGAGGAAAGCTAAGATGATGGATGCTCCTGATAATTGGAACCTTGTCAAAAATTATATTAGCTGTTTGCCTAGGAGTAAGTCTATTTGGAATGTTGTTAAGAAACTGACTATTGCTGCTGTGGTGTATTTCATTTGGCAGGAAAGGAATATGAGGCTTTTCCAGAACAAAAACAGACCCTTGGATGTGGTGGAGGGTCTGATTATTGAGGCTGTTAGGCTTAAGTTGAAGGTTACTATGATGAAGTTTTCAACTCAGGTCTTGAATGCTGATGAGGAATGGAAGTTTCTGCCTTTTCATTTATCTAATGAGGTACATATGTAATATTCTTTTCATGGGGTGGGGTATTTGTGTTATGACATTCTTATACTGGTGGTTGGATGATTGGGTGGGATTTCTTGATTGGTCCTCTTTGGGTGGGGGGTCTCTTTGGGGCTTAATCTTTGATGATGGGTTTTACTATAGTGCTTGGGTTGTATTCTGGTGCAGTAATGCATCTCCCCCTCTAAAATTTTTTAATTCTGAGTTATTTTGGTTTTGGGTCACTCTTGTGATGTGGAGTTTTGGTAACATGACTCTCATTGCTTCTGCTATGGATTAGAGGTGGTTAGGTCATTGGTGGCAACAGTGTTGCAAAAACCTATTTGTGGATGATGAGTGGTGTAACTTGAGAGGTAGGATGAACCTTTCCTCTTCAGATTTTTGTATTTTTAGTCCCTCCTCAAGTTGCACTAATCCTTTATTATCACCTGTGTGATGCTGCCTTTTTTGATTTGGTCTTCTTGGTCTCTTTGGTTTCTTTGTGTCTGCCTACTTGGGCTTTGGGTGGGGGGATGTTATGGGATGGAAGGTGGTGGAAAGGATGGGCTCCAAGTAATATGGTGAGATTTGGGGATGGGTTCAGGGGGGATTATGGTACATCTTGCACACAACTCACTTCCTTTGGCAATATTAGAGGGGTGGAGTGTGTGTGGTATGGTGGCATTATAAAGGGAGGAGTGGAGGTGATGAGTGAATTTAGTTGGATTAGGATTTGGGGTGGTGGGAATAACAGGGCCATTACTAATGATGTTGGGTTTTACTATAAAGCTGGGGTAGTAATCTGGTGCATTTGTGCATCATCTCTGTTTCTTTGTCTGGTTCTTTGTTTATTTTTGTTAATAAATGTTTTGAGGCATTTATTGGTTTGTTTATTTTGTTCTGTTGATCATTTGGGCTGCATATGGCTGATGATCAATTCTGCTTCTTATGATTGGTGGTTAGGATGGAAATGGCACTGGTGGTGCATTCACCCTGGAGAAATAAGGTTGGATGATACCATGGGGCTTAGGACATTATCTTCCTCCCCATATTCTTATATTTGTAGCACATGCCCTTGGTATCAAAACCCTTTTGTCCCTCTTATTGTGTCTGCCTTTTTCTTTCCTATTTTTTTGAGTCTTGCCTTCTTTTGGAGGTGGGGTGGGGGGCTGTTGGGTCTAGAGACATTGGAAGGTTGGCTTTTAAAAATGGGTAGAATGACTGGTGAATGCTGCATTAGCTGCAGGGCTGCTCTTTGGATTTTGGTCAGGAAACTTGGTTTTTGGTATTTTGGATGGGTGGTTGAGATGAATATGGACTGGTATAATATTTCTGACCTTGTTTTCAAGCTAACTGAGTATAGGGGCTGGTATCTCAACTGTACCTATGTCTACTACTGTGTCATTGATGTTGTTATCAAGTGTACTGATCATAGAAGCTGGCATAGGATGGAAAATTTGGCTTGTAGACTTGAAAACCCATCTGATGGGGAGGCAAGTCTTATGGTGATCATGTCAGGTGGAAGCTGTTCTGGTATGTTGGTGGGGACTTAAAAGGTTGGTGTTAAGTTCAGTATGTGCAATTTATGGTGGCAGCAGGTTCATGAAGTGAGGATGGGGCTTGAGTTTATGTTCCTAACTGGTTTAAAGTGGAGTAGTGCCTTATCTATATTCTCCTGGAATTTTGGAAAGTGTTAAGTGTAGTGATTTAATGGAGTTTTTTGGCAAAAATGAATACGGTGCTGCTAGTTTATTGATGAACATTAGGGGCATTTGTGGGAATGTTGCCAGTAAGAGTGATGGTTTTCCTGGTATTTGCCACTGCAATATGTCTCTCAGATTAATGATTTTCTCTATTGGGGGGCTATGGATGTTAAGGTTTATTGTGGTTGTTGTGATCAGATGGGTTTTGGGGACTGGTTCCAGTGTGGCTATGAGGAATATTTTGTGGAATGATCTGATTGTGGAGTGGGCTACTTTTTTGGCTGGTCATGTTTTTTGTTTCACATGCAGCTGGTCTTGGAGGTATACTGTTAAAGTTCTGGGCTACTTGTGTTTGAGAAGGAAGATTAGTTGTCTATGCAAGACTCATTTCGTGAAGATTGCTTGGTGGTTATGGAAAGTTGGTTGCATTTTAGATGCGGATAGTAGATGTGTTACCATTTATTGTCATTATGTGTATTGGTTTAGTAGTAGTATGGTTGATTTTTATTTTAGTTGTATTTTGGTTGATAGGTAAGTTGGTTGGTGTTATTTTACCCACTTAACTGTTAAGGTTGGGACGTGTCCAACCTAATGGTTTAAGTGTGTGTTTCTCTTGTACTTTTCTGGTTTCTTTTATTTATTTTGCCGGGCTTTGCCTTTTAAAAAAAAAGGGCTTTCGCCCATGTAATAAATGTGTGAGTTTGTATTTAAACAAACTCACATTCTACTAGCTAAGGTTCGCCGAAATAGACACAAGAGAGACAATGAGAATTCATTACTTGAGAGAGACCATCGAAAGATTTCGGTAACTTAACCGAAAGCAGTGTGCTAGACAGAAATCGAGTTGTAATAGTAATCAACGTTTTGATCAACTAATCATTGGTGTTTATTAACTTTGTTGAGTCGTCGTTTATTATAGCTTCTCATACTTGAATTAATCAATCATCTGGATTCGGGACTCCTGATTGATCATTGATATTGTGTTTGGACTATAATCGATAAATGACGAGGCTTGTGAATTAAATGGCTTTGGGCTCGGGTTATCCATGTTTAGTGATTGGGTGTTAGTTAATTTTTTGTTTGTTCTTGTAAAGTACGGTTTGAGCTAGAGGGGCAAAGGGCTTTGGCCCATGTAATAAATGTGTGAGTTTGTATTTAAACAAACTCACATTCTACTAGCTAAGGTTTGCCGAAATAGACACAAGAGAGACAATGAGAATTCGTGACTTGAGGGAGACCATCGAAAAATTTCGGTAACTTAACCGAAACCAGTGTGCTAGATAGAAATCGAGTTGTAATAGTAATCAACGATTTGATCATCTAATCATAAGTGTTTATTAACTTTATTGATTAATCGTTTCTTATTGCTTCTCATACTTGATTCAATCAATCACTTGCATTTCGCACTCGAGATTGATCATTGATATAGTGTTTGGACTATAATCGAAAAATGATGAGGCTTGTGTATTAAATGGCTTTGAGCTCGGGTTATCCATGTTTAGTGATTGGGTGTTAGTTAATTATTTGTTTGTTCTTGTAAAATACGGTTTGAGCTAGAGGGTCAACGGGCTTTCGCCCATGTAATAAAGGTGTGAGTTTGTATTTAAACAAACTCACATTCTACAAGCTAAGTTTCGCCGAAATAGACACATGAGAGACAATGAGAATTCATGACTTGAGAGAGACCATCGTAAGATTTCGGTAACCTAAACGAAACCAGTGTGCTAGACAGAAATCGAGTTTTAATAGTAATCAACGATTTGATCATCTAATCATAAGTGTATATTAACTTTGTTGATTCATCGTTTATTATAGCTTCTCATACTTGATTTAATCAATCATTTGGATCCGGACTCCTAATTGATTATTGATATAGTGTTTAGACTATAATCGAAAGATGACGAGGCTTGTGTATTAAATGGCTTTGGGCTCGGGTTATCCATGTTTAGTGATTGGGTATTAGTTAATTATTTGTTTGTTCTTGTAAAATACGGTTTGAGCTAGAGGGTCAAAGGGCTTTGGCCCATGTAATAAATGTGTTAGTTTGTATTTAAACAAACTCACATTCTACTAGCTAAGGTTCGCCGAAATAGATACAAGAGAGACAATGAGAATTTGTGACTTGAGGGAGACCAGCGAAAGATTTCGGTAACTTAACCGAAACCAGTGTGCTAGACAGAAATCGAGTTGTAATAGTAATCAACGATTTGATCATGTAATCATAAGTGTTTATTAACTTTATTGATTAATCGTTTATTATTGCTTCTCATACTTGATTCAATCAATCACTTGCATTTCGCACTCGAGATTGATCATTGATATAGTGTTTGGACTATAATCGAAAAATGATGACGCTTGTGTATTAAATGGCTTTGAGCTCGGGTTATCCATGTTTAGTGATTGGGTGTTAGTTAATTTTTTTTGTTCTTGTAAAATACGGTTTGAGCTAGAGGGGCAAAGGGCTTTCGCCCATGTAATAAATGTGTGAGTTTGTATTTCAACAAACTCACATTCTATTAGCTAAGGTTTGCCGAAATAGACACAAGAGAGACAATGAGAATTTATGACTTCAGAGAGACCATCGAAAGATTTCGGTAAGTTAACAAAAAGCACTGTGCTAGACAGAAATCGATTTGTAATAATAATCAACGATTTGATCATCTAATCATAAGTGTTTATTAACTTTGTTGATTCATCGTTTATTATAGCTTCTCATACTTGATTCATTCAATCATCTGGATTACGGACTCCTGATTGATCATTGATATTGTGTTTGGGCTATAATCGATAAATGTTGAGGCTTGTGTATTAAATGGCTTTGGGCTCGGGTTATCCATGTTTAGTGATTGGGTGTTAGTTAATTATTTGTTTGTTCTTGTAAAATACGGTTTGAGCTAGAGGGACAAAGGGCTTTGGCCCATGTAATAAATGTGTGAGTTTGTATTTAAACAAACTCACATTCTACTAGCTAAGTTTCGCCGAAATAGATACAAGAGAGAAAATGAGAATTCATGACTTGAGGGAGACCATCGAAAGATTTCGGTAAGTTAACCGAAACCAGTGTGCTAGACAGAAATCGAGTTGTAATAGTAATCAACGATTTGATCTTCTAATCATAAGTGTTTATTAAATTTATTGATTAATCGTTTATTATTGCTTCTCATACTTGATTCTATCAATCACTTGCATTTCGCACTCGAGATTGATCATTAATATAGTGTTTGGACTATAATCGAAAAATGATGAGGCTTGTGTAGTAAATGGCTTTGAGCTCGGGTTATCCATGTTTAGTGATTAGGTGTTAGTTAATTTTTTTTGTTCTTGTAAAATACGGTTTGATCTAGAGAGGCAAAGGGCTTTCGCCCATGTAATAAATGTGTGAGTTTGTATTTAAACAAACTCACATTCTACTAGCTAAGGTTCGCCGAAATAGACACAAGAGAGACAATGAGAATTCATGACTTGAGAGAGACCATCGAAAGATTTCGGTAAGTTAACCAAAAGCAGTGAGCTAGACAGAAATCGAGTTGTAATAATAATCAAAGATTTGTTCATCTAATCATAAGTGTTTATTAACTTTGTTGATTCATCGTTTATTATAGCTTCTCATACTTGATTCATTCAATCATCTGGATTACGGACTCCTGATTGATCATTGATATTATGTTTGGACTATTATCGATAAATGTTGAGGCTTGTGTATTAAATGGCTTTAGGCTTGGGTTATCCATGTTTAGTGATTGGGTGTTAGTTAATTATTTGTTTGTTCTTGTAAAATATGGTTTGAGCTAGAAAGACAAAGGGCTTTGGCCCATGTAATAAATGTGTGAGTTTGTATTTAAACAAACTCACATTCTACTAGCTAAGTTTCGCCGAAATAGATACAAGAGAGAAAATGAGAATTCATGACTTGAGGGAGACCATCGAAAGATTTCGGTAAGTTAACCGAAACCAGTGTGCTAGACAGAAATCGAGTTGTAATAGTAATCACCGATTTGATCATCTAATCATAAGTGTTTATTAACTTTATTGATTAATCGTTTATTATTGCTTCTCATACTTGATTCAATCAATCACTTGCATTTCGCACTCGAGATTGATCATTGATATAATCGATAAATGTTTGCACTATAATCGAAAAATGATGAGGCTTGTGTATTAAATGGCTTTTTACTCGGGTTATCCATGTTTAGTGATTGGGTGTTAGTTAGTTATTTGTTTGTTCTTGTAAAATACGGTTTGAGCCAGAGGGTCAACGGGCTTTCGCCCATGTAATAAAGGTGTGAGTTTGTATTAAAACAAACTCACATTCTACTAGCTAAGGTTCGCCGAAATAGACACATGAAAGACAATGAGAATTCATGACTTGAGAGAGACCATCGAAAGATTTCGGTAACTTAACCGAAAGCAGTGTGCTAGACAGAAATCGAGTTGTAATAGTAATCAACGATTTGATCATCTAATCATAAGTGTTTATTAACTTTGTTGATTCATCGTTTATTATAGCTTCTCGTACTTGATTCATTCAATCATCTGGATTACGGACTCCTGATTGATCATTGATATTGTGTTTGGACTATAATCGATAAATGTTGAGGCTTGTGTATTAAATGGCTTTGGGCTCGGGTTATCCATGTTTAGTGATTGGGTGTTAGTTAATTATTTGTTTGTTCTTGTAAAATACGGTTTGAGCTAGAGGGTCAAAGGGCTTTCGCCCATGTAATAAATGTGTGAGTTTGTATTTAAACAAACTCACATTCTACTAGCTAAGTTTCGCCGAAATAGATACAAGAGAGACAATGAGAATTCATGACTTGAGGGAGACCATCGAAAGATTTCGGTAAGTTAACCGAAACCAGTGTGCTAGACAGAAATCGAGTTGTAATAGTAATCACCGATTTGATCATCTAATCATAAGTGTTTATTAACTTTATTGATTAATCGTTTATTATTGCTTCTCATACTTGATTCAATCAATCACTTGCATTTCGCACTCGAGATTGATCATTGATATAGTGTTTGGACTATAATCGAAAAATGATGAGGCTTGTGTATTAAATGGCTTTTGACTCGGGTTATCCATGTTTAGTGATTGGGTGTTAGTTAATTATTTGTTTGTTCTTGTAAAATACGGTTTGAGCTAGAGGGTCAACGGGCTTTCGCCCATGTAATAAAGGTGTGAGTTTGTATTTAAACAAACTCACATTCTACTAGCTAAGGTTCGCCGAAATAGACACATGAAAGACAATGAGAATTCATGACTTGAGAGAGACCATCGAAAGATTTCGGTAACTTAACCGAAAGCAGTGTGCTAGACAGAAATCGAGTTGTAATAGTAATCAACGATTTGATCATCTAATCATAAGTGTTTATTAACTTTGTTGATTCATCGTTTATTATAGCTTCTCATACTTGATTCATTCAATCATCTGGATTACGGACTCCTGATTGATCATTGATATTGTGTTTGGACTATAATCGATAAATGTTGAGGCTTGTGTATTAAATGGCTTTGGGCTCGGGTTATCCATGTTTAGTGATTGGGTGTTAGTTAATTATTTGTTTGTTCTTGTAAAATACGGTTTGAGCTAGAGGGTCAAAGGGCTTTCGCCCATGTAATAAATGTGTGAGTTTGTATTTAAACAAACTCACATTCTACTAGCTAAGTTTCGCCGAAATAGATACAAGAGAGACAATGAGAATTCGTGACTTGAGGGAGACCATCGAAAGATTTCGGTAACTTAACCGAAACCAGTGTGCTAGACAGAAATCGAGTTGTAATAGTA
The DNA here is from genome assembly GCA_039602395.1 of Deinandra increscens subsp. villosa. Classification (NCBI taxonomy): domain Eukaryota; kingdom Viridiplantae; phylum Streptophyta; class Magnoliopsida; order Asterales; family Asteraceae; genus Deinandra; species Deinandra increscens. The sequence goes on from JBCNJP010000027.1 coordinate 96,840,043, forward strand.
ATCAACGATTTGATCATCTAATCATAAGTGTTTATTAACTTTGTTGATTAATCGTTTATTATTGCTTCTCATACTTGATTCAATCAATCACTTGCATTTCGCACTCGTGATTGATCATTGATATAGTGTTTGGACTATAATCGAAAAATGATGAGGCTTGTGTATTAAATGGCTTTGGGCTCGGGTTATCCATGTTTAGTGATTGGGTGTTAGTTAATTATTTGTTTGTTCTTGTAAAATACGGTTTGAGCTAGAGGGTCAACGGGCTTTCGCCCATGTAATAAAGGTGTGAGTTTGTATTTAAACAAACTCACATTCTACTAGCTAAGGTTCGCCGAAATAGACACAAGAGAGACAATGAGAATTCATGACTTGAGAGAGACCATCGAAAGATTTCGGTAACTTAACCGAAAGCAGTGTGCTAGACAGAAATCGAGTTGTAATAGTAATCAACGATTTGATCATCTAATCATAAGTGTTTATTAACTTTGTTGATTCATCGTTTATTATAGCTTCTCATACTTGATTCATTCAATCATCTGGATTACGGACTCCTGATTGATCATTGATATTGTGTTTGGACTATAATCGATAAATGTTGAGGCTTGTGTATTAAATGGCTTTGGGCTCGGGTTATCCATGTTTAGTGATTGGGTGTTAGTTAATTATTTGTTTGTTCTTGTAAAATACGGTTTGAGCTAGAGGGTCAAAGGGCTTTCGCCCATGTAATAAATGTGTGAGTTTGTATTTAAACAAACTCACATTCTACTAGCTAAGTTTCGCCGAAATAGATACAAGAGAGACAATGAGAATTCGTGACTTGAGGGAGACCAGCGAAAGATTTCGGTAACTTAACCGAAACCAGTGTGCTAGACAGAAATCGAGTTGTAATAGTAATCAACGATTTGATCATCTAATCATAAGTGTTTATTAACTTTATTGATTAATCGTTTATTATTGCTTCTCATACTTGATTCAATCAATCACTTGCATTTCGCACTCGTGATTGATCATTGATATAGTGTTTGGACTATAATCGAAAAATGATGAGGCTTGTGTATTAAATGGCTTTGAGCTCGGGTTATCCATGTTTAGTGATTGGGTGTTAGTTAATTATTTGTTTGTTCTTGTAAAATACGGTTTGAGCTAGAGGGTCAACGGGCTTTCGCCCATGTAATAAAGGTGTGAGTTTGTATTTAAACAAACTCACATTCTACTAGCTAAGGTTCGCCGAAATAGACACAAGAGAGACAATGAGAATTCATGACTTGAGAGAGACCATCGAAAGATTTCGGTAACTTAACCGAAAGCAGTGTGCTAGACAGAAATCGAGTTGTAATAGTAATCAACGATTTGATCATCTAATCATAAGTGTTTATTAACTTTGTTGATTCATCATTTATTATAGCTTCTCATACTTGATTCATTCAATCATCTGGATTACGGACTCCTGATTGATCATTGATATTGTGTTTGGACTATAATCGATAAATGTTGAGGCTTGTGTATTAAATGGCTTTGGGCTCGGGTTATCCATGTTTAGTGATTGGGTGTTAGTTAATTATTTGTTTGTTCTTGTAAAATACGGTTTGAGCTAGAGGGACAAAGGGCTTTGGCCCATGTAATAAATGTGTGAGTTTGTATTTAAACAATACTCACATTCTACTAGCTAAGTTTCGCCGAAATAGATACAAGAGAGACAATGAGAATTCGTGACTTGAGGGAGACCATCGAAAGATTTCGGTAACTTAACCAAAACCAGTGTGCTAGACAGAAATCGAGTTGTAATAGTAATCAACGATTTGATCATCTAATCATAAGTGTTTATTAACTTTGTTGATTAATCGTTTATTATTGCTTCACATACTTGATTCAATCAATCACTTGCATTTCGCACTCGTGATTGATCATTGATATAGTGTTTGGACTATAATCGAAAAATAATGAGGCTTGTGTATTAAATGGCTTTGGGCTCGGGTTATCCATGTTTAGTGATTGGGTGTTAGTTAATTATTTGTTTGTTCTTGTAAAATACGGTTTGAGCTAGAGGGTCAACGGGCTTTCGCCCATGTAATAAAGGTGTGAGTTTGTATTTAAACAAACTCACATTCTACTAGCTAAGTTTCGCCGAAATAGATACAAGAGAGACAATGAGAATTCGTGACTTGAGGGAGACCATCGAAAGATTTCGGTAACTTAACAGAAACCAATGTGCTAGACAGAAATCGAGTTGTAATAGTAATCAACGATTTGATCATCTAATCATAAGTGTTTATTAACTTTGTTGATTAATCGTTTATTATTGCTTCTCATACTTGATTCAATCAATCACTTGCATTTCGCACTCGTGATTGATCATTGATATAGTGTTTGGACTATAATCGAAAAATAATGAGGCTTGTGTATTAAATGGCTTTGGGCTCGGGTTATCCATGTTTAGTGATTGGGTGTTAGTTAATTATTTGTTTGTTCTTGTAAAGTACGGTTTGAGCTAGAGGGTCAACGGGCTTTCGCCCATGTAATAAAGGTGTGAGTTTGTATTTAAACAAACTCACATTCTACTAGCTAAGGTTCGCCGAAATAGACACATGAGAGACAATGAGAATTCATGACTTGAGAGAGACCATCGAAAGATTTCGGTAACTTAACCGAAAGCAGTGTGCTAGACAGAAATCGAGTTGTAATAGTAATCAACGATTTGATCATCTAATCATAAGTGTATATTAACTTTGTTGATTCATCGTTTATTATAGCTTCTCATACTTGATTCAATCAATCATTTGGATTCCGGACTCCTAATTGATTATTGATATAGTGTTTAGACTATAATCGAAAAAATGACGAGGCTAGTGTATTAAATGGCTTTGGGCTCGGGTTATCCATGTTTAGTGATTGGGTATTAGTTAATTATTTGTTTGTTCTTGTAAAATACGGTTTGAGCTAAAGGGACAAAGGGCTTTGGCCCATGTAATAAATGTGTGAGTTTGTATTTAAACAAACTCACATTCTACTAGCTAAGTTTCGCCGAAATAGATACAAGAGAGAAAATGAGAATTCATGACTTGAGGGAGACCATCGAAAGATTTCGGTAACTTAACCGAAACCAGTGTGCTAGACAGAAATCGAGTTGTAATAGTAATCAACGATTTGATCATCTAATCATAAGTGTTTATTAACTTTATTGATTAATCGTTTATTATTGCTTCTCATACTTGATTCAATCAATCACTTGCATTTCGCACTCGTGATTGATCATTGATATAGTGTTTGGACTATAATCGAAAAATGATGAGGCTTGTGTATTAAATGGCTTTGAGCTCGGGTTATCCATGTTTAGTGATTGGGTGTTAGTTAATTATTTGTTTGTTCTTGTAAAATACGGTTTGAGCTAGAGGGTCAACGGGCTTTCGCCCATGTAATAAAGGTGTGAGTTTGTATTTAAACAAACTCACATTCTACTAGCTAAGGTTCGCCGAAATAGACACAAGAGAGACAATGAGAATTCATGACTTGAGAGAGACCATCGAAAGATTTCGGTAACTTAACCGAAAGCAGTGTGCTAGACAGAAATCGAGTTGTAATAGTAATCAACGATTTGATCATCTAATCATAAGTGTTTATTAACTTTGTTGATTCATCGTTTATTATAGCTTCTCATACTTGATTCATTCAATCATCTGGATTACGGACTCCTGATTGATCATTGATATTGTGTTTGGACTATAATCGATAAATGTTGAGGCTTGTGTATTAAATGGCTTTGGGCTCGGGTTATCCATGTTTAGTGATTGGGTGTTAGTTAATTATTTGTTTGTTCTTGTAAAATACGGTTTGAGCAAGAGGGTCAAAGGGCTTTCGCCCATGTAATAAATGTGTTAGTTTGTATTTAAACAAACTCACATTCTACTAGCTAAGTTTCGCCGAAATAGATACAAGAGAGACAATGACAATTTGTGACTTGAGGGAGACCACCGAAAGATCTCGGTAACTTAACCGAAACCAGTGTGCTAGACAGAAATCGAGTTGTAATAGTAATCAACGATTTGATCATCTAATCGTAAGTGTTTATTAACTTTATTGATTAATCGTTTATTATTGCTTCTCATACTTGATTCAATCAATCACTTGCATTTCGCACTCGTGATTGATCATTGATATAGTGTTTGGACTATAATCGAAAAATGATGAGGCTTGTGTATTAAATGGCTTTGGGCTCGGGTTATCCATGTTTAGTGATTGGGTGTTAGTTAATTATTTTTGTTTGTTCTTGTAAAATACGGTTTGAGCTAGAGAGTCAACGGGCTTTCGCCCATGTAATAAAGGTGTGAGTTTGTATTTAAACAAACTCACATTCTACTAGCTAAGGTTCGCCGAAATAGACACAAGAGAGACAATGAGAATTCATGACTTGAGAGAGACCATCGAAAGATTTCGGTAACTTAACCGAAAGCAGTGTGCTAGACAGAAATCGAGTTGTAGTAGTAATCAACGATTTGATCATCTAATCATAAGTGTTTATTAACTTTGTTGATTCATCGTTTATTATAGCTTCTCATACTTGATTCATTCAATCATCTGGATTCCGGACTCCTGATTGATCATTGATATTGTGTTTGGACTATAATCGATAAATGTTGAGGCTTGTGTATTAAATGGCTTTGGGCTCGGGTTATCCATGTTTAGTGATTGGGTGTTAGTTAATATATTTGTTTGTTCTTGTAAAATACGGTTTGAGCTAGAGGGACAAAGGGCTTTGGCCCATGTAATAAATGTGTGAGTTTGTATTTAAACAAACTCACATTCTACTAGCTAAGTTTCGCCGAAATAGATACAAGAGAGACAATGACAATTCGTGACTTGAGGGAGACCAGCGAAAGATTTCGGTAACTTAACCGAAACCAGTGTGCTAGACAGAAATCGAGTTGTAATAGTAATCAACGATTTGATCATCTAATCGTAAGTGTTTATTAACTTTATTGATTAATCGTTTATTATTGCTTCTCATACTTGATTCAATCAATCACTTGCATTTCGCACTCGTGATTGATCATTGATATAGTGTTTGGACTATAATCGAAAAATGATGAGGCTTGTGTATTAAATGGCTTTGAGCTCGGGTTATCCATGTTTAGTGATTGGGTGTTAGTTAATTATTTTTGTTTGTTCTTGTAAAATACGGTTTGAGCTAGAGGGTCAACGGGCTTTCGCCCATGTAATAAAGGTGTGAGTTTGTATTTAAACAAACTCACATTCTACTAGCTAAGGTTCGCCGAAATAGACACATGAGAGACAATGAGAATTCATGACTTGAGAGAGACCATCGAAAGATTTCGGTAACTTAACCGAAAGCAGTGTGCTAGACAGAAATCGAGTTGTAATAGTAATCAACGATTTGATCATCTAATCATAAGTGTTTATTAACTTTGTTGATTCATCGTTTATTATAGCTTCTCATACTTGATTCATTCAATCATCTGGATTACGGACTCCTGATTGATCATTGATATTGTGTTTGGACTATAATCGATAAATGTTGAAGCTTGTGTATTAAATGGCTTTGGGCTCGGGTTATCCATGTTTAGTGATTGGGTGTTAGTTAATTATTTGTTTGTTCTTGTAAAATACGGTTTGAGCTAGAGGGACAAAGGGCTTTGGCCCATGTAATAAATGTGTGAGTTTGTATTTAAACAAACTCACATTCTACTAGCTAAGTTTCGCCGAAATAGATACAAGAGAGACAATGACAATTCGTGACTTGAGGGAGACCATTGAAAGATTTCGGTAACTTAACCAAAACCAATGTGCTAGACAGAAATCGAGTTGTAATAGTAATCAACGATTTGATCATCTAATCATAAGTGTTTATAAACTTTGTTGATTAATCGATTATTATTGCTTCTCATACTTGATTCAATCAATCACTTGCATTTCGCACTCGTGATTGATCATTGATATAGTGTTTGGACTATAATCGAAAAATGATGAGGCTTGTGTATTAAATGGCTTTGGGCTCGGGTTATCCATGTTTAGTGATTGGGTGTTAGTTAATTATTTGTTTGTTCTTGTAAAATACGGTTTGAGCTAGAGGGTCAACGGGCTTTCGCCCATGTAATAAAGGTGTGAGTTTGTATTTAAACAAACTCACATTCTACTAGCTAAGGTTCGCCGAAATAGACACATGAGAGACAATGAGAATTCATGACTTGAGAGAGACCATCGAAAGATTTCGGTAACTTAACCGAAAGCAGTGTGCTAGACAGAAATCGAGTTGTAATAGTAATCAACGATTTGATCATCAAATCATAAGTGTTTATTAACTTTGTTGATTCATCGTTTATTATAGCTTCTCATACTTGATTCATTCAATCATATGGATTACGGACTCCTGATTGATCATTGATATTGTGTTTGGACTATAATCGATAAATGTTGAGGCTTGTGTATTAAATGGCTTTGGGCTCGGGTTATCCATGTTTAGTGATTGGGTGTTAGTTAATTATTTGTTTGTTCTTGTAAAATACGGTTTGAGCTAGAGGGACAAAGGGCTTTGGCCCATGTAATAAATGTGTGAGTTTGTATTTAAACAAACTCACATTCTACTAGCTAAGTTTCGCCGAAATAGATACAAGAGAGACAATGAGAATTCGTGACTTGAGGGAGACCATTGAAAGATTTCGGTAACTTAACCGAAAGCAGTGTGCTAGACAGAAATCGAGTTGTAATAGTAATCAACGATTTGATCATCTAATCATAAGTGTTTATAAACTTTGTTGATTAATCGTTTATTATTACTTCTCATACTTGATTCAATCAATCACTTGAATTTCGCACTCGTGATTGATCATTGATATAGTGTTTGGACTATAATCGAAAAATAATGAGGCTTGTGTATTAAATGGCTTTGGGCTCGGGTTATCCATGTTTAGTGATTGGGTGTTAGTTAATTATTTGTTTGTTCTTGTAAAATACGGTTTGAGCTAGAGGGTCAACGGGCTTTCGCCCATGTAATAAAGGTGTGAGTTTGTATTTAAACAAACTCACATTCTACTAGCTAAGGTTCGCCGAAATAGACACAAGAGAGACAATGAGAATTCATGACTTGAGAGAGACCATCGAAAGATTTCAGTAACTTAACCGAAAGCAGTGTGCTAGACAGAAATCGAGTTGTAATAGTAATCAACGATTTGATCATCTAATCATAAGTGTTTATTAACTTTGTTGATTCATCGTTTATTATAGCTTCTCATACTTGATTCATTCAATCATATGGATTACGGACTCCTGATTGATCATTGATATTGTGTTTGGACTATAATCAATAAATGTTGAGGCTTGTGTATTAAATGGCTTTGGGCTCAGGTTATCCATGTTTAGTGATTGGGTGTTAGTTAATTATTTGTTTGTTCTTGTAAAATACGGTTTGAGCTAGAGGGACAAAGGGCTTTGGCCCATGTAATAAATGTGTGAGTTTGTATTTAAACAAACTCACATTCTACTAGCTAAGTTTCGCCGAAATAGATACAAGAGGGACAATGACAATTCGTGACTTGAGGGAGACCATTGAAAGATTTCGGTAACTTAACAAAACCAATGTGCTAGACAGAAATCGAGTTGTAATAGTAATCAACGATTTGATCATCTAATCATAAGTGTTTATTAACTTTGTTGATTAATCGTTTATTATTGCTTCTCATACTTGATTCAATCAATCACTTGCATTTCGCACTCGTGATTGATCATTGATATAGTGTTTGGACTATAATCGAAAAATGATGAGGCTTGTGTATTAAATGGCTTTGGGCTCGGGTTATCCATGTTTAGTGATTAGGTGTTAGTTAATTATTTGTTTGTTCTTGTAAAATACGGTTTGAGCTAGAGGGTCAACGGGCTTTCGCCCATGTAATAAAGGTGTGAGTTTGTATTTAAACAAACTCACATTCTACTAGCTAAGGTTCGCCGAAATAGACACATGAGAGACAATGAGAATTCATGACTTGAGAGAGACCATCGAAAGATTTCGGTAACTTAACCGAAAGCAGTGTGCTAGACAGAAATCGAGTTGTAATAGTAATCAACGATTTGATCATCTAATCATAAGTGTTTATTAACTTTGTTGATTCATCGTTTATTATAGCTTCTCATACTTGATTCAATCAATCATTTGGATTCCGGACTCCTGATTGATTATTGATATAGTGTTTAGACTATAATCGAAAAATGACGAGGCTTGTGTATTAAATGGCTTTGGGCTCGGGTTATCCATGTTTAGTGATTGGGTGTTAGTTCAATTATTTGTTTGTTCTTGTAAAATAC
>JBCNJP010000027.1:96848855-96912213 GCA_039602395.1 Deinandra increscens subsp. villosa
ACATAATGGTAATAAATAAATAAACACATAACACATATGGACGGGTTCGGTGATCAACCAAAGGTCGTGGACGTATTCGGCCTAGTTAAGCATTAGTTACTAAGTTAACACTCATAACGTAACTAACGGAAATTGTCTAACGGAAGTTAACCTTGGAATTCTCGGATGTCACAGAACCCGTGGTGGGATATGAATAAGAGAATATTGAAATTGATTAGTAAAGACTACTTGTTGGTTCCCGAAAAACACATGCGGTTATAGTATTTATATATCTGATTATCTCTGAATATTGTGATTATCGTCACGGTAAGGACCTTTGACAAGCGCTTTAAGTATCCTTGGGAACTGGTGATCTTGATAGATCAGATCGAATCGGTGAGTCCATGTGATTGACTTTTGGTCAAGAGGACTCTCCTGTGTTTCCATTAATGGAATTGTGGTAATAAGGTATGAGTAGCATGGTGTGACCATGATACTATGAAGTTGGCATGTCGGTCCGTTTGGTACGAAACCAATTGCAAAATCTTAACACGGAATCATTACGTATATTATGTTGTGTATTTGTGCTACACAACTTGTGTTATAGACCTAAGTTAGGTCCCCTTATGTGTATAAAAGTGACCTTTGCGTTAAGACGCATATAAGGTTCGATGTGATAGGACCGATGGTCGTGATTCTTGAATGTGCCCATTCCAATAAGGCCACAACATTCCCTGTGATAGGGCATATCTTTTGAATCGGCTCCTTAGCATGAAATCCTGCAATTTCTCTTCAGAGAATCTGTGAATGAGATTGACTCGTCCAATTGGTGACTTGTCATAACTATAGGAATCAGTTACTAGATCAGACTATCAGTAAACCTATGGAGGTGAGGCTGATTAATTCCGCATGTTTCACCAAGTGGGGGTGATGGGAAAAGAATGCTGATCGAGAAGAGACAGATGGTTCCTATGGTTTGATGTCAGAGAAATTCCTTCTGGTAACACTACAGAGTGGTGATAAAGTCCGTGTGGTAGTGAAATCACTTAAAGGTATATCGGGCGTTCGTGGCATCATCACTAAATCGGTAATCGTACTGCCTTTGGTTGCATTAGAGTACGATATACGGGACGCCGTATCAAGACCAAGTGATAGCCAATACCACATGATGAAATATTAGTACGAACTGTCAAGTATCAAGTGATAGTAAATCCACGCTAACGACATGTAAGTCCACTGGGTAGTAACATCATTGGAAGACATCACGGGCCACGTGGTGGCACTAATGAGATAGATGTCCCTAGGAGAACATTGTGTGTGATGTGATCCACAAGCGTTAGGTTACTACCCGTCCTTGTAGGTAGGGCGAATTTTAGGACGAAATTCATTTAAGGAGGGGAGAATATAAGGAGGGGAGAATATAACACCTTGTAAATTTTGGTAAATAGTGGGAAAACTTTTTTTTCGATAAAAGAACTGGACTAGATAAGCCCAGTTGGGCCCAATAGGCCCAATACATATACCTGAGTTGTTAAAAGGATTCTAATCATTCATTACGTAATCTAAGATGTTACAGATTGATAAAAGCTAAATTCGAGTGGAAGTAACAAATTACGTTGTTTAATTGATTAACGTGCCGAATAACCGGACGTTATCATAAAAATATTGATTCGAGGAGTTATGACAATAGATATATTAACAAGGATGTTAATACTTCTTAGAAAGTTTGTTTAGACGATTACAAGTGAAGGGTGTGTATGGAAACGCTAAATGACGCTTAACGGGCGTATGTCATCGGTAGTGGCAAAGAGATCATTGAGACAAATTAGGAAATCTGTTAATGACAGACACTTGATCATTGATGATCTGACTATTAGAAAGAATAACCGTAGGAATCGGTGAAAGAAACGGTGAAATTGGTAAACAAGACGGTTACGCGATATTAACCGAAAAGGACATATATAATTATTTGAGATGGTTTCAACGACCCTGCAAAGTTATACATATTTTCCCGAGTATTCACAGATAATAACAGTCATGAATATATATTTGGTTCGTGAAACAGAGATAGACGAGACTTGCGTCGGTTATACGTTGTATACCGTGTTTTACTAAATATTCACCAGATTATAAATTATCTGATGATTTACGCATTCCGAGAATATTTACGAGGCTCATATAATATTTCAGACACATCAAGATTTATCATGTAATATTTACTTAACAATCAATATTTAACATGTTCGGAGATCGCGGTATTATACCAGTTCATTTAAGATTGTACTACACATTAAACCTTAAATATAAATAGGTTATTAACCTATTTTCTTTTCACTCTACACCCAAATACACACACACACACACACATGTGTGTGTCGAGAGAGAAAGAAGAGAGCCGAGGCTCTCCCTCCCGATTTTCCGGCGAGCCGGATTCCGGCCGACAGCGGCGGTTCAGCGACGGCCGACCGTTTTCTCGAGCTCATCTTCTTCCTCTCTTCTTCCTGGCAGTTTCCCCCTTATTCCCGAGTTCGAAGCTGGTCGCGAAAGGCAGAGACTGTGGCAGCAGCCGCTCTCCGGCAAGCTTGCGGCGGCGGAGGTCGTGGCTTCTAGCCGACCTCCTCCCTTTTCCCCTTATCTCGACCATGTTTCCGGAGTTTTAGATGGTCCGAAACACCCCCAGAATCAGTGACAGCCGCAGAGACGGCTAGGGTTTAGCTCAGCGGCGGCGGTGCCTCCCTTCTTTAAGTTTTCCGGCGGTAACGACGGTATGGGTTTTAACCCTCACATTCTTTTTGCTTTCTACTTTTTTTCATCCTAAGACACTGATCTATTCATGCATGTACAGATCTGAGTTGTGTGGTGATGTTATGATGATGATTGTGGTGGTTTTGCGGCGGTGGTAGCTCGACCGGCGGCGGCCATTGCCTTCGGCCGCCGGAAATGGATCTAATGATGATGATGATGAGGTGATGTTTGGCTTGAAAAGGGATGTAGAGATGATTTGTGGTGTTTGGATGTGAGTTTTGTTAGAAATGAGTCAACTCGACACCGAGTCAACCGAGTCGACTCAGTAAATGAATCTGGTCACTATTTTTGATGGGTCAAACAATGTCAAATTTAAAAACCGAGCTTACAGTATTGTTCGTAACGAAAAATCTTACGGGATAGACTACTTATTCACTAATTTTGGTGTTGGGTCAGAGAAGTCAAAGAAAGTGAACCCGGGTCAAACCACGTCACTTCTTATCAACGGTTTTTGTGGGTCAAATGAGGTCAAACCAGAAAATCGAGCATGGATTATTACTCGTGGTGAAATTCTAATTGGAATGGACTACTCGCTCGTTAAATTCGGAGATGTCTAGCACTTTTCGGTTAACCGGGTTCGTATCTGCGTACCGACCGGAAGGTATAACTGTGCTCATTATCTCATTATCGTTATGATGATATTATGTACACGTCGTGTGAGGAACGTTCTGTCAAATAGAATTATTATTGTATATAAAACGACGATAACAAGAAAAAAAAATATATAAAGTGTTTATTACAATTTTATGTGATAAACTTATGATTTCATGATCAACAAAATTATGATCTTATGATGACAAAGCCTTGATTTTATAAAGGTTATGATTTTATATAAATCAAAATTAAACAAAGACGGGATATTTTGTAAACATATATGTTAACCGGTCTTAGAGATTATATATATAAGCCATGATTCTATGTAATAAAAACTATGATTTCATGTGAGATAAAACTTATCATTTTATGTAAGTTTATATAAATAAAGGTATGGTTTTCTGTTAACAAAAGTTATGATTTGTTAGTGCAAAATATGTGTGACGTGTGTGTATTTCAGTTAGTACAGTTAGTTGTTTGTTAGAATTGTTAATTCTTGTATTGGGTAGTTATTGTCATTATCCAATAGTTGAGGGTTGGTTTATCAAACCAACAAATTAATAATAAAGTGCTCGTGGCTAGCAGATCAGCGAATGGAGAAGCAGCCGAACCTTGTGTTTGGCAATCACAATCTGCCTCCGAACCTAGAGTTCGGCACTCTAATGGATCTGATATATATATTATGTTTGGAGTTCGGACAGAAGTGATCACCTCCATAACCGTTTTACCCGAGATCGATTTCTAGAAGAGGAGTTTTTGATCTTGAATCTTTGAGAGTTTTGTGTATTAGATCATGATTAGATGCTATAAACGAGTCCAAAACATGTAAACATCGATCAATTCGTGCTATAAACTGAGTTTAAATTACTTGATTCGTGTTCTTCGTTTCGGTTATTTTCGGTGTTGTTTCGGTCCAAATTCGGTGTACAAATCACTAGATCCGACATTCTATGAGTTTTCAATTCCCTTGACGTGTGCTGTATCACATCTTCAAACACTTTGAATCTTGTTGTTAGTTGATGTAGGGTAGACATGGCTGGGACAGGACTAAGTCAACTGAACCATTTCTGAAAGTGATAAACTCTTTGACACCTTCATAACCATGCTTGCAATCCATTCTGAGATCTTTATCTGAAAGACTTTGATGATTTCAACCTGCAGCCTTTAGAAGACAAAAGTGTGGTTTCTCTTTTCCAAACATAACTTTAATCTTGGAAACAAAACTCCCCTTTGGAGAAACCAAGACATTTAATTTTGAAAATTTGTTGTATCCCGTGTCGATCAGATCAAAAACAAAGGAGAAAGAAATTTTTTTTGGATTTTACAAAGTTTATATCAAAACACACTGAAAATCTTTTTGATTTTTCATAAACTGAAACATAAATGCAATATAGTATTAAACTCTATTTTTGTTTTTGGTGAGAAAGATCACAACATGAGATCATATCAGAAATAACGCATCGTACACACTGCAATTTCAAAATACTAAGCATGCAAGCCAAGCTGACTGAGAATAAAACCATTTGGTTTATTTCAGCTAATGCAGGTCATTATCTATAGCTTTCTGATATGAAATTTAGTGTATTTATCGAGCATTGATAACATGGTACCCACACAATCAGGAATACTGGCAATCCGCTTTTTTCATATTTTTGTATTTTTCTTTTATTCAAGCCAAGTTACTCGCAGCAGATTTCTCATACTGATATTGTAAACTTGCTTATACAGAATCAAATGCCACAGAGATATCAAGTTCATGGTGTTTCTTGCAAAAAGAAAGCAGAACCCTAAACAAACAACAATCAGGTCGGCCGGTAGGCACGCAGAGAAAGTCCGATTGTTTAGGAAAATAAGAAATGTAAAATAAAGCAGAAGTTGTATAATCCAACAACAATCAGGTCGGTACTCACGTACACGCAGAGAAAGTCCGATGGATTATACGAAACACCAAAAAAAAATAACGCAGAACGTCAAACGAACAACAATCAGGTCGATCTTTCGATACGCAGAGAAAGTCCGATCGTTTGACAAAATAAAGAAAATCAAACAAGTTGAAATCTTTCAAAATAAAGCAAGTGTACACCAGAACATCTCTTTATTCTATTTTTGGTATTTTCTCATTTTATTTTGCCAGATATGCACAGTACCCATCATGATTTGTAACCATAATTATCAAGCAAGCATTATCTTTATATCATACTCGCATATATCAGACTACTCAGCACATTCAGTCAAGTCAAGCAAATACCTACAGCCTTTCTTTCTACTAAATGCATGGCAGATAACGTATGCTAATGTACCATCATTTCTCACATGGTTGGATCAATTTCTCTTTTTGAGATATTTCTCACATGGTTGGATCAATTTCTCTTTTTGAGATTTTTTCATTTTTTTAGTATTTTTCATAAAGGAAACAAACATCACACTATTTTTGTGTTTTTCAAATATTCTCCCCCTAAAATTCAACAAACTCTATTTTTGAATTTTCCAAAAATTTCACCCCTAAAGATATGAAAGAAAGTAAAAGAAAAGAAAATAAAAGTGATTGACCAACACGGATACCTTGGATTTTTAGATTTTGAAAAATCATTTTTCTCAAAAATGTTTATGAAATATCAACTCTGTTAAGCGCTAACTTAGGCAAAATACTCCACTATCAGCAAATTTGCAATCACTAATAGGTCTTCTTGAAGTACCTGCACACAACCTCAAACAACTTTTAGTTAAATACGGGAACCCAAACCGGCTTGGGTCGTCCCGTATCCTCAACAAAATCGTTTCCCGCCAAGGTTGCCATTTTCTGTTTCCAAGAACGAAATGGTTTAGACGATTTCGCCCGATGCGAATCAGAACCATTGACATGCCGTGACAAGTTGGAAACAATATTTAACAACTCACCAACTAACATTTTCTCAGGTTTTGGATGACGTTGGTGATGTTGTCTAGGCCCATAGTAAGAAAGATCATTTGAGTAAGGCATTTTAAACTCATTTTGGAAAAATTGTTTTGGTTTTGAAAACTGTGGTGACCAATCATCATAATTTGAGGTTTTACCAACAACCGACTTCTTATGAGCTGGTTTTCGTTGGTTTTGCTGAATTTGTCTAAGAGGTACCTCATTGAGAATCATCGAATCGGAGGATGGTGATCGATATGAACCACATGAAAACCTTTTCCGAGTAGCACAATCACGAATCACATGTCCCGTCTTGTTGCAGTAAAAGCAAGCTCTCCTATCAACCGACTTAGGAGATGACATGGATTCTGTTGACATTGTAGAATGTTGAGAAGAATCACTCTCTAGACTCTCTAACTTAGAATTTGTTGATAGAAAATCAGCATCAGGTTCACACAAGATATGATTCTCAAGTGGAATCTCCTTTTCTTTTTGAACCTTGATATCCTCCACAATTTCTTCTATCTCAAACACATCTTGGAGATCATTTCCAACATTCACATTCTCGTCTTTGCTTTCATATCCCAGACCACCATTCTTTTTAGATTTATCTGGTACCGACTTAGGCTTCTCATGACCTTGTGAAGCAAGTCGAGAAAACTCATCCTTGATGGCATTTAAATCATTTTTATTGGAAAGCAAAGATTCATCAATCACAATCTCCGAAAATTTGTTGACTTTCACTTTTCCTGAATTTCCGTCAAAAACCTTTTCCTTATCAAGCAATATGGAACTTGAAACAAATTTAGTTCTCTTGTTAGCATCAAAATTCTCTTCATTTTTCTTCTGCGACTTTGACTTTTTCTTCTCAGAAGAATTATCAGCAAACTTTGAATAATCATGAACTTCTTCCGTTACTTTCAAAGTATTGATAGAATTTTCAATAACCACAGGAGGTGGAACATTTTTTAGAATACCATCACCAAAAATCTGTTGAAAATTCTCCTTTTTGCACAAAAAATTTGTGAAAGACGATGAATTATTGAGATTATGCAACTGTCTTTTGAAACCACGAACCTCAATCTTCATGTCTGCAATTTTCTTTTGCGCTTCAGCCAACTCTTTTTGTGTTGCAAGAAGTTCTTCTGTTGTTCTATTCAGAGTAAACTTTTCTCTCCTTAACTGATCATGAGCATCATATGTTTCTTGAACAACCTTTTCCCATTTCTGTTTATAAATCTCAATATTCTGCTTCAAAAGCTTGTTTTCACAGAGCAATTCAGTTTTAGCATCTAACAGCTTCGTTTTGTCCTCTTGATGATTTAATTCTTTAGCAGTAAGATCAACAACTTCCTTTTCTAGACCTTCAAGTTTGATTTTTGATTTTGCAAACAAATCATCAAAAGCTGCTGCCATATCACCTGCTTCTTTCTTCCATTTCTCAACTTTCGTTATCAAATCATCATCAACTTCCTTTATCAAATCATCATTTGCTTCAGTCAGCTTTGAAACTTTTGCAATCAACTCAGCATTCTCATGCTTAAGCTTCAATTCATTCTCAGCAGCTTCACGTTTTGAAGAACCATCTTTTTGAAGTTCTTCAATTGGAATGTCTTTGTTTTTGTGAACCTGGACATCCTCAAACACTTTTCCTATCTGGATCTTCTCCTTGTCATTTTGAATACCATTGACAAGTCTATCTATTTTCTGAAGAATATTGTTCTCTTTCAATGCAATCCTTTCAGATAATGTCAATGATATGTCAGAAGATGACTCCCTAATTGGAAATGTGTTTTGTTCTTGATAACTGTCAAGTTTGGTAGTATATTCAGTACACGTTTTTGTCAGAATCTTACAATTTGCACAAGATTCAAATTCCTCAGTGTCAATCTTCTTTCTGGATTTATTCATTTCAGCATATTCCTGAGCAAGAGCATCACATAGCACTTTAGAATTCTTGCAAGTCTTGAATTGAAACAGTAATTCTTTTGACAATGCCATTGTGAGAATTTCATAAGCTTTTAATTCTCTTTCATAACATTCCCTCTCCTCAAATGAAAGATCTCTCTGCATTTTAGGTACCCCATTAGAATAAGTTGGGTAAGTAAACTCTTTCTCCATTGAAATCCACAAATCTTCATCCACTTTATCAACATATGCTTTAAAACTTGTTACCCAACTAGGATAATCCTCAAGCTTTACCAATTTTGGCACATTCTGATGTTCACGGGCACTAAAAGCATCAATTTCATTCATTTTGAAAGTTTATAAAATTCTGCTTCAACAAACCTAATGAACAATTTCAAAAATATTTTTGAATTTTTTTTTTAATAGTTTCTTTCAAAAAAAAAATATTTGAAAGACAAAATGTTTATGTTTTTTTTTTAAGAAAAGAAACTAATCAACGAAAAAATAACAAGGTAAAAAAAAAACAAATGTGTTTATGTTCGTTAACCGATTCAATAAACACAAAAATAAATTTTGCGTTCACAAATCAATTCAACAAACACAAAACTTTGTGTAATTTTTTTAAGTTTGTTATTTAAAACTAGTGGATTTTTTTTTTAAAAAAATTGTTTTATCTTGTTTTTTTTTATTGTTTAAAACTTGTGTTTGTTGATTAAATTTTTTTAAAGTATGAAATTTATTTAAACACTATTTGAAACTAGAGGGTTTATAGTGAAACTATACAAAGAAAACAAAATAGTCGGGTTTTTTTTTTCTCTTTTACTTCTCCGGCGAAGCAACACAAATTCCGGCCGCCAAATCTGAATTTTCCGGCGAAGCAAACCCAAAACAACAATCAACTTCAAAATTGCATATCTCACTCGTTTTTGAACCAAAATTGAATCTGAAAGTTGCTGTAAACTCGTGAGATCGAGAGGATTCAAACTAGCACCATTGTTGCTAGGTTTTGAGTTGGTTTAAACCCCGAACGAAATAGCTCCGACGAATGAACAAGGTGGTGAAATCGTGATCTTCTCAAATCGACACCAAAACAGAAACGGATCGTTGCATTAGCTTTGTATCATCGAAAGGAGTGTGTAGCAACCAAAATCACCTGAAACGATCAAGTATTTGAAGATTTGCCATTGATGAAGCTCAAGAACACGTTAAAGTCCCTGTGATTTTGC
Source organism: Deinandra increscens subsp. villosa (assembly GCA_039602395.1). Taxonomy (NCBI): domain Eukaryota; kingdom Viridiplantae; phylum Streptophyta; class Magnoliopsida; order Asterales; family Asteraceae; genus Deinandra; species Deinandra increscens. The sequence continues at coordinate 96,858,264 of JBCNJP010000027.1, forward strand.
GAATCAGATCAAATGTTAACCATTCTCGACGAATCACTTGCAATAGCTTCGTAATAACATTTAAAAACGAAAGGGACTGGTTAGAATCACCAAATATCAACAGATTAGTTGAATTTACGAATCAAAGTTCGTGCAGTTTGACTAGCAAAAGTCAAACTCGGCGATTTTACTCAAATTAGCACAGATTTTCGATCGGAATTGGTGTAGAATCACGCCTGGATTGCTCTGATACCAATTGAAAACTCATAGAGCGTCGGATCTAGTGATTTGTACACCGAATTTGGACCGAAAGATGATCGAAAACTCAATAACGCAACTATGTAAATAAACTCAGTTTATAGCTCGAATTAATCAAAAGATTACATGTAATGGACTCGATTGTAGCTCCTAATCACTGATCTAAACAAGTTCTTTCATGAAAAACAAAATCAAAAACTCCTCACTCTAGAATCGGATCTCAGGGAAACGGTTATGGGAGCTTCTATGCTGCTCCGAACCTTCAAAACATATATATAAGTGATCCAATTTGTGAGGGCCGAACTTGAGGTTCGGCCTCCCTTCGGTTGCTTCTCGGATCAAGGTCGGATGTATATCGGACCTCCGATGATCTGCTAGCCATGTACACTTTATGATAAACTTGTTGGTTTGATAAACCAACCCTTCACTTTATTATATTGACACAAACTACCCTCTAACTTGATTTAACTATTCTAACTATCTCAACTAACGACACTAACTGGAATACACACACGTCACACATATTTTGCACCAACATGATTTCATGTGAACTATAAGACGGAAAAATATATAAAACCTATGATTTTATCTGAAATATGAACGGGTAAACTTAGGCTAAAAAACTACGATTTTATGTGAAACGTAAATGGATAAACCTATATCTAAAAAGATATGATTTTATATCAATCATAAACGGATTGGTATATATAAAAGTTATGATTTTATATAATATTTAAAGTATTATAAAACATAAACCCGATCCAGACTCGAGTGATATAGTTTAAATTAGATAATCTGTCAAACAGGCCACACGACCGTATTGCCACTAAAGACATACGATCGTGTTCTTCAGGAGCTGTTTATTTAGAGATTAACAGATTAAATTTGATCATAACCGGGTTTAGGCTATACGACTGTATTTGGACATCTGGTCGTATTGGGACCTTAATCTATGGACATATCGTATCGTTTAAGGCGCGAAGCACAACCGAGCCTAACCAGTATTATTACTGTGTTAAATTTAGAAGTACTTATACTTGTTTAGGTTATTGGATTCTCCAAGCTTAACATGACGTTAAGCCTTGTCTAGGCATTGCATCTCTGACATCTGTGGATTGTACGCAATCCTATCCGTATGACTTTGTATTTCGAAGATCTGTGAGTCCTCTGACTTCCCTCATGTTATTTTACTTTTTGAGATAATACTTCTGTTCTGATGTATCTGTTATATTTGTTATGAATATCTTGTCGAACACTGTGAGTCGGAATGCCCTGTATGGGTCATTAGAGGCTTTCTGGTCATTAAGGTTCAGACCAAAAGACATATAAGGGATTATAGCGGCCGTTATAGTTCAACGATCCATATTCACCCGGATCCTCTAATATTAACTTATTAGGGGGAATATGTACTTATATGCTGAAATTAAAATCTACTCGCAAAGGGTGTACGGATACGCGCAATGTGCCTGTGGAGTATCTGAGTGTTGACCTTGGATGCGACTTGATGATTCATAATCAGCATATGATTTGAAAACTGTTAATGTGATGATGGTAGTTAAGACTCACCAACAACGTTTGTTGTTGACTCTGTGTTGACTTATGTTGCAGGTAAGTGTGTCCAGGTGAAGACGTATTTGTGCAGGATCGTTGGGGTGTTAGTTGTGGCTATCTGTTAGAGCTTTGTACAATTTAACCATCGTACGTCTATTGTTCAGTGCATGTTATGACTACAGTTCCTTGATATATGTATCATTTGTTTGTTCGGTCCTGGGTCTATCTGGGGCTACCGATTCCATTAGGTCGTCTATGAGGTGCCTAGTGCATCCTCGGTTAGAGTCGATCTAAGGTTTCTCTGTGAGGACTGGACGTCCGTATTTTTTCTATGTTTTACTATGTAAATTAAACTGTTGGTGCCTAGTGAAATGATACGGACATCCGGTAACACACCCTCCCCCGCACCTGGCAGGGGGCGGCGGAGGGGGGGGGGGGTGTGACAATTTGTATCTAAGACATCTTCAGAGTTAGCCTCAAGAACAGAAAAGTCATCATCTTCTGATTCTTCTTCATCAATCAACGTGCTAACTGCTGGTGGTTCAGTTTCCGTGACAGTCGCATATACTTCTTGTGTTGCAAAAGAGGGATTTTTCTTCAGCCGCTTCTTCTCCATTTTAAGTTAGTAGTTTTTCAGTTGTAATTTTATAGATCAATGTATTAATGGAATCATAACCTTTGGATTATGTATGTAATTGTGTTTGTTAAAGCAGCAGTTGATTTTGTTTGTTTATTTTTGACTTTTATTGACTCTGGTTTGGTCAAAGAGAGGAGACCTGCATGCACAATCAAAAAAAGGAAACACTTGACTCAAAATTAAGATCCATAATTATATATATTCCAGAATACATAAAGAAAAAAAACAAATATTGTTGATACTGTAGTTTGCTAAGATTCAAAAACATTACAATGATGATCAATTAACCGTTGTTTTTTCGTAATATCATTCCAGTACAGTCAGCTCTATGGTAAACATTGTGACGTGCATCTACGGATGGCAATACATTATCGTTGTGAGGAAAAACTACCGTACTAAATTCTTCATTGGCATCGTCTTCATAATAATCTCTGTAATTTCTGGGAGGTGTCATAAAGACAATATGCAGTTTTTTATCCAGCTGGTCTTTGACGTAAAACAACTGTTGTGCTTGTGACGCGAAAATGAACGGGTCCTCCTTGTGACCTAGTCTTTTAAGGTTGACCAAAGTGTAACCAAGACTATCTTTTTTGACCCCCTGTGTATTCTCAACCCAGTCGCACATAAATAGAGGGATGGTTTTAATATGGTAATCTAGTAGCCATATCTCTTTTAAAACCCCATAGTAAGGTTTTTTTCCATAGGTTAAGACCTCGTTAGAGATGTGCATGTCATTTACCTCTACACCAACCCCGCTGTTCTGGTAAACCCTACCGTCTCGAGATTTTGTACGAAATTAATAGCCATTGATGTCATATACTTCATATTTCCTCACGCTTCTGTGCGGACCATGTGAAATCCACCTAACGGTCTCTGATATAGTTTCTGGGGACTCCGCCATCTCCTTTTCAACCTGAAATTCATAGTAGGTTCATCAGGAGAGTTCATTAGGAATAGGAAGATTATAGCTCTTCCAAAAATAAAATAAAGTTGTTCCGGACAACTCAGGTCAGTTATTCCGGAAAGTTACAGTTCATCCGGAATTAAAACTATAAGAAAAATAGTTTCAGTTCACCAGGAAGGTTATAGTTCATCCGGATAGAAAATAGAGTTATTCCGGACAACTCAGGTCAGTTCTTCTGGAAAGTTACAGTTCATCCGGAATTAAAACTATAAGAAAAATAGTTTCAGTTCACCAGGAAGGTTATAGTTCATCCGGATAGAAAATAGAGTTATCCCGGACAACTCAGGTCAATTGTTCCGGAAAGTTACAGTTCATCCGGAATTAAAACTATAAGAAAATAGTTTCAGTTCACCAGGAAGGTTATAGTTCATCCGGATAGAAAATAGAGTTGTTCCGGACAACTCAGGTCAGTTGTTCAGGAAAGTTACAGTTCATCCGGAATTAAAACAATAAGCAAATTTAGCTGACCTTGTTGCGTAACCATTTACCAAATGTTGTGCTCTGCTTCTTAGTCAGGTCATTTAGTCTACTACCAGGATGTTCCTTTTCCAAAAATTTCATGTGTTCTCTGCAATTACATGAATTGAAGTTATCTATAAAAGTTTATAATTAATTAAACAGATAAAAAAAGGTTAATAATCTAAATTACTTACTCGATATAATGCTCAATTTCAGGCGTATTTAGCAACACAAATAAATGCGCTTTCGATAGGAGCTCTGGAGAGACTTCAACTGATCTACCAGCTGACCCAGGACTTCCATCCGCACTGCTATGCTTTTTAGTTGGAACACCAATAGTTGTGATGTTTTTTTAGTATTCGCTGAGAAACTCAATCGTTTCTTCTACAATGTTCTCCTCAGCAATGCACCCTTCTGGATAAGTTTTGTTTCTCACGTGGCCCTTAATTACCTTCATACACCTTTCAAATGGATACATCCATCGAAAGCATATTGGGCCACATAATTTTACCTCCCTAGTAAGGTGCACCGTCAAATGAAGCATAACATCAAAAAATGATGGCGGGAAATATTTCTCAAGCAGGCATAGTGTGACACAAAGATCTGCTTGCAATTTTTCTAGCTCTTCGACGTTGATCTCTTTGCTGCATATTGATTTGAAAAAAAAACAGAGCCTTATAATAGCATATCTTGTCGGTTCAGGCATGACTGACCGAATTGCAATTGGCAGAAACTGTTGCATCAGCATATGATAGTCATGTGACTTGAGCCCCACAAGTTTCTTGTCCTTTAGACTAACCAAACTATAAAAGTTAGAACAATAGCCTTGTGGAACCTTCAAGTTATACAACGTGTCACAAAACTTTTCCTTTTCATCTTTTTGTAACGTGTAACACGCTGCAGGAAGTACTATGTTGTTCTTGTTCTGTTTAGGCTGCAACTCTGGTCTTAACCCCAAAAAGTTCAGATCCTTTCTCGCATTCAGTCCATCCTTCGTCTTTCCGGGAAGGTTGAGCAGAGTTCCAACAAGACTCTCAGCCACATTCTTTTCAATATGCATGAAATCAATGCAATGTTGGACACTATTATGCCTCCAGTATCTAAGTCTTCGAAACCATATATTGAATTTCTTCCAATATGGTGGCTTCTCTTTGTTCTTTCTTTTTCTCTTATCAATCTTCCTCCCCCTCTTCCGGTTGAGGTCTCTGGGATTTCTGAATCAGTACACCTTAATCCCTTTCCCCATTTGTTCCTGATAAGTTGAACTTCTTCGTATATCTGTTCTCCGGTCATAGGATCAGCAGCAACTTCCAACTCTTGTTTACCATTGAAGGCCTCGGTTTGCTTTCGGAAGGCATGCGTATATGGTAGATATCTTCTGTGACCAGCATAACACTGCTTGGCTGAAAAAGGAAGCCTAATGCATTTAGTTTCTTCCCGACATACCACACAACCACGGAATCCACTGTATGGGCAACCACAAAGTGTACCAAGTGCAGGGTAGTCATTAATCGTCCATAAAACAACTGCACGCATAGTAAACTGTTCTTGCGCATACGCATCATATGTTTCCACACCTGCCTCGAATAACAGCTCTAAGTCATCAATTAATGGTTCCAAAAACACATCAATATCGTTTCCAGGCGCTCCCGATATTAATAACGAAAGCATGATGAACTTTCTTTTCATACACAACCATGGTGGAAGGTTGTAAATGACAGATAGAACCGGCCACACACTGTGATTTCTGTTACCTCTATTTACGTCGACCCCATCAGTTGAAATGCCAAGACGAAGACTTCTAGGATCGTCAGCGATTTCGGGATATTTTTCATCGATGGCTTTCCATGCCGGTGAATCGGATGGGTGTCGTAACACACCGGGTGTTTTGGAACTGGTGGCATGCCATCTTAGATCCTCCGCTGTGGTTTTCACTTGAAATAGTCGTTTCAATCTTGGAATGATGGGGAAATACCACATTACCTTTGCAGGAGTATTGTCGTATAGTTTCTTAGTCCTCTCATCCACCTTCCACCTGGACTCACCACAAGTTGGACATACAGTTAGGTCCTTGTTCTCCTTCCTGTACAGAATACAATCATTGATACACACATGTATCTTGGTGTACCCTGCACCCATTGACTTCAAAATCTTCTTGGCCTCATATGTATTCTTCACAATCTCATTACCTTCAGGTAGCATCTGTTTCAGCAAAACTAAAAGTTCATTAAAAAATTTATCTGATCCTCCATGCTTAGTCTTCAAGTTCAGTAGTTGAACCAAGGCAGATAACTTTGTGAAGGTATGGCATCCTTCATACAGGGGCTTCTCAGCATCCATGAGTCGTTCTTGAAACTTCTCATGGCCCTCATCGAAATTTTCTTCAGTAGCTCTAACCATTTTTATTGTTTCGGCTGCATCCAATGGAACTCCGGAATCGAAAAATGATTCCGTGTGAAGCTCCTCTCCTGCGAGCTCGTCTATCTCTCCATGTTTAATCCACCTTCTATAAGTCTGATCGAATCCCTTTGAAAATAAATGAAATTCTACATCATCAACCTTAAAAGAGTAATGGTTTAGACAATTAACACAGGGACATGGAATTTCATTACTCTCCAAATTGGTAACTGCAAACAATAAGAATGATTTAACTCCATCGGCATATGATTGCGTGGTTCTACTGGTTTTCATCCAAGACTTATCCATGTTTGTTTTGCTAACAGATACAACAACAAATTAAGATGATTAAAAACGATCAATACTAAAAATCCTTTTCAATAATCTTTACTGTGAACCTGTTTATTGGAGAAGTAATAGGACGGAGGGAAAATTTTGTCGATTGATTAGTGAAATTTTCAATTGAGTTCGCTCTAATTTACCCCGCCTCTTTTAAAATTTAGCGGGCCCAGTTAGAATCATATTTAAATAAATTAAAACGAAAATTACTCTTGATCCTGAGAAACTCTAGTTCATCCGGTTCTATTACTGAATAACTCTTTATAATCCTGAAGAACTCTAGTTCATCTTCCCTCAATCCTCATGAACTCAGTGGGTAATTTTGACTTTCTTCGTTTAATTTTGACTTGTTAATTTGATTTTTGAGATCGTGTGACAGTAATTTCGGATAATTTCAGATCGTGTGATTAAAATATTAGTGGTTTTTTGATATCGTGTAGGAATTTCTGTTGGAGAACGTGTGAAAATAACTTTTGTAGGATAACCAAAAGTCCAACAATTATAATGTGCAGTCCTCATGAACTCAGTGGGTAATTTTGAAATTAATCAAATAAGACCTATGGTATACTCTAGTGATTACACATCTGATAAGACGCATACTCAAGTGATTTGCACATATAACCATACCACTTGATCAGTAATGAGAAACTTCTCACCTCCAACATCAAAACCTTTTCAAAATCCTTATCAAACCTTTTCTCAAAATCCTTAACAAACCCTTTCTCAAAACACTCAAATCCTTCTGAAAATGGCAAGCTTGAAAGAATTAGTTGAACATTATTTGCAGATAAAGATTGTTGCTACCCTGGACAGGTACGAGGTGATTATCAGGGCAGAGAGACAGAGTGTCTTAGACGGGATGGCCCTGCTCAACCAGGTACTTACAGAGCCACCAAGTCCATCAAGATACCAGATGGCTACTTTTCTGGTAGAAGAGATACGCGTCTCCGATGCCAGACTTCAAATGTTGGTTCAACAGAGGCAAGAAGCAATGAGTAGGCATTTGGAGTTGATGGAGGAGTTGGAATCTAGGTTCCCGTGAACCTCAACCCGCAACTGCTCTGTTTTTTTTTTTAGGAATGAACATGTAAATTAGGAAACAATTTTGTGTATGGAATTGGAATCAGTAGTATGAAATCCACTTATTGTTATATACTTGTTTATCTATTTTTGTTTATTAAATCAATCTGTTAAACAAAAACCCTAATCCTCGAAAACAGAGACGATCAACAATTGCAATCCGATCAACAACTCATGCAGAGACGATCAAAAACCCTAAACACAAAAAAACAGAACGCCCATTTCCGATTGAAAGATGGAATTTTCATTTTCAAAATTAGAAAACTAGAAAACATGTTCAAATCAACTGTTTTCTATCTCTACATTACATTAGATTTCCGTCGACGATGCGTTGGAGCAGACGGCGACGGAGGTAACGGAGGAGAGGTCGAGCGGTTGTGCGTATAAACCCTAGAAAATGAACGCCCATTTTCTTTTGTATATATTTGGAAAACGAAAATATAAAACAGAAAACAGTAAAAAAGGTGTTTTCCATTTTTAGTTAAAATTTAGAAAACACTATTTTCTGTTTTCCTAGAAAACAGTAAAAAAAGGTGTTTTCCATTTTTAGTTAAAATTCATAAAACACTATTTTCTGTTTTCCTTGTTTTCTTGGAAAACAGAAATGGAAAACACCCCCTGTTTTCCACAACTAAACGCCCCCTTAAATTTTGGGGAATTATAATTCTAAATAAATTATATAAAAAGATTTAAGATAAAAATTAAATAATGGGTCAATTTGGGGTCAAATGGGTCAATTTGATGTGTTTAGGACCAATGAGTCCCAATAAGGTGTGTAAGTAACCAATAAGTTGTGTTTAGAACCAATGATGGCCCAATTGGTGTGTATGTAACCAATAAGTTGTGTTTAGAACCAATGATGGGCCAATAAGGTGTGTATGTAACCAATAAGTTGTGTTGAGGACCAATGAGACCCAATAAGGTTTGTTTAGGGGAAACGAGGGTCAGTTGAGACCAATGAGTCCCAGTAAGGTGTGTATGTAACCAATAAGCATGTTTAGGACCAATGATGGCCCAATAAGGTGTGTATGTAACCAATGAGTTGTGTTTAAGACCAATGAGACCCAATAAGGTGAGTTTAGGGGAAACGGGGGCCAGTTGGGACCAATGAGTCCCAGTAAGGTGTGTATGTAACCAATAGGCATGTTTAGGACCAATGATGGCCCAATAAGGTGTGTATGTAACAAATAAGTTGTGTTTAGGACCAATGAGACCCAATAAGGTGTATGTAACAAATAAGTTGTGTTTAGGACCAATGAGACCCAATAAGGTGTGTTTAGGGGAAACCAGGGCCTGTTGGGACCAATGAGTCCCAGTAAGGTGTGTATGTAACCAATAAGCATGTTTAGGAGCAATGATGGCCCAATAAGGTGTGTATGTAACAAATAAGTTGTGTTTAGGACCAATGAGACCCAATAAGGTGAGTTTAGGGGAAACGAGGGCCAGTTGGGACCAATGAGTCCCAGTATGGTGTGTATGTAACCAATAGGCATGTTTAGGACCAATGATGGCCCAATAAGGTGTGTATGTAACAAATAAGTTGTGTTTAGGACCAATGAGACCCAATAAGGTGTATGTAACAAATAAGTTGTGTTTAGGACCAATGAGACCCAATAAGGTGTGTTTAGGGGAAACGAGGGCCTGTTGGGACCAATGAGTCCCAGTAAGGTGTGTATGTAACCAATAAGCATGTTTAGGAGCAATGATGGCCCAATAAGGTGTGTATGTAACAAATAAGTTGTGTTTAGGACCAATGAGACCCAATAAGGTGTGTTTAGGGGAAACGAGGGCCAGTTGGGACCAATTAGTCCCAATAAGGTGTGTATGTAACCAATAAGCATGTTTAGGACCAATGATGGCACAATAAGGTGTGTATGTAACAAATAAGTTGTGTTTAGGACCAATGAGACCCAATAAGGCGTGTTTAGGGGAAACGAGGGCCAGTTGGGACCAATGAGTCCCAGTAAGGTGTGTATGTAACCAATAAGCATGGTTAGGACCAATGACGGCCCAATAAGGTGTGTTTAGGGGCAATGAGGGTCATTTTAGGATACAATTATCATTAAATTTATTGCTTAGTATTCCATTTTACATTTAAAGATTATTTTAAAGGTATGTTTAAAATAAAGTTAAATACGATTTGCGTTCCTGTGGTTTGGTGGTTTTAACTTTTTGAGTCCATGTTAACTCTTTAAAATTCAAGATAAATATTAACGCAAATCGTATTAATTGAGTTTGTATTAAATCCGATAAATGCTGTCACGTCCTTATTAGCTGAGATGTTTTCACCCGGATCGATCCTATTAATCCCCAAATTACTTCCCACCATTTTTCAAATTTCCCAAAATTCATTGATCAGTTCCTATTCAACTCCCTCTAACCAAAACTTTATCACCAAAACGATTCATTACTCTCTTCTTCCATATCACTAAAAGTTCATCTACCTAATTGATTGATCAGTTCCGGATTCATCACACTATCATCTTCAGAAGATCACTACCTAATTCCCGTCAGTATATATTAATTTCACTGTCATCTTCAGTAGATCATTTTCATCTCAATTATTTCATCTTAATTATTCCATCGCATTTATTTCATTAATTCTCTATTTATTTCACTGTCATCTACAGGATTCATCTGATTTAACAATGGAAATTGAAGGTGAAGCATATGACAATGAATATTATTCGGAAGATGATGGAATGTATAACAATGCCGATCATTCGGATAATGAAGAGGAAATGGATAACAATACTGACGATGATTCGGGTGAAGAGGACATGGAAAACATTGATGCCCAAGTCGAAAATGATGCCCAAGTTGATACCCAAGGAGTCGACAATGAGAATGTGGAAGCCTCTGCTCCCCAAGCAAACAAGAGGGGGATGACGTGGTTGGTACAGTGGCGTGCCAGATTTGAGAAAAATGGTGAGGAAAAATGGCCACTAACATTTGATGCGCTGGGAAGGGTTGGCGGGGTCCATAGAGCAAAATTTTCGAGTTTTATGGGAGACATTGTAAGGGCAGGGGTTGGATTGAGGTATCTAGAATGGAGGAAGGTGCCAATAGAGGACAAGAACAAAATGTGGGCAGCGATTCAGGTTATGAAACAGATTAAACATTTTCTCATATTAGGTTTGTTATTGAATTCCATGCGACTAAAATATCCTGTCATATGTTATTTTTATAGAAATATTTCAAAATTGATGACTGTCGAAGGGGAGCTATAATGGTACGGCTTGGTGGGTTGCTAAGGAGTTTTAGAAGAAATATGTTGGAAAAACACATTCGTCCCAACCTAGCAAAACCCACTGTGCTTGAGAAAGTTCCAAAGATGTATCGCACTATTGTGAAAAAAGAAGACTGGGACAGATTTGTAGCATATACAAGATCTGAAGAATTCGAGGTTTTTATTCAATTCAAACTGCAGATTTCATTAAGTAAGCTAATAAGTGTTAATTAATGAGATTATAATTATATATCCTACTGTTCTGTTGGAAAGGCTGCGTCAAAGATTGGAAAAGAGGTTCGAGCAAATTATACTTATGATCATTCAATGGGGCGGGGAGGATACGTCTTTCTGAGAGAAAAACTGGTAATAAGCTAAGTGTGTTACACCCAGTCATGGTTAAGAACGTTTATGTTTCAAGTCTGATATATATTATTATTATAATACAAGGTACAAAACAAAGAAATTGCAGCTGATGATTGCCCCTCTCGAGCGTTTATGTGGAGGAAAGGAAGGGTAAATAAAGAGGGGGAATACAAAACCCCTGTGGTGAAGGGCATAGCAGATGATATAGTAAGTTTAATTGGTATATATATACCTAATTATTCACATGTTAAAAATTAACAGCACCTCATTAAATTAACTAAATTATATTACTGCAGGCCGAGAATGAAACAAAGATAAATGCGGGATCTGTGACAGTAGAACCGGGAACGGATGCCCTGACACTGGTCCTTGGCAAGGAAAGGGGTGGATACCTAAAAGGTATTGGGTATGGAGTGACTTCCCGTGGATATTGGGGTGCTCCAAAAGGGCGATCGAAAGAACGGATCGAAAAACTTGAGGCGGAACTAAAAAATGAAAGACAGCTGCGTGAGAAAAAGGATCAAGAGGTTGAGCGCCTCACTGATATGGTTAAATCACAGGATGAGAGAATTGATAAGCTTATGGCGGCTATGGAGTCTGTGATTCAAGATAAACAAGTTCATAGAGCGTCTGAAGGGACAAACTATATATATATATATATATATATATATATATATATATTTATTTATTTATTTATTAATTAATTAACTAATTGAATTAATTGTACGTAGGACATGATCAATTCTGCGCGCAATACATCGCGGAAACAATCTACTCAATCAAACTCATCTCAAAGATCGGCCGATAAGGTACGGATTTGAAACAGTTCTGAATTTGAGTTGATCTGGAAGATTCTAGTTCATCTGGATGAACATGCGTCTCTACTTATAGTTCATCCGGATAGTTAGAGTTCATCCGGATAGTTAAAGTTCCTCAGGATAGGTAAGGTTCATCAGGATAGTAAAAAGTTCATCAGGATAGTTAGAGTTCATCGGGATAGTTAGAGTTGATCCGGAAGATTCTAGCTAGTTCATCTGGATGAACATGCGTCCCTAGTTATAGTTCACCGTGTTGGTTATAGTTCATCCGGATAGTTAAAGTTCAGCAGTATAGGTAAAGTTCATCAGGATAGTTAAAGTTCATCAGGATAGTTAGAGTTGTTCCGGAATATAATTAATAATTAACTGTGCCGGCTATGATAAGTTCATCAGGATAGTTAAAGTTCATCAGGATAGTTAACTAATGTTTAGCCGGTTATGATCGATATGATTTTATTAATTAATTGAATTGTAGGTCTCTTCTGCGACTCTATCACAACACACTCCTCCATCTACAACAGCGTCGCAAAAGGAAAGGGTAACTATTTTAATTTACACAGTTGTGTACTTCCCTTATAACTAATTGCTATATGATCATTTAATTAAATGATGATGCTGTCTTTAGGTGAGAAAGAGAAAAATGACAGAAGCAGCAGCTGCTGCAGCCAGTGATGCTGGGGCATCAGAGCAGGAAGTGGTATATATATATATATATAATTAATTTAGAAATTTGACAAATCGCTTTGACGTTATCGTTAATTAATATATATGTTACTAATCAGTTAATTACATGGTGTCAATTTAGGAAAAGAATAAGAGACATGCAAAACCTGCAGCTCGTAAAGTACCTCCTAAGAAGAGTGATCATCAGTTGGAAAAACCAAATAATTATGATGCCATTGCAGCTGATATCGATCTGCAGCCAGTAATCCAAGAGGTATATAGATTAGTATATACCACAATTTTTGTATTCTATTTTTTACTTTAATTAATTAATTGTTTATATATATTCTATAATTATTATTATTATTATTATTATTATTATTATTATTATTATTATTATTATTATTATGTCACTTCTGATCAGGGGAGCCAAACTGCGACGTTGCACATGGAATGGGATCCACTGAACATCGTGGGAATGGCTGAATTATTACCAAAACAAAAAGATGAGAAGATTCATGGAAGTCCATTAGCTCCTGGTTGCCGTAGAATTAGAGTTTATCAGGTCAAAAAGGGTGCAACATTTTTACCATTCCCAGTAGATGGTAAAACAACGCTTTCGGAGGTTGAAAATAAATATATTATTGCATGGCCGATGAACCGAATGATCCTTCATTCTAATAACAAGTCAGATAGATCACAGCCGGTTGATCATTCTACGGTTCAAAAAGTATTGGAACAACCACATGTAATTACTACATTAATTAATCGTATCCGCTAATTAATTAACTTTATATATATATATTATATATATCTGATCGGTTTTATTTGTCATGTTTCCAGGTAAATAATGATCGGAAAAAGATGCAGAAAGTAGTGTACGTAGCACCAAACCAGCTGAAGAATCAAAATGTGATAAATAGAAAAATCACACGGCACCAGCAGAAGCAGCTGATCAGCACGGAAAAGAAATTATAATTAATTATTATAGAAATTAAACTTTGATTAGCTAGTGTCGTATGTTATCTTTTTGAACAGCGTCATGATTAGTGTATGTACATTAATTTTTAATTATAATATATGATTTTTAAGGTTTCTCTATACTAATTAATTAATATATAATTAATTGTAATTAAGAAAATATATGTGACCATATATATAATACCAAAGGCCACACTTTTTATATTTTAACGTGGCCGTTGCCACCATTTGGCCACGCTTATTGGGACAAATTATCTGATTTCAACTACCCTTTGGCCACTTTTTTTTTCCAATTATATGTGGCTAAAACACAAATATACGTGACCATATAATACCAAAGGTCACGCTTTTTATATCTTAACGTGGTTGTTGCCACCATTTGGCCACGCGTATTGGGACAAAATATCTGATTTCAACTACCCTTTAGCCACTTTTTTTTTCCAAATATATGTGGCTAAAACACAAATATACGTGACCATATAATACCAAAGGCCACGCTTTTTATATTTTAATGTGGCAGTTGCCACCCTTTGGCCACGCTTATTGGGACAAAATTTATGATTTCAGCAACCCATTTGGCCACGTTTTTTCATATCATATGTGGCTAAAACACAAATATACGTGACCATATAATACCAAAGGCCACGCTATTCATATTTTAACGTGGCGGTTGCCACCCTTTGGCCACGCGTATTGGGACAAAAATTATAATTTCAGCAACCCATTTGGCCACGTTTTTTTATAACATATGTGGCTAAAACACAAATATACGTGACCATATAATACCAAAGGCCACGCTTTTGATATTTTAACGTGGCCGTTGCCACCCTTTGGCCACGCGTACTGTGACAAAATGTATGATTTCAGCAACCATTTGGGCACGTATTTTTATAATGTATGTGGCTAAAACACGAATATACGTGACCATAAAATACCAAAGGCCACGTTAACCAAACACATGTGGCCGTTGGAACCCTTTCGCCATGCTTTTCTGAAGAATTGTTTGATTACAACAACAAATATTGGTACCCTTTAGCCACGCTTATAGGTGGCTTCAGCCACTGATATTGTGTCGTTTGGAATGAAAAAAAAAACGTGACAAAACACCTTTTGTCACGGTTTTTTTCCGTGGCCAAAGGTGAATTTTGACGTAGTGTATCTAAAGTTCATCAACCTAACTGAAATGAACTGAACATATTCAGATCAAAGATTCACGATTTTGGACAGATTTAAACGAGATTTGCAGCACTCAGCGAGAATCTAGCAACAGAATGTTTCAGAATTTAATTGGACTCGAAAAGCTCAAAAATTGACCTTTTTTTTAATAGAAAAACACTCGGTTTTATCACGAAAACGAAAATGATCAAAGAAAACGCAATAGAGCAACCTGGATTTGTTTTGATACCACTTGTAAAACCATGAAACGGATCTTACTAGAGGTTTGCTTGATCGTATGAGAGAAGAACGAGATGTAAATATAACGTTTGTTTTATTGAAATCACAAAGACTCAATTACAAACTCTCAAAGAAGCTCAAACAGAGAAACACACTCAAAACACATACTTTAGATCTGGTGCTCTCAAAGTTATCTCCAATTGCTAATGAAATCCAAGGACCAAAAACTATTTATAGTCAAACTGATCTACCCGAACTGGAGCTCATCCAAAGTGCCACTTCGGGTCATTTCGGGTAGAAACGAAGTGTGACTTCGGGTCCCACTTTGTGTCACTTTTTGGTTCACTTCGGATAATAGCCTCTTAGCATCTTCTGCAATTCCCGTCTTGTTCAGATACTTCACATGATGAACCATACATGCACTAACACAATTTCTTACTACTCCCATACACATAGATAATTCTGCCGCAATCAGTATTACTAAGAATCCCGTCCATCACACTAAGACAAAACATATTGACATCTGCTGTCACTTTATACGTGATTATTATGAGAAACACCTCATTGATTTGCAAAAGATTCACATAGATTTTCAAAGAGCGGACTTATTTAGAAAGGCTTTTAATAAAACCCGCTTCAAATATCTTTTGCAAATCAACGGCATTCAAAAACCTCAATTGAGTAACTATTGGTTGGTCAATTTTCTATTTTGTGTTACATTTTTTAGTGCTTTCTTTTCATTAAAAAAAATCCAAAAATAGAGTTTTGTATTTTTGGGGGAGAAAAATCAGAAAAGCATAAAAAAATTGAAAAATGCAAAAATTAAAAAATTAATCAAAATGAGAAATTGATCCGACCTAACGAGAAGTGATATTAAATTAGTATACGTTATCAACCATGGATAAAATAGAGATAACGGCTATAGGTTCTTGTTTGGCTAGTTTAATGCGTTAAGCCAAGTCTGATATATACAAGTATCATATAAATATAATGCCTGCTTGATAATTATGATGTTACATCATGAAGGGTACTATGTGACTTTAGCAATTAAAATTTGAAAACAGCAAAAACAGAATAAGAGATGTTCTGGTCTACGCATGTTTTCATTTTGTAAAGATTTAAACTTGTTTGATTTTCTTTATTTTCTCAAGTGATCGGCCTTTCTCTGCGTATAGAAAGATCGACATGATTGGTGTTCACTTGAGATTCTGCTTTATTTTCTTTGGTGTTTCGTATAATCCATAGGAATTTATCTACGTGTACGGAAGTACTGACCTGATTGTTGGTAAATTATACAATTAAATTGTGTTATTTTCTATTTTTTGTTTTCCTAAACAATGGGACTTTCTCTGCGTGCTCACAAGGCCGACCTGATTGTTGTTTGTTTAGGGTTCTGCGTTGTTTTTGCATGAAACACCATGAACGACAAATCTCTGTTGAAAATCAGATTCTTGAGTTTGAAGTATACAACATTAATATTCCTGACTTACTGCTCGGGGGGAGATTGGTTGTAAAGATGATGTGCTTCGGTATTTGAATAATAATCCAGATAATGATCACTCTGAAGGTGCAACTGGTGAAGGTTCATACCCCGCAAGAACATCTGGTTCAGGTACTGGTACCTCAGCAACTAAGGGGGAGTCAGATTCTACAGAGTGATGCCAATATCATCAATTCCGTCAAATCAAGCTGCTAAGAGCATTCATGAGATCGACACAATCTTAGAAGACGAGGAGTTTGTCAGTGAACTCACCCAAGCACAAATTCAAGCCATTTTTTTTATCTCTATGATGAGGAGATGAAGAAAGCTGCTGAAGCTGAACCTGTGGTTTATGAGTCATCGGAAAATGAAACTGAAGATGATGAGAATTTGGATGATGAGGTTGAAATTGAAGATATAACCGAAGATGAATATCATGATATGTACTCCAATTTAAACAACAACAACAATCAAGACGATGATGAATTTGAGGTATTTCCGAAGGATAAGGGTGATGAAGCTGAGGCAAAGTTAAAGAGAAAAGAAGCTGAAATTCCAGATGACCCGATTATTAAAGAGGCCAAAGAACAGAAACAGAGAAATGTCTATGACGAATATATGAAGATCTTTCATGTTAATTACGTTCCTCCTCTGAAACTAATCAAATAACATAGGCATGTTAGATTCAAGGGTCAGACGTCAGGAGAAATTATGAGTTGGATGTATGATGATGATCTTGATTGCTATGGAATCAAACGGTAGTTTGGTATCCAGTATATGAAGAATGCTTTGGATTTCAACTCATTGCCAGTATGGGATGTTCGTGAGCTAACAAGAAAACCATTATGTATTTGTGGAGATGGATGGAAAGGGTTACACTTCAAGAAGATTGTGGATAAAGAATGCCAAAAAGTATTTCAATTTCCGAGGCCACAAAAGCCTAAACGAAGTGAGCATCCAACACATAAACATTTAGTAACAGACAAAGCTTTGATTGTTTTGACGTTCAAGAAAAAGCCGAAAGTGATGAAGAAGATACCGTTAAATAAAATGGAGTTAGATTTCATCAAGAACCTAAGATGGTGGTATTATGTTGAAAAGATTGGTGAAGTTGTGATTGTGTTGGAAGAATGACAACAAGGTCGTTAGGATATTTGCTCCCATGTGGTTGATAAACTTATCAAAGGCTGATATCGATGAGCTGTACCATAGTCATATTTTGTTTCATCCTGACTACATGGAACATGCATTACAGTTTCAGAGGGTTATTCGGATATGTTTTGCCGAAAGAAATAACGAGAAGACATTGACCGAGATGGAAGCTGAAGCTCAAGGATCTAAGATACTAACCAGCATTTTCCAACGGGGGCTTTCTTGATACATGAAATGGAAGAATGCTGTATCAGATTGAAGAAAATCAGAGAAGAAAACAAGGCTTAACCTAGGTCAACCGAACTGAAATGAACTGGCAGCCGAAGTGCCAGTTCGGGTGAAGTCCAGTTCGGGTAGTCGGGATTTTGTATAAATAGGTTTCTTGTTTAGAATTTTGCATGAGAGTTTCTTATGTGTGTGTTTTCCAGTGTGAAATCAGTTTGTATGCTCTGAGTCCTTTTGTAATCTGGTTTGTCCGGTTAATCAAAGGATTGAGTATTATTTACACCGTTTGTTTCGTTTTCGTATTCAAATGACTTGAGCTTAGCAAGATCATATCCAACCTTTTCGCTTACTTTCAAGAAGTCATACTGTTTTGTAATCATTGATGATTTCACTAGATACACTTGGGTTTTCTTCTTAAAAACAAAAGATGAAGCTGCTGAATTGTTGAAAACTCTTGTTGTCAGTATAGGAAATCAATCAAAATTGAAACTAAAACAATTAGGTGTGATAATGGCACTGAATTCTAAAAATCATGTTTTAAATTCATTTTGTAAGAAAAAGAGATTAGTAGACAATTTAGTGCTCCTAGAACTCCACAGCAAAATGGTGGTGCTGAAAGGAGAAATAGGACCTTAATTGAAGCTGCTAGATCCATGTTAGCTGATTCAAAACTTCCTATTATATTTTGGGCAAAAGTTGTAAGCATGGCTTTCTATGTTCAAGATAGAATTTTGATTATGAAAGGAAAAAACAAAACACCTTATGAACTTTGGAGAAAAAGAAAGGAAAACATTATTTCTTCAAATCCTTTGGGTTTCCTGTACAATTCTTATAACTAATGAGGTATTGCCAAAATTTGTAGAAAAAGGCAGATGATCGATATTTTGTTGGATACTCTAGGGCCTCAAAAGCATACATAGTATACAACAAGAGAACTAGAGTTGTTGAAGAGACCATAAATGTTGTCTTTAATGCAAAATCAAAGAACAACTTTACTTCTCAGCCTGATTGGTTATATGATATAGATACATTAACCTTTGCTTTCAACATTAGTGTTGAGAAGCCATTGAGAATTTTTGTGCAAGAACAGGTGATAACAACTTTAGATGATGATCATTAGAGACAAAATACAAAAGGCTTTAGTATTGATCCTTTATTTTTCTCATCAGTTAGCATGAAGCCTCTCAAGACATATGGAGGATCAATACTACAGCCTTTTGTATTTTGTCTCCAATGATCTAAAGTTCAAGTCAAATGGAACCTGTTTCACTTGAATCTCTGGCTCAACTTCAACCGGAAAATGACATTTCAGATTCTGCTGAGACCACTAATTCAGGATTCACTGAGCCATCTAATTCACGTGATTACACAAGTAATGAGCTCATCTTCGAAAATCAATCCTATGAATCATTTCCAAGTTCTCAAGAGTTGTATGCAACACCAGATACCATCTCATAAGTTGGTGATATTGAGTTACATGTTGAACTCCCTCAACTCAATATTCCAACCAATAGTAGAAGCCATGAATTTCCTACGTTCCAAGACAGGAGAATCAATAAGGATCATCCAATTAAGAATGTTATTGGAGATTTGTCACGACCTGTATTGACAAGGAGTAAATCTGTTGATGCAAATATTTGATTGTACTGCCTTTCTATCTAAAGTTGTGCCAACAAAGGTATCTGAAGCACTGAAAGACAACAACTAGGTAGAAGCTATGCAAGATGAATTATTTCAAATCAACAAGCAGAAGGTTTGGGAGCTTGTAGATTTTCCTCATGAGGTGCCTCCACCAATTGGCACCAAATGGGTATTCAGAAACAAGAAAGATGATAGAGGTATAGTGGTGAAGAGCAAGGCAAGACTGGTAGTTCAAGGATATGCTCAAGAGGAAGGAATTTGATTATGATGAAGTTTTTGCACCAGCTGCTAGGTTAGAAACAATCAGAATCTTCTTAGCCTATGCAGCTTTAAAAAACTTTTAAGTATTTCAAATGGATGTAAAGAGTGCTTTTCTTTACGGGTTATTGAAAGAAGAAGTGTATATATGTCAACCTCATGGCTTTGAAGACCCGTATCATCCTTTCAAGGTGTGTAAATTGATTAAAGCATTATATGGTCTGAAGAAAGCACCTAGAACATGGTATGAGACTCTCTTAACCTATCTTCTAGAAAATGGCTACAAAAGAGGTGCTATTGACAATACAATTTTCATCAAATGTGCTGGAAATGATATGCTTATGGTATAGATATATGTGGATGACATTATCTTTGATTCATCAAATCCTACATTATGCAAGGAGTTTGTAACACTTATGCATGAAAAAAAGATGAGCTCCATGGGTGAGCTTAGCTTCTTTTTGGGGCTTCAAGTGAAGCAAACTGCTGTAGGTATCTTCCTGAATCAATCAAAATATATTCAGGATATGCTCAAAATATTTGTTATGCAGTCACCTTAAAGTGCACAAACTCCTATGTCCACTTCCCACAAGTTGTCAACTGACTTAAGTGGTGAATCAGTGGATGAGCACGTGTACATGGCAATGGATTAGATTAGTGATGTACCTCACTACAAGTAGGCGTGACATTATGTTTAGTGTTTGCCTATGTGCAAGGTACCTTGCATCACCAAAGGAATCTCACATGTTAGCAGTCAAGAGAATATTCAGATATCTTAAAGGTCAACCCAAATTGGGTTTGTGGTATCCTACGAACTCTGACTTCACTCTCAAAGCTTTCACTGATAAGGATTATGGGGGCTGGAACCTTGATAAGAAATCAACATCAGGTGGATGTCAATTTCTGGGGGAAAGGCTAATTTCATGGCAATGCAAGAAACAAAATTGTGTTTCTACTTCTACTGATGAAGCTGAGTATATTGCGGCTTCAAGCTGTTGTGGGCAAGTCTTGTGGATCCAAAAATTAAATGCTAGACTATGCACTTACTTTCATGGAGACTCCTATTTTTGTTGACAACAATAGTGCCATTTCCATCACCAATAACCCGATAAAGCATTCCAGAACAAAGCACAATGATATCAGGTACCATTTAATTAGAGATTGTGCTTAAAAGAATTTAATAAAATTGCTCAAAGTTCATACTAACCACCAATTGGCTGATCTCTTCACAAAAGCTTTTGATGAGGCCATATTTTCTACCTCAATACAGCAATTAGGATGATGAATTTGATTGAAATTCAAACCTTTTTCAAAAACCGTTAATAAAATAAGACCATGTGTCAAGAGGTCGTATCTTGATACAAAAAGAAAAGAAAATCTTTGTATCAGTTAAACATATTTTTAACTATAATTAGTGATTTAATGTCAAATTGTGGTAAGTGATACAAGAAATTTTCAAAAATCATGTGTTTTGTTCATCTATTTCAACTTTTCGGTTTAACTCTTGAGTAAAGCAATTTTTAAACCATCCGGGTGAACCTTAACCAAAAACATCTCTTGTCATCAACCACTGTTAGGTATAAAGGTTTGAGGAAAAACAATTCTTCCAAACGGAAAACTTTTCCATCTAAACTTCAAAAGGAAGAAATATTGTTTTAAACAGAGAAAAACTTGTTCCACTCGAACTCTTAGGTTAAACTTTTATCAAAGGCTGCACATTCAATTAACCGGAAGGCACATTCTTCGAAGCGGATACTCATTTACAAATCCATTAAATTTTTTCCATTAACTATCCAATGTAATTTTGTGTCATTTATTTCAGAGTCATGCTTAGAGTTGTTGTAACGTACAAACACTTGAAGCAATGACAGCTAATGGATATTAAGAGGGTCCCATCTGTCACTTTTCTGAATCGTTTTTCTCTCTCCTCTAAGTCAACCTCCGTCATACTGAAATACCCTAACTTCCTATCATTCCCCCACAACTTTCAAACCTTTCATCTTCAAACTCTCCCAATGATCTCTAAAATCCAAAACCTACATTTGTCAGTTTTGCGGAAAGAACCAGTGAAAGACACCAAATTTGCAGTCGAACACAACCTGGTTGCATACTTAGAAAGGCTAAGTAAACAGAAATCTACAATGAGATGATTGAGTTACTAAGAAATCACACTTACGTCACGCTCTTACCATTGAAGTAGTGATTTATGAAGAAGTGATGGAACAAATCTGGCTGAATGCCAAGGTTATCGAAGACGACGATGGTGTGTTGCATGTTTCTTCAGAGGTGAACAATATTGTTGTTGTAATCAGTGAGGATGTGGTGAGAAATCAGTTGAAACTCAAA
Source organism: Deinandra increscens subsp. villosa (assembly GCA_039602395.1). Classification (NCBI taxonomy): domain Eukaryota; kingdom Viridiplantae; phylum Streptophyta; class Magnoliopsida; order Asterales; family Asteraceae; genus Deinandra; species Deinandra increscens. The sequence continues at coordinate 96,880,482 of JBCNJP010000027.1, forward strand.
TATGAGGACAGTTATTTGAAAATCAAAGGAAAAGAGTGTCTTCCCCTATTCATCGCTCTCGGCTACAGTGACTCCACAATAAGCAAAACCATAAAGAAGGGCTAGGTGCCATACAAATGGAGGTTTCTGACACATACACTGATGGTATGCCTTACCCCTAAAAGAATGGGTTTCGATGAAATGGCAACAAAATAGGCATCTGCCTTCTATGCTATTGTGAAGGGTGAAAATTTTAACTTTTCTGAACTCATCTTTCATGCTATCAAATGCAATCCTGAAAACTTCTCTTTTTATGTCTATCCAACATTTATATCTTACATTTTGAAAGAGGAATACCCTCAGATTGCTTTTAGCGGAGAAGTTTTACAACTAAAAGCTTTAAATGAGAAAACTTTGTAAAATTTGGCTCTAAACATGTCACCATTTCCTGGAAGGGACACTGGCCATCCCATGCCAATTCTAAGGAAATTTCTGATTAATCCTCAACAAGGTGAGGAGCAAATTGAAATTGTTGGTGCAAATGAGCAACTTGCTCAAGGTGACAACACTGCCACACTAGCAAGTGTTGAGCCAACACCTGTCCAACCCTCATCCTACTCTCTTCAAGTTTTTACCCGAATCAAGAGGAAGAGGTCTAATACTAAAAATATCACTGCCACAACTCCTACCACCAATCCATCTGCACTTTCCAAAAAGCAGAAAACTGTGGTTGCAAGGTCCCCTCCACCTCTGCAAACCAAAGCCAACCTAGCTTCTAACACTGTACAAGACAAAATGCATGTGCAGAAACCAACCAAATTGGAATTATCAATAAGGGATGAAGCCTCATCTGAGGGGGAGTCATTAGGATTGGATGTACAATCCCAATCTACAGGATCACCCCACTTTTCCCATCAATTATCACCCATGAGTGGAAATGATCTCAATCGGGGGCCAAAGAAGGGTGTTATTAACTCAAATACCACATTACATGAGAACATACTGATGGACCTTGACCCTGTTTCATTTATCCCACACTCATTTAAGGAGGTAAATCTCAGGAGTGAGGAAGATATTCATGTAGAAAGGGCTACTGTTGCCCAAGTGTCCCCACTGGAACTTGGTGATAGTAGTAACATCTTTAAGACCCAATCCACGGAAATCCTAATTGCTTCTGATCCCAAGGGTCCTTCTGGAACCAAAGGAAAATGAAGTAGTCAAGGAGAATTCCAGGTGCCCCGAAGCCAAGGGTATTGAACATGATCAAACTAGGTTTGATGGTTCAACTATTTCCAAGGATACTACCAAAAACCCAGTTGAGGATGGTTTATCACTACCTAATTGACAAAATTATAGAAATCATTACAAAAGCAGGTGAATTCTCTCAACACCACTATTGCTAGTCTTATGAAAAACAAGACAATACCTTTGGTTATTGATACATGAACCTTGTGTGGCCGTTACTGTTCGAATTGTCAAACAGATTGAGTTGACTGAGACATGAACTGGGGTCCGAACCCCATCCGAACTCCAGGTATGAACTCCAGATGAACTCTAAGTTCGGAGAGAGTTCGGACAGAATTTGGAGTCTCCAGGTTCGGACAGAATTACACGAGTATAAATAGTTTATCATTTTATTTTCTTTGTAAGTTTTTTGTCCGGAGTCTTTACAGTTCAAGTGTTGAGAAGGGAGGTTTTGTCCAACCTCCCCCGTACCTTAATCGTTGTATACTCCTTCCGTTTATGTAATCATTCAAGACAATATATGATATAACTTCTTTCTAGATATTATCTACCATAGAATCGATCCTTATATGCTTTTTCATTGGTACCAATAACTGGAGTTCAAACTCAAGTTCAAGAGGTTAGTTCTTCAAACCCAACATTAGAACTTGGTGCATTTTATGCTGATGAAGCTGATGTCGCCAAAATGGGGGAGAAAGCTGTCTCTTTATCACAAGAAACTTCATCCTTTACTGCTGATTATAGTGCTCAAGATGATGTGAATGAGAGGTTACCAGTTGATGTGAGATGGTCTGCTTTTAAAATAGCAAACACTCACCCATTCATTATGGAAGAAGCTTGAGAAAATGTCAGGATCAGTGAACTTCTCACTGTGGCTCCTCCTGATCCCACTCTTACCCAACTGGTTCAAGCATCACTCTTGGTTGCTGGTGCGTTTCCTGCCAACATCAAAATGGTGATTGATGTTATGAAAGATGTAGTAATTCTGGCAAAAAAAGGCTTATGCTCAATCAAGCTTAAATGATGGAAGCTCTGGCAGGGTACAGGATGAGGAGAAGGAAGTGATTGATGAGAATGAGGAAAAGGCTGGTAAAGAAAAGGAAATAGTTGATCAAGATGAGCAATTAAAGATGGTTGAGGATATTTAATGGAAGCTGAAACTGTTGTTCAACCGGAAGTGGTAAATGAAAAGGCAAATGAATTTATTTGGGAAGGTGATGTTGCTCATATGCAAATCAACAATGTGTTGGGTGATTTAAACACTACTTATTTGGCTGAAACCAATCAACCGGAAGTTCAAATGGAAAACCAACCAGTTATTCAACCGGAAGGTCAACCGGATGATAAACTAGAAGATCAAGCGGAAGATATTTCCTTAGCACGTATCTCTCCAAAACAGCCAACCAATAGTTCAGGCGGATGAACAAGTTCAAGTGGAAGGTTCTGCTCAAACGCAAAATACCTTGGTTATTCAGAATATGGTTCAAACTGAGGAAGTAGCGTCTTTTTAATGGAGAATGCAAGTTTATGATCTGGTTAGAGTGAATGAAAATGAAAAGGAAAGGCTGGTATGAAATGATGAAAACTTTGAGTTGTTGAAAAGGGTAAAGAGAGTCTTGGTTTTTAGAGACTGGAAAACTAAAGAAGAAGTGCTCAAGATGAAGGTAAAGGAGCCATGTGGCTTCATTGATGCCATATACCAAAAGCTCAAAGGTGAAGAATTTGTTGTGGATGCCAGCTTGGTTATGCCTCCTCCTTCAGAAACCATCTCAGGTATGTCAACTGATATATTTGTTAAACCTGAGATAGAGGATACCTTGCCTGAGATTCTACCACCACCACCTTTCATCTATGACCCAACTCCTAAACCCACAGGCCAATCATCATCATCATCAAAATTTTCTAGTAGCCTAACCAAATTTAAACCTTCACATTCAAAGAAATTCAAACCCTTACTTCCTAAATTCAGAGCTGATAACTTCACTCCTTACATTCCAAATTACACTCCAAAACCAAAACCCATATCAGTTTTAGACATGTCTGATATTTTCCCTGCCTCACCTCATGCTAGCACTGTATCTAAAGCCATTGAACCACCCTCTACCATTGAAACTCCTATAACTTCCAATTTTCCATCACCAACACCAAAAACCCATGAACAACCTATTTGGTTCATTTTAAGTTCACTATCCTTCATACTAATTATACTAAAAATGCATCGATAGTGGTATGAAAGATTTAGTTTGAATGGTTTTTATATTTTATAAACTTGGAGATAGAATGAACTAATATGGTGTGATTAACTTATATAATAAGTCCATCTAAATATGATTTGGATGCGTCATCATTATTTGGTTTAGGTACATTATTTTAGATAATGCATGATATTTGTTTGGTGTTAGTGCAACTCATCATCGAAGAAGCAAAAGGAGTGGTTGGATTTTTATGTTGAATTTAAAAAGGAGCACATGAGTCACATGGAGCCTTGGAGTACTAAAATAAAATCTCAATTGAGCTTGCATATAGATCAAATATAAGTCTTCACGTGGGCTGTTTAATGTGAGAACCAACATTAAAAAGATCAAAATGTAAAAGGACCAGCGTATGATATGCTCAGTGGCGTACCATATGCCCAACTCACTCAAAAGCCCTACGTATGGCTTCCAAAATCTCAGTGAAAAATAGGCGTATGACTTGGACCCAGCGTACCATACGTCGGGCAGCGTATGGTACGTCGACGAAAGTAATTTTGATAGTTTTCAACGTTTGGACGACAATTAAAAGGGTATTTCGCAGTTTTTCAAGGGGATTCGGCCAAAGAACATTGAGGGACGATTTTTGGGCTCCTAATACTCCGTGACAAAGTGTTAGAAGATCAAATCAAGAAAGATCATCACTCAATTTCATCAAATCTCATCATGTTCATCAACACCATGAGTGGCTAAACTCATATTGATCACAATCAGGTTTTAGGGTTTGGATTTGCTGAATATTTTTTGGTTTTAACTTGTTTTAAACATTGATTTTATTTCTTTTACTTAAGCGCTTGGTAATTGAAGTTTATCAATTTGTTCATGTATGCGTATGACAACAAGACAAGCTTTTCGATCACATATCAATGCATTACCACTTTAATTTGGTTTTTATCATTAAGGAGCAAGGTGTATTTGATTGTAGAGTTTAGTTTTGTTGATGGTTTTGTTGTTTACCTCATGTAATCTTTTTCATTCGGTCTAGAATCATTGAATCAAACTTGCATGAATGGTGTATTCCTTAATCATCCATTGTTGCATATGTTGAACTAGGTTATGTCTATGTAATATATTAATACATAATTGAACCAAGTGATATACAGTTAGCCAACCTAAACCTAGTTGTGATCATCTTTTACTTATTGCATTTTTCATTAAAGTCTTATTAAGTAAATCAATCAATCAACAATCAAAATTTCATTATATCAGTCATAGAAATCAAATTGAACTACACGCCAACCACTAACTCCTCGTGGATTCGACAACCCACTTACCCTTGCTAGTTCTTCAAGTGAGGCTATTTGGTACACAAACTCACTTCTATTTCTGATCGACACTTCGACGTCGATCAAATCTTGGCACTGTTGCCAGGGAGTCGGTGCGCTTGGTTTGTAGTTTTAGTTGGTTTGTATTTGTTCTTTGTTTTACTTAAGTCAAAAATAAAAATAAAAATTCATAAAGTTTATTGCTTGTTATTCTCTACTACGCAAGGTGTGTTATTTGTGTAGGTAATAGTTTATTGCATACACACTCGGTTGTCCAGAAGAACATCACCTTTAGTTTTTGAGCCAGAAATTGAAAGATTAGCAAGGAACAACAGAGTTCTCCTCATATCTAATTTACAAGCATCTACACCACAACAGTTGTTGAAGCTCAAAGCTGTAGTAGCAGTTCATCAAGGTCAAGCATGGTAAATCACGAAAATCAAGGCCCAATTTAAGGAGCAAGGTGTATTTGATTGTAGAGTTTAGTTTTGTTGATGGTTATGTTGTTTACCTCATGTAATCTTTTTCATTCGATCTAGAATTGTTGAATCAAATTTGCATGAATGGTGTATTCCTTAATCATCCATTGTTGCATATGTTGAACTAGGATATGTCTATGTAATCTATTAATACATAATTGAACCAAGTGATATACAGTTAGCCAACCCGAACCTAGTTGTGATCATCTTTTACTTATTCCAGTTTTTATTAAAGTCTTATTTAGTAAATCAATCAATCAACAATCAAATTTTCATTATGTTAGTCATTGAAATCAAATTGAACTACGCACCAATCACTAACTCCTCGTGGATTCGAAAACCCACTTATCCTTGCTAGTTATTCAAGTGAGGCTATTTGGTACACAAACTCTCTTCTATCAAGAGTATCCGAATTTCAAAAATGACCATGATAATAATTCGATTGATGGTAGCCAAGGTAGCCATAATGGATCAAATCATAACGAGAGTTGGTTTGAAGGAGATAATGGTGGTGCTGGAGTAGATTGAGGACAAAAAAACAATTGGGATCACCATCTCAATCAACGTGGAAGACAAGGCCAAGGTCAACCACAATGGAATTATAACCCTGTCTTTCAAGCACAACCGCAAAACAAATAATTTGGGGTTTTTAATCATGGGGTCCAAGGTCAACAAGGATTCCAAGGATTTCAAGGAGGACAAGGTCGACAAGGTCAAATGGTGATGGGTGTTGATAGCCACTTTCGACCTGCTATTCACCGAAATCCATCGCTGATAGTGCCACCTCACCAAAATGGAAGGCAATTCGAGATCCGTCCTCAATACCTTTCCATCATTCCAACGTTTAAAGGTTTTGCATCCGATGAACCTTACTCTCACCTCTACGAGTTTGTAGCTATTTGTAGCACCATTGGAATGTTGGGATTTGGACAGTGGTATACGGGTGCCCGGTGACGTTAAAAAAAACTTATAGGTTTGATTAAATCATTACCGACCGGGTTTAGTTAATTAAGAGTTAAAATAGATTAACCGGTAATCCGTTACGCATCGGAATAAATAATTTACCTAATTTTTGACGCGTAAACCGTTGGTGTCAAAATCGTGTCAACAGGATCACGATCATTAAAATAATCACGCAAACACCATTTTACGTTAAACCGGTTAACGTGAAAAACACTAATGATTACATTAATCGATATTAAAATAATCTAAACTAAAATGGAGTTTAGACATACCTTCACGGTGAACTAACAAACGTTAGAGACACATAGAGGGACAACGTGATGACGCTAAGGTTTCACGGAAAAACCGATCCGAAATTCGGATCAAATCGTTTCGCAAATCGCAAGAACCGTCTTAAATCAATTCGTTGTAAACTGCAACGATTTGGTTATGGTGGTGACAAGCGAGCATTAAACGTATCAAGATGGAGAAAACGGCTAGGGTTTAACCAAGGCGATGAAACGACAACGGCGACAAGGCTCGCTTCGTTGGCCTCGTGAAAAGACGACAAGCAAGGAAGGTTATGGTGTCGCGGTGAAACGGAGAAAAACTAGGTCGCAATGGCGACTAAGAGTGGCAGCGGCGACGGCTCCAAGAGGAAGGTGGCGCCGGCGGTGGCGGCGACGTCGGCTTCTAGATGGTCTCGCGTAGTGATGATGATGATTTGTTGTTAATCGTTTGCAAGTAACGACGACATGATCTTCAATCACTAAGGCTTCTACGAGGAAGGCGAAGGAGATCGTCGAGAGAGAGAGAGAGAGAGAGAGAGAGAGAGAGAGAGAGAGAATTCGTGAGGGGGGGGGGGGAGCGCGATGGCAGAAGTGGCGTAATGATTAGCCCCCAAACCTAATCCTTAGTCACTTATTTATAAGCCAACTAATTACACTTCAAGCCCCTCCTTAATTCTCTTTAATCGAATCGAACCATCATCGATTACGAATTAATAAAACAGGTTTATTAATACAAGAATCGTAAACCCGAGAACTAATAAATATATAACCATTTATTCAATTTATTATGTTCACCACAAACGTTTAATCGATAATTCGAAAACGTTATTCTTCGTTTATTATCGCAGGGATAATTATTCGTAATCAAATGTATGTTTATTAATCATGAATAAACATTAATTAGTTACATGTTTCCGTGAATTACCGGTTAACCAAGTAAGCGGATTTTTATCTCGTTGCCCTCAGTGTAACTCTTTACGGGTCTAACCGGGTCGGGTTCTTGGTATTGTCGGGTCTGGACATCCATTACCCAATAACTTCCCACTTGGACAGAGTCCGAAAACATTAAAAGAAACAGTCAGAGGTGCTCTAGCTACACGTGGATGTCCCAACCAGTTATGACACTTCAAGTCAGCAACCAAGGTATATCAACAAAATCGCGATGTAGTTTTGACTTATGGTGATTCAAAGTCATTAGTTCCTTTCCGTATAAGACATTGATTGAACCAGAGACATGGATTTAATTCATTCTCTTTAGTGTTTAATCATTCTATTTCCCATGTCGGTAGTTCGAAGTGATCCAATCAAACACACACAAAGTTTGGGTAAGGCCTTACACTTAACACTTGGAACTCACGAGAGGGCCCACGATGTCTAGCTGTTGGTTATTAGTGCAAGCGTACAGAATCCCATATTGACTAATACAACTCCCACGAAGCTTCAGATCCATTCCCAAAAGTAGCCCTTATTACTGGCAGTTACGCGACAACGTTAATCAAAGAACAGCCTTTAGCAAACGGGAGGTAGCATATGTATCTCAGGTCAAAGGACACTATTCAGTATACCATTCAATCAAATTCGTCTTATGATTAAATCCATGAAGACAATTTGATACGAGTTACGTCACAACGTCATTCCCTAATGAGGTCTGTGAGTCTGGAGAGTCAATCGTTTGAGTCCAGAGTCGAAATAGTCATAGATCTGTTTTGTTCCCACAAATTAGATCGACTACGAATGGTTTTAGAATATTTCACAAAATATTCATGGATGTTTTAAAATGTATAAAATTTGAACACGCTTCGCAGAATTCATAATCTGCATCTAACCCTTTAGACCAGATTGAATGATTTGGAGCAGACGTTTAAAGTTCGTCATCCTAACACTAAAGTAGAACATCAATGTAGCGTAGAATTCAGGTAATACGTAACAGAATTAGCTTATTGATTAAACTTGATCAATGGAACTGTGGATTCTTGTGCTAAGTTCTTTGCCTGTGTTTTGCTGTTGCCCGTTTAAGTTGTTTCAATAGTTTTGGTGTTCCTCATGAACAGCAAAAGTACTTAAGTGAATTTGAATGCGTGATAAAACTTGTGCCCTTGGTATGCACATGGATTACTGTGTTATCACAATGGCATGTTATTTGATTATCAAACAGAATCAAATTAACTTTCTTTGAATGTACCCTTACATTCATGATTCAAAAATTTCACTTAAGGTGGCTAGTTGTTCGGTGAGTATACAAGAGTACTCATTATGAACATTTTGTCATCTTCAAGACAAGTTGAAATGATTCGGGTTTCCAGCTTGTGTCATTGGTGTAACCCTTTACAGTAACACTCATGCAACATCCCTATGTTGGATAGTTCTCGTTTCATAACTAGTATGAAACGACTTGTTTCAAGAAATTGAATGTATGTGAGGATGCCATTTCTGAGATGTTTTCAGTTGTGGGATGTTCTTGAAACTTTAAGATAAGTTGAGGCTTCATTACAAGTTTAAATCAATAAACTTTAATGAACATCGGATGAACACTCAATCATTATCCCGATAAGGATTAGTGGTGATGCTCCCACTTGCTTTATATAGACGGTGCATTCTTATAATCATCTTTCTTTCAAACCGTTAGGATATTGTTTTGCAAGAGAACTCTTAGAAAACATACTTCGTTTCGAAGAACGAAGTTATTTCGTTTCATAAACACAGTATGAAACTAAATTGATCAATATCCAATTGTTATGTCACACACATGAGATAGAAAGATGAAATCAAATTGCCAGAGTTTGATTGTATGCTAGATACAATCATCTTTGTGTTTAAAAGGTGTTGCGTGCTACACGCTCTGATGATTATGCTATCAGAGTATCAAGTCCGATTTAGGATTCTGAAATCAATCCAATGACCAACCAATAATGGAAGATTTTATATAAGTAAAATCTACATTTAGTTCCATTTGGAATTATTAGTCATTTAGAATGCTAACATGTTTTCACCATAGCAACAACTGTTTGTTGTGAAAAGATGTTTGTCTAACGAGTCTTGCTTAATTACAAGAGTCATAGATCACATCCTGGTAATTCCTATAGAAATCAAGTTTCTTCAATAAGGAATTTAGATGTCCATGCATCAAAAGGTGGACGTGCATAACTCAAACTTGTTCTCCCGCAAAACTTCTTCTTGGAACCAATTTGAGTCGCAAGTGATCGGTGAGGAAACGATTCGTGGGTACAAGGTGTGAACGGTGGCCATTGTCATGTCAAAAGTCATGTGTTTATTAGTTTCCAATATGAAACTTAATCCTCATAATGTAAGCAGTAGGTGCTTAGCAGGATTTTAACACTTATGAGTACAAGCCAGTTATAGTCTTTGACTTTTAAGATGTTGGTACGCATATATCTGTTCATGATCATGATGGTCATATGCACAGGACTTAGTGCATTCATATAACATGATCAAACAGATGATTGTGTTACATAAGAAGCATTGGTGATTTGAACTTATACAAATAAGCGTTTGAGCTCGGCAAAGGACCTATTGTTTGTACTTACGAAATCAAGCAAGTGATTTCATAAAAGTTCAACTTGATTTAATGATTTCTCGAGCTACGCAAATTCAAAACCATAAGGTTCTATGAATCAAGGTAGGTTGTATTCCTGTTCTAACAAGTACAATGAGAATAAGAGATGTCATAGCCTTAATGGATTTAGATAGAGCAATCGTTCTTCCTTTGCATTTAGGCTAGAATCATGATCATTAAATAAATCGCACTATTATATGTTTGAATCTAATCTACCAACCAAGTGAAAAATTTTCAAGTGTAGAAAAACCATGTATATGAAAGAAGTTTAAAACCAGAAACTTAGTGTATGTCGAGATTCAAACCAAAAGCAAAAATTGTATAATCTTGGACCCCGTCAAAGAAGACAAGCAAGTTGTTTTAAAGATACTACCAAGAATCTAAAATACGACATGATCTATATTCAAAGTTTGCAATCATGCAAAGATGTCATGTCTTCTTGGTTCTTTTGCTTTCTACGACTTCACGTTCCTACAAAATGTAAAGTATGTCAAGCGTATATTTTGAAGGATTAAGTGAAGTGGTTTATAACATGAGGTAACATATATATACATCCGGAAGCGCCTGTATCGGCCTTCTTCCCTTTGACCTTGGAAGATATTCTGGGCAGTTTCTCTTCCAGTGCCCCATCTTGTTACATTTGAAGCACTGGCGCTCATCTTGCGGTGTGAAAACGCTGAAGCGATGGAGCGGCTTATTTTGACATCAATTGTATATTAGATACGAGAACAAATGGTGTAAATTACAGTGCTCAATCTCTCATTAAAATCGTAATAGATTATAGAGAGAATCAGAACACAAAACACACAGTTGCTAAACACTCGCTCAAAACTCTAATAAAAAACTAGTTACAAAAGACACAACTACAACCTATATATAGACATCGGCCGGCCGAACTCCTAGGCTTATCCGAACCTTAGGTTCGGTCAAGGTTCGGCCAGAGTTCGGCCAACAGCAAATTAGGTTGTAATCTTTAAGTCTTCAACTCTTTGTCTGATCCAGCTCGTTGCCACATAATGTATCAACAAACTCCCCCTTGGCAACAGCTGGACCGTTCTTTATCAACCTTGTACTTCAGCAGCCTCATCTTCCTTCCAGACCATCTCATGATTATGCCCGGCATAGATGTTAAACGCAAAACAAATCCTTATCACCCTCTAGAAATGCAATGCCTACTCCATATAATCAGGATGATACAGAATTGGATTGTAATAAAGTTCACCTATATCAGCCTTGGACAGATTGATCAGCCACATTGGATTATAAATCTTCAAAACCCGGTTCTGTTCTTTCAGCACAATCACAGCCTCACCAATCTTCTCATTATAGTACCACCACCTCAAACCCTTGATGAAATCAAGCTCCATTTTCATTAGTGGTATCTTCTTCATCACATCAGGTTTCTTCTTGAACACTAGGATCATCAGCTTCTTTCCAGTTCTTGCATGAATCCTTGTTCGAGATCGACGCCTTTTGGGTTTCTGATGATCAAAAAATTGGAATCCTTCACGGCATTCTTTCTCAATAGTCTTCTTGAAGTAAAAACCCTTCCAATCAGTGCCATAATTGCAGAAAGGCTTTCTGGTCAATTCACGAATATCCCAAAGAGGCAGACTGCTAAAATCACTAGCACATTTAAAGTACTGGACTCCGTGTTGACGCTTAATCCCGTAGCACTTCAAACTGTCAGAATACATCCAGATGATTATAGCACCTGAAGCTTGACCCTTGAATTTAACAAACGATCTTTGCTCAATTGGCTTCACAGGAGGAACATAGTTGGCATGAAACGTCTTCATAAATTCATTAAATACCCAACGTTGTTCTTGTTCCTTAATCTCTTTAGCAACTGGATCTTCAGGCTTCTCTGCTTCTTTCTTCTTTAATATTTCTTCAGCCTCAACACCTTTTTCCTTAGGAAACACTTCAAACTCATCACCAGACTGATTGTTGTTGAAATTTGAGTATAAGTTTGGATATTCTTCTTCTGTAATATCTTCTATCTCAACTTCCTCTTCAAATATATCTTCAACATCTTCATCAGATTCTTTGTCAGATGATTCATATTTCCTTGGTGCTGATTTAGAAGCTTTTCTAATTTCTTCATCATTCAAATCAAACACAGCTTGCAACTATTCTGCCGTCAGATCACCAAAAAATTCACCCTCTTCTAGCGTCTGCAACATCTGTTCAAATTCACCCATACTCGTTGTCGCTTGAGAAGATGGAATTGAAGTAATCGGCACTGCTTCTCGAGAATCTTTCCCTTGGGAAGTAGATGTCCCAGCACCCAAACCAGTAGTTCTGGTCGGGCCTGATCCTTCACCAACATTCCCTTCAGGATCATCTTGGTCGGGATCATCATTTAGATATCTCATCGGATCTTCATTACAACCCAAACTATCTCCAATCTCCCCCTGAGCTTTAAATTTCTTCATCAAGAACTTTATATGCTCATCCATCTCAAGAATCAATTTGCTCTGAGTCTGACTCGATCTGCTCAACCGCAGGATCTCTTGATCTTTGGCTAAGTCACGACTCTGCAAGACAACGATCTGCTAACTTTGTGATTGATTTTGAGCTCGTAATTCATCATTACTTGTGCGGAGCTCAGAAATCTTCTTCTCTTGCTCCTAAGTCTTAGTCTTCAACACATCAATCTGAGACTGTTAATCATTTAAAGCACTTTGAAGAATACTGGCTTGTAAGAACGACACAGAGCCCTGTTCAAAATTGAAGTTAACCTCTGGTGTAGAATGTGAATGTAACACCCGTATACAATTTAGTGTCAAACTTTAATGTTTATGTCATAAACACCGGTCCCAGAATTTTTTTTTTTTTTACAAAACTATGATTTAACAATCATAAAATACCATCATTGTGGTTTATATTTACAAATATACCTTTAACTAGTTTGACATTTAAGAGTGTTCATCAACTTATACCAAGGTTCTTTGACCCAAAATGTGGAACAATTGTTCATCCGTCACATGATCGGTCCTTCTAATCTTGATGAGCATCCTTCAAGCCTTCCCTTTACCTACAATTCACTCACTTTCAATAGTGAGTTTCTATGGCATAAGCATATATAAACATTGTTAACATTTGCAATCATTAACTAAAATTGGATAAGGGGTTCTAGGCGTATCGCCTACAACCCATTTCACAGTAAGCGACCTTACTTGCAACATACTCACTTTCAATAGTGAGCTTCTATTGCATAACCATTTAGTACAATATCAAATAATGAAAAAAAAACAATAAAAATTTGGTTTTTCATTTTGGGGCGGTATGCCCAAAATGGATCATTTCTGGGCGGTACCCGCTGGACCATTTTTGATAGAATATTGGCTATTTTCGGCCTGTTCCATACTTAGCCAATATTTTGGCTTTCTTCCCCTGTTTTCTACCAGATTTCACCAAAAGGTTTTCCATTATTTTTCAAGTGTTTTAACACTCACAAAACACTTTTAAAGCATGTTTACATCTATATTAACATACCTCAACTAAATCAAATTCATTGCTTGGGTACGTGAAATGTTCATCGCTACCTTTTTCTGAGCTTTACATATTTTGAGTTGATCAAGACACGCACAAACGGATTGTTTGTGTTAGACAAGTCTTCGGAGTCAGCCCCGATGTTCATAAACTCCTCACCATTATCCGATTCATCTTCCAGGGTATTCACCGCAGGTGTCTCAGTCACACTGACAGCTACAGGAACTTCCTGTTCTGAGACCACCGGTTCAGAAATTGGCGGTTGAGAGACAACAGGTTCAGACACTGGAGTCACTAGTTCCTGTACTACTGGAACTTGTCTTTTAGGTCTTTTCACCCTTCCTTGTTATGGAATTTGATTTTGTTCCACAATCCAGCTGTAATCAAGTTCCTCTGAATCACTATGTTCTTCATGACGAGGTGCACCATGTGCTGGTGCCACGTAATCAACATTTACTAAATGGCCAATTAAGCGCTTCAATTTAGGCTGAAATTCTGGTGCCTTCTTTTGATAAGATGCCAGAGCACCCACACTTGCTTCTGTCATATGTTTCAGTTCCATTTTCTGTGTTTCAAGCTTCACCAAATCTGGATACCGGTCATTAAGGATCATCTGAAGAAATCTTGGATAGATAGCTGCTTTCTTTTGTCTTAGAGTTAGGTTATCTCTCATGTAGTGAAAGATCAACCCAGCAACATTATATGGTCGGTTCATCACCAAAGCATTCAACAGAGACATCATTGTTTGTTGAACTTCATCGTTCCAGGATATTATGTGACCCAGGCATACCAACAACACGTGCGCCAAGTATTTGTATGGAACGCTCAACGAAGATTTGTAGACCCATTCTTTACTTGGATCATCTGTGTGCCAAATTCGCTTCAGAAAAGCCACGTTGTCTTCAGGAGGAAATTCCAAAAGTGCAGTTGTTGTATCAGTTTACAACTTCAAAACCCTGTGCATATTCGCTTCATTGACTTCAACTGTTCTACCCTGAACGGTTGCAGCAATTCTGATTGGAGCATCAGTAATCGTCCTCGCAGTACTCCAGAACTCCTATTAATATCACGATATACATCACAAGATTGTGTGATAGCATAGTGAATCCTTGAACGCTTCAGAAACTCAAAAATCCTGGATCCACCAAATTTATCAAGCTTGCCTCGTGCAACACCAATATGTGCACAAATGTTGTGTTTGTCACCGATCTTTAGTTCGCTTGCCATATCTGAAAACACATAAAATAAAACATTCATTATATTCCATGTTATTAAAAGATATAATCACCGATTTCGTCAATTCGTTGTCATTTGCTTAAACGAACAACTTTTTCATAAAAAATGTTAACCCGCCGAACTCCGTCCGAGCCTCGTCCGAACTCCAAGTTCGGAGTGTGTCGTCCGAGTCTCGTCCAAACTTCAAGTTCGGAGTGTCCGAACTTCAAGTTCGGAGCCTGACAAACTCCAAAGAATTTGAATTTTAAAATCAATGAAATCGACCAAATCAACCAACAAAAATTGACACACTTGGTCGGTTTTTTATTACAAGCACAGAGGAACCAATTTTATCTTCTAAAAACAAGTTTTAGGTAGTTCATTTTCAGATCTAGAAACCTTGAAACAGTCCGAACGATTTTTCCAACAAAAAACCTACAACCAGTGATTAAAAACAAAATCTAACCACAACATCGTACTCGGAATCATTAAACCTACCTAGAACCAGTCTCTATATGTCCAAACAAATCGTAAATCAAAGGACTATTTATAACCTCGGTGCAAGTTCGGAGAAAACAGAGAAATATGAAGGACTATTTATAACCTCGAGACGTTCGGACCTCCGAACGCCCTCCGAACTCCTCTTTTGGACCTACAGTTCCACCGAACGCTCTCCGAACCTTAACTTCGGCTCCTCCAAAACTTATCCGAATTTGGACTTCGGACCCTCCGAACTCCTGGTTCGGACGTCCGAACTTCAGGTTTGGACAATTTCAAAATTTTCAAATTAAGCCCCTGATTTCGATGAATTGTCAAATTGAACCCCGAAAGTTTAAAATTTATCAATTTACTTTAAACTTTGTTCAATTAAATGATGAGTTTTATGAAAACAAATCCGTTTGGTTGTTTCCGGCATAATTTTGAATTTTTCACTAACGGTTGATCGAAAATAAAACAAAATCAAAATCTTTTTGATTTTTATAAAATTTTCAAACACACCAAAAATCTTTTTGAATTTTTACAAAATTATACTAAAACACGCCTAAAATCTTTTTGTAATTTTCAGATATTCAAGCAATAAACCAAATAGAAATGAAATAACCGAATTAAGGACTAATATAACTTAAATGTTTATGCGAGAAAGATCCAGACGCGAGATCATATCAGCTAATGTGCATCAGACACACTTCAATTTCATTTTTAATCAGCATGCAAGTCAAGTTGGCAGCAAATACAACTTTTCAGTTTATTTCAGTTTGGGCAGATCAATTTTTACAGCTTTCTGATATGTTAAGGTATGATTTAGCATGCATTGATAATATTATATCCCACATAATCAGAACTACCGGTAATCTGGCTTATTTAATTTTTGTATTTTACAAAATCTGATTTCCACCGAGATTTATCGTCCATGGTGTTTCATGCAAAAATAAAGCAGAACCCTAAACAAACAACAATCAGGTTGACCGGTAGGCACGCAGAGAAAGTCCGATTGTTTAGGAAAATTAAAAATAAAAATAAAGCAGAAATTGTATAACCCAACAACAATCATGTCGGTGCTCCCACACACGCAGAGAAAGTCCGATTAGTTATACGAAACACCAAAGAAGATAAAGCAGAACGTCAAACGAACACCAATCAGGTCGATCTTTCGATACGCAGAGAAAGGGCGATCGTTTGACAAAATAAAGAAAATCAAACAAGTTTAAATCTTTGCAAAAAGAAAGCATGTATACACCAGAACATCTCTTATTCTGTTTTTGCTTTTTCATTTTATTTAATGCCAAGATCACACAGCATCCGTCATGATGTGCCTCACACTTAATCAAGCAGATTTTTATGTTTATATCATACTATATATCAGATTTGCCCTTACGCATTTAACTAACCAAACAAGTACCTACAGCTTTTCATTTTTACTTTATCCGTGGTTGATAACACATGCCGATGTAATATCACTTCTCGCTTGGTCGGATCAATTTCTCAAATTTTTTATTTTTCTATTTTTTTATGCTTTTTGCATTTTTCCATTTTTTTTATATTTTCTGATTTTCTCCCCCTAAAAAACAAAACACTCTATTTTTGGATTTTGGATAACAAGAAAAGAAAAACATACATCAAAAGTAAACAAAAATAAAAATGATCAACCGAATTTACTCAAATAGGTAACTTTTGTATGCCGTTGATCTGCAAAAGATAACGAAAGCGGGTTTTGTCAAAAGCTTTCGTAAAAAGATCCGCTTTTTGAAAGTCAGTATGGATCTTTTGCAGATCAATCAAGTGTTTTTCAAAACAATCACGTATGAAGTGATATCGGATGTCAATATGTTTTGTTTTAGAGTGGTGAACGGGGTTTTTGGTTATGCATATGGCAGCCGGGTTATCTATATATATGGGAGTAGTAAGAAACTTCAAATCGTAGTCCCGCATCTGCTGGTGTATCCATAAAACCTGAGAACAGCAACTCGTAGCTGCTATATATTCAGCTTCAGCCGTGGATGTAGCAACGAAGTCTGCTTCTTACACTGCCTTGATACTAACCGGTCGCCTAGAAACTGACATCCGACCATGGTTGACTTAAAGTTGATCTTGCCACCGTCGTAGTCTGAATCCATATAGGCCGACAGGTCAAACTTATCATCATGAGGATACCAGATCCCGAGATCTGAGTTACCCTTTAGATAAGCTAGAATCCTCTTGACTGTTTCCATATGAGAAACCTGAGGTGCTGCTTGGTACCTGGCACACAAACATACAACAAACATAATATCAAGTCGACTAGCTGTAAGATACATCAATGAACCTATCATTGCCCTATACCGAGTGACATCTACTGTTTCACCCTCTTCGTCAGGACAAAGGCCATGCGACAGCTGAATTGGAGTTCGAGGAATGCGAACATCTTCAACTTTGAATCGACTCAGAACATCTTTCACATACTTCGTCTGATGTATGAAGATTCCCTTGTCAGATTGCTGAAATTGTAAGCCCAAGAAGAACGACATCTCCCCCATGGAACTCATCTCGAACTTGGTTTTCATCAATTTCTCGAAATCCTTCGATAATTGTTCGTTTAAGCTACCGAAAAGGATATCATCCACATAGATTCGTACCAATAGCTGATCCTCCCCCGTTTTCTGACAAAATAATGTTGAATCAACCAACCCACGCTTGAATCCATTGCCGAGTAAATAAGTGGACAACATCTCATACCAAGCTCGAGGAGCCTAATGGACACCATAAAGTGCCTTATCCAGCTTATATACCTTCTCCGGATAATCATGATCGAACAATCTCGGAGGTTGCTTGACGAACACTTCTTCCTTTACTTTGCCGTATAAAAACGCACTCTTAACATCCATCTGGAAGACCTTAAATCCACGATGTGCAGCATATGCCAAAAAGATTCGTATTGCTTCGATTCTGGAAACCGGTGCATACACCTCGTTAAATTCGATTCCTTCTTCCTGAGAAAACCCCTGCACAACCAAACTGGCTTTGTTACGGACTATCACTCCGCGATCATCTCTTTTGCATTTATAAACCCACCGTGTTCCGCATGGTTCTTTGCTTCCAGCTGGTAAATCTACTAGATGCCACACTCCCAACTTTTGAAATTGTAGCAACTCCTCTTGCATTGCTTCCACCCACGAGTCATCAAGCAAAGCTTCCTTAACATCTTTAGGCTCGATCTGGGATAGAAAGCATGAATGAAACGCTTCGTCCTGAATTCCAGATTCCAAAATAGTTAATAATGCACTTCTCTCAATTTAACGTCTCGTGCGTAATCCTTCACTTAAATCACCTATGATATTATCTTGCGGATGAATGGTGTTTATCCGGAGTGTCTGATGAATTGGAACTACAATCGTTTCAGCCATATCAGGAATGTGATCTTCCTCAATCACCACATTATCAGTCGAATTAACCATAGCATCACTTGTAGTCTCTTCAACTTGTGGATCAGATTGTTGAACAGGAATCTCAACCTGATGTGACACGGCTTCATGAAATTCGTTATCATCATCAGAAGACATATCATCAGCCACAATTGTCGAATCATTTGATGTTTCTGTCAAGTAATTATTAGCAACAGGCACTTCTGGAGTCGGCAGAGTCTCAATATTCAGAACCGGAGTATTATCTTGAAGATCAATATAAACTCGAGTAAGCTGATCATCAGACATTTCTGGTGTCGATTCAAGATGTTCAATATAGATTTGTAGTCGAACATCCAGTCCGGTCCAACACCTTTGGGCGGTAGAGTGTATGATTAAAAATCAACATGTAAGTATTCTTCCACAGTACCAGTCTGCTTGTTGAATACCCGTCTCTTCAGATGTGAGTAACCAACAAACAAGCCTTCAAAGATTTTTTCATCAAACTTGCCCGCAGACTTTAACACGGTACATGGACACCCAAACTCCAAATAACTAAGATTCGGCTTATGATTCTTGAGAAGTTCATAACATGTCTTCCCCAGTTGTTTAACCGTAAGCACTCGGTTAAGCACATACCATGCCATGTTAACCACTTACGTTAAAAAATGAACCGATAATTGAGCATCGGCCAACATTGTTCGTGTTGTTTCAATGATTGTACGATTCTTTCTTTCTGCCACGCCGTTTTGCTGAGGTGTGTATGGCGTACTGAATTCATGTACGATGCCTTTCTCCATATAAAAAGTCCGCACGACATAATTCTTAAACTCCGTGCCATTGTCACTGCGAATCCTTCGTACCTTCAACTTATATAATGACTCACGAGTAGTAATCAAGTTGAGACGAATTCTTGAAGCTTCAACTTTAGAAACCAGAAAATCAACCCATGAGTATCTTGAATATTCATCAGTTACCACAAGACAATACCAATTCCCAGAAATACTTTTACGATTCACAGGACCAAATAGATCCATGTGAAGTAATTCCAACGGGAATTCAATGGAATGATACTTCTTCAGTGGATGTGATTTTCTCTTGTGCTTTCCCTTCTTGCAACTCACACACACATCATTGAATACAAACTGCTATTTCGGAACCCCTTCAACAAGATTCCTATGCACAAACTCGTTCATCTTGCGATAATGGATGTGACCCATGCGACGGTGCCATAGAATGGAATCTCTCTCTGAAGCTTTCGATAAGAAACATTGACCCGCAACAGTTGCTTTGGCTGAATTCATGTCGAGCATATATGAATTGGAAAAACGAGGTGCTCGCATCACAACAAATTCATCTGGAATCTTGTACTCAGGCTTCAGTATCACACATTAAAACAGAAGATTAGTTTCGGGACGTACCCAACCTAGAAGCTTTGGGTCGACCGTCATCTTCCATAAAATCATCACCAGCCATGGAAGAACCCTTAGGTTTCCATGCATAACTTGAATAGCCTTTGGATCCAGAAGTAGAGTTTTTGAGAATTGATTTCATTTTTCCAGAATCATTTTCTGATTTCTTTTCAGTTTTATGTTTTTGAAATTCAGATGACTCATCAAAAAAATGAACTCTACCCTTATAATCCACAAATCTGACTTTCTTTTTGGAAACAGGTGTTTCAGTCTGATATCCTTCAGACATATCATCGCATCAGACTTGTCAGATTTGGGCTTCTTCAATGGATAAGTCCGATATGTATGACCACGATTTTTGTAGTTAAAACATTTTCGTTTATCAATCAAAGCTTTTTCAATTGTGTCACCATCCACATCGGACTCAACAACAAGTTTTTGTTGTTTTTGTGTCTTAGGTTTCAAACCTTTTCGGTTAGACACACGATGATTTCCAGAATCATCATTACATCTAGACTCATAACCTGTTACCCTCTCTGGAACATTACCACGATACATAAATTGACTTCTAACATGTGGATTTCTAGAATAAAAATGATCCTCATTATTCTAATATCTGTCTCTCCTCCCACCAAACCTATGACCAAAATTATTTTGACAACCATGATCAACCCACTTTGGACCCCTTCCAAAAATAGGTTGATTTGCTCCACAACCAAACTCATCATAAAAACCCTCATCATTGTAAAATTATGACCTTTTGACATAAGGACTTGGTTTTCTGAAATTTGGTTGCATTTGTTTGTGAAAAACTCATGGTGGTGATTGAAAAGTTGATTTAATTGGTTTCTTGTTCACAGATTTTTTAATAGACTTTTGCATCATGTTAACTAACCCAGATTCAGAATCAGAATCAAGTGTGTCCATTACATTGATACTTCCATTTCCCCTCTTAATGGGCACACTCCTCACCTTAGGATCATAAGCAGGATCATACTTCCTCAAAAAGATTTTATCTATTAAATCAGGATTGACCATATCCAAAGAAAAGTCTTTATCGCTATAGATTTTATTAGAACCTTTTAAATGATAGAATCTTAGAGGAAGAACCTTGTTCTTGGCTGGAGGCACAAACCCAACTCCACCATATTTGACCTTTTTACCTCTAAAAGACTTGCTTCTAGCAATCTGTTTCTGTTCAAACTCACTCATTTTCGTCAGCTTAGATTTGATAGTTGAAAAGTTTGTTTTAAAATCAAATCTTGATAATCTGGCTTAGAAACTTTTGAACAAGTGGGTTTGGAACATCCAGTTTCTGTTTCAGATATGAGATCATCAATTTTATCAAAATCTGAGACATCATAAAACAGTTCATCAACTGTAGAATCCAAGATAGATTTTCCGGTTGAAGTTTTGTCAGACTTCGAATTAATTGATTGATGATTTCTCTGCTTGTCATGAGAAGAAACTTCCACTTTTTCCTCAGATGAAGGGCCATTGCTTATAATGACAGGAGGGGGAACTTGGCTCAATTTACCAGAATTAGTTTCCTTTTCAGACTTGTAAAGAAAATTGGTAAACGATGATGAAACTTGAACAGAATCAACCTTTTGTTTTAGTTCAAAAATCTCAATTTTTAGATCTGCAAAAAGTTTTTGACTATCAGCCAAGTCCTTTTGTGTGGACACAAGCAGTTCAGATTGGTTTGAAAAATCAAATTTGTGTAAACGTAACTGCTCATGAACCAACAACAACTCCTTAGTGGTCCCTTCCCATCATTCCTTATAAATATTCTTATCATATCTTGCTACCGATAAAGATCATTTAGTTTTGTCTTTTCATCTAAGAGCGTACTCTTAGCGGTAGCAAATTCATCACAAGATTTGCACATTTGAGGATAAGAAACTACCTTAGAAGTATCGGCCATAAGAGCAACCGATTCTGTGATGTTGTTTCTTTTTAAAGTACCAACCTCCTGCTTCAGACTTTTGTTTTCATCAGTCAATTTCTGCATTTCTTTTTGTAGTGCATTCATCTTGTCAGCAATCTCCACAGCCTTTTGCTGAGCCCTCTCATATTGTTGCTTCAATGGAAGACTCTTTTGATATAATTTCTCAAAATCATTTGCTATGTCAAGTGCTTCAGCTTTCACGGCTTCACATTCACGGATCAGTGCTTCCTTCTCCTTAGTTAGAACTTGTACTTGTTTATCCAACAAGAGAACAGCATCTGATTCAACTTGGTCAGACAAGCTTGCCATGAATGTAAATTTTTGTTTAGAAAAAGATTGATGATCATCCTTTGAATCCGATACACTTGCTTTATCATTGAATCCAACTTGAACTCTATCAATTGCTTCGCCATGAACTTCATCTCCATCTTGAGTAGATTCTGTCATGGTGTCTTCATCCTACACATGTGTCATAATCAATGCAGAAGAATCAGCAAATTGATTACCCCTGTTATAAGTTTGTCTTCTTGAGACCTAGGGCTTTTGTAGGTTCAGAATTAGGTTTAGAATTTAAAGAACTCCCTGAATTTGATGCATTGTTGGTTCCAGAAGCATTAGACTTAGGAGCAAACTTTTGGTATTCTTTCTTCTTAGGTTGAGAGCATTCCCGAGCGAAGTGTCCGAAATTTGAACAATTATAACACCTCACCTTTGACTTGTCAAAACCAATTCTTCCTCCAGAATTCAGGTCTTTTCTACTAGTCTTTTTCAAAAATCTCTTCACCTGTCTTGCAAGCATGGCAAATTGCCAGTTAATTACCATCAGTTCCAAGTCATCCGGATCAACCAGATCATAATCCTCCTCAGCCAGTTCTGCATTACTTACCTTACCAGTTATAACCCCATAATATGATGATACCAATGCAGATACAAGAGCCATATAGTCTTCTGTTGTTGTAACCGACATGTCCATCTTACTAGTATTCATCAGGTTACTTGCTGGAATCGAGACGTTACACCCTCCAGAACTATAATTGTGTTCATAACTGTTTGAACCCATTCCATTTCCTGAGTTAGACACATTTCCAGGTAAATTTCCAGCTACGAAGGCCGTTGCTGGTGTAGAACTTCTCATTTTACCCGATTTACCCGAAATTGTTGCCGCGTTTGAACAATAGTACACATCAGGATTCTAGACTTCTGCACGTGTTGTATTCATATTTTTCATCTCTAAGTCTCTTGCTTGCAGCTTACCCAACAATTTCACAAATGTCAATTCTGGATAATCTTTATCATTCATAATCATTAACACATATGATTCCCACTTCGATGGAAAACCTTCAAGTAATTTTTCCTTAAGTTCCTCATCGTCCTTCTTGATTTGAATGTTATCCATTTCAGATAACAAATGGCAGTACCTTGAAATCAAGTCCGGAACGCCTTCACCATCAAAATGTTTGAAATTATCAAACTCCTTGTTCAGAACTTTCTTTTTACTCTTCTTGTATTGTTCGTTGCCTTCACACCGTTCTTTTATTGTCGTCCACAATTCATGAGAATCTTTACAATTCTTAAACTGGTGTAGCAACTCCTTAGGAAGTGCTTGAGTTAAAATACCATATGCTTTTTATTCTCTTGTGTAATCAGTCTTTTGATTAAGATCCAGGTTTCTTTGCATTATAGGCACATTGTTTACTCTAACAGGATACACGTATGGTGCATCCAAAGCAATCCATAAGTCCGGATCAGTCGTTCCAATGTAAGCTTCTAACCTTTTCTTCCAATTTGCATAATCTTACAACTTGAGAAGTTTGGGAACTTTCTAGGTAGTCCCAATTTCGTTGTCGTAGTTCAATAAAGTCTGCATCTGAGACTGAATCGCAGCAAACGCTTGAAAATCCGTCATCTTGAAAAATTTCAAGTTTCTGATTGGTCCGAACTTGCTCCGTACTTGCTCCGAACTTGTATAAAACTCCGAACGTGCTCCGAACCTGCTCCGAACTAAAAAACACAGTCCAAACATCCTCCGAACTCTCAGTCTTCCTTGAAACATAGTCAAACCTCCGAACACTCACCGATCTACCTCCGAACCCTGACCGATATACCTCCGAACACTCACCGAAGCAGAAATCTCACCGAACTCCCTCCGAGTGAGCTCCGAACTCTCAACGAACGAGAATGATGTCCAAACTTCACTCCAAACTTCGGGATCGGATCGGTTACACCGAACTAGAGGTTCGGCCGAACGAGAAAATTTCGGAAAATTTTGAATCTCACAGAAAAATACAACCACTCAAGCTCGGGACAATCAATCGAACGAAAACGGATAGAAACAAGGAATTTGAACGTAAATCATGATGTTTTTGACGCAGTTTTTCAGAAACGAAGATGAAAAATGAGTTTTGAATCACACAATTGAACCAAAATTGATCCAAACGATACCATATAGCTCTGATACCACTTGAAAACGCTGAAGCGACGGATCGGCTTATTTCGAAATCAATTGTATAATAGAAACGAGAACAAACGGTGTAAGTAACAATGCTCAATCTCTCATTAAAATCGTAACAGATTACAGAGAGAATCAGAACACAAAACACACAGTTGCTAAACACTCGCTCAAAGATCTGATCAGAAACTAGTTACAAAAGACATAACTACAACCTATATATAGACATCGGCCGGCCGAACTCCTAGGCTTGTCCGAACCTCAGGTTCGGCCAAGGTTCGGCCTGGGTTCGTCCAGAGTTCGGCCAACAGCAAATTAGGTTGTAATCTTTAAGTCTTCAACTCTTTGTCCGATCCAGCTCGTTGCCACATAATGTATCAACAAACTCCCCCTTGGCAACAGCTGGACCGTTCTTTATCAACCTTGTACTTTAGCATCCTCATCTTCCTTCCAGACCATCTCATGATTATGCCCGGCATAGATGTTAAACGCAAAACAAATCCTTATCACCCTCTGGAACTGCAATGCCTGCTCCATATAACCAGGATGATAAAGGATTGGATTGTAATAAAGTTCACCAATATCAGCCTTGGACAGATTGATCAGCCGCAGTGGATCATAAATCTTCACAACCCGGTTCTGTTCTTTCAGCACAATCATAGCCTCACCAGTCTTCTCATTATCGTACCACCACCTCAAACCCTTGATGAAATAAAGATCCATTTTCATTAGTGGTATCTTCTTCATCACATCAGGTTTCTTCTTGAACACTAGGATTATCAGCTTCTTTCCAGTTCTTGCATGAACCCTTGTTCAAGATCGACGCCTTTTGGGTTTCTGAGGATCCAAAAATGGGAATCCTTCACGGCATTCTTTCTCAATAGTCTTCTTGAAGTAAAAACCCTTCCAATCAGTGCCATAATTGCAGAAAGGCTTTCTGGTCAATTCACGAATATCCCAAATAGGCAGACTGCTAAAATCACTAGCACATTTAAAGTACTGGACTGCGTGTTGACGCTTAATCCTGTAGCACTTCAAACTATCAGAATACATCCAGTTGATTATAGCACCTTGAGCTTGACCCTTGAATTTAACAAACGATCTTTGCTTAATTGGCTTCACAGGAGGAATATAATTTGCATGAAACGTCTTCATAAATTCATCAAATGCCCAACGTTGTTCTTGTTCCTTAACCTCTTTAGCAACTGGATCTTCAGGCTTCTATGCTTCTTTCTTTTTTAATATTTCTTCAGCCTCAGCACCTTTTTCCTTAAGAAACACTTCAAACTAATCACCAGACTGATTGTTGTTGAAATTTGAGTATAAGTCTGGATATTCTTCTTCTGTAATATCTACTATCTTAACTTCCTCCTCATATATATCTTCAACATCTTCATCAGATTCTTTGTCAGATGATTCATATTTCCTTGGTGCTGATTCAGAAGCTTTTCTAATTTCTTCATCATTCAAATCAAACACAGCTTGCAACTATTCTGCCGTTAGATCACCAATAAATTCACCCTCTTCTAGCGTCTGCAACATCTGTTCGAATTCACCCAGACTCGTTGCCACTTGAGAAGATGGAATTGAAGTAATCGACACTGCTTCTCGAGAATCTTTCCCTTGGGAAGTAGATGTCCTAGCACCCAAACCAGTAGTTCCGGTCGGGCCTGATCCTCCAGCAACATTCCTTTCAGGATCATCTTGGCCGGGATCATCATTTAGATATCTCATCGGATCTTCATTACACGGTGGTGCCTTTGAAGCTCTTGACTTGCCTTTTCTGGTGCTACTAGAACCTCTAGCAGCAGCGCCCTTACCTTTTTTCCTTTGCCTAGGTTTCCTCTTAACCTCAGGTTTCTTGACACCTCCGGATCAGATGGCGAGCACATCATTTGACTTGCTTTTTTTGTTGTTACTGTTGAGAAAATTAATCTCAGCAGTCTTCAACATGCCGTGAAGCTCGGTCACTGTCTTAACCAGGCTGTTCATATTAAAATTGATCCAGAAAGGAGTGAACACGCTGGAAAGAGAGTGGAGGATCAAATCCCGTTGCCATTTCCTGAGGAATGACGTAATCGAGCTTCGCAAGTCTATCGAAATAGCCCTTCATTTTAATGACATGGGCGCTGATAGGGCTACCTTCAGCCATTCGACAGATGATGAGCCTGACAAAGGTTTCGTAGCGTTCCTGTCGGGCCTGGGTTTCAAACATGCCCTTAAGTTCCCCGATCATCTGAAATGCCGTCCTGTCAATGATGCTCTTCTGAATATCTAAAGACATGGTGGCCAACATGAGGCACATCACTGAATTGGCATCCTTTTTCAGTGGATCGTGTGCAGCACGACCAGCCGGCGTATTATTAGCGGGGTGCTCGGGCACCTCTTGTTCCAACACATGTTGCTTATTGGCCATCTGCAGGACAATTTTCAGATTTCGATGCCACTTGAGGAAGTTGGTGTCATCAAGTTTCTCCTTCTCAAGGAGAGACTTGTGTTGGAAAACCTCGTTGTTTGCGTTAGCATTAGCCATCTGAAACAACAGGCAATGTGTTTCGATGTAACATTTGTATTCAAAACCGGCAAGCAAATCTTGAATAGGAATATGGGAACCCAATTAGTAGTCGACCCACAAAGGCAGTCTTAAGTGCAGTCAGCAGTCAACTAAGTAATCTTGATGGAAAAAAAATTGTCTCTGGTAAAAGCCAGTCACAGCTACCGTTTATGAGGCTTTTTCGTATTAATTCATAAAATACGTTTAGCCTCATCCGTGCCAATTTTGTCTACGAATGACTAGATGTACGATGTTGAAATACTCCAATACACAAGGTACTCGTAAAGAAAATGATAGATGTCCTCAGTGGTCAGTGTGCATGCACGGTGTTGAAATACTCCAATGCACACACCTTGGAAGATACCCTGACACCAAGTGCGGTGTTGAAATACTCCAACACTGATGCATCAGTAAATATGTTCCAAGTTAGACTTGACTAGGATGGCATAATCTATCCGCTTTGCGGCGTACCAGATAAGATTATTTAGTCAATGTTTTAATTAATTAAACATTTGACTAAGCTCACTCAAGTACCCTATCTCACTCGGGACAGTCAATTTAATAACCTCCTTATTAAAGACTACGCGTCTCGAGGCAATAACCAATTATTAAAAGGTTCGATATCTAGGATCGAAAAGTTCGAGATCATAGTCGAATAAAATTGGTTATGTGATTTTGAGTATTAATAAATTTTAGGACTCAAATCAATTGATTGTAAAATAGTTTTAACCGTTTAAAACTTAGTTTGGAGTTTTAGTTGGCGCGTTAAACGATTTAAGACAAGAAACCAAAACGCACATGCAAACAGACACATATTCGGCTTAAGAGGTTTCGACATTGTCAGAGCCTAATGACAATGTCGAAGAAGGTCTGGGACAAAAGGTAAAATCAACCACAAGGATGAGTGTGGAATGGTCATTCGGTCGACTCTAAAGCCCCCACTGGCTTTATAAGCTCTTCTTGATTGATTGGAATTTTTCGGTCTTCCGGTCATGGATCCTTGCCATACTAGGAAGTGTCCTTAGACAAGAACACACACCACGATGGGGTAGTCGCATCAATGCATGTCATGTTCGTCTAGGGCGAATGTGAGCATTTACAAGAAAATAGAATAAAAACCTAATCTATTTAGATACACCTTTTGAACCCAAAACAAATGGGGCCAATCCAAACCAAAATCCAAATGGGCCAAACAAAACACGACAACCAATCACTATCGTAATATGGGTATGGCCGAATATGCGCGTTAAAAAATCAATTAACGAATTGAAAATGTTTGGTGGAATTAAATCGCCCAAACATATAGAAAAGCAATTCGTTTAACTTTCGCGACCTTCGGGTTTAAACACCATTTCGCGAAATCCACCGGTTTAAAACCGACTGGTTTGGGTTTGCGTGTGGTGATCAAAGCTCTGATACCACTGTTGGGATTTGGACAGTGGTATACGGGTGCCGGTGACATTAAAAAAACTTATAGGTTTGATTAAAACATTACTGACCGGGTTTAGTTAATTAAGAGTTAAAAGGGATTAACTGGTAATCCTTACGTAGCGGAATAAATAATCTAACTAATTTTAGATGTGTAAACCGTTGGTGTCGAAATCGTATCAACAGGATCACGATCACCAAAATAATCACGCAAACACAATTTCGCGTTAAACCGGTTAATGCGAAAAACACTAACGATTACATTAATCAATATTAAAATAATCTAAACTAAAACGGAGTTTAGATATACCTTCGCGGTGAACTAACAAATGTTAGAGAAACCGTGGGACAACGTGATGACGCTAGGGTTTCACGGAAAAACCGATCTGACGTTCGGATCAAATCGTTTCGCACATCGCAAGAACCGTCTTAAACCGATTCATTGTAAACTGCAACGATTCAGTTTATGGTGGCGACGAGCGAGAACTAAACGTATCAAGACGGAGACAACGGCTAGGGTTTTGCCGAGGCGATGAAACGACAATAGCGACAAGGCTCGCTTCATCGGCGTCGTGAAAAGACGACGAGGAAGGAAGGTTATGGTGCCACGGTGAAAAGGATAAAAACTAGGTCGCAATGAGGAATAAGAGTGGTAGGGCTGCGGCGGCGGCAACTTCCAGGGAGGGTGGCGATGGCGGTGATGGTCTTGCGTGTTGATGATGATGATTTTCTGTTAATCATTTACAAGAAACAACGAGATGATCTTCAATCACTAGGGCTTCTGCGTGGAAGGAAAAGGAGATCGTCGAGAGACGGAGAGAGAGAGAGAGAGAGAGAGAATTCGTGACGGGAGGGGGAGCGCAACGGCAGAAGTGGCGCAAGGATTAGCCCCCAACCCTAATCCTTAGTTGCTTATGTTGGGTTATGACAGTGGTATTCGGGTCCCCACTAAAGATAAAAACTTTTCGATCTAATTAATTATTTAGGTTAAATAATTAGTAAATTATCTACCGAGTAAATTAGTGTTGAAGCATATTTCAGTGTCTAGTGCTAGGTCTAGGTGAAGTGTTTTTATAATTGTTAGTTTGTGTTTTCTGGTCCCAGCGGATCAGGTGCGGACCAGATGGTACGCCGGTCCATCTGGTACGCTGTTTAGTTGGTCCGCTGGCCAGAGCACCTATATGTTTAGCTCGTTTAGAGAGTAGTAGTTGTGAGGTTTTGAACTGTTATATGTGTGTTTTCTAAAGTGTAACCTGTAACTCTCTCTCTAAAGGTTTGAGCAATAAACGAAGTGTTATTTACCTTGTTGTTTACCAAATCTGTGATCGTTATGCACTAGCAAGATCGATTCTGTCTTCTCAAGTGGTATCAGAGCCGTTGGCTCAATTTCCAGCTCTCATTTTTGTTTTTGAAGTTTTTGAGACGTTAAAAAATCAAATTAGAAACTCGACAACATTTTGAATCTGGAGTGAAATTTGAGAATTTTGCGTTTTTGAGGTCTGGTACGCTGCTGGTCCGCGGGTGGTACGCACAGCAATCTTCAACCACCGTACCAGTGTGTTCTTCCGCTGTACCAACTGGTCCGGAAGACAATCTTCAACGTGGTCCGGAGCGGTTATTTTTTGGTCAGCCGTACCAAATGGTCCGCTAAACCAAATGATACGCCGTACCAAATGGTCCGCCGCTGATATTGGTCCACTGATATTGATCCGCTGGTTATTGGTCCATTGAAGATTTTGGTACGTTGGAGCTTATGGTCCGCCGTAAATCTCTGATGCATTTTTAGTGAAGCAATTTTGTTCAGCACGACCCCAGCCAGGGGCTCTGCCCCTTGGACCCCGCTTCTCGGGGGCGCTGCCCCCGAACCCCCGTTAATCAGTAATAAACATCTGGGGGTTGTTTTCAAGAATGGGGAGAGGTCGTGGGAGTTTCAAGAATAAATCAGTTATCGTATTTACCCTTGATTCGGTAGCTGTGAATTTCAAGTGAAGAGTTACCAAATTCCGGTGCTTATCATGAATCAGTCGTCGAATTTATGAGATGTGTTTGTGGGTAGTCACGGTTTTGGATGATGGGCATGTATTCAAAAACAAGTTTCTAATTATGGACAGAGATTCAGAAACTGGGGTGTGATTACTTTGGAACGTTTGTCGGAGATGATCTTTCTACACAAACTGTAGATATAATGTGATTCCATTGCGAGCTACATGAAGAACATATTGCTTACTGGGTTGGAATCGGGAATTGAATATATCACATGTTTAGGGGGAAAATTGAGACCCTTGAAAATTTCAAAGTTCTATTTGATGAAAAACGGAATATGTGAATATTCAATAGCAATCAGTTCAGGGATGATGGTAATTTGTGATCTTCATGGAAAGGTGATGTATTTTGATGTTCGTGCAAACCGATATGTCAAAGTTTTCAGTTATGGTTTGAAACTCTCTGTCATATGCCTGATACTTTATTGAGTCGTGAGATTCTCGTGTTGATCTACCGAGAGCACTGACGTGATGTTCTTTGACAGCTGATATATTGGGAGAGAGTTAATGCTGAGGGGGAATTTCTGTAATTGAAGATGCTGATCGTGTTGGTTTTCATAAAGATCGGAATGTATTATAAGTTTGTGAAGATTATGAATTGTTGTCAACATGCAGTGATATTCGTGGTTGTCTTTACAAGTTTCCGGGTAACGACTGATGAAGTGAACCATTATCATATATGCCAGTTCCAATTGGATGTGCTGTGCTTGAAGCTAGGGGCAACTTTGTTGGTTGTGGTGACTGTACACGATTCAAACTGTTCCCTGCATGTCTGATATTCAGTCCAAGGGAAGTTTGCTGAAGTTCAAGATTTCAAGATGTAGCAGACTGACTGATGACGATTGCTGGAAAATGAAGACATACATTCGACAGTAACGTCCAAGGGGGAATTTATTAGAGCATGTTCCGGGTGTGGTCGTTACTGTGCGAATAGTTATCTAGATTGTAAACTAGGCTAGACTGCCAACGGACCAGTGGCGGACCAGATGGTACGCCGGACCATCTGGTACGTTGGTTAGTTGGTCCGCTGGGCAGGTTACCTATAAATAGGTGAGTCTAGATTGCAATGTTTAGATTTCTGGTCATTTGTCTTTGTGTTGAGAGGAGAGGTCTGTCCAACCTCTGCCGAGCTTCAACGATGTAAACTCCTTCGGTGTAATCATTTGACACAATGAATGATTAGATTTCTCCGTCTCTATCATTCTATGATCTGGAAATGATCCGTATACGGTTTTACAACTGGTATCAGAGCATAGGATTGCTCGTTTGCATCGATTTA
>JBCNJP010000027.1:96912713-97009343 GCA_039602395.1 Deinandra increscens subsp. villosa
TAGAGAGTTTAGAACTTTCTTGCCATATTCTACCTTTCTGTGTGTGTTTCTGTGTGTGTGCTCTCAAGACTCATTAATACAAATTCCATTTGTATTTACTTGTTTGATCTCATCTTCATCTTGTTTTCACGTGATTAGCAAACGATCCATCGCTCCTTGCATCTACAGGATACAACAGCAGTTGCGCGACTACTGTTTGAATTTTCTAACTACTCCCATTTTCATTGATAATTCAGCTGCTATTTCCATTATGAAAAACCTCGTTCAGCATTCAAAAACTAAGCACATTGACATCAGATACCATTTTATCCGTGATTGCTACGAAAAGAAATTAATTGATTTGCAGAAAATTCACAAGGATTTTCAAAGAGCTGATTTGTTTACTAAAGCTTTTGATAAAACTCGCTTTCACTTTTTGTTGCAAATCAATGGGGTTACTAAATTGCACGCTAACTAATCTGATTCAGTTGATCTTTTCTTTTTTGTATTTTTTGTTTTGCTTTATTTTTTTGCTTTTTAAGGGGAGAATATTTGAAAAATATAAAAATAGTGTGTGTTTTTGTATTGAAAAATGAAAAAGCATAAAAAATGGAAAAATTCAAAAATTATAAAAAAAATGGAAAAACGAAAAATTGAGAAATATGATCCAACCTCATGAGAAAGGATAGTACATCAGGATACGTTATCTGCCATGAATAAAGTAGAAAGAAAGGCTGTAGGTGCTTGTTTGACCTGATTGAATGTGCTGAGTAGTCTGGTATATGTGAGTATGATATAAAGATAAAGCTTGCTTTATAATTGTGGTTATAAACCGTGATGGGTACTGTGTATATCTGGCATAAATAAAAGGATAAAATATCAAAAACAGAATAAAGAGATGTTCTGGTGTATGCTTGCTTTATTTTGAAAGATTTAAACTTGTTTGATTTTCTTTATTTTGTCAAACGATCGGACTTTCTCTGCGTATCGAAAGATCGACCTGATCGTTGTTCATTTGACGTTCTGCTTTATTTTTCTTAGTGTTTCGTATAATCCATCGGACTTTCTCTGCGTGTACGTGAGTACTGACCTGATTGTTGTTGGATTATACAACTTCTGCTTTATTTTATATTTTTTATTTTCCTAAACAATCGGACTTTCTCTGCGTGCCTACCGGCCGACCTGATTGTTGTTTGTTTAGGGTTCTGCCTTCTTTTTGCAAGAAACATCATGAACATGATATCTCTGTGGCATTCACTTATGTATAAGCAAGTTTACAATATCAGTATGAAAAATCTGCTGCGAGTAACTTGGCTTGAATAAAGAAAAATACAAAAATATGAAATAAGCAGTTTGCCAGTATTCCTGATCGTGTGGGTACCATGTTATAAATGCTTGATTAATATACTTAATTTCATATCAGAAAGCTATAAACAATGACTTGCTTTAGCTGAAATAAACCATATGGTTGTATTCTCAGTCAGCTTGGCTTGCATGCTTAGTATTTTGAAATTGCAATGTGTATGATGCATTATGTCTGATATGATCTCATGTTGCGATCTTTCTCACAAAAATATAAGTTATTGCATTTAAATTTTTGTTGGTTATTGTTTTGCTTATTTTAGAAAATACCAAAAAGATTTTAAGTGTGTTTTAGTATAAGTTTGAAAAATCAAAAAGATTTTAGTGTGTTTTGATATAAATTTGAGAAAAATCAAAAAGATTTTCATTCTGTGTTGTTTTTGATCAACTGAATTCAGAAATGACAATTTGTTGTTAAATGAACCACAGTCAATGCTAAATATCAGCTCTTTATGTTTAAAATTTGAAGATAAGGAAGTTTTGGGTTAAAAATGAAACATTTGAAAGTTGAAGGTCTTATTTGTAACAAAGTGATCCGGCAGACCATGTGGTACGCCGGGCGGACCACTTTGTGTATAAATAGAGAAATCTGATCCGGGGTTTGCATAACCCACGGACCACCTTCTTTCACTCTGAAAAAAACCCTAAAATCCTCTCAGGCGTGTTTCGTTAATTTCTCGGTGAATAACAAACCTTTGCGTGTGATTTTTGTTGCTACAGGTAGGGTTCATCATTGCGCATCTAATGGTGGTTTCGATTTGTATTATAGTGGTGTAAATTGCTCGATTTTTACAGTTTTGCATCTCGGGTTTTTGAGAAAACTGACTTGGATGGCTTTAACTGGTTTTACTCGTTCTTAATACACTTTGAGCACATGTACAGGGTCGGAAACTTGTCTAGATCAAAACCTTGGTGTTCGTTTTCAAAAACAAACACTAGATTGTGCATCAAAATCGAAAGTGACTGTTCGGTATTCTGATCGTCCGCCGGACCACATGGTCCGCGGCGGACCATATGAACCGCTGAAGACCAACTGGTCCGCATTTGGTCCGTTTGACCAAAAGTGATCCGCGGTCAATATTTTCTGGTCCGCCAGACCAGATGATCCGCCTTACCAAAAATTGGTCCGCAGATGGTCCGCTGATAAAATTTTGAAAATTCTTGATATTTGTTGGTCATTCTGATTCTATTTCATGATTTTAACGTCAGTGTACAGCAACAACAATCTGAGCCTGTTGTTTATGAGAATATCGTTGAACCTGAAGCTGTTAATCTTCAAGATGATGATATGATTGATGATGCTGATATTTCTAAGGGTGATGATGCTAGTGAGAGTTCATCTGAAACCGAATCAGACTCTGGTGATTATGTCACCATTTTGCATAATACCAGAGAAATTCTAGTGAAGAGGGGTTCTAAGGCTCACATTGCCTACTTAAAGTCTCAGAATCAGGATACTTCAATGTATGAGACTAGAACCAAACAGGTTGAGGATAACGATGATGATCTATTATATACTCCTGTGTTGGGGGAACCTATTGCAAAGTCTAAGACAGTGGATAAAGGCAAAGCTCCGATGGTGAGTACTGGCAAGCGTTTTAAACGAATGGCTTGGCCAAATTTTTCAGTAAAGCAAGGTTCGTTTCTGGCTGATGCTAGAAAATTTGGTCAAAGTCCACCTAGTAAGAAGCAAAAGGTTCAGCCTCAGTCTTTGGTTCCAGTGCAACCAACAACAAAGAGTGTGAATGTTCAAAGTTCTTCTGTTCCACCTGCTAAAAAGTTAATCATCAGAAGGTCGTCTACTACTACTTCTTCTGCTACTGCTTCTACCACTACTGCTGCTACTCACTCAACCATTTCTTCTGCTGATCTGAAGCTAGCACTTCATCAAACTAGACTTGATGAGTTAGAATCAACGAATCGTCAGCAGGCAGATGAAATCAGAGGGTTAAAGAATATAGTAAAGGAATTGGTTTCTCGGGATCAATCTAAAGATCGTGAAATTGCCAGTTTAAAATCTAGAGATGAGGAAAAGGGTCGTGAAATTGCCAAGTTACAACAACTATCACTTTCCCTGGGTGAGCAGTTAAATCTCTTGCTCAAAGCTTTACCTGCTCAGGGGGAGACAAGACCGAATCCTGATGAAGTTTGTAAATATGATGATGTATTGAAATATCTGAATGATGATCCTGATCCTGAAGGAGGTGTGGGTGGAACTGGTTCGGGTACTGGGGCAGCTGGATCATCTGCTGCTGCTGGTCCGTCTACTACATCTCAGGGGGAGTCTGACGATCATGTTTATGATGTGACCCCGATTATAAGAGCTGAGCTTGGAGAAGGGGAGTTCGTGAATCCTTATTCGAAAGAGCAACTTGCTACAATTTTTGCTCTAAATGTGGAAGATGTGGATAATGTTCCATTTGCTGATCCGTATAAAGAAGAAGATTCAGATGAGCATGTTGATTATGAAGAAGAGCAGGTAGAAGTTGAAGATATCACTACTGAAGAATATCCTAATGATCCGAAGGTTTATGGAAATTTTACGGATAATGATCAGTCGGAAGGTTTCAACTTCTTTGGTAAAGAAGATGAAGAAAAGATTGAAGAAGAATTAAAGAAGAAAGATTCTGAGAAACAATCTAAACAGCCAGCATCAACCGAATCTGAAGATTTATCTGAAGAACAAGAGAAAAAGATGTTATTTGATGCGTGGTTGAAAGAGCAAAGGGCAAAGAATATGCCAGTGAAATCGTCTACAAAGGATGTTGATCAAAAGAAATTCTTTGAAAGGAAAGGTAGAGAAGCGTCTGGCAGAATAATCAGTTGGATGTATGATTCACAACTCAAATGCTATGCAATCAAGAAAGAGTTTGGAATCATCTATCTGAAGTACGCAACAAGATTTAGTACACTGCCGGTCTGTGATGTAAGAGACTTGTCCAGAACTCCATTTTTGAATTATGGAAATGATAAGTTGGCTTGAGTTTTCAAAGACAAGCTGATTGAAGAATGTCAAGGAAAGTTTCAATTTCTAACTCCTCAAAGGCCGAAGTTTGTTGAGCATCCAACTGACATCCACCCGAAAACTGGAAAGCCAATGATCATTGTGAAGTACAAAAAGCCTGTTCAGTTGAAGAAAATTCCTTTGAAGAAGCTTGAACAGGATTTCATCAAAACATTGAGATGGTGGTATTATGATGAAAATTCTGGTGAAGCAGTGGTGGTGATTAAAGAAGAAAACAAAGTATTCAGACTGTACGATCCGATGTGGTTAATCAACTTATCCAAGGATGACATAGACAAACTCTATCACTGTAATATTCTATATAAGGCTGAGCATGCTGAACAAGCCTTGCAGTTTCAACGGGTGATCAGAGTATGTTTTGCTTTTGGGATTCATGCGGGGAACAACAGAAGACAACACTGGAAGGAGACTTAATCAAGAACTTCGGAAGACTAGCACAAGACAAGGGGGAGTTTGTTGAAGCATATTTTAGTGTCTAGTGCTAGGTCTAGGTGAAGTGTTTTTGTAATTGTTAGTTTGTGTTTTCTGGTCCCAGCGGATCAGGTGCGGACCAGATGGTACGCCAGACCATCTGGTACGCTGGTTAGTTGGTCCGCTGGCCAGAGCACATATATATATGTTTAGCTCGTTTAGAGAGTAGTAGTTGTGAGGTTTTGGCTGTTAACTGTGTGTTTTCTAAGGTGTAACCTGTAACTCTCTCTCTAAAGGTTTGAGCAATAAACGAAGTGTTATTTACCTTGTTTACCAAATCTGTGATCGTTATGCACTAGCAAGATCGATTCTCTCTTCTCAATTAGTAAATTAAAATTAGATTAACTAAAATTAACTAGTAACTTAATACGAAGCAGAAAATGATTTAATTTACTAAATCAGATTACCAGTTTATTAACGTAAACTTAATCGCAACAGAATTCGACAATCACCAAAACGCACAAACACCATTTGCGTTAAAACCAAAACGAGAAATATACAAAATAAATAAATCAAACAGATCCAAAGTAACATCGAGTTTAGATATACCCGAGCGGTGATTCAAACAAACGCTTGAGACACCGGAGGTCGACGGGTTACGCTAGGGTTTCGCAGGTTTGACTCGACTGGCGAATCTGACGATCCTCGCAACTTGCAAGATTTACTACGCGGCGAATCGAGCACCGGGAAAATCTCGCACGTCTATTAGTACCTAGTTCCTGATCGTCATGTGAAGTATCGAATACAAGACAAGTCATGGAAATTTGATGCTGGCCGAACCCTTGGCGAACTCCAAGTTCGGACTGGTCTGAACTTGTCCGAACCTAAGGTTCGGACCATCGGGTTTAGCGCTAGTATATATAGTTTCTCTTGTGTTGTAATTGTAACACTTGTACGTTTGAGTCTTACTTCTTATCAGTGTACTCTGTGGTTCTCTGTGGTCTAATACAAATTCTTTTGTATTTACTCTCGTGTGATTACTCGTTTTACATTGATTTCGTTACGACTATGTAGACGATCTACCGCTCACGCATTTTCAAGTGGTATCAAAGCATTTGGTTTGCTCTACTGGTCAGAAATCATTGTTTTTCGGAGTTTTGAGTCTACATTTCATGTTGTTACGAAAATGAGTATCATTTTTGAGTTCGTTTGATCATCTCGAATGTGCTTTACATGAAAAATCTTCTCTGTGTTTGTTTCTATTGAGTTTGCTTGAGTTCCTGTCAAAAATTTCATCCAAAATCACAGAAAATCATGAAAATGGTGTCGAGAGTGTTTCTGTTCGGTTGAGTTTCGGACAATCCAAAAATAACCGCTCAAGGTTCGGTCGGAGTTCGGATTACTTTCGGTCAAGTTTCGGTTTAAGTTCGTACACTGTTCAGAAAAGTTCGGCCCAAAGTCTGTTTGATCATCCGAATGTGAGGTTCGGAAGGAGTTCGGTCACTTTTTGTTCGGATAAGGTTCGGCTTAAGTTCGGAAAATGTTCGGAAGAGGTTCGGCACAGGTTCAGAGTGAATAGTAACCAACATTTTTCAAAATGTCCGATTTTCAAGCGTTCGCAGCTATTCAAAATTCGGTTCAAGCAACGATGCAAACAATGATGAATTATGATAATGAAATCGGAACAAGTCAGAAAGTTCCTAAATTGCTCAAATTGGAAGATTATCATAGTTGTGTTAAAAGATTTGAGGCGTACGTGGATACTAATGACATTGATATGTGGTTGGCATTTACTGAGCAATATGTTTATCCTAAGGATGAAAGTGGTGAACCCATTCTTCAAAGAAATATGTCATCTGATCAAAAGAAAGCTTATCAAGCTGAGAAGAAAGCGTATGGTACTTTGACGATGGCTTTGCCTAAAGAGTTACTACATCAATTTTCGGGTAACTACACATCAAAGATTTTATGGGTTGCGTTGGAAAAGACACGTGAAGGCAATGACCAATATAAAAAAAGTCGTTAGAAAGTTTTGAAGAAGGAATTTGATAGTTTCTAGCATTATCAAAATGAGTCGATACCAAATCTGATTGCAAGATTTGCTCATTTAATGAGTGAAATGCGTTTGGTGATTCTTACAAAAGAAGAAGTTGATATGAAAGAAAAGATTTTGGAGGCTTTGCCCGAGAAATGGGAGAATTATGTGATGATGATTACTCATTATATGGAATATTCGGGATTATCATTTAATGATTTGATTCAAAGAATTCAAGCCAGAGATATGGAGTTGATGGTGAATAAATCACTTCCTGCACAAGTTTAAAATCCTGCAGTGTATTTTGGTGATAATGATTCAACCATGAATGTTGGAAAATCTAATATTCTTAGTTCTACACCCCCTACAGTATTCCTTGCAGGTAAATCTGAAAATTCAAGTTTTTCTGCTGGTTATAATGTTTCTCTTCCTAGTTCTTCGACTCAAAATGCTTGGTTTGCTCAAACTAACGATGGTTATAATGCTTTAATCTCTGCGTTGGTATCTTCGTATTTCGGGGTTATTAGTGGTGCGGTTAATAATTCTGAGTTGTCAAATGAAGATTACGATCAGATAGATTATGATCATTTAGAAGAGATGAATTTGAACTGGCAATATGCTATGTTAGTTTGAAGAACGAAGAAATTTTTCAATAGAACTGGCAAGAAAAGATTGAATCAGAATGGAAAAATTGGATTGGACAAGTCAAAGGTAAAGTGTTATAAGTGTTCTGTTTATGGACATTTTGCACGAGAATGTCCAAGTTCAATTGACAACAAGTTGAAATCTGGTCAACATGCTCATGTGGTTTTTCATTCCCCAAGTGAAGCTTCTAAGGTTGAAGAAAAATCTGTTTCTTTTGATGAAAAACTGTTAGAGGTGTTTTGGCATCCAAACGAATTTGCTTGGAATGCACATTTTGCAGCACAAATGAAACATGCTCCGTTTACGGTTCCTTTAACTGCTCGTCTTGATGATGATGATAGCATTCTGACTGATTCTGATTCCAATTCGACAATTTCATGATCAAAGAATTTAAAGTTGAAGAATCAAGATGTCGTGAACTGAATAGATTGTTGTGCTCAAGAAAGAATTGGATGAATTTCAAAAGAAATATTATGAATTGGTCCATGTTCATGAAGATGTCCTGCAAGAAAAGACTAGATTGGCTGAAGAATGTGAGAAAGCCAAAGTTGAATCTTTAGATGCAGCTCAAGATTTTGAGAATTTGTTTGAAAAGAGTTATTCGGTTCAAAAAAAGTATGAAAAGGCTAATGCTCTTATGATTGAATCGGCGACTACTATTAAGAAACTTCAGAATAAGATATCTATGCTTCAAGATGAGAATGTTTTTTATCGTGATAAGAATGAAGTTTTGACAAAAGATATTGAGATTTACAGAAAGAAGAGAGAAAGCGTTCTTGAAGAGTTGTTTGCTGAATGTGAGATCCGGAAGTTGCAAACGTATGAATATAATGATATCAATGCAAAATTCATCAAGTCACAAAAAGACGTGTTTGATGCTCAACAGAAAATTTCTGAATTGAAGTTGGAAATTTTGGAGTTGCAAAGGCAAGTAAAGAATTGCAATTTGTCACCGACATTGCTGAATTTCTTATACAAGCAAGATAGGAGTGAGAATAGTTCTAAGAAGGATGATATTCACTTGGTTCCTCAACCGGTGGATTTATCTGAAGTTACATCTGCTACGCTTGATTCTAAAGCTGAATTGCATGATTATTCAAAATTTGCCACTTCATCGAAGAAGAAGAAGTCAAAGTCCAAAAAGAAGGAAAAGTCTTTGGAGTGAAGCTACGAAGTTTAGCTCAAAATCTATTTTTCTTGAAAATGAACAAGTTTTTGACAATAGTGGTGCAAGTGCTTCATCTGCAACTGAAGAAGACAAAGTTTTGTGGAGAAGAACGAACCGAAAGACATAAAAGCCAAATTCACTAGAGAAGCTAAGGGGAGAAATACTTCTGGTTCTTCTTCAAGCTCTTCAAAGACCCTAGGTTTCAAGCACAAAGGATTGGGTTATGAGATGAAGGAAGCACCTGTTCAAGCAAAGAAGCCAGTAAAAGTTGAAAAAGTTTCAAAAGTTAAAATTCCAAAGAAATCACCTCCTATGAAAGAACAATCTTATTATTTTGGAAGGTCCTCATCTTCAAGGAGTCCATCTCCTAGGTATGATTCTTCTGATGGTTTCTTTGATACTTTTGATTTTGAACATTCATCTGGTTTTCAAAATTCAAAGAATTTTTCAAATATTTTTCGAGAATGACTTTGTTATGCATGTCGTCAACCAGGACATCTTGCTGCTGATTGTCCGACGACTGCATATATCCACAACACTGCTAAATATGTGGATAACAAAGGTCAAGTTTTTGATGAACCATGGTCTCCAAAAGTCAAATCAACTCGTAAGTCGTCATGGTCTACACCAAGTACTCCAGTTGAATCTGGTTCTGGTTTTGATAAAAAATTTAAATCATTACAAATGTGGAAACCCAAATTTGTTTCCAAGGCCAGCAATGACTATGTGGAAGACATCAGGCGACCCAACACTATGGACTCGGGTTGATCCCATAGGGACTAATGTTTAATTTGGTGTCGGCAGGTATTTCAGGAAGATCTTTCGGTGATTGTATAATTGTTGATTGTGGAATATCTGTGATAACTTAAATTGAATTTCCACATCAATTTGTTTTCAAAATGCTAAAAGGGCAAGTATTCGTGTTGGTTGATCAATTTCTGAGTTGTTTTTCACTTCATCTCATTTTGAGGGGGAGTTTGTTTTTGCAAAAATAGAAATATAGTGTGTTGTTTTTCAAATAGTAAAAATGAAAATCTATAAATAGAGTTGTCATTTTTAGGGGGAAAATTTGAAAAATCCAAAAACATTGAAAAATGAAAAAAAAATTAAAAAGACAAAAACATTGAAAAATGCAAAAATCCAAAAACATTGAAAAATGAGAAATTGTATCCGACATAGTTGGGAAATGATGGTACATTGGCTGACATCGTCTGACTCATGGATAAAATAGATGAAAAGTCATAAGTCCATTTGAGCGATGTATAAGGTAGGCTTTGTTGGACTCGGTCTGCCCAAGTCACATACTAGATTGATGTGGCTAGTACGTTATGATCCAAGACGGGTCATACCCAATAACGAGCTAGACAAACACCCAATGGATATTTATTTAGATATGATCAATTAAATAAATGTCACTTATAGAAGATAATTAGAAATCGGTTTCTAATTAATTGAACTTGTATTAAATCATGTGGATGATTTAAATTATAGAAGCAAGATAAAAATGTTATTTAATTGGTTAAATAACATGTTACACAACATATAAAAGGTTATATGTTATACTTCATTTTCATACACAACATGTAATGTGTTACATGACTTAAGCATAGTGTCTAAGTGAACAAAGACTAGAAAATGGACTAGGTTCATTGGAGGGTTTTAAAAGATTTCAAAAACCATTTTC
Source organism: Deinandra increscens subsp. villosa (assembly GCA_039602395.1). Lineage (NCBI taxonomy): Eukaryota > Viridiplantae > Streptophyta > Magnoliopsida > Asterales > Asteraceae > Deinandra > Deinandra increscens. The sequence continues at coordinate 96,923,023 of JBCNJP010000027.1, forward strand.
CCCCTCCTTTTTCCCCCTCTAGAGCCGGCCTCCCACCCTCTTTATGAGGGTGGTTGAGCCTTTTTATTTAAACAAGACATACGGTCTTAAAGAGGGGACTAGTCATTGATAGCATTAGGCTTCTCTAATACTCAAGTTCTTTCTCTCTCTTCTTCCATCGCAAGAACACTTTTCTTGCAAGAAAAAATCTGGAAATTGATTCCAAGATCTTGTTGGTTTCGGATTCAACAAGAGAAGAAGGAAGAGTTAGTCTTCAAGAAATCCTAGCAAAAAAAGGGTGCTTGTTGCTTGAAGCTCGTGTGGGTATCACTAACTTGAGGTCTCTTCTTCGAGGCTTTCCATTCGAGTTCATCATCCTTCTTCACGTATCTTGAGCTTGGAACAAGGTAAATCTAAAACCCCCTATGGTTGTTTTAGTTTTGATAGCATGCATACATATTTGGATCCTCGGTTTGGATTTTGATAAACAATGTTAAAAATCGGTTTTAACATTAACTAACATGATATATGATTTTGTTTTCCTCTGCGTTTTACATTTTAAAGAGTTAAAATGGCTTTGATAATGTTTTTAAAACCCAACAATGGCATCTAGAGCCGCTTATATGGATGCATGCTTCAAAGAGCTAGTTGGTTAGCTCTACAAAGCTCTTGGTTTTGGTTCCTCATACCACAAACCGAAAGTTTTTTTCATGGTTTCCCTTTGTCTTTCAAGATGCTTCACTAAAATGCATGTGGTTATCTTGAAAGATTAAAGCATTTTATCATTTTGTTGTTTTTGTTGTTTGGACAACAAACCCACGTTTTCGGTTTTGTGTTGGACCGAAAAGGGAAATGGGTTAAAAGGGAACCATTTTTACACTTGTACATATGATGTATTTTTAGATATATGTTTGGTGCATAAAGCCTAGCCAAAAGACCTTGTGATTGTTTGTGGTGAATGTTTGTGCTTGTTGTAATTATTCAAAAGTTTTAAAATTTCAAGTTCGTCATTTTAGGCATGTAATCTATTTATTTCATTTGGTATGTAATGTAATAGATTAGGTGCATTTTGTTTTTATAGAAAAATGTATTAGGATCCATATTTTGTAAAAAGGAAGAATGCACAAGATGGAGGATCTTGGAAGCCCAAAGGAGTGAAGCAAAACACAACCAAAGGAGGCCACTTGAAGCATTTGGATGCGGGGTCAAGTGGGAGTTCACCTATACATCACTTGTGTGATCTTGTCCCTTAGGAGAGACCTTGACACACACTTGTTTCGGCTAACAAGTGTTGTCAATAGTTGGCTATGGCTATGCACCTATTTTTATTATGCTTGTGTGGTTGTTTATTTTCATGTTTGGATGATATTTGGATATGCATGCTAAAACAAACTAATAAACATTAACAAGCTAAAACCGGTTCTTAAGATATCATTAACAAAGACTAATACTATGGGTTTTAGTAAGTTAATGACGATTTATTAATAAAATGGGTTTTATTAAAAGGACCATGAAATATGGATTTTAAACAACACTAGGGTACCATACATTTGAATGCATGTGAATTGTATGGTACATAGAGTTTTCTACACTAGAATTATGAAAACTAAAAACGACCCTTTTCAAAAACAAGTTTAAATGCCATCCTTTTATATAACACTCAATTTGCTTGTAAACTCTTTATGGGATAAAGGTCACCTAACCATATTTGAGGGAACTTGTAAACTTGGGGTAGGTTTACCATATTTGTGGGATAAAGGTCACCTAACCACTTGTATGTGTAAATCTACACGTGTGTATAAGTAGGACAACTTGATTTGGAGACCATGTAAATAGGGTCACCGAAGCATGGGGAACCAAAGGCGTTGATGGGATTATACATGCCAACTAAACATAAGATGTTTAATCGATCCCATACAACTAGAAGTTGCAAAGAGTTGCAATTGTCAAACGTTGACTACCTTGTTGATTTAAGGAATGGGATAAAGGTCACCTAACCACAACTTAAATGTAACGTTGGATTCTAGGTTTTAATTTATTAATTGTCTATGAGACACAAAAGGGTATTAATTAAATTAAAAGGTTTATATTGATATCGAAGATACTTAATAAGAACTTTGTTAAAATTTTGTAGATGGCCAATCATAACGAAATCATCCACGCCACAAACGTCCATAACCTATCACTAAGATCCATCTTAGACAAGAATCGTCTCAACCTAGACAACTTTATGGATTGGTACCGCAACTTGAGAATTGTTCTCAAACAAAAAAAGAAGTCTTATGTGTTGGAAGATCCTATCCCCGACGAACCCGATGTCGAAGACATTGAGGCTTATGCCGATTGGGTGAAGTACACCGAGGACTCCGTCCAAGTTTCATGCCTCATGCTAGCAAGTATAATCCCCGAGCTACAAAAGGATTTAGAGAATCATGGGGCATACGACATGATATGCCAATTGAAGGAAATGTTCCAACAAAAGGCAAGGACCGAGCGCTTCGAAACGGTTCGAGCACTCCATGCATGTCGTATGGACGAGTCACAAACGGTTTCATCCTATGTTCTTAAGATGAAGAGCCTCATTGATCGTCTTGAAAGGCTTAATTGTCCCGTTTCAAAAGAGTTGGCTACGGATTTGATCCTCAACTCTTTGTCAAAGAAGTTTGACACTTTTGTATTGAATTACAATATGAATGGTTGGGAGAAGACCATTCCCGAGCTTCATGGGATGCTCACAACGTCCGAGCAAGGGATGGGCAAAAGTGTTGTGCCCGTTCTAACGATCAATGAAGGTAGTAGCAAGAAAAGGTCTCGCTCTACCTCTAGTTCCTCAAAGGCAAAGGTTGCCAAAGGAAAGGGATTCGTCAAGGGGAAGGGCAAGAAAGAATCCCCCAAACTGAAGGAGAAGAAGCAAAAGGTTGCTTCAAATGATCCATGCTTTGAGTGTGGTGAGGTAGGACATTGGAAGAGGAATTGTCCAACCTATCTCAAAGGGTTGAAAGCAAAGAAAGATGAAGGTCAAGCCTCGGGTAAGACCTTTATGATCTATATTGAGCTTAATGCTATTTCTTCAAACACATGGGTATTGGATACCGGATGTGGAACTCATATATGTAATATGTTGCAGGGGTTCAAAAGAAATAGGCAATTGAAGACGGGAGAAGTTAGTCTCTTCATGGGCAATGGAGCGAAAGTTCAAGTTGAAGCCCAAGGAGACTATATTTTGGAACTTCCAAGTGGTTTGGAAGTAATTTTGAATAATGTATTGTATGCCCCTAGTTTGACTAGGAACATAATTTCCGTTTCCCGTTTAAGACATTTTGGATATGATTTTAAGTTTGTTAACAATGATATCCATGTTTCAATGAATGAAGTGTTTTACTTTAAAGCTAGCCCTTTAAATGGTATTTATGAATTGGTTCATGAAAACACTTCATGTAATAGCTCAATATACCAAACCACCACCAAGAAACTCAAAAGAGAATTGAGTGACACCTACATTTGGCATTGCCTCCTTGGTCACATTAATAAGAACCGCATACAAGCTTTACAAAAGAGTGGTCTTTTGAAAACAAACGAATGCGATTCGTATGACGTATGCGAATCTTGTCTTCAAGGGAAGATGACTAAGGCACCTTTTAGTGGAACTACCGAAAGGGCAAAGGATTTTCTAGGGATCATACATTCGGATGTATGTGGACCTTTTAAGCCAACATCTAGGAATGGTGAAAGATACTTCATCACCTTTACCGATGACTATAGTCGCTATGGGTATGTGTACTTGTTAGCACACAAGGATGAAGCTTTTGAAATGTTCAAAATCTTCAAGAATGAAGTAGAAAATCAACTCAACAAAACAATAAAGATCCTTTGTTCGGATAGAGGAGGTGAATACCTTAGCAATGAATTTCAAGACTATCTTAGGAGTTGTGGGATTGTCTCACAACTTAGTCCACCTCGGACGCCACAACATAATGGAGTATCGGAGAGGAGGAATCGAACCCTATTGGATATGGTTCAATCTATGATGTGTAGAAGTTCATTACCTCTATCATTTTCGGGTTATGCCCTACTCTCAGCGGCCCGTATTTTGAATATGGACCCAACCAAGAAAGTGGAAAGGACACCTTTTGAGTTATGGCATGGAAGGGTTCCATCCTTATCTTATCTAAAGGTGTGGGGTTGTGAAGCTTATGTAAAGCATGATGCTTCAAACAAGCTAGATCCCCGGTCCACTAAGTGTATATTTGTAGGATATCCTAGAGATTCTATAGGATATTACTTCTACAATCCAACAGAGCAAAAGGTATTTATTGCTAGAAAGGCCGAGTTCTTGGAAACTAAGTTCCTTATGGAAGGAGCTGGTGGAAGAACGGTGGAACTTGAGGAGGATCAAGAACCACAAGCCGATACACGTTTGGTTGAAACTAGCCCTCAACAAAAGGTTGTTGAAGATGATCAAATGATTGGTCAAAACACACACAATGTTCGCAGATCTGGTAGAACTAGTAGTCCACCTGAGAGATATGGATTTTTCATGGAGGGATGCTATGTGGTAGATTCGGATGAACCAACCACTTACCATGATGCAATGATCGATTCCGAATCGGACAAATGGCTGGAAGCCATGAACGTTGAGATGAAATCCATGCATGCCAACCAGGTATGGGACTTGGTAGTGCGACCTCCTAATTCCAAGGTAGTTGGAAGTTAGTGGGTTTTAAGAAGAAAACCGACATGCATGGAAACTTAGACACATTTAAAGCTCGACTTGTAGCAAAATGTTTCACTCAAACTCAAGGGGTTGATTATGATGAAACTTTCTCGCCGGTGGCAATGCTAAAGTCGATAAGGATATTATTTTCCATAGCCGCCCATTATGATTATGAGATATGGCAATTGGATGTCAAAACGGCTTTCCTAAATGGATATCTTGAGGAAGATGTCTATATGGCACAGCCCGAGGGTTTTGTCGATCCAAAACATCCTAATAAAGTGTGTAAGTTAAAGAAATCAATCTATGGATTGAAACAAGCATCAAGGAGTTGGAATCAGCATTTTGATGAAGAGATAAAGAAATTTGGCTTCATCAAGAACGAGGATGAGGCTTGTGTGTATAAAAAGGCTAGTGGGAGTATAATAACTTTTCTAGTATTGTATGTAGATGACATACTACTATTTGGGAATGACATTCCAACCTTGGAAGGTGTAAAAACCTGGCTTGGAAGTTGCTTTTCCATCAAGGATCTTGGTGAAGCCACCTATATTTTGGGAATAAAGATCTATAGGGATAGATCAAGGCGCCTGATAGGTTTGAATCAAAGTGCATACATTGACAAAGTCTTGAAAAGGTTCAAGATGGAGAACTCTAAGAAAGGTTTGGTACCTATTCAAAGAGGGACAATATTGAGTAGGACTCAATGTCCAAGCTCAAAGGTTGAGCAAGACAAAATGAAAGGAATCCCATATGCGTCTGCTATTGGATTGATTATGTATGCTATGATATGCACTAGACCGGACGTGTCATGCGCGTTAAGCATGACAAGTAGATACCAACAAAATCCAGGTGATAGTCATTGGATTGCTGTCAAGAGTATATTGAAATATCTTAGAAGGTCTAAGGATATGTTCTTAATATATGGATCCGATGAGAAGGAACTCATTGTAAGGGGTTACACGGATGCGAGTTTCCAAACGGATCGAGATGATTCTCGATCACAATCGGGGTATATCTTCATTATGAATGGAGGGGCGGTCTCTTGGAAGAGCTCAAAGCAAGATGTGGTTGCATTGTCCACTACGGAATCAGAGTACATCGCTGCATCTTTGGCCGCACAAGAAGCCGCGTGGTTAAAGAAGTTTATTGCCGAACTAGGGGTTGTTCCTACCATTCAAGGACCCCTAGAGATCCTTTGTGATAACGAGGGAGCGATTGCTCAAATCAAAGAACCTCATGATCATCAAAAGTTAAGGCACATCCAGCGGAGATTCAACTACATAAGGGATGAAGTTGCAAAAGGAAAGATATGTATTCGCAAAGTTCACACCGACGACAACGTCGCCGATCAACTCACGAAGCTCCTAGAACGCCCAAAGCATGAGGGTCATGTTTGTGCCATGGGACTTCGACATTCTAGTGATTGGATATGATTTATGTTTTGTATTAGGATATCAGAACAATTGTTATTCTGACACTTTTATATGAATGTGGGATTTCATTTACAATTGTGTAGTGTTCCATTTTTGCATGTTTAAATCCGTGAATAAGTTACTTGTTCTAAATGTCCGTAGTCGATCATATTTGTGGGAACAAATATGAAGGTAAGACTATTATGAACTTGGATTGGTGGATATTCATAAGGTATGAATATGGAGCAATGGGTTGCTACCAAAGTTCAAAGATATTTGTGGGAGACAAATATTGGACGACCCGCTCTCAAGACTTACCCCATGGAATCTTAATTGATTGATCATAAGTAAGCTTGAGTAAAGGAGAATATCATTTGTATCCTCTGACCTGAGATACATATTGGGTCTTGATATTCACCTAGTGTTATGCTTTGACTTAGTTCTTCGCTGTTCTGAAACATGGCAGTACATAAGGCTAAGCTCAGGCATAGTACTAGGTGTTTGTGAGAGACGTATGTAGTCAAAATGGAATTTGTCCCTCTTATTCGTTGAGAGTTAAATGTCTAAGGCCTGAATTAAGTTAAATCTAATAGAGAGTGATCACTCTATGCCTCTAGGATTTAACATGACATTTGTGACAAAAGGATAAATGATCGTTTCACCTAAAACATTTCAAGTGGTGACTTGAAGGAGATGATGTTATTGAATGGCACTAAGTCATACGTATTAGGGGTAACAAACCGTTGTTAGGCGGCATTTGTTGCTTGCATCAATCTTCTATGAATCTTGTGCAAGTGGGAGATTGTTGGACTCGGTCTGCCCAAGACACATACTAGATTGATGTGGCTAGTACTTTATGATCCAAGACGGGTCATACCCAATAACGAGCTAGACAAACACCCAATGGATATTTATTTACATATGATCAATTAAATAAATGTCACTTATAGAAGATAATTAGAAATCGGTTTCTAATTAATTGAACTTGTATTAAATCATGTGGATGATTTAAATTATAGAAGCAAGATAAAAATGTTATTTAATTGGTTAAATAACATGTTACACAACATATAAAAGGTTATATGTTATACTTCATTTAATACACAACATGTAATGTGTTACATGACTTAAGCATAGTGTCTAAGTGAACAAAGACTAGAAAATGGACTAGGTTCATTGGAGGGTTTTAAAAGATTTCAAAAACCATTTTCCCCCTCCTTTTTCCCCCTCTAGAGCCGGCCTCCCACCCTCTTTATGAAGGTGGTTGAGCCTTTTTATTTAAACAAGACATACGGTCTTAAAGAGGGGACTAGTCATTGATAGCATTTGGCTTCTCTAATACTCAAGTTCTTTCTCTCTCTTCTTCCATTGCAAGAACACTTTCCTTGCAAGAAAAAAATCTGGAAATTGATTCCAAGATCTTGTTGGTTTCGGATTCAAAAAGAGAAGAAGGAAGAGTTAGTCTTCAAGAAATCCTAGCAACAAAAGGGTGCTTGTTGCTTGAAGCTCGTGGGTATCACTAACTTGAGGTCTCTTCTTCGAGGCTTTCCATTCGAGTTCATCATCCTTCTTCACGTATCTTGAGCTTGGAAGAAGGTAAATCTAAAACCCCCTATGGTTGTTTTAGTTTTGATAGCATGCATACATATTTGGATCCTCGGTTTGGGTTTTGATAAACAATGTTAAAAATCGGTTTTAACATTAACTAACATGATATATGATTTTGTTTTCCGCTGCGTTTTACATTTTAAAGAGTTAAAATGGCTTTGATAATGTTCTTAAAACCCAACAGGCTTGGCAAATCAGAAAGTATTCAAATGTGATATACACTAAATCTGATGTTTGATCTAGTAGACAACATATGATGCATATCTCACGATATATCAAGAAAAAGATATGTGAAAAATAAAATGAGAAGTCAATGTTTATACATGTGTTCATTTTGCAACGATTTAAACTTGTTTAATTTTCTTTATTTTGTCAAACGATCGGACTTTCTCTGCGTGCTCACAAGGCCGATCTGATTGTTGTTTGTTTGACCCTCTGCTTTATTTTCTTTGGTGTTTCGTATAACTCATCAGACTTTCTCTGCGTGTCCACAAGACCGACCTGATTGTTGTTGGTTATACACTTTCAACTTGTTTTATTTTCTTATTTTGTTAAATCTGAGGCCTTATCTGTGTATCGAAAGATCGACCTTAAGGTAGACGATTTAACGTTCTTATTTCTATTTGCATGGAACACAATTGGCTGTATCATGAATATAATCATTATGTGATTAAATCACAAATGAAATCACAAATTGTGATAAGCAAAGCATATATGAGTATGTCTGATAGTGTGGGGTACACTGGTCAATGCAAATCTAATCAATACTTTAACATATCCAAATGTTATGAGTATGATTCTGCCTGAGTTTAAAGTTGGACAAATTATATCTGCAACCGACATGGCTTATGTGCTACAATAATCGAAATTGAAGTGTAGTACAGCATGTTATGTTCAATATGATCCCAAGTTGTGATCTTTCTCGGAAAAGACAAAAATAGTGTCTGATTCAGTAGTGTGTTTACTTTTCATTATCAGAAAATACCAAAAAAAGATTTTTGGTGTGTTTTGATATAAAGTTTCTAATAGTAAAAAAGATTTTGTTTCTGATTAATTTTTTATTGATCAACATGGAATAAGAAATCAAATTTCAAAATCACAATATCTTGCAGTCTCAAAGAGAAGTTTTGCGCCAAGATTATTTTTGTTGACAAGTTTCTAAGTGGAAAGAGAACATCACAACTTAAGTCTTCTGAAGATTGTTAATAAAGAGATTACACTCGATGCAATATCAAGTATTCAAGGTTGAATTCATCGTCAAAGAAGAGGAAGAGTTTGATTGAAGATACATGATACTAATTTTAGTGGAAGGTGATATTGCACATGTCGAGGGGGAGTTTGTTAGTACCTAGTTCCTGATCGTCATGTGAAATATCGAATACAAGACAAGTCATGGAAGTTTGCTGCTGGCCGAACCCTTGGTGAACTCCAAGTTCGGGCTGGTCTGAACTTGTCCGAACCTAAGTTCGGACCATCGGGTTTAGCGCTAGTATATATAGTTTGTCTTATGTTGTAATTATAACACTTGTACGTTTGAGTCTTACTTCTTATCAGTGTACTCTGTGGTTCTCTGTGGTCTAATACAAATTCTTTTGTATTTACTCTCGTGTGATTACTCGTTTTACATTGATTTCGTTACGACTAAGTAGACGATCTACCGCTCACGCATTTTCAACGTCGGATATGGTGCGATTAGGGTTTTGCGGACGACGAGCGAACGAGTCGCGTAACGGCAGTTCGTGATCGCGTGTGTCGGCGGACGAACCGGCGATGGCGATTAGCGGCCGGCTGGAGCAGTAGTGGCGAGGGCGACGATTAGCGGAGCGGCGACAGTGATCGGCGGCGGCGGCTCGGCGTTGAACATTTAACATTCAGATGTTATGTTTTAAAGTCATTTAAGAGTTTGATAGCATAGAGATTCTTTCATCTTAATGGTTTGAAAGTGTCTCGTGATGATCGAGATGATGATATATTTTATCGGATTATCGAGTTCGATGTTAGAGGACATTATCTTATTTAAGTAAGATTAATATTCAAACTCTAACTAGAATATCAACATGTTTCATTAAGCAACAATCTTTTGTTGGAGAAACAATGTTTTTCTCGCTCGTCTCGTATAAGTACGAGAGTTGTTTTACATTGTCCAGTGATTTGTAAGAATCACGTATCTTTAGATATTTAAAGATCTAACTATGGACATGTAATTACCAAATCCTTATCTTCGCAAAATTCCGGTCTTGAGAACATAATTTAGTTATGCAAGTGATATGTGAAGGGGCGTTTTGGTTATAAGATACTAAGGGTGATTATTGTGACAAGCCATTAGTCTTGTGTTTGCCAGTTTTAAGAATGAAACTATTATTTCTTATATTAAACACTAATTGTATTGTAGGATTCAAACATACGCGAGTACAACGAGTGTAGTCATAATACTTTCAAGGTATATGCAGGTATGCACATGTATAGTTAATGGTACAATGCACCATAAGTGGTGTATCCATTCTATAATTTCATAATCAGCAAGTGATTACTTTGTAGTAATTTAGCTGGTAATTCGAACTTGATTGAACAAACGTTTGCTTTAAGCAAAGGATTGATTTGTTCACATGGTTAAGATCGTAACGGCGATCTTTAATAAGTTCGACCTGATTTAATATTCTTGACGTCGGTGGTTCTAAGTCATAAGACTTTATGAACTACCGTTATGTCGTGTGTTGTATCGTAACGAGTATGATACACACCCAAGGCTTTATAGCTTTGATGGGTCACGGAAGAACTAATGTTTTTCATGTCGCATGTAAGCTAGCCTTAATCAAATCAAGTGCACCTGGTACATGTTATGTTGTATCTTGTATTAGGATTTTGAGTTTAATCTAATAAACGGTTGAATAAAATTCAAAACATAGATGAAAACAGCCATGCATGTTTCGAAAATCAGAGATAGTCAAAAGCATGTCACAGTCAAAGTCCATAGAAAGGAATTGTTCATCCTAGAAAACAGCCAGGGAATTAGTGAAGCATCATACAACATGAGCTTTATTAGGGTGCGAATCTCGCAGGGTGGCTCCATGTCGTCTTAATCTGCTTTCTTCAGCTTCATGCACCTACAAAATATAAAGTATGTCAAGCATATATTTTGCAGGAACTAGTGAAGCATCATACAACATAAACTTATGTGTATACCTGAGGGATTTCCCTGAGGGGTTTTTCGATTCTTCACCTTGGCAAGATACTCTGGGCAGTTTCTTTTCTAATGCCCCATCTTATTGCATTCAAATCACTGGCGTTGTTCTAGTGATGGTGCCTTGGACGCTTTCGACTTGCCCTTCTGGGAACTTCCAGACGCTCTGGGAATAGTTGCCTTGCCCTTCTTCTTATTTCCATGCCTTCCCTTCTTCGCCTCAGGCTTCTTGACACCTCCTGATCGGATTGCGAGTACATCGGGTGCCTTGCCTTTAACAAAGTTAACCTCGGTAGTCTTGAGCATGCCGTGAAGCTCAGTCACTGTCTTCACTATCCTGTTCATGTTGAAGTTCATCCTGAAAGGCGTGAAGGCACTGGATAGTGAGTGTAGAATTAGGTTTGTCGCCATTTCTGCGGGGATTACGTAATTCATCTTCGCTAGGCGGTCGATGTAGCCCTTCATCTTTAGGACATGGGCGCTGACGGGAGCGCCCTCAGCCATGCGACAGTTAATAAGTGTCACAACGGTGTCATAGCGCTCTTGTTGGGCCTGGGTTTCAAACATACCCCTTAGATCACCGATCATCTAAAAAGCCGTCCTGTCGACCATGTTCTTCTGAATCTCAGAAGTCATGGTGGCTAGCATAAGGCATGCGACAGATTTAGCATTCTCTCACAATGTGTTATGGTCATTATGAGCAGGAGCAGTGTCGACTTCAGGTTGCTCGGGAACCTCAGCCTCTAACACGTTTTCCATGTTCGCCATTTTTAGGACGATTCTCAGATTCCTTTCCCAATCAAGGAAGTTGGTGCCGTCAAGCTTCTCTTTCTCAAGAAGAGACTTGAGATGGAAAATCTCTTGGTTTGCGCGGTTTATGTTAGCCATCTGAAACAACTGGCAAATTTAGTGTTTCGATGTTTGATTCGTATTCAAGGATGGCAAGCTAATCTTGAATAGGGAATGGGAACTCAGTTAGTTAGGCAATTTCTCCAGACATCGTAAAGTGCTTTCAAAATTTCTAAGTAACCAAATGGATAGTGAAACAACAGGAAAATTTAGTGTTTCGACGTCACTTGTGAAAGAACCTGTCACAACTCCCATTATGGGGATTTCGCGAATGGAACAACGAAATACATTTAGTCCCATCTATGCCCAGTTTGTCTACATGCCGACCAGAGGTACGGTGTTTAAATACTCTAATACCAAAGGTGCGTGTAAAGAAAATGGTAGTTGTCCTAAGTGGTCAGTGTGTGCGTACGGTGTTGAAATACTCCAATACGTTCACCTTGAAAGATACCCTAAACACCATATGCGGTGTTGAAATACTCCAACACAGATGCATCGGTAAATATGTTCCAAGTTAGACTTGACTTAGGATGGCATAGACTACCGGTTTTAGGCTTACCAGATAGGATTATTAAGTCAAATTTTAATAATTAGTGCTTTGACGAAATTATAAACCCTATCTCACTCGGGATGATCATTTAAATATCCTAAGTATTAATGATCTACGTGTCGCGAGGCAATAACCAGTTATTTACTAAGTTCGATTCATTTATCGAAAAATCCGAATTGGTTGTCGAATTAAATAGGTTATCAAATTTTATGAAGTAATTAAAATTAGGACTTGTTATTTAATTGATCTAAAATTAGTTTTATACGTGTAAAACTAAGTTTGGATTTTAGTTAGTGCGTTAATCAGGATTAAGACAAGCAACCAAAAGACAAGCAAACACACATGCACATATTCGGCCATACAGAGGTTTCGATATTGTCAGAGCCCATGACGATATCGAGAAGGTCGAGGGACGTAAAAGTAAACCAACCACAAGATAGAGAAACTCGCTGATCGATTTAGTCGCTCCCACTTGCTTCAACAAGCTCCTGTGTGTCATGAGGAATCTCGGTCTTGTTTCGGGTCCTTGCAATTTTCAAAAATCCTAAAAAGGGGTAATCTCCAAACGGGGCTGTCGCATCTAGCTCGTCTCGTTCGTCCAGGCGAAGGTGAGCAATAAAATAAAACCTAATCTATTTTAAAATTAACTACAACTTTGAACCCAATCAAAATGGGCCAATCCGAAACAAACAAATGGGCCAAATGGGCCAAACCACAACGACATTCATGACAAACCAAAACTGGGTCGCGCTGAATACGTGCGAAATATAATTCAATCAGTTTTATTGAATCGAATTATGTATAATGGATCTAAATCGACTAAACATATCTAAATGGCGATTCAATCTATTTCGCGACTTTTGGGTTTAGAACCCTAGTTCGCGAAATGCACGGGTTTAAAAACGACCGGTTAGGGTTTGTGTGTGGTGATCAAGGCTCTAATACCACTGTTGGGTTACGACAATGGTATTCTGGTCCCCGGTAACGACAAATTTTTTCCATCTAATTAATAATTTAGGTTAAACAATTAATAAATCATCTACCAAGTAAATTAGTAAATTAAAATTAGATTAATTAAAATTAACTAGTAACTTAATACGCAGCGAAAAACGATTTAATTTACTAAATCCGATTACCAGATTATTAACGTAAACCTACTCGTAACAGGATTCGACAATCACCAAAATGCACAAACACCAATCGCGTTAAAACCAAAACGCGAAATATACAAAATAAATAAATCCAACAGATCCAAACTAACATCAAGTTTAGATATACCTGAGCGGTGATTCAAACAAACGCTTGAGACACCGGAGGTCGACGGGTGACGCTAGGGTTTCGCAGGTTTGACTCGACTGGCGAATCTGACGATCTTTGCAACTTGCAAGATTTACTACGCGGTGAATCGAGCACCGGGAAAATCTCGCTCGTCAATTATGGCGTGATTAGGGTTTTGGGGACGACGAGCGAACAAGCCGTGTAACGGCAGTTCGCGATAGCGTGTGTCGGCGGACGAACCGGCGATGGTTGGCAGAGCGGAAGCGACGAGGGTGATGGTTGGCGGAGCGGCGGTGGCGGCTCGGCGGACGGCGGCGGTGTAGCGGATGATGGGTGCGATGGCGGTTCGGCTGGGCGGAGGCGGCACGAAGGGGAGGGTTCGACTTCCTTTTACAGCGGTTCATCGGAGTGAATAAACCACAGCAAAACGGCAATCAAGGATTGGTGTTCTCGTGAGCAAGACAAAATCACCGGAGAACAAAGCGTAGGTGACGGAGGCCAAGTAGTGGTCGGCGTCGAGTTCGAGAGAGATGGAGGAGGGGTGGCCGAAATCTCAAGTTTTTGGGATTAGGGTTTTCGCCTCCCTAATCAGTTATATGTTGATACATGGTTCCTGATCGTCATGTGAAGTATCGAATACAAGACAAAGTTACACAAGTTTGCTAAGGTCCGAACTCCTGGCGAACTCCAGGTTCGGACAAATCTGAACTTGTCCGAACTGGAGGTTCGGCCAGTTGCGATTTCAGCTAGTTTATATAGGTTGTCTTGTATTCAGTTCTAGAGCTTTTGGTCATATCTTTCATGTGTACACTGTGGTCTCTGTGGTTAATACAATTCTATTGTATTTACTCCTTGTGTTCATACTCGTTTTACATTGTTTACACAACGACTAAGTAGATGATCTACCGCTCACGCATTTTTAAGTGGTATCAGAGCATTTGGTTTGGCCTACTGGTCAGAAATCTCTGTTTGTCGGAGATTTGAGTCAAATTTTCATGTTTTACGAAAATGAGTATCATTTTTTAGTTCGTTTGATCTCGAAGTGTGCTTCTCATAAAAAATCTTCTCCTAGATTGTTTCTATCGAGTTTGCTTGATTTGCTGTCAAAAATCTCATTCAAAAACACTGAGAATCGAGAAAATGGTGTTGAGTGACTTAGATTTCGTTTGAGGCTCGGACAACTTCGAAATAACCGCTCAGAACTCTAAGTTTGGATGAAGTTTGGCGTTTTTCCAAGTTTGGTCAATGTTTGGAGCACCTTCGGACTAAGTTCGGAGACAGTTCGACCTTGGTCTTGTTCGGTCAGAGTTCGGACTATAGTCGGTCAAGGTTCGGACAGGTTCGGTCAACTAAGGTTCAGCTAAGGTTCGGAGATAGTTCGGACAAGGTTCGGCCCAATTTCAGATTAAACAGTAACCCGATTTTCAAAAATGTCCGATTTTCAAGCATTCGCAGCTATTCAGAATTCGGTTCAAGCAACGATGCAAACAATGATGAATTATGATAATGAAATTGGAAGAAGTCAAAAATTTCCCAAATTACTCAAATTGGAAGATTATCATAGTTGGGTTAAAAGATTTGAAGCTTACGTTGACACAAATGACATTGATATGTGGTTGGCGTTTACTGAGCAATATGTTTATCCAAAGGATGAAACTGGTGAACCCATTCTTCAAAGAAAAATGTCATATGAACAAAAGAAAGCTTATCAAGCTGAGAAGAAAGCTTATGGTACTTTGACGATGGCTTTGCCCAAAGAGTTACTACATCAGTTTTCTGGTAACTACCCATCAAAGAGTTTGTGGGATGCATTGGAAAAGAGATGTGAAGGTAATGATCAATATAAGAAGAGTCGTCAGAAAGTGTTAAAGAAGGAATTCGATAGTTTCATACATTATCGAAACGAATCAATTCCAAATCTGATTGCAAGATTCGCTCATTTGATGAGTGAAATGCGTTTGGTAAGTCTTACAACGGAAGAAGCTGATATGAAAGAAAGGATTCTAGAGGCTTTGCCGAGAAGTGGGAGAATTATGTAATGATGATTACTCACGACAAGGAATATCCGGGTGTAGAAACACTATACGATCTTACTACTGCATGATTCGGTAATCAGAGAATGAACACGATGTAAATAAAGCTTCACTTTATTGATTCAATTAGAGATACAATGTAGAGAGAGAAAACACCTTAAGAACATACAGTTAAGAGATATGAAATGACAGAACTTCTTGACTCTCTCTAACACAAACTATTTATAGTAGACACATGCTAGCTGGTGGATCACTAGCGTACCATTTGGTACGCCCGGACTAAATGAACTGCGGACCATTTGGTCCGGCCACCTCAGGATGAAGCCACTAACTCACACAAAAGCTCTTGTCTAGATACAATACACGAGACACAACGTTAGCATAGGAATATGCTTCTACACCGGGATTGTCGTTCAATGATATAATTCAAAGAATTCAAGCTAGAGATATGGAGTTGATGGTGAACAAATCACTTCCTACACAAATTCAGAATCCTGTTGTATAATTTGGTGATAATGATTCTACCATGAATGCTGGGAAATCTAATATTGTTAGTTCTGCACCACCTACAACATTTATTGTAGGTAAATCTGAAACTCCTTTTTATTCTGCTGTTTGTAATGTTTCTGTTCCGAGTTCTTCATCTCAAAATGCATTATCTGCTCAAACCACCGATGATTATATTGCTTTAATGTATGCGTTGGTACCTTCAAATTTTGGTGTTATCACTGGTGCTGTGAGTAATGCTGAGTTAGCAAATGAAGATTACGATCAAATCGATTATGATCATCTAGAAGAAATGGATTTAAATTGGCAGTATGCTATGTTGGTCCGAAGAACGAAAAAAAATTCAATAGAACTAGAAAGAAAAGACTGAATCAAGAAGGGAAGATTGGTTTGGATAAATCTAAGGTGAAATGTTATAAGTGTTCTGTTTATGGTCACTTTGCACGAGAATGTCCAGGTTCTGTAGAAAGTAAATTAAAATCTGTTCAACATGCTCATTTAGTTTTTCATTCACCAAATGAAAGTCCTAAAGTTGAAGAAAAATTTGTTTCGTTTGATGAGGTAATATGAGGTGTTTTGGCATCCAAATGAATTTGCCTGGAGTGCAGATTCTGAGGCTAAAAGGAAAATTGCTCCAATTACAATGGCTTTGACGGCTCATGATGATGATGATGATGATAGTATTCTGACTGATTCTGATTCCAATTCGACAATATCAATGATTCAAGAAGTTAAAGTTGAATAATCAAGATGTCGTGAATGTTTAAAGCTAAGTAACCAGATTGCAATTTTTGAGGAAAGATCTAAATTATCAACTGATGAGATTGTTGATCTCAAGAAAGAATTAGAGGATTTTCAAAAGAAGTATTATGAATTGGTTCATGTGCATGAAGATGTTTTGAAAGAAAAGACACAATTGGCTGAAGAATGTGAGAAAGCCAAAGCTGAAGTACTAGATGCAGGTCAAGATTTTGAAAATCTATTTGAAAAGAGTTATCCGATTCAACAAAAGTATGAAAAGGCTAATGCTCTTATTGTTGAAACTGTTGCAACTGTTGAGAAGCTATAAAACAAAATTTATATGCTTCAAGATGAGAATGTTCTTTATCGTGATAAGAATAAAGTGTAGACTAAAGATGTTGAGATTTATAAAAAGAAGAGAGAAAGTGTGCTTGAGGAGTTGTTTGTTGAATGTGAGATCAGGAAATTACAAGCTTGTGAATATGATGATCTTAATGCAAAATTCATCAAGTCACAAAAGGAAGTGTTTGAGGCTCAACAGAAAATTTATAGATTATAGTTGGAAATTTTAGAGTTAAAACGACAAGTAAAGAACTGCAATTTGTCACCGACATTGCTGAATTTTCTTTACAAGCAGGATAAGAGTGAGGAGAATTCTAAGACAGATGATATCCACATGGTTCCTCAACCAGTGGATTTGATTGAGGTAACATCTGCTCCGCTTGATCCTAAGGGTGAATTGCATGATTATTCCAAGTTTGCCACTCCATCTAAGAAAAAGAACTCAAAGTCTAAGAAGAAAGAAAAGCCTTTGGGTAATGCTCCAAAATTAATTTCAAAGTCTGTTTTTCTGGAGAATGAAAAGGTGTTTGATAAGGTAGCTTCAATTTCTTCATCTGGAACTGAAGAAGAAAAAGTTTTGGTTGAGAAGAACAAGCTAAAAGATATCAAAGCAAAATTCACCAGTGAAGCAAAGGCAAGAGAAGCTTCTGGTTCTTCAAGTTCATCAAAATATTCAGCTTTAAAGCACAAAGGTTTGGGTTATCAAGTGAAGGAAGAACCGGTTCAAACAAAGAAGCCAGCAAATGCAAAGCAAAATTTAAAAGTTAAAGTTCCAAAGAAATCGCCTCCTATGAAAGAACAATCTTATTATTCTGGAAGGTCATCATCTTCAAGGAGTTCATCTCCTAGGAATGATTCTTCTGATGGTTTCTTTGATATTTTGGATTCTGATAATACATCTGGTTTTCAAAACTCAAAGAACTTTTCAAATATTTTCGAGAATGACTTTGTTATGCATGTCATCAACCCGGACATCTTGCTGCTGATTGTCTTACGACTACTTATATCCACAACACTGCAAAATATGTGGATAACAAAGGTCGAATTTTTGATGAACCATGGTCTTCAAAAATCAAATCAACTCGTAAGTCGTCATGGTCTAAACCAAGTACGCCGGTTGAATCTGATTCTAGTTCTGATAAAAAATAAAAAAAATTTCAATTATGGAAACCTAAAGTTGTTTCCAAGGTCAATATCGACTATGTGGAAGACACCGGGCGACCCAACGCTTTTGAATCGGGTCGATCCCAAAGCACCTAATGTTTTATTTGGTGTCACACAGGTATTTCAGGAAAACCTATCGATAATTAAGAAATTGTCGATTCTGATATATCTGTGCTAACTTAATCTGAATTTCAAATTCAATCTGATTTTCAAAAATACTTATCTGAACATATTCATGTTGGTTGATCAATTTTTATTTGTTTTTCACTCCATCTCATCTTGAGGGGGAGTTTGTTTTTGCAAAAATACAAAATTAGTGTGTTGTTTTTCAAAATGTTAAAAATGAAAATCTATAAATAGAGTTGTCATTTTTAGGGGGAGATATTTGAAAGAGTCAAAAACATTGAAAGATGAGGAATTGTATCTGAGATGATTGGGAAACGATGATACATTGGCTTACATCGTCTGACTCATGGATAAAATAGATGGAGATGAAAAAGCCACAAGACCATCAGAAAGTATTCAAATGTGATATACACTAAATCTGATGCTTGATCTAGTGGACAACATATTGATGCATATCTCACGATATATCAAGAAAAAGATATCTGAAAAATAAAATGAGTAGTCAATGTGTATACATGTGTTCATTTTTCATATATTTAAACTTGTTTAATTTTCTTTATTTTGTCAAACGATCGAACTTTCTCTGCGTGCTCACAAGGCCGACCTGATTGTTGTTCGTTTGACGTTATGCTTTATTTTCTTTGGTGTTTCGTATAAATCATCGGACTTTCTCTGCGTGTCCACAAGACCGACCTGATTGTTGTTGGGTTATACACTTTCAACTTGTTTAATTTTCTTATTTTGTTAAATCTGAGGCCTTATCTGCGTATCGAAAGATCGACCTTAAGGTAGACGATTTAACGTTCTTATTTCTTGTTGCATGGAACACAGTTGACTATATCATGAATACAATCATTATGTTATTAAAATCACAAGTGAAATCACAAAATGTGATAAGCCAAGCATATCTGAGTATGTCTGATAGTGTGGGGTACACTAGTCAATGCAAACCTAATCAATATCTTAACATATCCTGATGTTATGAGTATGATTATGCCTGAGTTTAAAGTTGGACAAATTATATCTGCAATCAACATGGCTTATGTGCTATAATAGTCGAAATTGAAGTGTAGTTCAGCATGTTATGTCCAATATGATCCCAAGTCGTGATCTTTCTCGCAAAAGACAAAAATAATGTTTGATTCTGTATTGCATTTACATTTCATATCAGAAAATACCAAAAATATTTTAGGTGTATTTTGATATAAAGTTTCTAAAAGACAAAAAGATTTTGTTTCTTATTTGTTTTCGATTGGTCAACACGGAATACAAAATTTCCAAATCAAAATATCTTGGAGTCTCTAAGAGACTTTTTGCGCCAAGATTATTTATGTTGGCAGATTTTTAAGTGGAAAGAGAACATCACAACTTCAAGTCTTCTGAAGATTGTTGATAAAGAGTTTACACACGATGCAATATCAAGTATTCAAGATTAAACTCATCGTCAAGATCGAGGAAGAGTTTGATTTAAGATACAAGATACAAGTTGTAGATGGAAAATGATACTGCACATGCCGAGGGAGAGTTTGTTGATAGATGGTTCCTGATCTTCATGTGAAGTATCAAATACAAGACGAAGTTACATAAGTTTGCTAAGGTTCGAACTCCTGGCGAACTCCAGAGTTCGGACAAGTCCGAACTTGTCCGAACTGGAGGTTCGGCCAGTCGCGATTTCAGCTAGTATATATAGGTTGTCTTGTATTCAGTTCTAGAGCTTTTGGTCATATCTTTCATCTGTGTACTCTGTGGTCTCTGTGGTTAATATAATTCTATTGTATTTACTCCTTGTGTTCAGACTCATTTTACATTGTTTTTACAACGACTATGTAGACGATCTACCGCTCACGCATTTTTAATATAAGTTTTGTGATCAAGTTTCTGTTTAGTCCCTCGTGTTAAAACAATCTTTGATCAAACCTTTTAATTTTCGCGAGTAACTATTTAACGTATTAAATCTTTTGTCGCTTGTCGAGACTTAACGAATATTTGTCAAACGACTGATTCGTTAATTGTCGTCTAAGACATAAATAATATTTAATGTCTCTGTCGCCAAATTAATCATAATGATTAATTAGGATAAATTAATTAATATATTTATTAAACCAGTTAATAAATAAATAATTAATTCTTTTACGCATTTGCCGATTAGTCAGGTAAGCGGACTTTAAAACCCGTTGCCTTCGGTGTAACTCTTATGGGTCTTGACCGGGTCGGGTTCTTGATTTAGTCGGGTCTGGACACCTAAATCCAACAACTTATTTATAAGCCGACTAATTACACTTCAAGCCCCTCCTTAATTTTCTTTAATCGAATCAAACCATCATCATTTACGAATTAATAAAACAGGTTTATTAATACAAGCATTGTAAAACCGATAACTAATAAATTCAAATAACCATTTATTTAATTTATTATGTTCACCGCAAATATTTAATCGATAATTTGAAAACGTTATTCTCCGTTTATTATCTCGGGGATAATTATTCGTAATTAAATATATGTTTATTAATCATGAATAAACAGTAATTAATTATAAATTTCCGTGAATTACCAATTAACCAAGTAAGCGAATTTTTATCTCGTTGCACTTAGTGTAACTCTTTACGAGTCTAACCGGGTCGGGTTCTTGGTATTGTCGGGTCTGGACATCCATTATCCAACATGGAAGCCAAGGTTTCACACATGATGAGGTAAAGCTTAACCTTTTTCAATTTTCAATAAAAGATAAGGCGAAACAATGGTTTTTGACACTTTCACCGGGTAGTATCCGTACTTGGGATGAGATGCAACAAGAATTTCTTAATGAGTACTACCCGATGAGAAAGACTAGTGATGCTCGGATTGCAATCAAATCTTTTGCTCAACAATCCGGTGAAGCCTTTCATGCGGCTTTTACCCATTTCAAAGAAATGCTCTGATTGTGTCCACATCACAGGATTGAGAAATGGGAATTGGTCAAAACTCTTTATGATGGTTTGCTTCCCAATTCCAATCAAATGGTTTTCTCAAGTAGTGGTGGAGCTTTTATTAACCCACCATGAAGATTATGCATGGGATTTTTTAGAAAATCTAAGCAAAGGTTCAAAAACTCGAGTTTGGAGAGCAAAACCGGCTAGTGTCAAGTCGGTAAATGACCATGCTCAAAATGATAGATTTAACTCCTTAGAGCAGAAAATGGATTTAATATGCCAAAGTTTGGGAAAGGATGTTTCTTCTATTTCGCAGGATATGAGTTGTGTGCTGCTTGTGGTGACATGGGACATGTGGCGTTGACATGTCCTATGAACTTGGGAAAAAGTGAAGAGGTTAATAAAGTATACGGTGAGAAGAAGAAATATAATATGAATTCAAACACTTACCATCCAGGGATGAGAAATCACCCACTTTTCAGCTATGGCAATGCTTCAAATCAGATGAATCCTAATTTTCAAGGGTCAAGTCAACAAGGCGTTCAGCAACAATACCAAAATCGTCTACAATCAAGGAAATCAATTCCAAGGCTATTACCAAAGTAATCAAGGGAATTTTCAAGGCAACCAAGGGGGTTTCAAGGAAATCAACAAAGAAACTATCAACAAGGAGCCCCCCAGAACCAAGGCCAATTTCAAAATGCTCAACAAGGAGGCTCTTCATCTAGTGATCCAACAGTGAATACGAAGTTGGATGAGATCATGGGAATTATAAAAGGGTTAGTTCAAAAACAAGAGATATCAGACAAGACAGTGGGTGCATTGACTAAGCAAATGGGTCAATTAGTTGAGGAAGTATCCATAGGAGATCTGGGAAAACTACCAAGTGACACAAAGCTCAACCCTCAACATCAAGGGTCTAGTTCAATATCCACAAGGCACGTGCCCATTAATGCTGTAAGTAGTCTTCGAAGTGGTAAAGCATATGACAACAAAGTTGTGGCTCCACCAGCATTCATCGAAGGGTTGGTGAAAGATGATAGTTTTGAGGAGGAAAGGTGGAACAAAGTTTGAAAAGATGCGAACCAAGTAAAGTTTGTGAAAAACTAAAAGATGAAAAATCAATTTCAAAAGATTCTAGTGATGTTAAGGAAAAGGGTTTGGAGGATAATACCATCTCTTATCCCGCGGCATTGCTATGACACTCTAAACCATCATCTTTAAAGAAAGACTCACAACAAGATGAAATTTTGGAAACATTCAAGCAAGTAAAAATTAACTTGCCTTTAGTTGATGTAATTAAACAAGTTCCATATTATGCTCGTTTTCTCGAAGATCTTTGTACCTAAAAGAGACAACGCAAGCTTCCTAAAAAGCTTGATCTTACTGCCCATGTGAGTGATGTGTTGTCAAGTACTCTTCCACCAAAGCTTAAGGATCCGGGTGTACCAATGATTTCTTAAAATTGGTGATTTTAAAATGAACCGTGCACTCTTAGATCTTGTGGAGAGTGTTAACATTCTTCCTGGAAGTTTATATGATCAACATGATTTTGGTCCTTTACAAAAAACCGACACCACTGTGGTGTTGGCAGATTTATCACTCAAAATTTCGAGGGGGGTGTTAACCGATGTAATTATGAAGTTGGAAGAGTTTTATTACCCGGTTGATTTCTTAGTGCTTGATTCTGAATCAAGTTACAAAGAAAGGCAACCAAATGTTATTTTGGGTAGACCATTCTTAGAAATTTAATGCTCAAATCGGTTGTAGGGATGGGTCGGTTGATGTTACATTTGGGAATCGCAAGATTCGATTAAATGTGTTTTCAAGTCATTCTAACTCTCTATTAGACCATGATTGCTTTATGGCGGACATAGTTGACGGGTGTATCGAACCTTACACTTCATGTGTAAGTGAAGAAAACACCATAAAGAATGCTTTTGTGTATGACAGGTCGGAGATGGAAGATATTAGGGACACAATGGATGGCAATGTCAAGGAGTCAATGGCAATTAAGAGTGGAAGGCCACCATGGACCTATCAAGTGGAAAGCTTACCGGAATGTATTAATTCAAAGTTGAAGCCATCTCTAGAAGAGCCACACAAGGTGGAGTTGAAAGAGTTACCCAAGCACCTAAAGTATGCATTTTTTGGGAGAAGAGGAAACATTACCGGTCTTCATGTCATCCAATTTGCAACCGGAACAAGAAGAAGAGTTGATGAAAGTGTTGAAGAGAAACAAGGCGGCAATTTGGTGGACAATTGCGAATTTGAAAGGAGTAAGTCCGTCAATAGTGATGCATAAAATCATCACGGAGGAGAATGTGAAGCCTTCAAGGGATGCTCAAAGAAGGTTGAATCCAAATATGCGAGAAGTGGTCAAGAAGGAGGTTCTAAAGTGGCTTGATGAGGGTATTATTTACCCCATTTCTGATAGCACTTGGGTAAACCTGACTCAAACAGTTCCAAAGAAAGCAGGAATCCAAGTTGTTCGTGGTGAAATTGGTGAGGAAGTCACAACCTATAGTATTGAAAATGGTGAGGAAGTCGCCACCTATAATATTGATGAGGGTATTATTTACCCCATTTCTAATAGCACTTGTGTATTGATTATAGGAAACTCAATGCGGCAACATCAAGGGATCACTTTCCATTGCCCTTTATTGATCAAATCCTTGATAAACTTTCAGGTCAGAAACTTTATTGTTTTTTAGATGGCTATTCAGGGTACAACCAAATTTCTATTCACCCCGAAGACCAACAAAAGACCACATTTAATTGTCCTTATGGTACATTTGCATTTTTCCGTATGCCCTTTGGCTTAGGCAATGCACCCGCAACGTTTCAATGTTGCATGATGAGTATTTTTTCTGATTTGATAGGAGATTCATTGGAAACTTTTATGGATGATTTTAGCATATTTTGGAACCACATTTGACTTGTGTTTTCTCAACTTGAACATGTACTTAAGAGGTGCATGGAGACAAATTTAGTGTTGAGTTGGAAGAAAAGCCCCTTCATGGTAAAGGAAGGAGTAGTTCTTGGTCGTATCATTTCGGAGCGAGGCATTGAAGTGGATCCCGCAAAAGTTCAAATCATCTCTACATTACCCGCTCCAACCAATGTCAAGGGAGTTCGTTCATTTTTAGAGCATGCGATTTTTATAGACGGTTCATCAAAGACTTTAGATAAACCTTTGTGCAATTTGCTTTTAAAAGGTGCACATTTTATCTTTGATGAAACTTGTCTAAAAGCCTAGATTATATTGAAGGAGAAACTAGTTTCTTCCCCAATACTACAAGCCCCCGACTGGTCTCTTCCATTTTCGATCATGTGTGATGCAAGTGACCTTACCGTGGGAGCGGTGTTGGGGAAACAGGTGAATAAAAAATCTCGTTGCAATTTATTATGCTAGCAAAACTCTTTTTGAGGCCCAATTGCATTATACTACAACGGAAAAAGAGTTGCTAGCGGTTGTTTATGCTCTTGACAAATTTCAGTCATATATTGGGGGGGGGGGCGGGGGGTAAAGTAATTATCTATTCGGATCATAGTGCCATTAAATATTTGATGGAAAAGAAGGATGCCAAACCTAGACTAATTAGATGGGTTTTGCTATTACAAGAATTTTGATTTTGAAGTGAAAGATAAGAAAGGAACTGAAAATGTAGTAGCAGATCATCTTTCTCGCATTCCTTCTACTTGTGATGATTCCTTTGATGCCATACATGATACATTTCCAGATGAGTGCTTATTTCTTGTTTCTAAATTACCATGGTTTGCTGATATCTTGAATTATATGGCAACATGTAGGTGCCCGGAGTCATGGACAAGTCGAGCGGTCTTGAGATTGCAAGCACAAGCTAGCAATATATTTGGGATGATCCAGATTTGTTCAAAGTTGGTGTGGATCAACTTATCCGTAGATGCATACCGGAGGAAGATGTTCCTAATGTGTTAGCACAAGCACATTCTTTCACGTGTGGGGGTCATTTCAGTGGTAGAAAAAACTGGTCATAAATTTTGGAATGGGGTTTGTTTTGGCCCTCTATCTTTCATGATTCGGTGGAAATTGCTAGACAATGCACTCGTTGTCAACAAGTTGGTGGTATATCCAAACGAGATGAAATGCCCCTAAATCCTATTTTGGTAATTGAGATTTTTGATGTGTGGGAGATTGACTTTATGGGTCCATTTTCCATTTCATTTGGATACTTGTACATTATTGTGGCTGTTGACTATGCGTCTAAATGGATTGAAGCTATAGCCACTAGAACAAATGACCACAAAGTAGTTTGTCAATTCGTCAAAAATAACATTTTATCTTGACATGGCATTCCCCGAGCTATCATTAGTGATGGGGATCCCATTTCAAGCATTTTAAATTTGGCAAACTACTTAAGCATCATGCCACTCAACACCATGTTGCAATCCCATACCATCCACAAACAAGTGGACAAGTGGAAGTCTCTAATCGGAAAATAAAATAAATCTTACAAAAAACAGTACGACCCAATCGAAAGGATTAGTCTTTACGCTTAAATGATGCTTTATAGGCATATCATACCGCATTAAAGACACCGATTGGCGCTACTCCTTACCGCTTGGTTTATGGAAAAGGATGTCACTTACCGGTTGAAATTGCTCACCGTGCACTTTGGACGGTGAAAATCGTGAATACTAACTATACTAGTGCAATTAAGGAAAGAAAGTTGCAATTTTGTGAATTAGAGGATTTTTGTGATGAGGAATATGTGTGTGTAGAAATTAGAGATGAAAAAGGAGAACAAAGGCAAGTTGTGAACGGTCATCGTTTGAAGCCTTACAAAGTGGCTTTGGATCAAACTGGTAAAGCAATTGACGTGGTGAACTTCCTCGATAGTTAACCGGCATATGATTGCGACTAGAGGCAAAGGTAAATTCGGGTTGCGGACTCTAAACATAGTGCTACATGGGAGGCAACCCGTTTGTGTGCTTATATGATTGTTTTTCGTTTTTTTTGTGTTTTTATGTGTATAAAGTGTGCATTTTCCTCATCACTTTCATCATACTTCTATTGTTCATCATCATTTGACATTAAGTTGGGGAGGTTGGTGAGGGTATGAGGATTTGATATATTGTTATGCTTATATAACTCATTTCCAACTTTAGTGCATTAGGGACAATGCAAGGTTTTAAGTTGGGGAGGGGAGTTCATATTAATATCGTTTGTGTATGGGCTATGTTGGGTATCTTTGTTTCGATTGATAACCAATTCTTTTGAGGTTTTAATTTATTTTTTTAAATCCCATATGGTACATTTTGTTCCATACGCCAAATTGAATCTGAGACTTACATCTCATATGGAGCTGAGCTATTTTTTATTATTATTTATTTTTATTCTTTTCTTTATCTATATGTTTATTTAAAAAAACAAACAAACCAAAAAAATGTTTTAGTTTTAGTATTTTATATTTGTATGTGTGTGTTCGGGAGATCATTCCGAGAACTTTGTGGGTGTGTTCACTACAAACCCTCACGAGACCCCACTCGTCCACTCAGGCTACCGAGGGGTTTAAAGGGCTTGTTGCATATGCTAAATGCCACCGTGACTCCTACGAAAGTGAGTTTTTGGAGTTCTATTTTATTTTATTTCTTCATATTTAAAAAAAATCAATTATTTTTAATCAAATATCAACTTAAAGATTGCATCGGAGACAATGCAATGCTTTAAGTTGGGAAGGGAGGTTTAAATATATAATTTTAAGGGTATGGTTTAAAAGCCTTCATTGAGCTTAATGAAAAGAAAATTTGCAAAATTTTAAGAAAATTCATGCTAATTACGACGTGAGAAGTTTTCTTCTACACGGTTTATATTAGACTTTGCAGATTGCTGAGATAGACTTTGAGCATCATGACCGCATATGATGATCTTACCATGACAACTTAATCAGGTGAACTCGTTCTCTTTTATATTTGGTTAGAAGTAATTGATTTTATCATTTTGCATGTTAGTATTAGTTGGCCATTTGTATATATTATGCATGTAGTTAGTTTAATAAACTGATTGTGATCACGATGAAAAGTGATGAATGCCCAAGGTTAGAAGTAATTGAATTTATCAGTTGCTTGTTTAGTAGTTTTAGATTGGATTTCGATTACATTCGCCACTTTAAAAATCCTTTTTCCTACCCTTAACCTTAGCCCAACATTACAACTCATCAAAGACCTCCTGATTTGTGTTATGTTTTGTGTTAATTGGTGGAGATTTGATTTGCGTACGAGCTTATGATAATGATATTGCATTAATGATTTTGAGTGTCCAGAAATACTAGCACATTCTTGCTAGTCTATATATCCAACCGAGGGGAGTGATGAATTGTGAGCAGGTGTGAATACATGTATACTAGATGCTTGAAACATGTTTAGCTTTTCTAAAAAAATATGTTAACTTTATGTGTCAAATTTTGGTGCATGGTTCATCAAGTGCGGGTTTATGAGTCCTCAGTGTAAACCTTGAGATTTGGTGAAGTTTACTAAAAGCATTTGAATGTGGAAATCTGTAATCTAGTTGGTATAGACATTAATTGTGTATGTATAGTGGCTGAGAAGAGCATGGTTGAGTTTATAATGGACCAATGTATTAGCAGCCTGGCGTGGTATAGTAGTAATATCCCAAACGAAATGAGTGTATTTGAAGTAACATATTGATTATGATCTCATTACAAGTCTTTTTTGGGATGATAAAGTTCTAAGTTGGTGAGGTTTGATCAGTGCATTTTAAGTTCACTATCGTTCATACTAATTATACTAAAAGTGCACCGATAGTGGTATGAAAGATTTAGTTTGAATGTTTTTTATATTTTATAAACTTTGAAATAGAATGAACTAATAAGTGTGATTAACTGATATAATAAGTCCATCTAAATATGATTTGGATGCATCATCATTATTTGGTTTAGGATACATTATTTTAGATGCATGATATTTGTTTGGTGTTAGTGCAACTCATCATCAAAGAAGCAAAAGGAGTGGTTAGATTTTTATGTTGAATTTAAAAAGGAGCACATGAGTCACATAGAGCCTTGGAGTACTAAAATTAAATCTCAATTGAGCTTGTATATGGATCAAATATAAGTCTTCACGTGGGCCATCTAATGTGAGAACCAACAATAAAAAGATCAAAATATAGAAGGACCAACGTATGATACGCTCAGTGGCGTACAATAAAGCCAACTCACTCAAAAACCCTACGTATGGCTTCCAAAATCTTAGTGCAAAATGGGCGTATGACTTGGACCCAACGTACCATACGCCGGGCAACGTATGGTACGTCGATGGATGTAATTTTGATGGTTTTCAACATTTTCGGATGACAATTAAAAGGGTATTTCGCAGTTTTTCAAGGGGATTCGACCAGAGAACATTGGGGGACGATTTTTGGGCTCTTAAAACTCTGTGACAAAGTGTTAGAAGATCAGATTAAACAAGATCATCACTCAATTCTATCAAATATCTTCATGTTCATCAACACCATGAGTGGCTAAACTCATGTTGATCAATCAGGTTTTAGGGTTTGGATTTGCTAAATATTATTTGGTTTTAACTTGTTTTAAACATTGATTTTATTTATTGTACTTAAGCGCTTGGTAATTGAAGTTTATCTATGTGTTCATGTATGCGTATGATTGTAAGACAAGTTTTATGATCACACATCAATGCATTACTCCTTTCACTTGGTTTTTATCATTGAGGAGCAAGGTGTATTTGATTGTAGAGTTTAGTTTTGTTGATGGTTATGTTGTTTACCTCATGTAATCTTTTTCATTCGGTCTAGAATCGTTGAATCAAATTTGCATGAATGGTGTATTCCTTAATCATCCATTGTTGCATATGTTGAACTAGGTTATGTCTATGTAATCTATTAATACATAATTGAACCAAGTGATATACAGTTAGCCAACCCGAACCTAGTTGTGATCATCTTTTACTTATTGCATCTTTCATTAAAGTCTTATTTAGTAAATCAGTCAATCAACAATCAAATTTTCATTATGTTAGTCATAGAAATCATATTGAACTACGAGCCAACCACTAACTCCTCATGGATTCGACAACCCACTTACCCTTGCTAGTTATTCAAGTGAGGCTATTTGGTACACAAACTCACTTCTATTTTTGATCGATACTTCGACGTCGATCACAACCCATCACCTCACCACCACAACCATCTTCACTACGACCTGAAGCCAATATGCCAGCACCACCTAATATGCATGAAAGTCCATTATGTCCTAGTCCTTCTTCTCCATCATCCAAAGGAAAAGAAAAAGATCCTACTGATGATGAATCAGAGGACGATTCTAATGATGAGAAGAAGAAGAAAAAGAAAAAGATGCTTATGAAGAAGAAGATGAAGCCAGAGAAAAAGCCTAAAAGAAGAGGTCCTTTATCTATCAGATGAAGCCAACGAATTCACCTTCCAAACCTCAGATGGCACACATCTTGTACACAATGTTCATGTTGCTCACACTTGATCTGAACGCCTTCTATGGTTCACAATTGAGAGACAAATACTAGATAGTGGAATTCTTTTTAAAAGATCTCATGATGACTTATCAGAAGAGGAAGAACCTAGAAGCGAAATTAGGTATGTTATTTTGGAAGAAAGTGAAAGAAAATTCTATGTGCACAGGGCTAATGGATCCTATACTACTCATGACTCCATCTCTGATAAATCTCAATGGAGTGGAGAAGACTCGGATATGTTTCAACACACAAAGCCACATAACATGAACATTAACTAAATGTACAAGGCAACTAGTGATAGCATCAAGGCCAGAGGAAAATGAATCAAGAGATTGAAGGTTTTCTTGTATAGTTAATATTGTCAAATAATGTTGATGATGCGTAGAAGAATTTGTCAGCATCAGCTTAGGGGTAGATTGTAAGGAATATTTCATTTAGAGAGTTCCGGTTGAACTAAGAAAACGAAGAAGTTCTGGCTAAACAAGGTTTAAGCGGAAGTTGAAAAGCTGAATTGAAGCGGAAGCGAATATTTCGGGTGAACTCTATTATTCAGCAAATAAAGAGTTCAACCAGAATATCTTTTGACATATCAAATCAGACGTCTATTCACTGGAAAAGCAACCTGTTTACTCTCTTTTGCAACCAAAGACATCTACCCCTTATAGCAAGTTGATATTCGCACGCATTCTACCTGTCAATCGAAGATTATTCTTTTGGTAGTAATTTGTCTTTTTGTATATTAACGGTCAAGATGATCGTATGGAAATCAATGGCTATCATTGATTTCCCTTAGCACTATATATATCATAGTTAGGACTCAGCAATACAAACCTTGTCGATCAAACTTGTAATGTGTAATCTTGTTGAGTTAATGCAAATAGTGTCGATTATTTATTACTTCGATCTTGCTATATTCATGCAAACAGCTATTATTTACACTTTACAAACGACATGCAAATCAGTTAAGTAGAGCGAAGGTTAACTTAATTCCGCATTGTTAATCTTACAAGTAAATCTTAATATCCCGCTAATCCAAGGAACAAGCAAAATCAGTAGGGGTACACCAACTTTTAACGACCTGAATTTTCACAGGGTCGACATGGATACCTTTTTTATTGACGATGTGCCATAAAAAATATCTTCCTTTAGCCAAAATTCACACTTAGAGAATTTGGCATAGAGTTGTTCTTTTTTCAGGAGCTCCAAAATCAGACGCATGTGGGTTTCGTGATCGGATCTCTACTTGGAGTAGACAATGATATCATCAATGAAGACGATGAAAAATTTATGAAGATAAGGTTTACAAATTCGATTCGTGAGATCCATGAACACTACAGGGCCGTTTGTCAACCCAAACCCAAAAGGCATAATGGCGAATTCAAACTGACCTTAATGAGTGCGAAATGAAGTTTAGTGAACATCGTCCTCCGTGACACGTAGCTGATGATAACCAGAACGCAGACAAATTTTCAAGAAACATATGTATAGATACATAGTTCCTGATCGTCATGTGAAGTATCAAATGCAAGACAATTTTTTGTGGTTCGAACCCTAGGCAAACTCAGAGTTCGGACACGTCCTAACGTGGTCCGAACCTGAGGTTCGGCATATCGGATTTATGTTTAGTATAAATAGTTTGTCTTGGGTAGCACTTGTACTTCTTGAACTACTTGATCAGATCTTGTATGTGTACTCTGTGGTGTTTCTCTGTAGTCTAATACAAATCGGATTTACTCTTGTGTTCATTCTCGTTTTACATTGATTTCAATACGACTAAGTAGACGATCAACCGCTCACGCACTTTCAAGTGGTATCAGAGCATTAGGTTCAATCTACTGGTCGGAAACTCTGTTTCTTGAAGTTTTGAGTCAAAAACCCATGTTTTGCGAAAATGTTACTAATTTTTCAGTTCGTTTGATCTTCTCGAGTGTGCCTTTCGTGAAAAATATTTTCCTAGATTGTTTTCTATTGAGTTTACTTGAATTCCAGTCGAAATTTTCATCCAAAAAAACTAAAATTCGCGAAAATGGAGTCGAGAGTGTTCGACTTCATCTGAGGTTCGGCAGTAACTGAAAAGTAACTGCTCAGAACTCTAGGTTCAGATAACGTTCGGCTAAAATGCTAACGAAGTTCAGGTTCGGATAAGGTTCGGTTGAAGTTCGGTCAGCCAAGTTCGGTTAAGGTTCGGAAGAGGTTCAGATCAAGTTCGGCTGAGGTTCGGGTGAACAGTAATCAAGATCTTTGGAAGAGTTCACGGAAACTGACGTAACTTGAGAACCGTTAAGAGTTATGGAGCCCAATACTAGCCAAAACGACCGTCTCGAAGAGATTTATACTTTTATTGCCTAACGGCAAGTACCCTCGATTTTGGTACCCAAAATCCACTTCTAAGACCTTCGTTTTTGGGTTTGAAGTTTTGATATACAAGTTTTCGGACAAGATGAGTGATTTTTAAGCGTTTGCAGCAATTTAGAATTCGGTGCAAGCTACGATGCAAACTATGATGAACTATGATAATGAAATCGGAACAAGTCAGAAAGTTCCCAAATTGCTCAAATTGGAAGATTATCATAGTTGGGTTAAACGGTTTGAAGCGTATGTGGATACAAATGATATTGATATGTGGTTGGCATTTTCTGATCAATATGTCTATCCTAAAGATGAAACCGGGGTGCCAATCCTTCAAAGAAAACTTACTTCTGAACAAAAGAAAGCATATCAAGCTGAGAAAAAGACGTATGATACTTTGACAATGGCATTACCTAAAAAATTGTTACATCAATTTTCAGGAAACTATACATCGAAGAGTTTATGGGATGCATTGGAAAAGAAATGTGGGGGTTATGATCAGTATAAGAAAAGTCGCCTAAAGGATTTGAAAAAGGAATTCGATAGTTTCAAGCATTATCAGAATGAAACCATTCCAAATCTGATTGCAAGATTCGCTCACTTAATGAGTGAAATGCGTTTGGTGAATCTTACAAAAGAAGAAGCTGATATGAAAGAGAAGATTTTGGAGGCTTTGCCTGAGAAATGGGAGAATTATGTAATGATGATCACTCATGATAAAGAATATTTAGGATTGTCATTTAATGATCTGGTTCAAATAATCCAAGCAAGGGATATGGAGTTAATGGTGAACAAGTCATTTCCTTCACAAGTTCAAAATTCTACGGTGTATTATGATGACAATGATTCAACCATGAATGCTGGGAAATATAATATTCTTAGTTCCGCACCTCCTACAGCATTCATTACAGGTAAATCTGAAACTCCTAGTTATTCTGCTGGTTGTACTGTTTCTGTTCCTAGTTCTTCGACTCAGAATGCTTTATCTGCTCAAACTACCGATCATTATAATGCATTAATGTCTGCATTGGTATCTTCATATTTTGGTGTTATTACTAGTTCGGTAAGTAATGCAGAATTGACCAATGAAGATTATGATCAAATCGATTATGATCATTTGGAAGAAATGGATTTGAACTGGCAATATGCTATGTGGGTTCGAAGAAAAAAGAAATTTTTCAATAGAACTGGCAAGAAGAGATTGAATCCATTTTGCGAAAATTGGACTGGACAAGTCAAAGGTTAAATGTTATAAGTATTCTGTATATGGACATTTTGCACGAGAATTTCTGAGTT
This sequence comes from Deinandra increscens subsp. villosa, assembly GCA_039602395.1. Lineage (NCBI taxonomy): Eukaryota > Viridiplantae > Streptophyta > Magnoliopsida > Asterales > Asteraceae > Deinandra > Deinandra increscens. The sequence continues at coordinate 96,956,572 of JBCNJP010000027.1, forward strand.
CAACTGAAAATAAATTGAAGTCTGGTCAACATGCTCATTTGTTATCCATTCACTAAATGAAGCTCACAAGGTTGAGAAGAAATCTGTTTCTTTTGACGAAAAACTGACTGAAATGTTTTGGCATCCAGATGAATTTGCCTGGAATGTAGATTCAGAAGCAAAACTGAAACATGCTCCATTTACTATTGCATTGACTGCTCGTCATGATGATGATGATAGTATTCTGACTGATATCGATTCCAATTCGACAATATCAATGATCAAAGAAGTTAAAGTCGAAGAATCAAAATGTCTTGAATGTATAAGATTGTGTGACATCCGGGAATTTCAAGGTTTACTTCCGTTAGACAATTTCCGTTAGTTACGTTATAAGTGTTAACTTAGTAACTAATGCTTAACTAGGCCGAATACGTCCACGTCCTTTGGTTGATCACCGAACCCGTCCATATGTGTTATGTATTTATTTATATGTTGTTATTATGAGAAACGTGATTTAAATGCATGATTAGTATTAAAAAGCATGATTAATTGTTTACTTGTTAAATTATGTGATAAAATGTTTAAATTGCCTAATTATGTGATTATATGTTTAACCGGGTAATTAAGTGAATGCATACATGTCTAATGATTGGGCTAGTAATTAGTAATGATGGATTAATCATTGGGCTAATGATTGGCTAATCATTGGGGCCCAAAGCCCAATGAAAGCCCACCATGACCATTAGTATTTAAATGGTCATTAAACCCTAACCTCATTCTTTACTTGCATCACCATCAAAAAAACACACACACTCCTCTCCTCACTAGACCAGCCGCCATCATCACTTGACCACCAAGATCTGCAGTAAATCACAGTGATCTCAGCCCTTGAAGATCAACCCTCGAGCTTGGTGAGTCCCATGAACCATGTTCTTGCTTCTCTTATGTGTTTTCTTCAATAAAGCATGCCTAGATCATTATGTAATCGTTAGATCTTCTGTTAAGATACTTAGGAACGCTAGATCTATCATAAAAACAACAACTTTACGTGTGAAACTGATCCATGATGAAGATTTATGCTAGAATAGGCTAATTTATGTAAAATGTGTTCTTGAAGATTTGATGATGAAAATGCACGTTTATGATGTTAAAAATGCTCCTGTGATGTTCCTAAATGTTTATGGATGCTTGGAAATGAATTACATGAAGTTTGGAAGCTGTTAGAAAGATTTTTGTTAGTTTTTCGGGTTTTTCTAGCGTCTAGCGAAACTGTGCATTCATCAGGAGAAACTATCCAGCGAAACTATGCATATCTCCTTCCAGCGAAACTGTTCAGCGAAACTGTAGTGTCTCTCGTGAACGAAACTGACCTTGTCCCTGAACGAAAGTTCAACCAGTTCCTGGCGAAACTAGCCAGCGAAACTAGCAGTTTCCCTGGCCAGCGAAACTAACAGTTTCTCTAGCCAGCGAAACTAACAGTTTCTCTAGCAGTTTCTCTGGCCAGCGAAACTAACAGTTTCTCTAGCCAGCGAAACTAGCAGTTTCTCTGGCAGTTTCTCTGACAGTTTCTCTAGCAGTTTCTCCAGCAGTTTCGCCTAACTAAACCCAAACTTGTGCAACTTATTTGAATGATATTCCATGACTTACATGATTATACAATGATGAAACATGCTATGATTTCTGTAATATATGAACCCTTGTTTATGATCAACCATCGGTGTCGTGTGTCGTTATGTCGTGTCGTAGTTCCAACGTGCTATGTTATGGGCCATAGTGACGTTAAGTAAAGATTAGACACAAAACTAATACTTAAGACCTAAACGTGTTCATAGGTTTTCGATAAGCAAACAATACTTGGATTATATAGCAAGTGTAGCAGTGCAACCCAAGGTGAGTGTCACTAACCCGTTAACCGTGAACCCGTTTGGGTCACGCTGAATAACTTAAAGAAAAACAATGCTGACAACCTTATGAGAGCTATGCACCTCTCTGATGAACTTGAATTCGGGAGTGCTTGGCACCCACTTGATGAACTTGAATTCGGGAGTGCTTGGCACCCACTTGATGAACTTGAAGTGTTTTATGGGAAGCACTTGTGAAATACTTAAACAACTAATTCTAAAACGAAACTGAAAAATGTTTTCGGGATTCATAAGAACCCCAAAGTGAACCATTTTAATATGACTAGTGTAGGTTAAAGTCTAAACCAATGATATCACATGATTTCTAAGGATGCCTTAAAAACTTAAAAGTCCTCAACTAAATTGTACCATTAATTGTAAAGCGAGGGGATGTTGGGTAGATCTACTGGAGTTTGACAAACTCCGCCCCGTGGCACGGGGAGTGCACGGAGGTACAATATCAGCCTATTTGACCGTGATCCCGGGAGGACACGGGGGAGGCAAAACCGCGATGACGTAGGTCCGCAAAGCAGAATGGCACGGCCTCTACCATATTTGGTCAGCTTTGGTACGAACTTCCTTAGTGCATGGAAACCGGATTAGCTACCCGCGATATCGGTTGACCGCTTTAACTTTTACTTAACTAGTGCATATTCGGTAATTCAACACTTGGCAATGTTTTGCAAATCTATTACTTATTTATATGTTGATACATACGATTATGAGACCGGGCCACTGCATGACATGCCCACTGTGAACTCACCAACCGTTAGGTTGACACTTGTGTGGTTTTCACTTTTGCAGATCGTTGAGGAGTATCCACCAGGGGTTGGCATGGCACACAGAAGACTTTAAATTGTTTTAACTTACTTTGGACATTTTGATTTCCAATATATAGTTTGTACTTAAAGCACGTGGTTAGTGCTAAGATACTTTTGTTTACTTTTCCGCTGCGAACTTTAAACTGTTTTATGATGAACACTTCGACTTTACTCTGATTCGTTTAGTATTTGTAACTAATGGTTGTGGTCCTGGTTTGCTCGCACCCCTTAACGGTGTAAACTCCGTTAGTGGTTACTTGGGGGTGTGACAGATTGGTATCAGAGCCATAAGTTGCAGAGAACTGGAATCATTTTTTTTGAAAACGATTTGGAAACTGCAACTTGAAACCTTAGTTACAAATGAACAAAACAAACTCTCAAAGACAAAATTTTTACGTCCCAACCTGGGATACTCGCTCTGCTGTGTAAGTAAATACTTCATATGTAGATATATATATATAGATATATATAGACCGTGTCTAAGTAGTCTAACGGAAAACCTTAGGAAAAAATTTCACACACGTATACGAAATGCGAACGATAATACGCACACTACTCCGGGGGAAAGCGACAACGAAACGATGCTACACGCTACGTCCTGATTTCTACTACAATGACTACGCCGACGGTGACTCTTATGGGAAAGCCGACTTTCGACGATAACTACTTACGACTTACGACGATCCCCGACGACGCCTCGATTTTGCACGAAAATTTTTCTAGACTAATAGAGGGATAACGGGAAATTGCTAATATACATATTATGGGATATGTATAGAATATAACTATGATTGAACACTGGCTACTTTAACTGTCCAGAAAATGTCGGGATGAGATGGAAGGAACAACATTACCCTAACACCTGCAGAACTACAAGCAATGATAAACGCACACGTACAAGCCGCAGTGGCATCCGTCCATGCTACAATCGCCGCGCAGCAAGCCATCCATTTGGCTCATCAGCTTACTAAACAGGTGAATGAGGGAGGTACACTTCCTGCAAGAGCCTCTGAGAAGATTGCCTTAAGTAACAAGAGAAAGGCTGATGAAGAAACTCCTGGAAACTCAATGAACAATCGGAGTGTTGGAAACAAAAGGCCTGGGAACAGCGGTGGTAACAACCGCCAAGGTGGGAATGGAAACTACAAGGGCAAACTGCCCAGGTGCAACAAGTGTGGGAAGCATCACACCGGTATCTGCAGAATGAGTTTGAACTGCGAGAGATGTGGCAAGAAAGGCCATGAAGCAAAAGACTGTTGGACGATGTTACCTAAGCCACAAAACCTCCCAAGGCGAAACAACAGCAACAACCGTAACAACAACAATGAAGCTCCCAGAGGAAATGGTAATGGGAACTGCTATGAATGTGGTGTTCCAGGCCACATGAAGAGGGACCGCCCACAGTTGAGAGAACAGGGAGACAATAACAGGAACGGTAATTGGAGAAATGGCAACGGAAATGGAAACGACAGAGGAAGAGCTTTCGTCATGGGTCAAGAAGAAGCTCGCAACGACGCCGACGTGATTAATGGTAAATTTATATTGAATGGTTTCTTTGCTACTGTATTGTTTGATTCTGGTGCTGAAAGAAGTTTTATTTCCACTAAATTTGCTAAGTTGATTAATGCTAAACCAATTGCCTTAGATGCTAAGTATGTGGTAGAGCTTGCAAATGGTAAACTTCATGATACGACTCAGATAGTTAAGGACTGTAAGTTAGAACTAGCTGACCATACGTTAGGAATCGGCCTTATGCCCTTCCCGATTGGTAGTTTTGATGTTATAGTAGGAATTGACTGGTTATCTGAAAACCGAGCTGAAATTTGATGCCAAGAAAAAGTGGTTCGTATTCCACTCAAGGACGGTGAAGTGTTAACGGTCCAAGGTGAAAAAGGTGGAGCAGTCACCGGTATCATCTCATTTCTCAAAGCTCAAAAATGCCTTCGTAAAGGTCACTTCGCGATTCTTGCAAACGTCACCGACACGACACTTCCTGAGCGTAAAATCGACAACTACCAGATAGTCCGCGACTTTCCGGAGGTATTTCCTGATGATCTGCCTGGTTTGCCTCCATTTCGACAAGTTGAGTTTGGGATCGACTTAACTCCCGGCGCCGCTCCGATTGCACGCGCACCGTACCGTTTGGCTGTAAGTGAACTCAACGAACTCTCCGCTCAACTTCAAGAGTTACTCGACAAAGGATTTATTCGTCCGAGTTCGTCTCCATGGGGAGCACCGGTACTGCTTGTAAAGAAGAAGGATGGAACGTTCCGAATGTGTATCGACTACCGAGAGCTCAACAAGGTTACAATTAAGAATCGGTATCCACTTCCTAGAATCGACGATCTCTTCGATCAGCTACAAGGTTCAAGCTACTATTCAAAGATTGATCTACGGTCTGGATATCACCAACTCCGTGTTCGTGATGAGGATATCCCCAAGACTGCTTTTAGAACTCGGTATGGACCCTACGAGTTCCTGGTTATGCCGTTTGGGCTAACCAATGCACCTGCCGTGTTTATGGATTTGATGAATCGAGTGTGCAAGCCGTACCTCGATTAGTTTGTGATAGTTTTCATTGACGATATTTTGATCTACTCCAAGACAAAGGAAGAACACGAACGACATCTACGACTTATCTTGGAATTACTTCGCAAGGAACAACTTTATGCCAAGTTTTCGAAATGCGACTTTTGGATTCGCGAAGTTCAGTTTCTTGGGCACATCGTTAATGAGGATGGAATTCATGTCGACCCTTCTAAAGTGGAAGCCATTAAGAACTGGTCTACTCCCAGAGCGCCGACCGAAATCCGACAATTTTTGGGACTTGCCGGATATTACCGAAGGTTTATCAAGGGTTTTTCGCAAATAGCTCAACCCTTAACAGCTTTAACGCACAAAGGAGTGCAATATAGATGGGGTGAAAAAGAGGAACAAGCGTTTCAAACCCTTAAGGATATGATATGTTCTGCTCCGATTCTTGCGTTACCCGATGGGTTGGACGACTTCGTGGTTTATTGCGATGCATCTATTCAAGGACTCGGTTGCGTGTTGATGCAACGAGACAAGGTGATTGCCTACGGGTCCAGGCAACTGAAGGATACAGAAAAGAATTACACAACACACGATTTGGAATTAGGAGCCGTTGTATTTGCACTCAAGATTTGGAGACATTACCTCTACGGAACAAAGTGCACAATATTTACCGACCACAAGAGCTTACAACACATCTTTAATCAGAAGGATCTCAACATGCGACAGCGAAGGTGGGTCGAGCTATTGAATGATTATGACTTAGCAATCAAATATCACCCGGGAAAAGCCAATGTTGTGGCTGATGCATTAAGTCGGAAGGAGTATGAAAAGCCTCGACGAGTACGAGCGCTGCAACTTACCATCCACACGGGATTGCCGGATCGGATCCGCGATGCCCAACAAGAAGCTCTAAAGGAAGAAAAATTCGCAGCTGAAGCACTGCGAGGGGTAGATGGTAACTCTGAAATCAAATCCGACGGACTCAGGTATTATAATGACAGAATTTGGGTTCCTTTACTTGGAAATCTTCGTGAGCTCGTGATGGACGAGGCTCACAAGTCAAGATATTCGGTGCACCCTGGATCGGATAAAATGTACCAAGATTTGAAGAACTTATATTGGTGGCCGAATATGAAAGCCGACATTGCGCGATATGTGGCTAAGTGTTTAACATGTTCAAGGGTTAAGGTCGAGTACCAAAAGCCTGCTGGTTTATTGCAGCAACCAAAGATCCCAGAATGGAAATGGGAGGATATCTCCATGGATTTCGTAACGGGATTACCGCATAGATCGAATCGACCGGATGCGATTTGGGTTATCATTGATCGATTAACCAAATCTGCACACTTTATTCCGATGAAGGAAACTGATAATATGGATAAGCTGACAAAGCTGTATATCGACCGAATTGTGGCACGTCATGGTGTGCCTAAGACTATTATCTCTGACCGAGATCCCCGATTTACCTCCCGATTGTGGCAATCTATGCAAGAATCACTGGGAACCAGACTGGATATGAGTACAGCTTATCACCCTCAGACCGATGGTCAGACGGAACGAACGATTCAGACTTTAGAAGATATGCTACGAGCTTGCGTTCTCGACTTCGGTAAAGACTGGGAGGCTCACCTTCCGTTGGTGGAGTTCTCCTACAACAACAGTTATCATTCAAGCATCGGTGCAGCACCTTTTGAAGCTCTTTATGGCAGAAAATGTAGATCGCCCGTGTGTTGGGCTGAAACGGGTGAGAAAGGAATCACCGGACCAGAAATCATTCACGACACAACTGAACGGATTATTCAAATCAGAAAGCGGATAGCCGCAGCACGTGACAGACAAAAGAGCTATGCCGACAAACGCCGTAAACCTTTGAAGTTCGAGGTAGGCGACAAGGTACTATTGAAGGTATCTCCCTGGAAAGGCGTGATACGCTTCGGAAAACGTGGAAAGTTGAATCCTCGCTATATCGGTCCATTTGAAATCATTGGGGAAGTAGGCCCGGTGGCCTACCGATTACGACTCCCTGCTGAACTCGATGGAGTTCACAACGTATTTCACGTCTCAAATCTGAAGAAATGTCTGGCTGAAGACACCGAGATAATTCCTTTGGAGGAATTGGAAATTGACGAACATCTGAGATTCATTGAGCAACCAGTGGAAATCATGGGACGCGAGGAGAAAACCCTCAAACGTAGCAAGATTCCGATCGTCAAAGTTCGATGGAACTCAAAGCGTGGACCTGAATACACTTGGGAACGAGAGGATCAGATGAAGAAGAAGTATCCTCACCTGTTTGAGCAAACGTCCACGGAAACTCAAGGTATGATTTAATTTTGGGGACCAAAATTCCTTTAACAGGAGGAGGATGTGGCAACCCTAAAACTTTTGCTTTCTTTCCCCAGCAACGACAGCTGAGACTGTGAACGCTACGACACAAGAATAATTTTCGGGACGAAAATTCCTGTAACAAGGGGAGGATGTGACATCCGGGAATTTCAAGGTTTACTTCCGTTAGACAATTTCCGTTAGTTACGTTATAAGTGTTAACTTAGTAACTAATGCTTAACTAGGCCGAATACGTCCACGTCCTTTGGTTGATCACCGAACCCGTCCATATGTGTTATGTATTTATTTATATGTTGTTATTATGAGAAACGTGATTTAAATGCATGATTAGTATTAAAAAGCATGATTAATTGTTTACTTGTTAAATTATGTGATAAAATGTTTAAATTGCCTAATTATGTGATTATATGTTTAACCGGGTAATTAAGTGAATGCATACATGTCTAATGATTGGGCTAGTAATTAGTAATGATGGATTAATCATTGGGCTAATGATTGGCTAATCATTGGGGCCCAAAGCCCAATGAAAGCCCACCATGACCATTAGTATTTAAATGGTCATTAAACCCTAACCTCATTCTTTACTTGCATCACCATCAAAAAAACACACACACTCCTCTCCTCACTAGACCAGCCGCCATCATCACTTGACCACCAAGATCTGCAGTAAATCACAGTGATCTCAGCCCTTGAAGATCAACCCTCGAGCTTGGTGAGTCCCATGAACCATGTTCTTGCTTCTCTTATGTGTTTTCTTCAATAAAGCATGCCTAGATCATTATGTAATCGTTAGATCTTCTGTTAAGATACTTAGGAACGCTAGATCTATCATAAAAACAACAACTTTACGTGTGAAACTGATCCATGATGAAGATTTATGCTAGAATAGGCTAATTTATGTAAAATGTGTTCTTGAAGATTTGATGATGAAAATGCACGTTTATGATGTTAAAAATGCTCCTGTGATGTTCCTAAATGTTTATGGATGCTTGGAAATGAATTACATGAAGTTTGGAAGCTGTTAGAAAGATTTTTGTTAGTTTTTCGGGTTTTTCTAGCGTCTAGCGAAACTGTGCATTCATCAGGAGAAACTATCCAGCGAAACTATGCATATCTCCTTCCAGCGAAACTGTTCAGCGAAACTGTAGTGTCTCTCGTGAACGAAACTGACCTTGTCCCTGAACGAAAGTTCAACCAGTTCCTGGCGAAACTAGCCAGCGAAACTAGCAGTTTCCCTGGCCAGCGAAACTAACAGTTTCTCTAGCCAGCGAAACTAACAGTTTCTCTAGCAGTTTCTCTGGCCAGCGAAACTAACAGTTTCTCTAGCCAGCGAAACTAGCAGTTTCTCTGGCAGTTTCTCTGACAGTTTCTCTAGCAGTTTCTCCAGCAGTTTCGCCTAACTAAACCCAAACTTGTGCAACTTATTTGAATGATATTCCATGACTTACATGATTATACAATGATGAAACATGCTATGATTTCTGTAATATATGAACCCTTGTTTATGATCAACCATCGGTGTCGTGTGTCGTTATGTCGTGTCGTAGTTCCAACGTGCTATGTTATGGGCCATAGTGACGTTAAGTAAAGATTAGACACAAAACTAATACTTAAGACCTAAACGTGTTCATAGGTTTTCGATAAGCAAACAATACTTGGATTATATAGCAAGTGTAGCAGTGCAACCCAAGGTGAGTGTCACTAACCCGTTAACCGTGAACCCGTTTGGGTCACGCTGAATAACTTAAAGAAAAACAATGCTGACAACCTTATGAGAGCTATGCACCTCTCTGATGAACTTGAATTCGGGAGTGCTTGGCACCCACTTGATGAACTTGAATTCGGGAGTGCTTGGCACCCACTTGATGAACTTGAAGTGTTTTATGGGAAGCACTTGTGAAATACTTAAACAACTAATTCTAAAACGAAACTGAAAAATGTTTTCGGGATTCATAAGAACCCCAAAGTGAACCGTTTTAATATGACTAGTGTAGGTTAAAGTCTAAACCAATGATATCACATGATTTCTAAGGATGCCTTAAAAACTTAAAAGTCCTCAACTAAATTGTACCATTAATTGTAAAGCGAGGGGATGTTGGGTAGATCTACTGGAGTTTGACAAACTCCGCCCCGTGGCACGGGGAGTGCACGGAGGTACAATATCAGCCTATTTGACCGTGATCCCGGGAGGACACGGGGGAGGCAAAACCGCGATGACGTAGGTCCGCAAAGCAGAATGGCACGGCCTCTACCATATTTGGTCAGCTTTGGTACGAACTTCCTTAGTGCATGGAAACCGGATTAGCTACCCGCGATATCGGTTGACCGCTTTAACTTTTACTTAACTAGTGCATATTCGGTAATTCAACACTTGGCAATGTTTTGCAAATCTATTACTTATTTATATGTTGATACATACGATTATGAGACCGGGCCACTGCATGACATGCCCACTGTGAACTCACCAACCGTTAGGTTGACACTTGTGTGGTTTTCACTTTTGCAGATCGTTGAGGAGTATCCACCAGGGGTTGGCATGGCACACAGAAGACTTTAAATTGTTTTAACTTACTTTGGACATTTTGATTTCCAATATATAGTTTGTACTTAAAGCACGTGGTTAGTGCTAAGATACTTTTGTTTACTTTTCCGCTGCGAACTTTAAACTGTTTTATGATGAACACTTCGACTTTACTCTGATTCGTTTAGTATTTGTAACTAATGGTTGTGGTCCTGGTTTGCTCGCACCCCTTAACGGTGTAAACTCCGTTAGTGGTTACTTGGGGGTGTGACAGATATTGTAACATCCCACATTGGTGGGGAGGGGAACTAAGCATGCCTTTATAAGGGTGTGGATACCTCCCCCACCAAGACGCGTTTTAAATCCGTGAGGGGCGGATGCCTGAGGGCATGCCGGCTGCCAAAGCGGACAATATCTTGGTTGCGACGGGTCTGGGCTGTTACAGATGGTATCAGAGCCGGTCGTCGGCCAGTGTGCCAGCGAGGACGCTGGTCCCCTAAGGGGGGAGGATTGTAACATCCCACATTGGTGGGGAGGGGAACTAAGCATGCCTTTATAAGGGTGTGGATACCTCCCCCACCAAGACGCGTTTTAAATCCGTGAGGGGCGGATGCCTGAGGGCATGCCGGCTGCCAAAGCGGACAATATCTTGGTTGCGACGGGTCTGGGCTGTTACAGATTGGGTAAGAAGAATGCAAATCTTGAAAAGGATTCCGAATTATTGTCTGAAGAAATTGTGATTCTAAAGAAAGAATTGGAAGAATTCAAAAGAAATACTATGAATTGGTTCATGTACATGAGGATGTTATGAAAGAAAAGAGTCAATTGGCTGAAGAATGTGAAAAAAGCCAATGCTGAAGCATTAGATGCAGCACAAGATTTTGAAAATCTATTTGAAAAAAGTTATCCGGTTCAACAAAAGTATGAAAAAGCTAATGCTCTTGTGGTTGAATCGGCTGCTACAATTGAAAAAATTCAATCTAAGATCTCTACACTTCAAGATGAAAATGTTCTTTATCATGATAAAAATGAAGTCTTGACAAGAGACATTGAAATTTTCAAGAAGAAAAGAGAAAGTGTGCTTGAAGAATTATTTGTTGAATGTGAGATCCGGAAGTTACAAACATATGAGTATGATGATCTCAATGCAAAGTTCATCAAGTCCAAAAAAGAAATGTTTGATGCTCAACAAAAAATCTCTGAATTGAAGTTCGAAATTTTGGAGTTAAAAAGGCAAGTGAAGAATTGCAATTTATCGCCGACATTGCTGAATTTCTTATACAAACAGGATCGGAGTGAAGATAGTTCCAAAAAGGATGATATTCACATGGTTCCTCAACTGGTGGATTTATCTAAATTTACATCTGCTCCGCTGGATCCTAAAGATGAATTACATGATTATTCAAAGTTTGCCATTCCATCCAAGAAGAAGAAATCAAAGACTGAGAAAAAGCAAAAACCTTTGGGAGAAGCTCCAAAGTTTAATTCCATGTCCATTTTCTTGGAAAATTAACAGGCTTTTGATAAAGGTGCTTCGAGTACTTCGTCTGGAACTAAAGAAGAAAAAGTTTTGGTTGAAAAGAACAAACTTAAAGACATCAAAGCTAAATTCACTAGAGAAGCTAAGGGAAGAGAAGCTTCTAGTTCTTCTTCAGGTTCATCAAAGACTCCAGGTTTCAAGAACAAAGGCTTGGGTTATGAAGTGAAGGAAGCACCGGTTCAAGCTAAGAAGCCAGAAAAAGATAAGAAGATTTCAAAAGTTAAAGTTCCAAAGAAATCACCTCCTCCGAAGGACAAGTCTTATTATTCTGGAGGATCATCATCTTTAAGGATTTCATCTCCTATGTATGATTCCTATGATGATTTCTTTGATAACTTTGATTCTTTTCAAATACTTTTCGAGAAAGACTTTGTTATGCATGTTGTCAGCTGGACATCTTGCTGCTGATTGTCCAACAACTGCATATATCCACAACACTGCTAAATATGTAGATAACAAAGGTCAGATTTTTGATGAACCATGGTCTCCAAAGGTCAAATCAACTCGTAAGCCGTCTTGGTTCAAATCAAGTACGCCGACTGATTCTGATTCTGGTTCTGATAAAAAAATAAAATCTTTACAAATTTGGAAACCAAAGGTTGTTTCCAAGGCCAACGATGACTATGTGGAAGACACCGGGCGACCGATGCTTTTGAATCGGGTCGATCCCAAAGAGACTGATGTTTTATTTGGTGTTGACAGGTATTTCAGGAAGATCTTTCACTAACTGGAACATTGCTAATTATGAAATATCTGTGTTAACTTAAATTGAATTTCAAAAATCAATCTTGTTTTCCAAATGCTAAAATGTTCGTATTCGTGTTGGTTAATCAATTTCTGAGTTGTTTTTTACTCCATCTCATTTTGAGGGGGAGATTGTTTTTTCAAAAATCCACAAATAGTGTGTTGTTTTTCAAATGTTAAAAATGAAAATCTAAAAAATAGAGTTTGACATTTTTAGGGGGAGAAATTTGAAAAGACAAAAACATTGAAAAATGTAAAAATCCAAAAACATTAAAAAATGAGAAATTGTATCCAACATGTTTGGGAAATGATGGTACATTGGCTTACATCGTCTGACTCAGGGATAACATAGGCCATAAGTTCATTTGATCGATGTGTAAGGTAGGCTCGGCAAATCAAAAAGTATTCAAATGTGATATATAATAAATCAAAATCTGATACTTGACTTAGTGTACAACATCTTGATGCATATCTCAAGATATATCAAGAAGAAGATATGTTAAAAAATAGAATGATAAGTCACTGTGTATACGTGTGTTCATTTTGCAAAGATTTAAATTTGTATGATTTTCTTTATTTTGTCAAACGATCGGACTTTCTTTGCCTATCGAAAGATCGACCTGATTGTTGTTCGTTTGACGTTCTGCTTTATTTTCTTTGGTGCGGGAGCACCGACCTGATTGTTGTTGGGTTATACAACTTCAACTTGTTATATTTTCTTATTTTGTTAATTCCGAGGCCTTATCTGCGTATCGCAAGATTGACCTTAAGGTAGACGATTTAACGTTCTTATTTCTTTTTGCATGGAACACATTTGACTATATCAGGAATACATTTACTATGTGTTAAAGCACAAGTAAAATCACAGAATGTGATAAGTAAAGCATATCTGAGTATGTCTGATAGTGTGGGGTACACTGGTCAAAGCAAATCTAATCAATATCTTAACATATCTAGATGTTATGAGTATGATTCTCCCTGAGTTTAAAATTGGACAAATTATATCTGCAATCGACATGGCTTATGTGCTACAACAATCGAAATTGAAGTGTAGTTCAGCATGTTATGAACAATATGATCTCAAGTTATGATCTTTCTCACAAAAGACAAAAATAGTGTCTGATTCTGTATTGCATTTACTTTCTATATCAGAAAATACCAAAAAGATTTCAGGTGTGTTTTGATGTAAAGTTTCAAAAAATCAAAAAGATTTTATTTCTTATTTCTTTTCGACTGCTCAACACAGAATACGAAATCAAATTTTAAAATCAAAATATCTTGGAGTCTCGAAGAGACGTTTTGCGCCAAGATTATTTATGTTGGCGGGTTTCTAAGTGGAAAGAGAACATCACAACTTCAAGTCTTCTGAAGATTGTTGATAAAGAGATTACACACAGTGCAATATCATGTATTCAAGATTGAACTCATCGTCAAGTCGAGGGAGAGTTTGATTAAAGATACAAGATACAAGATACAAGTTTTAAGAGGAAATTGATACTGCACATGTCGAGGGGGAGTTTGTAGATACATACTTCCTGATTTTCATGTGAAGTATCAAATACAAGATAATTTGCTGTGGTCCGAACCCTAGGCAAACTTCGAGTTCGGACACGTCTGAATGTAGTTCGAACCTGAGGTTCGGCAGATCGGATTTATGTTTAGTATAAATAGTCTGTCTTGTGTTAGCACTTGTACTCCTTAAACTACTTGATCAGATCTTGTATGTGTACTCTGTGGTGTTTCTCCGTGGTCTAATACAAATCCTTTGTATTTACTCTCATGTTCATTCTCGTTTTACATTGATTTCGATACGACTGAGTAGACGATCTACCGCTCACGCACTTTCAAATTGGCTCCTTGGAGATGATCAAAGAGTTCGTCAATCCGACGCAAAGGGTATCAAATTTTTATAGTGAGTTTATTGAGCTCACGATAGTCGATACACGTGCGAAATATATCGTCCTTTTTCTTGACAAACAGAACGGGTGCTCCCCAAGGTGGGAACTAGGTCGAATGAAACCCTTTTCGGAAAGTTTCTAGAGTTGCTTGGACAATTCTTGCATCTCCGAGGGTGTGAGGCAATATGGCGACTTAGCAATTGGAGTGGCATCTGTAATAAGATTGATGCGAATGTCGACTTGGCGAACGGGAGGAAGACCTGTTATGTCTTCGGGAAAGACTTCAGGAAAGTCTCGCACGATCGGGATGTCTTTGATTCCCTTTACATTCTATCGAACTTCCACGACATGAGCCAGGAATGCTTAGGTATTTGTTACCGAGTTATAAATTAAGACTCGCATGTTATGAGACATTCATGTTGATTAGTATGGTTAATTTGGGCCTGAGTGTTTGACCACAAAGACATATATTACACCAATACAACTGTAGAGGTAGATCAAGGTGTCTCATACCCATTTGTTGGACACATTAGGGGTCGGGTGATGACGTATATGCCTACTCCACAAAGGGAGGCGTGCGGCCATAGATCGTACCCCTAGAGTGCTGGTTTGACCGTAGGAAGTTATAACAGGCATAGTGTTGATACTTGATTTGTGTAAACTTGTATTTGAGTCAAATGCGCTACGACTCACCAACAACTATTGTTGTTGACGTATTTTTGGTTCATGTGCAGATAAGTAAGGCTATGGGTGGATGTCACGTTTGGATTAGGGATGAGTTGATTTTATATTTGTTGGGGATTATTTTGTTGACTTTTGGATTTGTTCCTTGTTATGACTATCTCTTGTTGTTCGTTTGTTCCTTGACCGTGCTGGGAGCCTTAGGTTCTGCATGGGTGTACACTTATGTTTATCACTTATCTTATGGTTTGCGTTTGATTTTGCATAAGATGGGTCGTCCATTTCAGTGTGTTGACCTTGTGATCTTACATCTATCTGTTTGCTTTGGTGTGTTATGATACAGGCGGTCAGTTCCACGTCCTCTCCCCCGCGTCTGGCAGGACGCGACGGGGCGGGGTGTGACACTGACCGTTGAAACGAGTCGACATGCTGAGGAGGATGAGAAACATTCATGAGACAAGAGATAAGACGTCAGTGATGATGAATTTAGAATACAAAAGGTCAAGTGTAAAACATGTGAACCAGTGAACCATGAGGTGGTATAACATAGAACATCGTGAATTATCGATAATCATAGTATACACAATAATATGTAAAACACGAAATCATGCATTTATGGTAAAACTCAACGAAATGGTCCTTATTTCCCGACTGGGAAACTACCGCGACTAATCGGAGTCATCTATGGTTTCTAGTAGTAATTAACATGCTTTGGCCTAATAGATTTCAACACTCTCATCGAGGTGTCCCAGGTGGGCGTCTAGGTCTGTCGGAAGATTTAGATTTATATGAAACGTCTTTCTAGACAGAGACCACGACTATCGGTGTTTCCACCCTTCCAGTTACTAAATGTCTACTACTAGAACATTAACTCCGACAAGATCATAAAATAAAAAAATCAGTTTTCCTAAATGGCACGTAAGGCCCCGTTACTAAGAAAAGATGCTAGGAATCCCGAAGTAACTTGTGTACAAGTGCGGGTTAAACAACAAGGATCAAGACAGGAATTGAAACAGGCAAGATTAAGAAGCATCTAATGGACATAGCAATTATATAGGCATACTACGCATGAGGCACTCATGCATGACACCTAAGGCATAAATCTAGGTCAAACTGTTTCTAATAACCTAGATTCCTATAGTCGTGGCTCTGATACCAATCGGTCACACCCAAACTGATGACGAAATATGTCAGGATGAGATGATTATTCAGATGCACACAACACTAAGTTACATGTTGCGATCTTCTTAATCAGCCCATTTCATATCATAAAGAGAAATATTTATAATTCAAACCTAACGGGTCAAATAAACACACATAAAAAGTCTTTTTATTTGAAGTCTCGACTAAGGCCCATGCATCCTACACATCATCTACCAGCTTGATCAAACTGCATTACCTGCAACATGTGCAACATAAGGGTCAACTACGAATAGTTGGTGAGTAAACATAGGTGTTACATACTATATTAGAGTAAATCATGTGATCCATGAGTTAGGTAATAGTTCGTGAGTATTGTAATCAGGTAATGAATTATAGCACGTAATATAAGAGCGTAACCAAACCCTTGACAATTAGGCTTCCAATTACCTGATGCCAATTACCGGTTAAGTCAGGTAGGTTGTCAAACTAATAGATCTATTATTGTAACTTGGGCTCGGTGTGTTAATGATTACGCTTTGAAATTGACACTAAAATTGAAATAGAAATTGATCCCATAACATCAATAATCCACACAAGTTTAACATACTAGAACACACATAACAATCATAGAGTTCGCACAAAGTTTTAGATTAAAGAAGGAATAAATTGAGATTGATATATATGTTGCACCTCAAAATAATAAAAGAAAATGGGCTATGATTGCGATGAGAGAATAATATGATGAAAGCGGAATGGTCAACCCTGGAGATCACCTTAATGAACGAGTAAAAATAAATAAATTCAAGACCCACAATGATATGTCAGAGGCAATTGAGTCAACGACCCATTAGTGATTTATTTGAGTGATGTCTTACGTATTTGACTTATTGTATGAACCATACATAGCATGTATTTGACTCCGTGTAAGCGATGTGGGAAGACAAATCACCTAACGCTGAAATGTGATAAACCTATTACCTGCTATGAGTGTGGAGAAGACGGACATATAAGATCAACATGTCCAAAGCTGAAGAGAGACGTTGGAGATAAAGGCAAGGGAGCAGACCCTTCAAAAGGTAATGCTCGTGTTTTCAATACGGATGCGAAAGAAGCCCACAATAATAATGATGTTGTCTTCGGTATGTTTCCTGTTAATTATGTCAACCTTATCGTGTTATTTGATTCTGGTGTAAACCGGAGTTTAAATCTACTGCTTTCTTGCCTTAATTAAATTGTGTATTGCATCACTTAAACAAGCCATATGTTGTAAAGACCGCTAATGCTCAAGAAGTAAGCATCGAAGAAGTAGTAAAAGTACGACAAATTAAGTTTGACAATGCCTTATTTAATCTAGAATTACTTTCTAAGACATTAGATGGGTTTGATGTAGTTCTAGAAATGGACTGGTTAACCCAGAACAGGGCGAAAGTTCGTTGAAACTTGAAGATTGTAAAAGTAGAGTCTACCGATGGACGAGTACTTAAGATAGTAGGTGATCGTCAATTCAGACCCCTAAAAATGATAACGATGATGAGGGCAGAAAATGTTTGAAGAAAGGAGATCAAGCTTTCTTGGTTAACATTATCTTAGTGCATGAGAAGAAAATGCTAGAAGATATACTAGTCATTAAAGAATTTAGCGATGTGTTTCCCGAAGAGTTTCCAGGGTTACCACCTAAACGACATGACAAATTTAAGATTGATCATGTGCCCAGGGCACTGCCACTTGCTCCATCGAAGATGCATGAACTAAAAAGCCAATTGTAGGAGTTGCTCAACAAGGGATTTATTAGACCTAGCTCATCCCCTTAGGGAGCACCTATGTTCTTTGTAAAGAAGAAAGATGGCTCTTTGAAAGTGAGTGGGAAGTCGGATCGTGCGCAACTCAACTCGTTTTGTAAACAAAACAATCACAAACGATGTAAATACAAATTCAATCTTTTATAGATCAACAATCCAGAACATACAAAAGACTCAGAGCTCTAATACAGAAAACACCTTACGAAATACATACTTAATACGCTCAGTTTCAAAATTCTAACACAACCCTACTATTTATATAAAGCCCACGATCACCCGAACTGGACATTGTCCGAATTGGCAGTTCGGTTTCCAGTTCATCCAGGTTCGGGTGGGTTCGGCTAGGTAGGTTTGAATCTTGACTTTTCATTTTGATTTCTTCAGTTTGAACAAGCATTGTGCCATTTCATGCATCAACAAAATCCCCCTTGGAAAATGTTGGTCAGTTACTTTTAGCTTTGAGCTTCAGCTTCCATCTCGGTCCATGTCTTCTGGTTATTTCTTCCGGCATAGATGTTTAACGCAAAACATATCCGAATAACCCTTTGGAACTGTAAATCTTGTTCCATAAAGTCAGGATGGAACAAATCTGACTATGGTACAGCTCGTCTATATCAGCCTTTGACAAGTTGATCAGCCACATGGGATCGAATATCTTCACAACTTTATTCTCATCTTCCAACACTATCACCGCTTCACTAGTCTTCTCATTATAGTACCACCATCTCAGATTCATTATAAAGTCTAGTTCCATTTTCTTCAATGATATCTTCTTTATCACCTTTGGCTTCTCCTTGAACCTCAACAGAATTAGCTTTTTACCAGTTATCGGGTGTATCTTTGTCAGTTGCTCTGTTCTTTTTGGCTTTTGTGGCCTCAGAAATTGAAACATTTTCTGACATTCTTTCTCCACAATATTCTTGAAATGTAAACCCTTCCATTCATTACCATAGTTTAAAAATGGTTTTCTAGTCAGCTCTCGAACATCCCAAACCGGCAACGAGTTGAAATCCAATGCCCTCTTAAAATATTAGATACCAAACTGACGCTTGATTCCATAACAATCAATTTCATTTGCATACATCCAACTCACAATATGTCCTGAAGTTTGACCCTTGAATCTGACATGCCTACGTTGTTTGATTGGATTTGGAGGAGGAACGTAATTGGCATGAAAGATCTTCATGTATTCATCAAAGACCTTTCTCTGTTTTTGTTCTTTGGCTTCTTTAACAACTGGGTAAACAAGGATCTCAGCTTCCTTTTTCTTTAACTCAGCCTCAGCATCATCACCCTTTTCTTATGGAAATACTTCAAAACCACCATCGTCTTGATTGTTAGAGTTTGAGTACATATCAGGATACTCTTCTTCCGTTATATCTTCAATCTCAACCTCCTCGTCCAAATTATCGTCATCAATTTCAGCTTCTGACGACTCATAAACTTTGGGTTCAGCTTCGGCTGCTTTCTTCATCTCCTCGTCATTCAAATCAAATACAGATTGAATTTAAGCTTAGGTGAGTTCACAGACAAACTCCCCATCTTCAAGAATCGTGCCGATCTCATGTATACTTTTAGCCGCTTTATTTGACGGCATTCAAGAAATTGGCATCATATTCCTTGAATCAGACTCCCCCTGAGATGTTGAAGTACCAGCACCCAATCCAGAAGTTCCTGTTGGACCTGGACCTCCACCAGTAGCACCTTCGGAGTCGTCATTTTCAGGATCATCATTCAGATATCTCAACACATCTTCTTTACATCCAATCTCCCCCTGAGCATTAAATTTATTAAGCAAGAATTTAATCTGCTCATTCATTTGTAAAATATGTGCTGCTTGGGCAGAACTGGCTGTCTTTAACCTCATAATCTCTTGAGTTTTGGCCGTATTTCCGCTTTTTAATTGTAGATGATCTCGTTGCAATTCAACTATCTGTTTTGCCTGAGCTTCATCTTTTACCTTTAACTCCTCAATCAATTTCGTTTTCTCCTCATCTTTAGCCTTCAAATCATCGATCTATGATTGATGAAGTGCACTGTTGAGTAACTCCATTTGAGAAAACGATATCGAACCTTGAGATACAATGAAATAGACATCTATCGAAGCTGATGTTGAGGTTGTTGAAGTTGTGGTAGTTGTAGTAGAGAATGTTGGAGTCGAGGATGTTCCCATAGGCTGATTGACAAAATTGAGCACCAACACTTGCTGAAGGTGTTGTGCTAGTAGTTGCAGACTTCAACATCCCCAAATAATTCCTCAGAATGGCAGAGTGATTCAATTCAGTAAAAATATTGGTTGCTGCAGCAGTTGATGAAACTGTAGCTGCTGGGATTGAAGTGGACACAGGAACAGACATTTCAGGGCCACCAAATATAGACTCGCTGGTACATCGTCTTAACATGTTTGGACGACCTTTCCACCAGAGGCAATCGACTTCTTCCCTTTAGATGGTGTCAATTGAGATGAGGAAGTAGACGGCTGCATACCATTGCCATGTCTGGCATCATCAACAGGGTTATTGACGTGTGCTGAGGTGTACTAAAAATATGGCAGTTTTTCTTTAACCTTTTTAGCAACTTGAAGCTTTTAAATTTATAATACCTTATTTACTTGACAACTACCATTTCACCACGTTACATGGGTAAGTGCACCCATCGTGGGCAGTATAGTAGTGGTAAGTTGAATCGGGGTCGATCAGGACACAATCGAAAATGAGAGCTCCCAATACTTAACCTTCGTTAACGTTTAACCAAACTCTATCTTTTGGTTTTTAGAAAATAAGTTAGTAATATATATATATATATATATATATATATATATATATAGGGTTAGGTTCAAATGAGAACTTTTTCTTTTGAGAACTTTTGAGAACCAATTTGGGCCACTAATTTTCAAGGGGGGAGCATTCAAATTCATGGGGGGGTTTTCCATATATATAAACTAGTGGCTAAGATTAGTTCTTTTTAGTTCTCAAACCCAATTAGTTCTCAAATGATCCTCTCCCTATATATATATATATATATATATATATATATATATATATAGATAAATAAAATGGGTTTTGAGATTTAAGTAGTCATTGTTAATATTGATTGGAGAAACATACCATTAACTTGAAATCGAGTTGTTGCTTTATGACTTTGCTTTAAGATTGTTTATCAGCAGAAGACCAGCCACCTTTCGGAATCTTAAGCTGATTCACCATCTCCACGATCAAGCGTCTACGAGGAGTACGAACGACGTGGGAAGGTGCCACTGATAAACAAACAAAGTGGTATAATGCCACTTACTTACGGGGTCCCTCAAAACGGCGACTTACCATACTCGACACGCCGTCATGAACCAGCAGGGGAACAACCATGCGTGACGGATTATTTTATTAAAAAAATGACTTTTTTAAGGGACTCTGGTCTGTTTCATTCGTACCTAGCTCTCCGCATGTATACGTCCGATGTAACCAGAGCTAAGTTCACAAACACGTACCATCTCGGCTTCCGTGAAGTGACAAAATATTACCAACCCTCATTCCCAACCAAATACTTTCAGGCCGCACCTGCGTGGTCAGCCGAGTTTGCTTAAGTAGACATAAGGACCTCAATCGTATCATGTAGCATGGGGCGCGAGTCACCTTTTGGATCATGCATCGTCTCCCGACCAGGTGTCACAAGTCCGGCCTTTGGGATTTCGACTCCCCAAATGGTCTGTGATTTGAAGAGCACATTTGGTTCAGAAAATCAATGATAAACTTTCAATAAAAAAGAGTTTTCATAAAGTTATTAGACACACCTTAAAACAACATTATATAGACAATTTCGAAAACTCATTAAAAGTTGGTTACCTCCAATCAAGTGTAAGAGTTGAACTAATCATTGTTGATTAGCATAAAGATGTGCCAGGTAGTAAACGAAGAATTTCATAGAAAAAATGCTTTCATTTACTAATGCTAGTTATAGTTCTTACAGACTCCGACATACTTAAAGACTCGAAAACGTCAAGTGGCTCGACTAATCTAAAAGTGGGATAGGAGAAGAAAGAATTGAGCAAATTGAAAATTGGTGGAGGTTGGCTTTTATAGGCAAAATGTCTGGACAAGCACGGGCCATGTCCTGCTTGGCACGGGTCGTGTTGTGTCAGTGACTTTGATCCGCAAATCTTCCTTCATCAGAGGCACGGAGCGTGTCGAATTGGGCACAGGTCGTGTCGTGTTAGAAGCTTGATCTCCAAATCTTTTGTCATCAGAGGCACGGGTCGTGTTTAGTTGGGCACGGGCTGTGTTGTGTCAGGAGGCTATGGTGTGTCATCAGAAGCACGGGATTGTGTCGAATCAAGCGAAGATTCTGAGTATTCGGGTCGAGCACGGGGCGTGTCGGGCTGGGCACGGGCCGTGCTAAGGCTGGTTTTTTCCAAAGTTAGTATTTTCTTCACTTTTCTGCAAGATTATGCTTCTTTTGGTATTTTGGCCTTAGAAAACCTGAAAAACTAAAAAGAAAACAAAATCAACTGGTTTTGATGTTAGTAGTTAGGTTTATTCCCGATAAGTGAGTAAATTTGATAATAAAAATATATGTAATTTAGTGTTTATCAAATATCCCCACACTCAAACATTTGCTTGTCCTCAAACAAAACTTCATAATATGTGGGCTCAGGCACATCCCTAATTTCCATTCTTGTGCTTTGTTAAGACTTGTGCCGTTAAAAGTTGTACCTCCTCCATTTTTCGTACTTTTTTCCATTAACTTATTTTAACCTTTTAGGTTTGAAGTAAGTTATTTATGACAAGCCTACTTAGAAATTTATTTAAATATTTACTTACACACCTCACAAGTGGTTACTCGTCACTCGGGTTAGAGATTTTTGGGGGTGGACACTCGTACCAAGGTAAGATGAAACAGAGAGCATATGCTTGACACGGAATCGAACCTCCACCGATCTCACCAGAAGTCACAATTTATCATGAGGTGTTGAAGGGTAGGCTTAGGGTTAAAGGGTATGAGTGTTTTATTTGAAAAGGGGTAAAAGCGGTAAATAAAATGGTATTTTTATTTGTTTTCAAAACTTTGAAGTCTTTCACTATTTTATAATTGAATCTTCTAGAGGCATAATTGTTATAGCTTCTAAGGGGTTTTTCCTAATTTTTATTTACAATGGGTATAAATTCTAGGCTCATCTACTTTATGCCTTGTTATTAATGGTAAGAAAATAGTGAAAGTTTTTATTTTTGAAAACTTTTTTTATTTAAAAAAAAAGTTGTTTATTTACTAAAATAAAGGGGTGTATAAAGAAAAGGGTTAAGGGGTTTTTTGGTGATTTGCAGAGGGGGTTTATTCTGCAAATAAATTAGGGTATAAGAAACGAAAAGGTTTAGGCTCAAAGAGGCTTACTAGGGGGTATTTTTGGGTAGGGAATGGGGTGAGAAGAAGAGAAATCCTAGTTGCCTCAATCCTTTAAAAATGTGGCTTCTGATTTTGTCCATCTCAGGTGGTATTACCGTCTCAAGTTCTACCTCTATCGCATTTACCTGGTTTCTCTCAAAAAAAAAACATGATTTATAGTTGATCAGGCTATAAAGGGCTTAAATTCTTACTGAAAACGAAACAGGAAAAGTGTAAGTTCATAATTAAATAAATTTGGTTTCATCTTGTCAGTAAAAATTCACTTCAACTTTTTTAGGTTTTTACAAAATTAATGGAATTTTAATTTGATAAATGAGAGGAGGAAAAACTTTTTAGACACATTTCTTTTATAAACAACAAATTTTTTGAAAAATTTTGGGTAGTACAGAAGCCAGTTTCCAAAGAAGTTTTGTGTAAGGCTTGAATTAGACGAAGCAATGGTTTGAGTTTTGTCCTGAATTTACCCAAATTGTTCCCGTCCCCACACTCAAATTGCACATTGTCCTCAATGTGTCACATGCATTCAGACTAAGGATAGTGTAAAAGAAAAGTAAAGGGTCAGAAAAAGTTTTGGCAGAGTTTCACCAGAAATTGGGACATTTTACCCGTGGAATGATTACACGCCATACTATTTTGACTTTCCGGTCCTGTTAGCTGTAGAGCTAGCCATCCACCTACTTCTAAATTACTCAAACCATAACACAACATAATAAAAGCAAACTAACTAATTACGAAATGTGTCATCATCCAAAGTAAAATGTATCAAACATAAAACAAAATAAAATGTTATCAAATTCATGTCAAATGTATCATAAGCACGGAAACATCCTCGTGCAAACCAAGTAAAAAGGAGGGAAATACATGTCACTCTGTGTCAGAAGTCGAACCATTACTGTAGCCTCCACCGTGCCCTGACGTTCCTACACCATACTGGTCTCGCCATGACGCGAACCTGTCCTGGAGGTCGGTGACCTCGTCAGGCAATCCCATATCTCCGTCTGCATCGTCTGCGTTCGAACATCAATTGTCTGGACAGTGGTATGGGTGAGCTGCAAAGAATGGTAAAGGTCCAACATCTTCGGGAACCCAGCTCCATGCGGGTCAGGCTGATGTTGTTGCTGTTGTGGCTGCTGCTATACCTCCATTGGCTCGCCTAGTAAAGGATCCCACACCCGCTGTAATCCATCCACCATCCTGAGAGGAGGGTGTGGGGTGATCGTGACAATTCGGCGGGTGTACTCCGTATCCATAGGAATAGTGGCAAGGGATCTAGGGAGCTCATCAAGGATGTCAACACCGTAGGCCTGATAGATGTTGTGAATATGCATCCAAAGAGCAGTGGGTTTTCGTTACTCGCATTGGCAACGTGAAGGATGTAGCTTCATAAGGCATGGGGCAAGTTCATATCCCGCCCCATGCTGAAACAGTAGAATGCCAAGAGATCCTTTAGGTTGACTACTCTAACTGACTGGCCTCGAGCGAACACAGACTTGGCAAGGCAATGATGAATGTAACGGTGCAACGGGTCCTCAGCCTGTAGCTCTTTGTTTTGCTCTGGTTATACATGGTAGCCCCCGTCCCGATCATCTGCCAGAAAGCAACACGGGGTATCCCGTGTTGGGGATCAGAACTGTACTCGTCGTTTGGTAAGCACCACAGAGAGTCCGCCAAAGCCGACAACTCATGAACATGATATACCCCAACGTCGGCTATAAACTACCCCAAAGAACGCTCATACCATGTCCTTCCTAACCGGAACCTCACAGCTCGCAGCGTGTTCATGTTCGTGTGCTGAGGTGTACTAAAAATATGGCAGTGTTTCTTTAACCGTTTTAGCAACTTGAAGCTCCTTAAATTTATAATACCTTATTTACTTGACAACTATCATTTCACCATGTTACACGGGCAAGTGCACCCATCGTGGGCAGTAACTTAATCGGGGTCGATCAGGACACATTGGAAAATGAGAGCTCCCAATACTCAACTTTTTTTAACGTTTAACCAAACTCTATCTTTTGGTTTTTAGAAAATAAGTTAGTAATATATATATATATATATATATATATATATATATAGATAGATAGATAGGTTTTGAGATTTAAGTAGTCATTGTCAATATTGATTGGAGAAACATACCATTTACTTGAAATCAAGCTGTTGCTTTATGACTTTGCTTTAAGATTGTTTATCAGCAGAAGACTAGCCACCTTTCAGAATGTTAGGTTGATTCACCATCTCCATGATCAGCCGTCTACGAGGAGTACGGACGCCGTGGGAAGGTGCCACTGCTAAACAAACAAAGTGGTATAATGCCACTTACTTACGGGGTCCCTTAAACCGGCGACATACCGTACTCGACACGCTGTCATGAACCAGCAGGGGAACAACCCTGCTTGCCGGATTATTTTATTATAAAAATGACCTTTTTAAGGGACTCTGTTTCGTTTCATTCGTACCTAGCTAGCTCTATGCATGTGTACGTCTGACGTAACCAGAGCCAAGTTAACAAATTCGTACCATCTCGGCTTCTGTGAAGTGACAAAATATTAGCAACTCTCATTCCTAGCCAAATACTTTCAGCCCGCACCTGCGTGGTTAGCCGAGTTTGCTTACATAGACATAAGGACCTCGATCATATCATGTAGCATGGGGCGCGAGTCACCTTTTGAATCATGCATCGTCCCCCGACCGGGTGTCACAAGTCCGGCCTTTGGGATTTTGACTAACCAAATGGTCTGTGATACGAAGAGCATGTTTGGTTCAGAAAATCAATAATAAACTTTTAATAAAAAGGGTTTTCATAAAGTCATTAAACGTACCTTAAAAAACGTTATAAAGACAACTCGAAAACTCATTAAAAGTTCGTTACCTCCAATCAAGTGTAAGAATTGAACTAATCATTGCAGATTAGCTTAAAGATGTGCCAAGTAGTAAACGAAGAATTTCATATACAAAATGCTTTCATTTACCAATGTTTCTTATAGTTCTTATAGACTCCGAAATACTTAAAGACTCGAAAACGCCAAGTGGCTCGACTAATCTAAAAGTGGGAGAAGAGAGGAAATAATTGAAAAAAATTGAAAAGTGGTGGAGGTTGGCTTTTTTAGGCAAAACGTCTGGACAAGCACGGGCCGTGTTGTGTCAGTGACTTTGAACCGCAAATCTTCCTTTGTCAGAGGCACAGGGCGTGTCGAATTGGGCACAGGTCGTGTCGTGTCAGAAGCTTGATCTCCAAATCTTTTTTCATCAGAGGCACGGGCCGTGTTGAGTTGGGCACAGGCTGTGCCGTGTCAGGAGGCTATGGTGTGTCATCAGAAGCACGGGGTTGTGCCAAATCTGGCGAAGATTCTGAGTATTCGGTCAGGAATGGGGTGTACCGGGCTAGGCACGGGCCGTGCTAAGGTTGGATTTTCCCAAAGTTAGCATTTTCTTCACCTTTCTGCAAGATTATGCTTCTTTTGGTATTTTGGCCTTAGAAAGCCTGAATAACTAAAAAGAAAACAAAATCGACTTGTTTTGATGTTAGTAGTTAGGTTTATTCCCGATAAGTGAGTAAATCTGATAATAAAAATTTGTATAATTTAGCGTTTATCAGTTATAGTCATCATCGGTATCCGATGGAGCTTTATCTTCATTGACTCGACCAATGTATCGATCGACAGCTACTCTCATTCAGAATCTTGAATTATACTTCGGTGAAAATTTAGCTACCATGAATGCTAAAGCTAAGTCAAATTCAAGTCCAAGCTTAAATCTTGCTCCAACAGTTTTTCTTGCTGGAACGTATGATAATTCTGGTTACTGTTCAGGTTGTAGTTTTACAACACCTGATAAATCAACGCATAGTTCTATCCCTGCTCAAGCAACTGAAGATTTAGCTGCACTGATATCTATATTCATATCATCTTCTTGTGGATTAATATTTGGTAAAATTGGTGAAGTTGATTTGTTTGGAGGCGACTTAGATCAGTTATATAATCATCATCTAAATGAATTAGATTTGCATTGGCAGTTTGCTATGACAGTTGAAAAAGGTAGAAGATTCATGAAGAAACATGGATAGAAGTCTTTTGTTCCAGGAGGGAAACTTGGTTTGGATAAGTCAAAGGTTAAATGTTACAAGTGTTCCAAGATTGGATATTTTGCTCGTGAATGTAGTCAATCACCATCTGAAAAGTCCAATTCAGATAAACATGTCCACAATACGGAAGCAAAAGCTATGGTGTCTTCAATTCATGAAGGTATTGATTGGTCAGAACAATTTCTGGATGAATCTGCTTTTATCTGCAGTTCTCAAGCAAATGATGCTAAAATGGAAACTATGTCTGAATCTTATTTCATTGGTGATTCACATATAGGGTTGATGGCAAATGTGAAAGTTGAATTAAGTGATTCTGATTCTGAAGTAAGTGGTTATGAGTCTACATGTGAATTTTGTTCACAAAAGGAAAGAAATATTCGGGAATTGGTTAAAGAAAATAAATTTTTGATTGTTGAAAGAAACAAGAAGGAAGACGAGTTAGAAATTTACAAGGAGAAATGTGAAGTTTTTGATGAGATTTTAAAGACAAATGAACAGATTGTCAAGGAAAAGAGTGTGTTGATGGAAGAGTTTGTAGAACTTCAGAATAGATTTGAAGAGATGTGTGTTGAAGATAATGAACAGATATTAAAACTGCAAAATGAAAATGCAGAGCAGGTTACACAAATTTCTACATCGCTAATAAAGAAGATTTAGTCAAGAATGCTGAAAAAATGGGAGAAAGAAGCAAAGGAAGTCACAGAAGATTTTAATGCTTTGTTTGAGAAATCCAAAACAAAGCTTGATGTTCTTAATCAAACTTGTGATAAGCTTGCTGAAAAAGCAAAGAGTTATGAAAATGATAACACAATTTTAGTTGAAGCTAAAGCTGAGTTGGTTCGACAAAATAAGTTGTTGAACAGAAATGTTGACATTTACAAAGAGAAATGGGAAAAGATGACACAAGAAGTGTATGATGCACATCATAATATGAGAAGAGAAAAATCATTGTCTAACAGAGTTTCAGAGCAGTTAATTGATTCAGAAAAAAGCATTGGGTGAAGCACAGAAGAAGATATCAGATTTGAATGTTGAGATTTTAGATCTGAATCGTCAATTGCATAATCTAAAGAATTCGCATTCATTTACGAGTTATTTGTGCAAAGATGAGAATTTTAAGAAAGTTTTTGGAGGATAAGAGTATAATCAAATTCGGCATCCAAACTGATCCTGTGGTTGATGTCAAACCTTCTGATGCAAAACAAGATTATTCTGAATTTGCTGCTACAAAGCCTGCAATGACGAAAAATAAACATTCCAAGCAATCTGACAAAATAGTAGCGAAAGATACTAAATTTGTGTCTGAAAGCACCTTATTGGATGGAGAAGAGATTTCTGTTGGAAGAATAATTGAAAAGAATGAGAAGCAATTGAATGAAGAAAAAGTTGTTGCTGAGTTGGTACAAGCTAACAACTTAAAGGGTATTAAAACTACATTTACTCAAGTTGCTCAAGTTGGAAATTCTGGTTCTCAAGTGGAATTGTCAAAGCTACCAGGTTACAAACGTTCAGGTTTAGGTAGTGAGAATCGGAAATTTAAAAAGAAAGACAAGAAGAACATGTCAAAGAAGATACCAAAAGAAAAGAAGGATACCAATCTTGATTAAATTTATCATGTGTAAGGAAATGAATTTCTGAGTCAACCGGTTCAAGATGAAGATTTCCGGTTGAAGACATGTTCAAGCGGAAGACGCTCAAGCGGAAGATTTGTCAACCGGAAGTTCAACCGGAAGAACATTTCCGGGTGAACTCTTTTATCCAACAGTATAAAGAGTTCAACCGGAAAAGTACTGAAAGATTACTTTTGCAGAATTCAGACCTGCAACAGCTTCTGTTCTTCCAAAGTCACATCCTAGCCGTCTCCTACTTATAGATAAATGCATTTTGCACATTTCCTCTTTTGTATGTTTACTAATGTTCTTTTAGTAAGTTTATTGTTTGACTTTCATGTACGGTTAGATTAGCCCGTATGAGATCAACGGCTGTAGTTGATCTCCTTAGTACTATTTATAGTTGTTAGCTAGTTCATTCACATGTACCAGTTTTAGTGCTTACACTTGTAACAGTTTGAACTTGAGTTAATGCAAATAGTACCGAGAAATTTATTATCTTGTGTTCACTAGTTTATGCAATCAATACAATCAAACTACAAGTATAAGTAAAACAAAGCTTAAGTAAAAACAAATATGATACAACTTTATTCCGCATGGTTGTGATCTTCAAGTAAAGAGTTCTTGTTTTGATTATTTCTCTGAGTAATCATCGGTCCTACAAGTGGTATCAGAGCATTGGCTCTCCACTTTGAAGACTTCTAGTGCTTCAAAGTTGATACTTTACTTGCTCACTTGAGTTTTTACAAGCTTTTTCTGTTTTACAAACTGTTTTTCACAATGACTGACTTAACTCTTGGTTCACTAAATGGTAGCTCTAACAAACCACCAATTTTCACTCCTGATGACTTTGATACTTGGAAACTCAGGATGGAAGGTTTTGTTAGAAGCCTAGACAGACGCATTTGGAACAGGTTGACTGTAGGTCCTTACAGTCCAACTGTTCAATCTGCTGATGATGCCGAAGTGTACATACCAAAACCACTAGACAAATATGTTGAAGCTGATTATACTGAGCTTGAATATGATCACAAGGCCTACTGGACACTCCAGGCTGCATTACCCAACTCTATACTGGTAGGGTTCAAGGGATATAAGACAGCACATGGCTTGTGGAATGCTCTCAGTGAGATGTATGAAGGGTCTAGTGAGGTTAAGGAAAACAAAAAGGATGTTTTGAAACAAAGATATGAAAACTTCACTTACAAAACTGGTGAATCTATGACCAACCAGTATCTTAGATTTGTTTCACTTCTTGATGAATTGCAAAAGGTAGAAGTAACAACAGAACAGGCTGATGCCAACAGGAAGTTCTTGAGATCCTTACCTCCAATGTGGACTGTCTATACAGTAAGCATTAGGGAGTGCAAGGACCTCAAAAAGCTTAAACTAAGTGAACTCCATGGAGTCCTTAGTGCTTATGAAATGGAGCTTAATCTTAAGCAAAACAACTTTCCTGAAGCATCACCACAGTTGCAAACCACTGCTTTGGTTACAACTGATTTTCAAAAGATATCAAATTCTTCTCAATATCACTCACCCTCAGTCAGTTTCAATGAGTCACCTAGATGCTCAGAGAGTTCTTCAACACTGTTTGACAACTCTCACTCTGCCTATGTGGCAACTGACTCATCTCAAGGATTCACACGTGAAGACTTGGAATGTATAGGGGCAGATGATCTAGAAGAAATGGACATTTTAACTCAATTAGCTATGGTTTCCGTAAGAGCCCAAAGATTTTATAAGAGAACAGGAAGAACTTATAAAGGGTCAAAGGGATCATCAATTGGGTTGGATAAATCTAAAGCTAAATGTTATAATTGTCACCAACTTGGTCATTTTGCCAGGGAGTGCAAGCAGCCAAGGAGAGATGGACAGAATAACAACAACAATGTCCAACAAAGATCAAATCATGGAAGCAACAACAACAGCAGTCAACATAACAACAGCAGCAGCAACCAACAGCCAACACAACCAAAACCACTTGGAAATCAAAATGTGGTGGCAGCTGTAGCTAACCAGACTGAATGCTATGAGTGGGATGACTTTATCACTGAGTTTGAGCCAATCAACCATGCTTTGATGGCCAAAGAAGATTCAACTGAACAGGTAAATGAGATTCCTGAAAAAGTTTTGGAAAATCTATGCAGCCCTGCATGCATAGAACAAGTGTCAAAATACAGGAAACATAACACTGATCTAATTGATGAAGTTTCTAATTTGAATGAGTTAAAGAATTGCTTTAAGAAAACTGAAAATGCATACATCACCAAAATTGAAAATTTAAACAAAGAATTTGATGCTTTGAAGCTAACTAACTCTATTTTGGAAACACAATTGGAGGATCTGTTGAACAAACTAACTATTTCAAGACAAGAAACAAAAGATGCAAAAGCAGAAAATGATGTTCTTGAAATTAAGTTAAAAGATGCCTTGTTCACCTGTGACAAATTCCAAACAGCTAACAAGAAAGCTGAGAAACTTTGGAATGGGGTAATGCATGGGAAAACAGGTATTGGGTACAACAATGTTGAACCACCCAAGGAGTACTCACCTGTTATTGCTCCAATCCAAGCACTTCAGAAGGAGTGTAGTGTGAGTCTAACTGTTGATAGCACTACATCTTCTTCTTCTGAAACAAAATCTGTTGAATCATTATCAAACTGTGAAGTCAAAGATGCTAGCACATCAGCATCTGTTGACCAATCCAAGGTTTTAAAACCAAAAGTTGCTTTTCCACCACCAACTATTTATGAGCCCAAAGACTCAAAAGTTGGAGGTAAACTACCTGAGCAGCCAAAACCCAGTGAAACTGAGAAAATGGGTAAGCTAACTTACCACCAGGTCACAAATGAAGAATCAACCAAAAACACAAACACTTACCAAAGAAAAATGTTTGAATGTGTTTTCTGTGGTGAGAAAGGGCACATGGCTGCAATGTGCAAATTCAATCCTTTGAGTAAAACTCAAAACTTGTTAAAACCCAAAACTGTTTCTACTCAGAAAAGATCTACAGGGAGAACTTCACCTGTAAGAAGTAACACATTGAAGTATTTTGATACTGAGTCAAACAAAGTTTTAATTGGGAACAACAAAAATGGAAGTTTTTCAGTCCTAAAACCGAACAGGGTTCCGGCTGAACTTCAACCGGAAAAATTTTCAACCGGAAATGAAGTTCAACCGGAAATCTCCAAAACACTCAGATCAGTTACTGCACCTAGACAACGACCCAGGGTTCAGTTCACTGATGAGTATGACCATTTTGAAGGTCAAGGAAGGAGAAACCCATCTAGAGGCAAGACCACCTCTAGAGAAAATTTTGTGAAAAACAAGCACAACTCTCAACCGGAAATTCCCTCTAGTTCAAATGGAAATGCCACTGTTGCATTTCACAGTGAGAGATCTAGCCAGTCAAACAAATTTTCAAACTTTAATGCTAGAATCTCACCAGTGACTAGTGTTGATCAGACCTACACCTCACCCAATGAGTTGCCAAAGGTTTTGACCAACAAACAAAAGAAATATAGGGAATACAGAGAGAGGAAGATTGCTGAGAGAAGGCTTAGCAAAACAAACAGGCAATGTCAATCAAGTGAACAGTCTGAACACTTGAACATTGATCAAGATGATCTGTTGAATGAGGATCCAATACAAAATACTTTAGTACTTAAAGAGTACAAGTATTATGATGCTTCTGGCAAGCCCAAGACCTCAAAGGCTTGGGTTCCCTTTAGAAATTAACCAACTTTCTCTGTGTGTAGGTGCATAATAAAGGCCAACAAAGCCTATGGGTTGTTGATAGTGGATGCACTTGCCACATGACAGGAAATAAGCATGTATTGGAAAACCCCAAAAACATAAACGGAGGTCCTGTAGCCTTTGGGAGTGCAAAAGGACACATTACTGCACAAGGTGCTGTTAGTAATGGGAAGCTTACCTTTGACAAGGTAAATTTTGTTGATACATTAAATTTCAATTTACTTAGTGTCTCACAAATGTGTGACAAGAATTTGAATTTGATGTTCACTGAGAGAGAGGCCATAGTCTTAAAACCTGGTGTTAACATCCCTGAGGAACTTGTATTGCTCAGAGCACCTAGGAGAGAAGGACTATATATTTTGGATCTATCTGCTGCCACTCCAGCAAGTGGAATTGCATGCTTTATATCCAAAGCCTCAGTGGATGAATCTGATTTATGGCATAGGAGGTTATGTCATGTTAACTACAAGAACATGAACAGGATAGTGAATCTTGGCTTGGTTAAGGGTCTTCCTAACAAGCAGTTCAATTGTTCTGAACACTGTGTTTCTTGCCTCAAGGGTAAGCAACACAAGACCTCCTTCAAGCCAAAAACTGAGTCTTCTATCACTCAACCTCTAGAACTCTTGCATATGGATTTGTTTGGTCCAACTAGAGTGATGAGCTTAGGAAAAAGGTCATATTGTTTTGTCATTATTGATGATTTCACAAGATATACTTGGGTGTTTTTCTTAAAAACAAAAGATGAAACTGCTGAACTGTTAAAAACACTAATTGTATCTTTAGAAAATCAAGCAAAATTGAAAGTTAAGACAATCAGAAGTGACAATGGCACTGAGTTTAAAAATCATGTTTTGAACTCATTTTGTGAGGAAAAGGGAATTCTTAGACAATTCAGTGCTCCTAGAACTCCACAGCAAAATGGTGTTGCTGAAAGGAGAAATAGGACATTAATTGAGGCTGCTAGAGCAATGCTAGCAGATTCTAAGTTACCTGTGATATTTTGGGCAGAAGCAGTAAACACTGCTTGCTATGTCCAAAACAGGACTTTGATTGTTAAGGGTAAAAATAAAACTGCTTATGAGCTTTGGAGAAGTAGAAAACCTAACATTTACTTCTTTAAATCATTTGGCTGTCCTGTTACTATTTTGATAACTAATAGGTTGTTGCCTAAGTTTGCTGAAAAGGCAGATGAAGGATATTTTGTTGGATATTCTGGTGTGTCAAAAGCATTCAGGGTATACAATAAAAATACTAAAATTGTTGAGGAAACCATTAATGTAACTTTTAATGAGAAATCTCTTAACAATTTTGTATCTCAACCAGAATGGTTATTTGATATAGATGCACTAACTACTGCTTTCAATTTTACCATTGAGAAGCCATTGAGTTCAACAGTGCAGGAACAGGAACTTAAGCAGAATCACATGAGGTCAGCTGATAATATCTGGCAGATGAACACCAAAGGACTGCAAATGCAACCTACCTTCTTTTCATCCATCAGCACCAAGCCTGTGAAATCCAACAATTCAAAGAAAGCCTCTGAAATTGTTCTTGCTGATGCAGAAGTTCATCCGGTTGAACTTCCGGTTGAAGTTCAAACGGATCCTGTAGCCGTAGAATCTCCGGTTGAGACTCAACCGGAAAACAATTTTTCAGAAAATTTTGAGAACAATGAATCCAATGATTCAACTGATGCTGGTTCAAATGAGTATAGTTTTGAGCATCTAATCTCAGATTCAGTCCCTAGTTCTCAAGAACCAACTGAAGTTTCAGAACCTGTTTCACAAACCAACAATATTGAGTTATTACCTCAACTCAATATTCCTCACAATGGAAGAAGCCATGAATTTCCAATGTTTACTGATAGAAGAGTTAGTAAGAATCATCCAAGGGAGAATATTATAGGAGACTTGTCAGCTCCTGTGCTGACAAGAAGCAAGTCTATTGATGCAAACATTTGCCTACATGCTGCATTTCTGTCTCAAGAAGTACCCACAAAGATCAATGATGCGTTGGAAGATGAAAGCTGGGTAGAGGCAATGCAAGAGGAACTGTTTCAGATCAATAAACAGAAGGTTTGGGAATTGGTAGACCTACCTGAAGGTGAAGAACCAATTGGAACCAAATGGGTATTCAGAAACAAGAAGGATGACAGAGGAATTGTGATAAAAAACAAAGCCAGACTTGTAGCTCAAGGCTACACACAGGAAGAAGGCATTGATTATGATGAAGTTTTTGCTCCTGTGGCCAGGCTTGAAGCAATCAGAATATTTCTTGCCTATGCTGCATTCAAAAACTTTCTGGTATTTCAAATGGATGTCAAATGTGCTTTTCTGTATGGTCTTTTGGAACAAGATGTGTATGTCAAGCAACCTCCTGGCTTTGAAGACCCTCATTACCCCAACAAGGTATGCAAGCTAATTAAGGCTTTATATGGTCTCAAGCAAGCTCCTAGGACATGGTATGAAACACTTTCAAACTATCTCCTAGAGAATGGCTACAAGAGAGGAGCTATTGACAAAACACTGTTTGTGAAATCTGATGGCAAAGATACTTTGATGGTACAAATCTACGTTGATGACATCATCTTTGGTTCATCCAATGCTGCCTTATGCAAAGAGTTTGAGGGATTGATGCAATCTAAGTTTGAAATGAGTTCAATGGGTGAACTAAATTTCTTCTTAGGCCTACAAGTGAAACAAACTGCCAATGGAATTTTCTTGAATCAGTCAAAATATATTCAAGATATGCTAAAAAGGTTTGATATGCAGTCTGTTTCAACCTCAAGAACTCCTATCTCCACTTCCCACAAGTTAAACAGTGACTTAAGTGGAAAACCAGTGGATGTTCATCTCTACAGGGCAATGATTGGATCACTGCTCTATCTCACAGCTAGCAGACCTGACATCATGTTTAGTGTCTGTTTATGTGCTAGATACCAGTGTCAACCAAAGGAATCACACATGTTAGCAGTGAAGAGAATCTTTAGATATCTTAAAGGACAACCAAAGCTTGGGTTGTGGTATCCAAAGAATTCAGATTTCTCCTTCAAAGCTTACACTGATAGTGATTATGCTGGCTGCAACTTGGATAAAAAGTCTACTACTGGAGGATGCCAATTTTTGGGAGAAAGACTTGTGTCTTGGCAATGCAAGAAGCAAACATGCGTATCTACTTCTACTGCTGAGGCTGAATATATTGCTGCATCAAGCTGCTGCAGTCAAGTCTTATGGATTCAGAATCAAATGTTGGATTATGGCATCAAATTCATGGAAACCCCAATTCTTGCAGACAACAACAGTGCTATATCAATCACAAACAATCCTGTTCAACACTCAAAAGCAAAACACATTGATATCAGGTACCATTTTATTAGAGATTGTGCTGAGAAACATTTAATTAGAATGGTTAAAGTTCATACAAATCAACAATTGGCTGATTTGTTTACCAAAGCATTTGATGAAGCTAGATTTTTCTATCTCATTAGTGCCATTGGTATGATGAACTTTGACTGATTAAACTGTTTTCACAAACTTAATAAAAGAGACCATTTTGTGTCAAAGAGCCCGTCTCTTGATACAAAAAGAAAAAGAAAAAGAAAAGTTTTTGTATCAGTTAGACACCTTTTCAATCATAGTCAGGTCATACTGTTAAACTATGATAACTGATACATGTAATTTTCAAAATCAAGTGTTTTTCTGTCTTCCGGTTGAACTTTCCAGTTCAACACATCCGGTTGAATCTCAACCGGAAAGTCATCTTCAACCGGAAACTCAATTTTTGATCACACCATCCAAATTTCTGAAACTGGTAAAAGGAACAACAATTCTTTATTAGAAAGTTCAGATTAAAATTGAAAATTTTTCAAACGGAAATTTTATTTCCTGTTGACAACCTCAACCGGAAAAATTTTCAACCGGCAAAATCTGTCCGGTTCAACTTTCAAACGGAAAGAAATTTTGTTGTTTGGAGAGAAAAACTCTCCGCTTGAATCTCAACTGGAAAAATCTTTTGCCTTAAATGAATCATTTAATTCACCAGTTGAGGCACATATTTTCAAGCGGATTGTGCATTTAAAGTGTTTCAATTTATTGTCCGAGAAAACTATTTGAATTAAATTCTAAAGACACGCAACAGGAAGTTGTATTGTACAACCACCTGAAGCACACTTTTTGCGGACCCACTTGCACTTTTTCTTTCTCTCTCCTGTGACTCAGCGTACTTTATCCCATCGCTGATAACTGTCACCCATCTTTAAACCCACCAGTTAAATACCCACAACCCCTTCAACACTCCTCATAATCCAAAAGCAAGAAACCGTTCAAAATCCGAAAACCTAGAAATTTTCAGAACCATTTCTTTCTACTCCCAAATTTCTCTCACAGTCAATCAACAATGTCACCAAAGTCCAAAGCAAAGGGGAAACAACCAGTGAAGAATGATCCTTTCCCACTTGAACACAACCTAGTTGCGTTTCTTGACGAACCAGTGAACTCTACACACGCTGAAACCTTCACCGAGATGATCAATTTCCTCAAAACTTCATATCTGAATCACGCACTCACTGTTGCGGTTTATTTATATGAGGAAATTCTCTCTGAATTCTGGAAGAACATCCAACTGCTCGAGAAGGATGTAGACGATGTAGAGGAAGACACGCTGAAGTCAACTGTAAAAGGGGTAACTGTTCTCATCACTGAGTCGTTGATTAGGGAATTGCTGAAGTTGAATGACAAGAATGGGTATGTTCGAAGACCACCAAAGCAATACATGGCCCTGCTCAAAGCAATTGGCTATGGTGGTGCTACTGAAGGAACTGCCACTGTTCTCAAGGGTCAAATGCCCTACAAATGGAGATTTCTGGCTCACACCATCATGGTGTGCCTGTCGCCAAAGAAATCAGGATTTGATGAAATGGCTGTTGAGCAAGCTTCTGCCTTCTATGCTGTGGTGAAAGGGGAGGTATACAATTTTTCTGCTGTAATTTTTAATGCTTTAAAGGGTAATGCAAAGAAATTTGCTTTTTACATGTACCCTAGATTTTTAACTTACATTTTGCAAGAAAAATACCCCAAAATTAATTTGGATGGAAACATGATGCTGGTTCCAAGAGCATTATCTGAAAACACATTTTCCAAATTAACCACCAACAAGAAGCCATTCCTTGGGAGGGACACTGACCATCCCATGCCAATCCAAAGGGTGATTCCGGTTGAACAAGGAGAACCTAGTTCTCAACCGGAAACACATGCTTCTGAAGAGCAACTTGCTCCAGTGGACAACACTGTACCATCCACAGTAGTTGAACCCACCACTGATCAACCACCTTCTCCTTCTGATACTTCAACCATATTTTTCAAAAGAAAAAGGAGAAGAGATTCAGACCCACCATCAATTCCCACCATTCCCCCTTCCCCAAAGCCTACAAAGCTCAAAAGGCTCAAAAAGGTTGTGCAAGAGCCTACTCCTCTCTTGCAACCCAT
This sequence comes from Deinandra increscens subsp. villosa, assembly GCA_039602395.1. Taxonomy (NCBI): domain Eukaryota; kingdom Viridiplantae; phylum Streptophyta; class Magnoliopsida; order Asterales; family Asteraceae; genus Deinandra; species Deinandra increscens. The sequence continues at coordinate 96,994,810 of JBCNJP010000027.1, forward strand.
TGCCTCCAGCCCTGAACCAACCCTTGGCACAAAGCCAACTGGGTCAGCCAAAGTGGGATTTAAACTTGTTGATGAACCTTCTTCTGAGGGGGAGTCATTTCATATGGATGTACAATCCCCATCCACTTTCTCACCCTACACTTCACACTTCTCACCTGTGAATGATGATGTAGAAAGAGATGTCACAGATGATGGTGTTATTAACCCACACACCACATTACATGGGAACATTCTGAGTGACACTCACACTGCTACATCTAACCCACATTCACCCCAGGAGGTGAATCTCAGGAGTTTAGATGAGATTCATGTGGAAAGGGCTGCTGCCACTCAAAGTTTCTCATTGAACTTTGATGATGGTGGTAACATTCATAAGACCCAATCCATGGCAACCCATACTATAGTTCAACCGGAAGATCCCCTAGTGGATCCTAAAGGGAAAACTGTAGTTAAGGGGAATCCCAGGCGCCAAGAAAACCAGGGTGGTGGACTTGATCAACATAGGGTTGATGGTCCATCTTTTTCCTATGATACTGGTAAAACTCCAGTTGAGGATAGTTTAACACTTACAGAATTGACGGCATTGTACAAATCACTACAGGCTCAGGTAACCAGTCTCAATTCGACTGTTGCCAGCCTTGTAATGACCACTCCTGCTGCTGCTCAAGCTCAAGAAGTTCCTGTTGAAGCCTCAACTGCTCAACCGGAAACTTCCCCTGCACCAAAGTTTCAACCGGTTGCACAGCATACTGCTGAGGTTAGTTCTTTGAACCCATTTCCTTTTGGAGGTCAGGCTGTAGAAGCTGATGCTGCCAAAAAGGGGGAGAAGACTAATCCTCCAACACCTGTTATTGCTGCTGCTGCAACCACAACTGAAGAAGAAGAACTTGATCAAACAGTGCCTTTACCTGAAGATGTAAGGCATACAGCCTTCAAATTGGCTAAAGTTGATCCCTTTTCAGTTGCTGATGGGTTAACCAAGGTGAAGATGAGCTCACTCATGAAGGTATTTCCACAGGATCCAAGCCTGTTGGGAATGATTGAAGCAACAATGTTAGTTGCAGGTGCTCAGCCAGAGAGCATTCTGCAGGTCAAGCACTTCTTGACCAATGTGATTATCCCACAAGAGGAGGCATTTGCCAAATCTAAAGTGGATGAGGTCACAACTAACATTGTCTCTGAACCAGTTGTTGATGTGGTTCATGAAGATGTGGATGATGATGCTTCAGTCACTCAGACTGAAGAAGTTGAAGGTGAAAAAGGAGGAGAAGATACAACTGAAATCATCAGCACTGTACCGAGAGATCTAAGTACGAAATCTCCGGCTGAAGTTCAACCGGAAGAGACTCAACCGGAAAAAGCTCAACCGGAAGAGACTCAACCGGAAAACTCAACAGAAGCTGAGATTGCTGAAACATTGATCCAACTGCACTCCACCTCCGATTCAGAGCCTCCTTTGAGCTTCAAAAGAAAGAAACAAACCAAACCTAGGAGGATGATCAGACTGAAGGAGAGTGAAGATTGCATAACTCCTCAACCAAGGGTACTAGATACTATGGTTGATTCTGACCAGTCAGAAGAACAAGAGACTATGGATGACCTGATTGAAGAAAAATTCATCCATGACTGGGAAGATAATCAAGCCAGGATAAGATCAGAGGAAGCCAAATCAAATTTGCAATACAAACAATTTTTGGCAGACCTGGATCTTCTATCAAATGACTTTGTGGTTGAAGGATTGGTAGATGAAGAAAGGAAGAGATCGATTGAATGGAGAATGCAGGTTTATGACCTTGCTAAATTAAGTGAACAGGAGAAAAACAGGCTGATCAACATAGCTTCCAGAATGCCAACTGTCTTGAACAAAAGTTTAGACAACCTGGAGCTATTGGAAAGGATCAAGAGATGTGCTATCATCAGATGTCTCAAGCCTGCTGCTGAAGTAGAGAAGATGAAGGCAAAAGACACTTGCAAAATTGTAGATGAGCTGCTCAAACAAGTGAAAGGAGCAGAGTTTGCTGTGATTCCAAGTCTCCAAATGCCTTTGCCATCTGAGACAGTCACAGGTAACCCCTCATCTACATACATTAAACCTGAACCTTTTGATGCCTCTGACCTACTTGCTGAGTCTCTCCCTTCCAACTTGTTGGAAAGACTCAAGCAACCAGCCTCCCATGTTCCCATTCCATCTTCCAGATTTTACTCCCATAGACCCAAGGGAATGAACCCAAGGCCCAGGGGATCCAGACCTACCAAGCCTAAATATATTCATCCAAAATTTAGGATAGATAACTGGACTGATATCACCCCTGTCAAGCCTAAACCCTGTCCATCTATTTGGAAGTATAATCAACCTTCATCTCCACCTAAAAACTCCACCTCTTCAACTCCACAGCCACAAGCCATGAAACCACCCACCATATCACCAACAAAGCCTTCTGAACCCACTGAGATAGCCGCAACCAGTTCTGTTCAAGCATCGTCTCAAGCAGATAAAGGGAAAGAAAAGGTCCCAATTGAAACTGATAAATCATCTGCTGATCCTGCCACTGGTGCTTCACCTGGAAGAAAGAAGTCCATTGCAAAAAGACCTCTTCTTTTAACCTTCAATTTTCAAACCAGGAGGATCATGAGACAATTGAACAAAACAAAAGTTCAATTTGAAAGGCCGCCTTCTCCAGAAGAGTAAAGCTCTTGGAGATAGTCAATTTTTGAAGAACAACATACAGAGGATAAATTTTGGCAGCATCATCTTAGGGGGAGATTGTAAGGAAATGAATTTCTGAGTCAACCGGTTCAAGATGAAGATTTCCGGTTGAAGACATGTTCAAGCGGAAGACGCTCAAGCGGAAGATTTGTCAACCGGAAGTTCAACCGGAAGAACATTTCCGGGTGAACTCTTTTATCCAACAGTATAAAGAGTTCAACCGGAAAAGTAATGAAAGATTACTTTTGCAGAATTCAGACCTGCAACAGCTTCTGTTCTTCCAAAGTCACATCCTAGCCGTCTCCTACTTATAGATAAATGCATTTTGCACATTTCCTCTTTTGTATGTTTACTAATGTTCTTTTAGTAAGTTTATTGTTTGACTTTCATGTACGGTTAGATTAGCCCGTATGAGATCAACGGCTGTAGTTGATCTCCTTAGTACTATTTATAGTTGTTAGCTAGTTCATTCACATGTACCAGTTTTAGTGCTTACACTTGTAACAGTTTGAACTTGAGTTAATGCAAATAGTACCGAGAAATTTATTATCTTGTGTTCACTAGTTTATGCAATCAATACAATCAAACTACAAGTATAAGTAAAACAAAGCTTAAGTAAAAACAAATATGATACAACTTTATTCCGCATGGTTGTGATCTTCAAGTAAAGAGTTCTTGTTTTGATTATTTCTCTGAGTAATCATCGGTCCTACATCATGGCACAAAATTGTCCTAAATTGCCAAAAGATCATTTTCTGATATATCTGGCACATTTGTTGATGTATCTGGCAGAGTTTTTACTGAGTTCACACCTTCACAATTTAATTCTCAAAAGAAACAATTTTTCAAATATGATTTAAGTGTTGGTGGTTCATCACTTGATGATGACTCAGTTCAAACTGAAAAATAAAAAATGCAGTGGCGACCTAAGTCAGGATGCAAGGCTACAAATGATTTTATTGAAGACACTGACCGAGCAGAAGCTGTGTGCTTCGGGTCATTTAACAACTAATTGTGTTGTCCAGTGTGCGGGTTTCTTCAAGAAGACATGTCGGTGATTGCGAAGTTCAAGCTTCAAGCGGTTACTGATAGTGGAGTTTCCTGAGTAATTTATATTCAATGCTTCATATTACCAAACTGAAAGTTTTTCTGAAAGCTTAAACTGAAAGGTATCAGTATCGAACGGTCAATTTTCTTTCTTTTACATTTTGTATGTAGTTTAGGGGGAGAAAATTGAAAAATTAAAAATAGTGTCTTTGTGTTTTTGTTAAAATGAAAAATCCAAAAATAGAGTTCTCATTTTAAGGAGAAGAAAAACAGAAAAATACAAAAACATTAAAAAAAATGAGAAATTGTATCCGACATAATTGAGAAATGATGGTACATTGGCTTATGTGTCTGACTCATGGATAAAATAGATGAAAAAGCCATAAGATCATTGTTCGATGTGCTTGGTAGGCTCGGCAAATCAGAAAGTATTCAAATGTGATATATGTTAAATACTAATGCTTGACCAAGTGAACAACATCTTGAAGCATATTTCAAGATATCAAGAAAAAGATGTGTGAAAAGAAAAATGAGAAGTCACTGTGTATACATGTGTTCATTTTACAAAGATTTAAACTTGTTTGATTTTCTTAATTTTGTCAAACGATCGGACTTTCTCTGCGTATCGAAAGATCGACCTTATTGTTGTTCATTTGATGTTCTGCCTTATTTTCTTTGGTGTTTCGTATAATTCATCGGGACTTTCTCTGCGTGTCCACAAGACCGACTTGATTGTTGTTGAATTATACAATTTCAACTTGTTTTTATTTTCTTATTTTGTTAAATCCGAGGCCTTATCTGCGTATCGAAAGATTGACCTTAAGGTAGACGATTTAACGTTCTTATTTCTTTTTGCATGGAACACAGTTGACGATATCATGAATACAATGACTATGTGTTAAATCACAAGTGAAGTCACAAAGTGTGATATAAAGGCATATCTAAGTATGTCTGACAGTGTGGGGTACACTGGTGAAAAGCAAACCTAATCAATACTTAACATAACCAGATGTTATTAGTATGATTCTGCCTGAGTTTAACATGGACAAATTATACTAGCAATCGACACGACTTGTGTGCTAAAGTAATTGAAATTGAAGTGTAGTTCAATATGATCGCAAGTTGTGATCTTTCTCGCAAAAAGACATGAAAATGCGTGAACGGTAGAACGTCTACTTAGTCGTAACGAAATCAATGTAAAACGAGATGAACACAAGGAGTAAATACAATGAGACTTGTATTAGACCACAGAGAAACACCACAGAGTACACATACAAGATATGATGAGAAGTTTAAGTGTTGCTCAATACAATACAAGACGCACTATTTATAATAGCTAAACCCGTAGTGCCGAACCTTAGGTTTGGCCAAGGTTCATTGGGTCCGAACCTAGAGTTCGCCTAGGGTTCGGCCAGACCCAAACTTGCACCGTCTTGTCTTATACTCGATACTTCACATGACGGTTAGGAACCGGGTACTAACAAAATCCCCCTTGGCATGTGCAGTATCATCTTCCGCTTAAAAATTGTATCTTGTATATTCAATCAAACTCTTCCTCGATCTTGACGATGAGTCCAATCTTGAATACTTGATATTGCATCAGGTGTAATCTATTTATCAACAATCTTCAGAAGAATTGAAGTTGTGATGATCTCTTTCCACTTAGAAACCTGCCAACATAAATAATCTTGGCGCAAAACGTCTCTTTGAGACTCCAAGATATTTTGATTTTGAAATTTGATTTCGTATACCGTGTTGATCAATCGAAAATAAATCAGAAACAAAATCTTTTTGGCTTTTATAAACTTTATATCAAAACACACCGAAACTCTTTTTGGTATTTTCTGATATGATATGTAAATGCCATACAAAATCATACACTATTTTTGTCTTTTGCGAGAAAGATCACAACTTGGGATCATATTGGACATAACACGCTGAACTACACTTCAATTTTCATTATTGTAGCACATAAGCCATGTCGATTGCAGATATAATTTGTCCAACTTTAAACTTAGGCAGAATCATACTCATAACATCTGGATATGTTAAATTATTGATTATATTTGCATTGACCAGTGTCCCCTCATTATCAGACATACTCAGATATGCTTTGCTTATCACACATTGTGATTTCACTTGTGATTTTAATCAAATAATGATTATATTCATGATATAGTCAACCGTGCTATATGCAAAAAGAAATAAGAACGTTAAATCGTCTACCTTAAGGTCGATCTTTCGATACGCAGATAAGGCCTCGGATTTAACAAAATAAGAAATTAAAATAAGTTGAAATTTTATAACTCAACAACAATCAGATTGGTCTTGTGGACACGCAGAGAAAGTCCGATGAGTTATACGAAACACCAAAGAAAATAAAGCAGAACATCAAACGAACAACAATCAGGCCGGCCTTGTGAGCACGCAAAGAAAGTCCGATCGTTTGACAAAATAAAGAAAATCAAACAAGTTTAAATCTTTGCAAAATGAACACATGTATACAAAGTGACTTCTCATTTTATTTTTCACATATCTTTTTCTCAATATATCATGAGATATGCATCAAGATGTTATCCACTAGGTCAAGCATCAGATTTAGTGTATATCACATTTGAATACTTTCTGATTTGTCGAGCCTACCTTACACATCGATCAAATGGTCTTATGGCTTTTTCTTCTATTTTATCCATGAGTCAGACGATGCAAGCCAATGTACCATCATTTCCCATTCATGTCGGATACAATTTCTCATTTTTCAATGTTATTGGATTTTTGCATTTTTCAATGTTTTTGTATTTTCAAATTTCTCCCCCTAAAAATGACAACTCTAGTTATAGATTTTCATTTTTACTACTTGAAAAACAACACACTATTTTTGTATTTTTGCAAAAACAAACTCCCCCTCAAAAAGAGATGGTGTGAAAAACAAAACAGAAATTTGTCAACCAACACGAATACTTTTCAGTTAAGAAAATTAGATTAATTTTGAAATTCAATTTAAGTTTTCACAGATATTCCACAATCAGCAATTATTCAATCACCAAAAGGCCTTCATGAAATACCTGCTCGACACCAAATAAAACATTAGTCACTTTGGGATCGACCCGATTCAACAGCGTCCGGTCACCCGGTGTCTTCCACATAGTCATTGTTGGCCTTAGAAACAACTTTTGGTTTCCAAATTTTTAATGATTTTAATTTTTGAACAGAACCTTAATCAGAATCAATCGGCGTACTTGGTTTAGATCAAGACGACTTACGAGTTGATTTGATCTTTGGAGACCATGGTTCATAAAAAATTTGACATTTGTTATCCACATATTTAGCAGTGTTGTGGATATATGCAGTCGTCGGACAATCTGCAGCATGATGTCCTGGTTGACGACATGCATAACAAAGTGGTTCTCGAAACCAGAGGAATGTTCAGAATCAAAAGTATCAAAGAAACCATCAGAAGAATCATACCTAGAAAATGGACTCCTTAAAGATGATGACCTTCCAGAATAATAAGATTGTTCTTTCAGAGAAGGTGATTTCTTTGAAACTTTAACTTTTGAAACTTTTTCAACTTTCACTGGCTTCTTTGCTTGAACGGGTGCTTCCTTCACTTCATAACCCAAACCTTAGTGCTTGAAAACTGGGGTCTTTGAAGAACTTGAAGAAGAACCAGAAGCTTCTCTCCCCTTAGTTCTCTAGTGAATTTGGCTTTTATGTCTTTCAGCTTGTTCTTCACAACCGAGTCTTTGTCTTCTTCAGTTGCATATGAAGTACTTGCACCACTTTTGTCAAAAACTTTTTCATTTTCAAGAAAAATAGACTTTGAGCTAAAGTTCGGAGCTGCACCCAAAGGCTTTTCCTTCTTTTTAGATTTTGACTTCTTCTTCTTTGATGAAGTAGCAAATTTTGAATAATCATGCAATTCGGCTTTAGGATCAACCGGAGCAGAGGTAACCTCAGATAAATCCACCGGTTGAGGTACCAAGTGAATATCATCCTTTTTAGAACTATCCTCACTCCTATCATGCTTGTATAAGAAATTCAGCAACGTCGGTGACAAATTGCAATTCTTTACTTGCCGTTGCAACTCCAAAATTTCCAACTTCAATTCAGAAATTTTCTATTGAGAATCAAACACGTATTTTTGTGACTTGATGAATTTTGCATTGAGATCATCATATTTATACGTTAGCAACTTCCGGATTTCACATTTAGCAAACAACTCTTCAAGAACACTTTCTCTCTTCTTCTTGTAAATTTCAATATCTTTTGTCAAAACTTCATTCTTATCTCGATAAAGAACATTTTCATCTTGAAGCATAGAGATTTTGTTCTGAAGTTTCTCAATTGTGTTCGCCGACTCAATCACAAGAGCATTAGCCTTTTCATAGTTTTGTTGAACCGGATAGCTCTTTTCAAACAGATTCTCAAAATCTTGAGCTACATCTAAAGCTTCAGCTTTGGCCTTTTCACATTCTTCTGCTAACTTTCTCTTTTCTTTCAAAACATCTTTGTGAACATGGACCAATTCATAATATTCCTTTTGAAAATCATCCAGTTCTTTCTTTAGCACAACAATCTCTTCAGTTGATAACTGAGATTTATTCTCAAAACTTGCAATTTTCTTACTCAACTTTATACATTCAAAACATTTTGATTCTTCGACTTTAACTTCTTTGATCATTGATATAGTCGAATTAGAATCAGAATTCAGTCAGAATACTATCATCATCATCATGACGAGCAGTCAATGCAATAGTAAATGGAGCATGTTTCATTGTTGCTTCAGAATCTACATTCCAAGCAAATTCATTTGGAAGCCAAAATGTGTCTGATTATTTTTCATCAAAAGAAACAGATTTTTCTTTAACCTTGGAAGTTTCATTTTGTGAATGAAAAACCATATGAGCATGTTGACCAGACTTCAGCTTGTTTTCAGTGGAACTTGGATATTCTCGTGTAAAATGTCTATAAACATAACACTTATAACACTTAACCTTTGACTTGTCCAATCCAATTTTTCCATCTTGATTCAATCTTCTCTTGCCAGTTCTATTAAAAAATTTCTTCATTCTTCGAACCAATATAGCATATTGCCAGTTCAAATCCATCTCTTCCAAATGATCATAATCTATCTAATCATAATCTTCATTTGTCCATTTAGCATTATTAACAGCATCAGTAATAACCCCAAAATATGAAGATACCAATGCAGACATTAAAGCATTATAATCATCAGTAGTTTGAGCAGATAAGGCATTCTGAGTCGAAGAACTAGGATTAGAAACATTAAAACCAGTAGAAATCTTGAAGAATCAGATTTACCTGCAATGAATGTTGTAGGGGGGTGCAGAACTAAGAGTATTAGATTTCCCGGCATTCATGGTAGAATCATTATCACCAAAGTACACAACAGGATTTTGAACTTGTGCAGGAAGTGATTTATTCACCATCAACTCCATATCTCTGGCTTGAATTCTTTGAATTAAATCACAGAAAGATAATCCCAGATATTCTTTATTATGGGTGATCATCATCACATAATTCTCCCATTTCTCAGGTAAAGCCTCCAAAATCTTTTCTTTCACATCCGCTTCTTCTTTTGTAAGACACACCAAACGTATTTCACTCATCAAGTGAGCGAATCTTGCAATCAGATTTGGAATTGATTCATTTTGATAATGCTTGAAGCTATCAAATTCTTTCTTCAAAGCCTTTTGACGACTTTTCTTATATTGATCATTACCCTCACATCGCTTTTCCAATGCATCCCACAAGCTCTTTGAAGTATAGTTACTAGAAAATTGATGCAGTAACTCTTTAGGCAAAGCTAACGTTAAAGTACCATACTCTTTCTTCTCAGCTTGATAAGTTTTCTTTTGTTCAGATCACATCTTTCTTTGAAGAATGGGTTCACCAGTTTCATCCTTAGGATAGACATATTGCTTAGTAAACGTCAACCACATATCAATGTCATTAGTATCAACGTATGCTTCATTTATTTTAACCCAACTATGATAATATTCCAATTTAATCAATGTAGGAACTTTCTGACTTGCTCCAATTTCATTATCATAATTCATCATTGTGTTGCAACGTTGCTTGAACGGAATTTTGAATAGCCGCGAACGATTGAAAATCGGACATTTTGAAAATTATGTCATTATTCACTCCGAACCATTTCCGAACTCCGTCCGAACCTCTTCCAAACATAACCCGAACCTTAGCCAAACAAAGATGTGACAAAACTCTGTATGAACCTCACTCTCGGATCATTAAACACAAACCTGAACCGAACTTGGACCAAAACCGTGCCGAACATCGTCCAAACCTAAACTGAACTATTACCGAACGATTTCGAACTCCCACCGAACCAAGAAATGACCGAACTTCGCCTGAACCTGGATTTCGGAGCGGTTATTTTCAGCTTAGTCCGAACCTCAAACGAACTCTAACTCACTCGACACCATTTTTGTAATTCCGAGAGATTTTGGATAAAATTTTCGACAGGAAGTCAAGCAAACTCATTAGAAACAAACACAAAGAAGATTTTTTCATGTAAAGCACACTCGAGAAGATCAAACGAGCTCAAAAATTATACTCATTTTCGTAAAATCGTGCAATTTTGACTCAAAACTCTGAAAAACAATGATTTCCGACCAGTAGAGCAAACCAAATGCTCCGAAACCACTTGAAAATGCGTGAACGGTAGATCGTCTACTTAGTCGTAACGAAATCAATGTAAAACGAGATGAACACAAGGTGTAAATACAATAAGACTTGTATAGACCACAGAGTACACATACAAGATATGACAAGGAGTTTAAGTGCTACGCAATACAATACAAGACGCACTATTTATAATAGCTAAACCCGTAGTGCCGAACCTCAGGTTCGGCCAAGGTTCGCTGGGTCCGAACCTAGGCTTCGCCTAGGGTTCGGCCAGACCCAAACTTGCACCATCTTGTCTTGTACTCGATACTTCACATGACGATCAGGAACCATGTACTAACAAAATCCCCCTCGGTATGTGCAGTATCATCTTCCGCTTAAAAATTGTATCTTGTATCTTCAATCAAACTCTTCCTCGATCTTGATGATGAGTCCAATCTTGAATACTTGATATTGCATCATGTGTAATCTCTTTGTCAACAATCTTCAGAAGACTTGAAGTTGTGATGATCTCTTTCCACTTAGAAACCTGCCAACATAAATAATCTTGGCGCAAAACGTCTCTTTGAGACTCCAAGATATTTTGATTTTGAAATTTGATTTCGTATTTCATGTTGATCAATCGAAAATAAATCAGAAACAAAATCTTTTTGGCTTTCAGAAACTTTATATCAAAACACACCGAAACTCTTTTTGGTATTTTCTAATATGATATGTAAATGCCATACAGAATCAGACACTATTTTTGTCTTATGCGAGAAAGATCACAACTTGGGATCATATTGGACATAACACGCTGAACTACACTTCAATTTCGATTATTGTAGCACATAAGCCATGTCGATGGCAGATATAATTTGTCCAACTTTAAACTCAGACAGAATCATACTCATAACATCTGGATATGTTAAAGTATTGATTATATTTGCATTGACCAGTGTTCCCACACTATCAGACATACTCAGATATGCTTTGCTTATTACACATTGTGATTTCACTTGTGATTTTAATCACATAATGATTATATTAATGATATAGTCAACCGTGCTACATGCAAAAAGAAATAAGAACGTTAAATCGTCTACCTTAAGGTCGATCTTTCGATACGCAGATAAGGCCTCGGATTTAACAAAATAAGAAAATAAAACAAGTTAAAATTGTATAACTCAACAACAATCAGGTCGGTCTTGTGGACACGTAGAGAAAGTCCAATGAGTTATACGAAACACCAAAGAAAATAAAGCAGAACGTCAAACCAACAACAATCAGGCCGGCCTTGTGAGCACGCAAAGAAAGTCCGATCGTTTGAAAAAATAAAGAAAATTAAACAAGTTTAAATCTTTGCAAAATTAACACATGTATACACAGTGACTTCTCATTTTATTTTTCACATATCTTTTTCTCAATATATCATGAGATATGCATCAAGATGTTATCCACTTGGTCAAGCATCAGATTTAGTGTATATCACATTTGAATACTTTCTGATTTGTCGAGCCTACCTTACACATCGATCAAATGGTCTTATGGCTTTTTCATCTATTTTATCCATGAGTCAGACGATGCAAGCCAATGTACCATCATTTCCCATTCATGTCAGATACAATTTCTCATTTTTCAATGTTATTGGATTTTTGCATTTTTCAATGTTTTTGTATTTTCAAATTTCTCCCCCTAAAAATGACAACTCTAGTTATAGATTTTCATTTTTACTACTTGAAAAACAACACACTATTTTTGTATTTTTGCAAAAACAAACTCCCCCTCAAAGTGAGATGGTGTGAAAAACAAAACAGAAATTGATCAACCAACACGAATACTTTTCAATTAAGAAAATTAGATTGATTTTGAAATTCAATTTAAATTATCACAGATATTCCACAATCAGAAATTATTCATTCACCAAAAGGCCTTCCTGAAATACTGCTCGACACCAAATAAAACATTAGTCACTTTGGGATCGACCCGATTCAACAGCGTCGGGTCACCACCGTCTTCCACATAGTCATTGTTGGTCTTAGAAACAACTTTTGGTTTCCAAATTTTTAATGATTTTAATTTTTGAACAGAACCTGAATCAGAATCAACCGGCTTACTTGGTTTAGACCATGACGAATTACGAGTTGATTTGATCTTTGGAGACCATGGTTCATCAAAAATTTGACCTTTGTTATCCACATATTTAGCAGTGTTTTGGATATATATGTTGGGTTTTACAGTGGGATCCGGGTTACCGATTTTAATTTTATTAAAACCGATTTATTAATTACTAAGTTGTCGCGAATGGCATATTGTGTGTTAAACGGCATAAGGTCTTGATCTCGCTCGAGCCATACAAGCGAGATCATAAGGGAACGACTTACGAGTTGATTTGATCTTTGGAGACCATGGTTCATAAAAAATTTGACATTTGTTATCCACATATTTAGCAGTGTTGTGGATATATGCAGTCGTCGGACAATCTGCAGCATGATGTCCTGGTTGACGACATGCATAACAAAGTGGTTCTCGAAACCAGAGGAATGTTCAGAATCAAAAGTATCAAAGAAACCATCAGAAGAATCATACCTAGAAAATGGACTCCTTAAAGATGATGACCTTCCAGAATAATAAGATTGTTCTTTCAGAGAAGGTGATTTCTTTGAAACTTTAACTTTTGAAACTTTTTCAACTTTCACTGGCTTCTTTGCTTGAACGGGTGCTTCCTTCACTTCATAACCCAAACCTTAGTGCTTGAAAACTGGGGTCTTTGAAGAACTTGAAGAAGAACCAGAAGCTTCTCTCCCCTTAGTTCTCTAGTGAATTTGGCTTTTATGTCTTTCAGCTTGTTCTTCACAACCGAGTCTTTGTCTTCTTCAGTTGCATATGAAGTACTTGCACCACTTTTGTCAAAAACTTTTTCATTTTCAAGAAAAATAGACTTTGAGCTAAAGTTCGGAGCTGCACCCAAAGGCTTTTCCTTCTTTTTAGATTTTGACTTCTTCTTCTTTGATGAAGTAGCAAATTTTGAATAATCATGCAATTCGGCTTTAGGATCAACCGGAGCAGAGGTAACCTCAGATAAATCCACCGGTTGAGGTACCAAGTGAATATCATCCTTTTTAGAACTATCCTCACTCCTATCATGCTTGTATAAGAAATTCAGCAACGTCGGTGACAAATTGCAATTCTTTACTTGCCGTTGCAACTCCAAAATTTCCAACTTCAATTCAGAAATTTTCTATTGAGAATCAAACACGTATTTTTGTGACTTGATGAATTTTGCATTGAGATCATCATATTTATACGTTAGCAACTTCCGGATTTCACATTTAGCAAACAACTCTTCAAGAACACTTTCTCTCTTCTTCTTGTAAATTTCAATATCTTTTGTCAAAACTTCATTCTTATCTCGATAAAGAACATTTTCATCTTGAAGCATAGAGATTTTGTTCTGAAGTTTCTCAATTGTGTTCGCCGACTCAATCACAAGAGCATTAGCCTTTTCATAGTTTTGTTGAACCGGATAGCTCTTTTCAAACAGATTCTCAAAATCTTGAGCTACATCTAAAGCTTCAGCTTTGGCCTTTTCACATTCTTCTGCTAACTTTCTCTTTTCTTTCAAAACATCTTTGTGAACATGGACCAATTCATAATATTCCTTTTGAAAATCATCCAGTTCTTTCTTTAGCACAACAATCTCTTCAGTTGATAACTGAGATTTATTCTCAAAACTTGCAATTTTCTTACTCAACTTTATACATTCAAAACATTTTGATTCTTCGACTTTAACTTCTTTGATGCATTGATATAGTCGAATTAGAATCAAATTCAGTCAGAATACTATCATCATCATCATGACGAGCAGTCGAATGCAATAGTAAATGGAGCATGTTTCATTGTTGCTTCAGAATCTACATTCCGAAGCAAATTCATTTGGAAGCCAAAATGTGTCGATTATTTTTCATCAAAAGAAACAGATTTTTCTTTAACCTTGGAAGTTTCATTTTGTGAATGAAAAACCATATGAGCATGTTGACCAGACTTCAGCTTGTTTTCAGTGGAAGCTCTGGATATTCTCGTGTAAAATGTCTATAAACATAACACTTATAACACTTAACCTTTGACT
>JBCNJP010000027.1:97009843-97060893 GCA_039602395.1 Deinandra increscens subsp. villosa
ACCCCTTAACGGTATAAACTCCGTTAGTGGTTAGTTTGGGGGTGTGACAGGTTCGGGTTAATCTGTTATCAAGATACTCAACTTTTTAAGTAAAGTACATAATCTGACTTCACCATTAATGGTGACACAAGATGTCTTCCATAAACATAATATTTCCTTACAAGTTATTCAGCTACACTAGCCAAGGGCATCATACACCTCGCTAGATTGAACCATTATAGACGATTAATCATCTCCAGCCTGAAGGATCTAATCACAAGAAGTCGTGCATCACAATATACAACCTGACATCGAACATAAATGCCTCGTAGTTGGTCTCAAATGCACCAACTATCATACCAATTCCATAGCTTTCAAAGCTACTCATAACTAATTTTGCGTGTCCCTCTCTGGAAAGACAATATCTTTGCTCACATGATTGATATACACGTACCGAACTTTACCCGTACATATCTATACAAGGTTTGGTTCACAAAGGAAAATACGTCTTGCTCAGAATATCTAGTCATGACCACACGAAACCAAAAGAGATTATTGGGGTAACTAGTGGAACACAACATCACTTTATGTCGAACATCCCTTACTCATAATTTTTCACAAGTCCTGATCTCATCGGTCGGGCAATATGAGTGTATAAGTCTAAATATAGTTTATGTCTCTCCTCTCCTTTGTGCATAACAAAGGGTTAAAATGTATATATAACCATGGTACGTGTTGAGTCTATCAGTCTCACAAACTCATATGTTCAATCTAGTCCACCTGAACAAACATTTCGTTACCCTACACTCTCTAGAGTGTCGTCTCTAATCTCCTTTTGACATGTGTCAAAGGCTCAGGGTAATTATTCACATGGAGTATCATATTACTCCTAATCACCAGTCCATTTTCTCTAACAGACTTATGTCATAGCCGTCATCACTAGCTCACACCTTTCTACAATGGAATTCACAACCACTAAGGGTCTCTAGACTCCATATGTACATAGTCTAGGCCAATGAGTTCTTTACTCTGAATGCAGGGTTCAATCCATTATAGGATATTCAAACCTTCCACGTATTCAACCACACAATTAGTTAAATGACCACATTTTCATAACTATAATCAATCAAATTTCTCATTAAGTGAATCCATCGATTTTCATCTTCAGATCATGTTCATAAACATCATAGTTATATTTAATCACATCAATCTTGATGATCTTGTTGGATAATGGTTGTCCAGACCCGACAACAACAAGAACCCGACCCGATTTGACCCGTAAAGAGTTACACTGAGGGCAACGAGATAAAAATCCGCTTAAATTGTTTAACCGGTAATTCACGGAATTGTGTAATTATTTATTTAATTACAAATAATTATCCTTGTGATAATAAACGGAGAAATTAATTTCGATTTATCGATTAGGTTTTACGGTGAAACAAATAAATAGTTATTGTGTGTCTTGAAGTTTACGACATGTGTGTTTATTAATAAAAGTTGTTTTATTAATAAATCGTAAACTTAGATAGTTGGTTGCAAAGATAAACAAGGAGGGGGCTAGATGCAACGATGTTGCCTATATAAGGCTAGCTAGGGATTAGGGTTTTTGTTGCTCATTCCCTCCCTCCCTCTCTCTCTCTCTGCGCCACTTTTAGTGCCGCCTCCCTCCTTCTCCTTCTCGCAACCAACCTCTTCATCGTAGGAGCTTTTCGGTTGGTGATCGCTTCTCGTTTCTTGCAAACGATCATCGGCGGATCATCATCACTCAAGATCGCCGCCGCCGTCACCACCTTGGGAGTCGTCGCCGCCGCCGCCGCCCTTGTCACTGCTGTCGCCGTCGCCCCTCCTTTCTAGGGCCGTCGCGAATCAAACCCTAGATCGCCGTCGCGATCTAGCGTATCTCCGTTTCGCGCGACACCATAACCACTCACCTTGTCGTCGTCGTTACGATATCGCGAGTGCGAGCTTTGTCTCCATAATCGTTCGTCCGTATAGGCTAAACCCTAGACGTCGTCATAGTCTTTATTCGTTGGTGCTCGATTGTCGCCACCATAAACCGAATCGTTGTAGTTTTCAACGAATCGGTTAAAGACGGTTTTGGCGATTTGCTAAACGATTTGATCCGAACGTCGGATCGGTTATTCCGTGAAAACCTAGTGTCGTCACGTTGTTCCTCGGTGTCTCTAGCGTTTGTTAGATCACCGCGAAGGTATATCTAAACTCCATTTTAGTTTAGATGTTTTATTTTGATTAAATGTAATCGTTATTATTTTCGCGCTAAAATGTTTACCGCGAAATGGTGTTTGCGTGATTAATTATTTTTGGTGATCGTGATCCTGTTGACACGTTTTCGACACCTACGGTTTACGCATCTTAATTAGTAAAATTATTTTATTCCGCTGCGTAAACGGATTACCGGTTTAATCCGTTTTAACTCTTAATTTACTAAACCCGGTCGGTAATGTTTTAATTAAACGGTCAAGTTTTTTTTAACGTCACCGGGCACCCGTATACCACTGTCCGAAACCCAACAGATCTATCCTTGCCACTCTAAAGGGAACTTTCTCGCATTTACTTTGCAATTCAACCCACTTATTATATAACTCGTATTTGGCATAAATGAGAGTATACCAATCATTGTAAACATGTGGTCTCCATGCCTCTCTCTCTGCGCCACTTTTAGTGCCGCCTCCCTCCTTCTCCTTCTCGCAACCAACCTCTTCATCGTAGGAGCTTTTCGGTTTATGATCGCTTCTCGTTTCTTGCAAACGATCATCGGCGGATCATCATCACTCAAGATCGCCGCCGCCGTCACCACCTTGGGAGTCGTCACCGCCGCCGCCGTGTCAGCCGCCGCCGCCGCCCTTGTCACTGCTGTCGCCGTCGCCCCTCCTTTCTAGGGCCGTCGCGAATCAAACCCTAGATCGCCGTCGCGATCTAGCATATCTCCGTTTCGCGCGACACCATAACCACTCGCTTTGTCGTCGTCGTTACGATATCGCGAGTGCGAGCTTTGTCGCCATAATCGTTCGTCCGTACAGGCTAAACCCTAGACGTCGTCATAGTCTTTATTCGTTGGTGCTCGATTGTCGCCACCATAAACCGAATCGTTGTAGTTTTCAACGAATCGGTTAAAGACGGTTTTGGCGATTTGCTAAACTATTTGATCCGAACGTCGGATCGGTTATTCCGTGAAAACCTAGCGTCATCACGTTGTTCCTCGGTGTCTCTAGCGTTTGTTAGATCACCGCGAAGGTATATCTAAACTCCATTTTAGTTTAGATGTTTTATTTCGATTAAATGTAATCGTTATTATTTTCGCGCTAAAATGTTTACCGCGAAATGGTGTTTGCGTGATTAATTATTTTTGGTGATCATGATCCTGTTGACACGTTTTCGACACCTACGGTTTACGTGTCTTAATTAGTAAAATTATTTTATTCCGCTGCATAAACGGATTACCGGTTTAATCCGTTTTAACTCTTAATTTACTAAACCCGGTCGGTAATGTTTTAATTAAACAGTCAAGTTTTTTTAACGTCACCGGGCACCCGTATACTACTGTCCGAAACCCAACAGTGGTATCAGAGCCTTGATCACCACATGCAAACCCTAACCGGTCGGTTTTAAACCGGTGGATTTCGCGAACTGGGGTTAAAACCCGAAAGTCGCGAAAGTTATACGAATTGCTTTTCCAAATGATTGGTCGATTTAATTCCACCAATCGTTTTCAATTCGTTAATTGATTGTTTAAAACGCGCATATTCGGCTTGACCCATATTATGGCTCTTATTGGTTATCGTATTTTGGTTTGTCCCATTTTGGCCCATTCATGTCTTGCTTTTGGTATAAGCTAACCCATTCATGGTTTGCCCACTTGTTTCTGGGTTCAAAAGTTGTATCGTAAATAAATTAGGATTTATTTATTTTCTCGTATAAGCTAACCTTCACCTTGGACGAACGTTACGAGCTTGTGATGCGACAACCCCATCGTGGCGATTGTTCATGCAATGATCCCTAGCATGGCAAGTATCCATGACCTAAAGACCGACGTACACCAATTGTAACGTGGGAGCTTGTTGAAGCTAGTGGGTGCATTGGATTCGGCCGGATGCTTGTTTCCATCCCTATGGTTGATTTTAATTTTACGTCCCAGACCTTCTTCGATATTGTCATAAGGCTCTGACAATATCGGAACCTCCTAAAGCCGAATGTGTGTCTGTTTGCATGTGCGTTTTGGTTGCTTGTCTTAAACTGTTTAACATGCCAACTAAAACTCCAAACTAAGTTTTAAATGGTTAAAATTGTTTTACAATCAATTGGAATCGAGTTTTTGAATTAATTAAAACTCGACATAACTTAACCAATTTTATTCGACTCTGTTCTCGAATTCTTCGATCAATAAAATCGAACGATAAAATAATTGGTTAATGCCTCGCGACACATAGTCTTTAATAAGGAGGTTATTAAATTGCCTGTCCCGAGTGAGATAGGGTTCTTGAGTAGCTTAGTCAAACGTTTAATTAATTAAAACACTGACTAATTAATCCTATCTGGTAAGCCGCAAAACGGATAGATTATGCCATCCTAGTCAAGTCTAACTTGGAACATATTTACCGATGCATCAGTGTTGGAGTATTTCAACACCGCACTTGGTGTTCAGGGTATCTTCCAAGGTGTGTGCATTGGAGTATTTCAACACCGTGCATGAACACTAACCACTGAGGACATCTATCATTTTCTTTACGAGTACCTTGTGTATTAGAGTATTTCTACACCGTACATCTGGTCATTCGTAGACAAAATTGGCATGGATGACGCTAAACGTATTTCGCGAATTAATTCGCGAAAGCCTCATAAACGGGAGTTGTGACTGGTTTTCACAAGAGACAAACGTTGTCTATCCGATTACTTAGTGACTGGTGATTGCACTTAACGCTGCCTTTGACAGTCGACTATTAAGTGGGTTCCCATATTCCTATTCAAGATTTGCTTGCCGTTTTTTAATACGAATATCACATCAAAACACTAAACGAATTGCCTGTTGTTTCAGATGGCTAATCCTCTTGCTAACAACGAGGTTTTCCAGCTCAAGTCTCTCCTTGAGAAGGAGAAACTTGATGACACCAACTTCCTCGACTGGCATCGAAATCTGAAAATAGTCCTGCAAATGGCCAACAAACAACATGTGTTGGAGGCCGAGGTGCCCGAAGCACCCGCAAATAACATTGTGGCTGCTCGCGCTGCACATGAGCCATGAGAAAGGATGCCAACTCAGTTACGTGCCTCATGCTGGAAACCATGTCTACTGAGATTCAGAAGAGTATGGTTGACAGGACGGCGTTTCAGATGATCGGGGAACTTAAGGGCATGTTTGAAACCCAGGCCCGGTAGGAACGCTACGAGACCATCGTCAGGCTCATCACCTGTCGGATGGCCGAAGGTAGTCCTGTCAGCGCCCATGTCCTTAAGATGAAGGGCTACATCGACCGACTTGCGAAGCTCGACTACGTCATTTCTCAGGAAATGGCGACGGATTTGATCCTCCACTCTCTTTCCAGTGCGTTCACTCCCTTCCGGATCAATTTCAATATGAACAGCCTGGTTAAGACAGTGACCGAGCTTCACGGTATGTTGAAGACCGCTGAGATTAATTTTCTCAACGGTAACAACAGCAAAGGTAAGTCGAATGATGTGCTCGCCATCCGATCCAGAGGTGTCAAGAAACCAGAGGTTAAGAGGAAACCTGGGCAAAGGAAGAAGGGCAAGGGCGCTGCAGCTAGAGGGTCTAGTAGCACCACAAAGGGAAAGTCAAGGGCTTCGAAGGCACCGCCGCAAAATGAGCGCCAGTGCTTCGAATGCAACAAGATGGGGCACTGGAAGAGAAACTGCCCAGAATATCTTGCCAAGGTGAAAGGGAAGAAGCCCAATGCGGGTTCTTCCGGAGGTATATATCTATAACCTCATGTTATAAACCACTTCACTTGATCCTTCAAAATATATGTTTGACATACTTTACATTTTGCAGGAACGTGAAGTCGTAGAAAGCAAGACAACCAAGAAGACATGACATCTTTGCATGATTGCAAACTTTGAATAAAGATCATGTCGGTTTTAATTCTTGGTAGTATCTTTAAAACAACTTGTTTGTTTTCCCTGGCGGGTCCAGGATGATACACTTTGCTTTGTTTTGAATCTTAAACATGCACTAAAGTTTTATGTTTAAACTTTATTGATATGCATTGTTTTTCTACACTTGAATATGTTTCACTGGGTTGGTAGATTAGATTCAAATATATATAACATGACGCTAAGCCTGGTGCTATTGATTTAATGATCATAAGACTAGCCTAAATGCTAAGGAAGAACGATTGTTCTTTCTAAAATCCATTAAGGCCATGACGTCTCTTATTCTCATTGTACTAGCTACAACGGGAATAATCAACCTATCTTGATTCATAAAACCTTATGGTTTGAAATCGTATAGTTTGAGACTTCATTAAATCAAAATTGAATTTTTGTGAAATCACTTGCCTAATTTCGTCAATTCAAACAATAAGACCTTTGATGAGATCAAACGCTTGTTTATAAAAGTTCAAGCCACCAGCGAAACTTATGTAACACAATCACTGGTATAATTATGTTATATATAAAGGCACTAAGTTTTGTGCATATGACCATGATGGTCAAGAATAGATATATACATACAACACCTTGAAAGTCGATGACTACAAATGGGTTGTACTCGTACGTGTTAAATTAAAATCCTGCTAAGCACATGTTGCTTACATTATGAGGATTTGTTTTCAAAGTTGGAAAACCAATTAACACATGACTTATGACTTTCCAATGGCCACCGTTCACACCTTATACCCACGAATCATTTCCTCGCCGATCACTTGCAACTCAAATTGGTTCCAAGAAGAGTCTTGTGGGAGACCAAGTTTGAGTTATGCACATCCAACTAATTGATGTATGGACATCAAAATTCCTTGTCAAATAGAAACTTGTTTTCTGTAGGAATTACCGGACTGTGCACTATGACTCTTGTAAATATTCAAGACTCATTAGACAAACATCTTTTCACAACAAGTAGTTGTTGATATAATGAAAACATGTTAAGCATTCTAAATGACTAATAATTCCAAATGAAACTCGGTCGATTTTACTTGTCTACAATCTTCCATCATTGGTTGGTCATTGGATTGAGTTCACAATCCTAAATCAGACTCGATATTCTGATAGAATAATCATCAGGGCGTCTGGCACGCAAGTCTTTTCAAACACAAGATGATTGTATCTTGGATACCGTCAAACTCTGGAAGTTTGATAGCATCTTACTATCCCATGTATGTGACATGACAATTGGATATTGGTCAATTAGATTCATACAGTGTTTATGAAACTAAATAACTTCGTTCCTGAAAACGAAGAAGGTTTGCTAAGAATTCTCTTGCAAAACCAATATCCTAACGGTTTGAAAGAAAGATGATTTTAAGAATGAGTCGTCTATGTAAAGCAAGTGGGAGCATCACCACTAATCCTTATCGAGATAACGATTGAGTGTTGATCTCACGTTCATTGGAGTTTACCGGATTAAACTTGTAATGAAGCCTAAAATGATCTCCCAGTTTCAAGAACATCCCACAATTGAAAACATCTCAGGAATGGCATCCTCAGATATATTCAATTTCTTGAAACAAGTCGTGGCATACTAGTTATGAAACGGGAACTATCCAACATAGGGATGTTGCATAAGTGTCACTGTAAAGAATTACACCAATGACACAAGCTGGAAAACAAAATCATCTCAACTTGTCTTGATGATGAAATGTTCATAATGAGTACTCGAGTATACTCACCGAACAACTAGCCACCTTAAGTGAAGTTTTGAATCATCAATGTAAGGGTACATTCAAAGAAGGTTAATTTGATTATGTTGATAATCGATTAACATGCCATTGTGATAACACAGTAATCCATGTGCATACCAAGGGCACAAGTTTTATCACACATTCAGATTCACTTAAATACTTTTGTTGTTCTGAGCAACACCAAAACTAATGAAACAACTAAACAGGCAAAACAAAAACACAGGCATAGAACCTAGCACGAGAATTCACAGTTCCATTGATCAAGTTTGATCAATAAGCTAATAATGTTACGTATTACTTGAATTCTACGCTACATTGTTCTACTTTAGTGTTGGGATGTCGAACCTTAACGTTTGCACCAAATCATTCAATCTGATCTAAAGAGTTAGATGCAGGTTTCGAATTCTGCGAAACGTGTTCGAATTTTATACGTTTTAAACATCCATGAATATTTGGTGAAATATTCTAAAACCGTCCGTAGTCGATCTAATTTGTGGGAACAAAACTGATCTATGACTATTCTGACTCTGGACTCAAAGGGTTGACTCTCCAGACTCACAGACCTCATTAGAGAATGACGTTGTGACGTAACTCGTATCAAATTGTCTTCATGGATTTAATCATAAGACGAATTTGATTAATGGTATACTTAATAGTGTCCTTTGACCTGAGATACATATGCTACCTCCCGTTTGCCAAGGACTGTTCTTTGATTGTAGTATACGTTGTCGCGTAACTGCCAGTAAAGACTACTTTTGGGAATGGATCCGAAGCTTAGTGGGAGCTGTATGTAGTCAAGATGGGATTCTGTACTCTTGCACTAATAGTGCAACAGCTAGACATCGTGGGCCCTCTCGTGAGTTCCAAGTGTTAAGTGTAAGGCCTTACCCAAACTTACTATGTGTTTGATTAGACCACTTCGAACTACGACACGAGAAATAGAATGATTGAACATTAAAGAGAATGAATTAAATCCATGTCTCTTGTTCAATTGATGTCTTATACGGAAAGGAACTAATGACTTTGCATTACCATAAGTCTAAACTACAACGCAAGTTTGTAGATATACCTTGGTTACTGACTTGAAGTGTCATAACAGGTTGGGACAGCCATGTGTAGCTAGAGCACCTCTGACTGTTTCTTTAAATGTTGTCGGACTCTGTCCAAGTGGGAGATTGTGGGATAATGGTTGTCCAGACCCGACAACGACAAGAACCCGACCTGGTTTGACCCGTAAAGAGTTACACTGAGGGAAACGAGATAAAAATCCGCTTAAATTGTTTAACCGGTAATTCACGGAATTGTGTAATTATTTATTTAATTACAAATAATTATCCTTGCGATAATAAACGGAGAAATACATTTCGATTTATCGATTAGGGTTTTACGGTGAAACAAATAAATAGTTATTTGTGTGTCTTGAAGTTTACGACATGTGTGTTTATTAATAAAAGTTGTTTTATTAATAAATCGTAAACTTAGATAGTTGGTTGCAAAAAGATAAACAAGGAGGGGGCTAGATGCAACTATGTTGCCTATATAAGGAGAGCTAGGGATTAGGGTTTTTGTTGCTCATTCCCTCCCTCCCTCTCTCTCTCTCTGCGCCACTTTTAGTGCCGCCTCCCTCCTTCTCCTTCTCGCAACCAACCTCTTCATCGTAGGAGCTTTTCGGTTGGTGATCGCTTCTCGTTTCTTGCAAACGATCATCGGCGGATCATCATCACTCAAGATCGCCGCCGCCGTCACCACCTTGGGAGTCGTCGCCGTCGCCGCCGCCCTTGTCACTGCTGTCGCCGTCGCCCCTCCTTTCTAGGGCCGTCGCGAATCAAACCCTAGATCGCCGTCGCGATCTAGCGTATCTCCGTTTCGCGCGACACCATAACCACTCACCTTGTCGTCGTCGTTACGATATCGCGAGTGCGAGCTTTGTCTCCATAATCGTTCGTCCGTATAGGCTAAACCCTAGACGTCGTCATAGTCTTTATTCGTTGGTGCTCGATTGTCGCCACCATAAACCGAATCGTTGTAGTTTTCAACGAATCGGTTAAAGACGGTTTTGGCGATTTGCTAAACGATTTGATCCGAACGTCGGATCGGTTATTCCGTGAAAACCTAGTGTCGTCACGTTGTTCCTCGGTGTCTCTAGCGTTTGTTAGATCACCGCGAAGGTATATCTAAACTCCATTTTAGTTTAGATGTTTTATTTTGATTAAATGTAATCGTTATTATTTTCGCGCTAAAATGTTTACCGCGAAATGGTGTTTGCGTGATTAATTATTTTTGGTGATCGTGATCCTGTTGACACGTTTTCGACACCTACGGTTTACGCGTCTTAATTAGTAAAATTATTTTATTCCGCTGCGTAAACGGATTACCGGTTTAATCCGTTTTAACTCTTAATTTACTAAACCCGGTCGGTAATGTTTTAATTAAACGGTCAAGTTTTTTTTAACGTCACCGGGCACCCGTATACCACTGTCCGAAACCCAACAGATCTATCCTTGCCACTCTAAAGGGAACTTTCTCGCATTTACTTTGCAATTCAACCCACTTATTATATAACTCGTATTTGGCATAAATGAGAGTATACCAATCATTGTAAACATGTGGTCTCCATGCCTACCCTTCACACTTACTGTTTCATGTGCCATAAACCATTATGCCTAAAGTGTTTATATATAGGGCTTACCGCAGCTATCCCACCACACCTCGGACATAATGATAAATGCACCATTACCAAATATGTGCACGTTCTAATACACGAGTTGTAACCTTTGGGCCACCGCCCTTTGGTAGCATATAAGCAATACTCGCGTATTTTAAACACATGGCTATCCTCGTATATTCTAGTATGTCCACCGTTCTTACCTGGTTTTGTATAACTCTATACATCATCACCAACATATGGTTACAATAAAAAAAAACCTGTCTTCACCATTTTTGATAATGTTCCAAACATTTTTCATCCTTAGGTCACACTCTGTAGTAATTTTACTACTGTACCTTGCTATCTCGTACCATGACTCCTTCTCTGAATCATTGAACGAACCGACATCAAAATGTCTTTCATAGAATTAAATTCATCACGATAGTCGCTGTCAAGTTCCATAAACCCTGTTGGTTTTTACAATAGAATTAAAAAGAAGAATTCTAATTACGGACAATCCACTTCTCCATAGAGAAAACTAGCCGTATGGTTCTTTGCTAACCAATTAGCTCTAGGATTATCATCCTGATTTAGAATACAAGCACACATATCATAAAAACGCAGGAAGTTAATGTCACATCTCAACGCCTGAGCTCACGTGACCATTACTTATGTGATAATTCTCCATGATAATCGAGACACTTGTCTCAGCTTCCAACCTTTGCACTTCAACTATTACTCACACAAGTATGGAGATGGTACGAAGCAAAATACCGTACATTAGGATAGAAGCAGGGTACTCTCACCGATGGTGTCACCTCTGCCGAATCAAATTAATAAGGTCAACTACAAATAGTCGTGCGACTACTGGAAATCCCATCAGCTACACGAGGTTGATGGCACTATGTGATCAGATCACGAGTCGGATATGATCTGAAGGTAACAACTTTACACAAGAGAGATTTCAAAAATGATCATTAATACATATAATGTCGACCGCATCGTAAGGAGAGGTAAGGAAGAATAAGAAGAATTCGTCGTCATCTGCTGTTGCTTCACATCTTGTCGCCGTTTGAATGAATTGTTGTTTCCTTTGCTTCGCCATGTTGAATAGAGATAATTTCCATCGGCATGTCGTCGTTGGTAGTTGTCCTCTGTCGAGCTCCGCTCTGTTTTGAAAATCTTCATTACGTCTACCTTAATCGTTTTGGTCTTCAGTTGCAATCCACTTCATCTAATTACTCCCAGCCTATGGAGGCGAGAGTTCCTAGTGAGACAACTCCGGTCATATGAGTGTCTTCACTCCTTTGTCTACAATCTTGCTGGCAACAATTACCGACATCGATTGAAGAGATAAACTAAACGGTACATGAGCAAGAAACACATGTAATATTAAATAGGCAATAAAATATGCATCTATGACATGGACCAATTTCCTTTTACGTTTCACAACGTTTCAAGGAACACGTTTATTAGAGTTGTGGCACTTTTTTGGTCTCCCGGAATATCACATCGGGAGCAGATAGAATCAGATTTAGTGCAGTATTATGACTACGAGTAAAAATCGAAAACACACAGAATCCTAAACGAATCCTCTCATGTAGGCAAATGCTTAGACTCCTAAGTTTCCTCGATCTAGGTACATCAAAAAAATCCGTACACGAATAAACATGGAGAAAACAATATGACAAAAGGAAGAAACCCAAGGGAAATGAAATCAATACGAATCACATGAACGGAAATATCAAGATGAAGAATAAGCATAGGGTTCAAACATGGTAATACCGATGCACACTTAGGGTACCGTACCCTAATTTACACAAAGGACGATATGTCCTATTACACTTTTGCACACAAAATAAAAATGGAATACTTGGACACCAAATGGGAAGACTATCAGCATCCATGTGTTTGCTAGGGTTCATCAAGTCTCAGTGTACCTGTGGGTAGCAATGGCAGTCTACAACCTGTAACTACTACCGACGTTACGCTATACCTTTGATATCTCCCTAACACACAAACTTCCGCCTAAGCCAGATACTTAAGCAAAATGAGATGACTATCAGCATTCATATACCTACTAGGGTTCGCCGAGTCTTAGTGCACCTGTGGGTAGAAATGACAGTTTGCAAGGCTGCAACTACCACCGACCTTACACTAAACCTCGACTACTCCCTAATACACAGACTTCCACCTAAGTCCTAGACTTAGCACCGTGCTTAGTCCCAGAGTCCTTATAGGCTCAAGCTTAGGGGTTCTAATAGACTCCTAATCTGCTGGAACCTTTGGCTCTGATACCAACCTGTCACACCCCACTCTGCCGCCCTCTGCCAGGTACGGGGGAGGGTGTGGGACCGGCTGTCCGTATTAATTCACTAGGCACCAACAATTTAATTTACAGAATAAAACAAAGAACAAATACGGACGTCCAGTCCTCACAGAGAAACCTTAGATCGACTCTGACCGAGGATGCACTAGGCACCTCATAGACGACCTAATGGAATCGGTAGCCCCGGATAGACCCGGGACTGAACAAACAAATGATACATATATCAAGGAGTTGTAGTCATAACATGCACTGAACAACAGACGCACAATAGTTAAATTGTACAAAGCTCTAGCAGATAGCCACAACTAACACCCCAACGATTTCGAACAAATACATCTTCACCTTCACACACTTACCTGCAACATAAGTCAATACAGAGTCAACAACAAATGTTGTTGGTGAGTCTTAACTACCATCATCACATTAACAGTTTTCAAATACATATGCCGATTATGAATCATCAAGTCGCACCCAAGGTCAACATTCAGATACTCCACGGGCACGTTGCGCGTAGCCGTACACCCTCTGCGAGTAGATTTTAATTTCAACATATAAGTACATATTCCCCCTAATAAGTTAACATTAGAGGATCTGGGTTAATATGGATCGTTCAACTATAACGGCCGCTATAATCCCTTATATGTCTAGTGGTCTCAACCCTAATGACCAGAAAGTCTCTAATGACCCATACAGGGCATTCCGACTCACAGTGTTCGACAAGATATTCATAACAAATATAACAGATACATCAGAACATAAGTATTATCTCAAACAGTTAAATAACATGAGGGAAGTCAGAGGACTCAAAGATATTCGAAATACAAAGTCATACGGATAGGATTGCGTACAATCCACAGATGTCACAGATGCAATGCCTAGACAAGGCTTAACGTCATGTTAAGCTTGGAGAATCCAATAACCTAAACAAGTATAAGTACTTTTAAATTTAACACAGTAATAATACTGGTTAGGCTAGGTTGTGCTCTGCGCCTTAAACGATACGATATGTCCGTAGATTAAGGTCCCAATACGACCGGATGTCCCAATACAGTCGTATAGCCTAAACCCGGTTATGATCAAATTTAATCTGTCAATCTCTAAATAAACAGCTCTTGAAGAACACGATCATATGACTTTAGTGGCAATACGGTCGTGTGGCCTGTTTGACAGATTATCTAATTTAAACTATATTACTCGAGTCTCGATCGGCTTTATGTTTTATAATACTTCAAATATTATATAAAATCATAACTTGTATATATATCAATTCGTTTATGATTTACATAAAATCATAGCTTTTTAGATATAGGTTTATCCATTTACGTTTCACATAAAATCATATTTTTATGCCTAAGTTTACCCGTTCATATTTCACATAAAACCATAGGTTTTATATATTCATCCGTCTTATAGTTCACATGAAATCATAACTTTTGTTAACAGAAAACCATACCATTATTAATATAAACTTACATAAAATGATAAGTTTTATCTCACATGAAATCATAGTTTTTTTACATAGAATCATGGCTTATGTATATAATCCCTAAGACCGGTTAACATATATGTTTACAAAATATCCCGTCTTTTTTTTATTTTGATTTATATAAAATCATAACCTTTAGAAAATCAAGGCTTTGTCATCATAAGATCATAATTTTGTTGATCATGAAATCATAAGTTTATCACAAAAAATTGTAATAAACACTTTATATATATTTTTTTTTTGTTATCGTCGTTTTATATACAATAATACTTCTATTTGACAGATCGTTCCTCACACGACGTGTACATAATATAATCATAACGATAATGAGATAATGAACACAGTTATACCTTCTGGTCGGTACGCAGACACGAACCCGGTTAACCGAAAAGTGCTAGACATCTCCGAATTTAACGAGCGAGTAGTCCATTTCAATTAGAATTTCGCCACGAGTAATAATCAATGCTCGGTTTTCTGGTTTGACCTCATTTGACCCACAAAAACCGTTGACCAGAAGTGACGTGGTTTGACCCGGGTTGACTTTCTTTGACTTATCTGACCCAACACCAAAATTAGTGAATAAGTAGTCTATCCCGTAAGATTTTTCGTTACGAACAATACTGTAAGCTCGGTTTTTAAATTTGACATCGTTTGACCCATCAAAAATAGTGACCAGATTCGTTTACTAAGTCGACTCAGTTGACTCCATGTCGAGTTGAATCATTTTTAACAAAACTCACATCAAAACACCCCAAATCATCTCTACATCCCTTTTCAAGCCAAACATCACCTCATCATCATTATTAGGGCCATTTCCGGCGGCCGGAGGCCATGGCTGCCGCCGGTCGAGCTACCACCGCCGTAAAACCACCACAATCATCATCATAACATCACCACACAACTCAGATCTATACATGCGTGAATAGATCGGGGTCTTAGGATGAACAAAATTAGAAAACCAAAAGAATGTCAGGGTTAAAACCCTTACCGTCGCTACCGCCGAAAAACTCAAAGAGGGGTGGCGCCGTTGTCGCTGGGCTAAACCCGAAAACGTGGTCGAGAAAAGGGGAAAAGGGAGGAGGTCGGCTAGAAGCCACGACCTCCACCGCCGTAAGCTTGCCAGAGAGCGGCTGCCGTCGCTGTCTCTGCCTTACGGGACCGGCTTCGAACTCGGGAATAAGGGGGAAGTTGCCAGGAAGAAGATGAGATCGAGAAAACGGTCGGCCACCGCTGAACCGCCGCTCGCCGCCGCTGTCGGCCGAAATCCGGCTCGCCGGAAAATCGGGAGGGAGAGCCTCGGCTCTCTTCTTTCTCTCTCAACACACATATGTGTGTGTATTTGGGTGTAGAGTGAAAAAAAAATAGGTTAATAACCTATTTATATTTAAGGTTTAATGTGTAGTACAATCTTAAATGAACCGGTATAATACCGTGATCTCCGAACATGTTAAATACTGATTGTTAAGTAAATATTCCATGATAAATCTTGATGTGTCTGAAATATTATATGAGCCTCGTAAATATTCTCGGAATGCGTAAATCATCAGATAATTTATAATCTGGTGAATATTTAGTAAAACACGTTATACAGCGTATAACCGACGCAAGTCTCGTCTATCTCTGTTTCGCGAACCAAATATATATTCATGACTGTTATTATCTGTGATGTGACATCCGAGAATTTCAAGGTTTACTTCCGTTAGACATTTCCGTTAGTTACGTTATAAGTGTTAACTTAGTAACTAATGCTTAACTAGGCCGAATACGTCCACGTCCTTTGGTTGATCTCCAAACCCGCCCATACATGTTATGAGTACATTTGTTTATTGTCATTATGTGCAATGTGATTTAAATGCATGATTTAACATTACAAATAGCATGACAAATTGTAAATCCTTGATTATGTGACAAATTGTATGTTTTAGGTTTCCAGCGAAACTACCGAGCGAAACTATAGTGTCGCCCGGTAGTTAGCTAAACTGCCTGATTTACTCATAATCAGAGTCAGTTTCGCTGGCCAGCGAAACTTCCAGCGAAACTAGCCCCTGATATAAATAATCTTAATAAACCCTAGTTCTCCTATTTGCCTCATTTACACCACAAACACACACATTCTTCTCTGGAAATCTGGTCAGCCGAAAACCATCAAGAGAAACCAAGATCTCAGCCCAAGACAACATCCATTCGATTCCCTGATCGAATCGTGAGTCTCAAAACCTTTCCTTTATGCCATATTCTATGCTTTTCTATGTGTTTCTTCATAAAGCATGCCTAGATCTCTGTGTTATTGTTAGATCTTCGGATATGTTGCTTAGGATTGCTAGATCTACCATAAAGTTGATAACTTTACGTGTGAAATCCATCCATGATAAAGATTTATGCAATTTTAGCCATTTTAGGGTTTTATATGTATTTTGGGTGATTTGATGACAAAATGCATGTTTAAGGTGTTAAAGCTTACTAATTTATGTTGGTAAATGCCTATGTATGCTAAACAATGAATTGCATGTAAAATGGAAGCTGTTAGGTTGATTTTTAGGCTGATCCGTATGTTTTTCGCGACCAGCGAAACTGTGGTGTTCTCTGGGCGAAACTGTCCAGCGAAACTATGCATATCTTCATCCAGCGACACTATGCAGCGAAACTGCAGTGTCGCCGGGTAAACCAACCAGACCAGCTCGAGCGAATCTATCGAGCGAAATTCCCTGAACGAAAGTTCAAACCAGTTTCGGGCGAAACTAGGCTAGCGAAACTGTGTCAACAGTTTCGAGCGAAACTAGCCTAGCGAAACTGTGTCATCGGGTATTGCCTAGCGAAAGTGCTGCCCGTGCACACAGCGAAACTGACTAGCGAAACTGCTAGCGAAACTGAGACCAAAATCCAAACTTGTGCAAATTGCTTGAATGTTATGCCATGACTTGCATGATTATGCCATGATGATACATGCTATGATTTCTGTAATATGTGAACCCTTATTGATGATCAACCATCGGTGTCGTGTGTCTGTATGTCGAGTCATAGTTCCAACGTGCTATGTTATGGGCCATAGTGACGTTAAGTAAAGATTAGACACAAAACTAATACTTAAGACCTAAACGTGTTCATAGGTCTTCATTAAGCATACTTGGAATATTAGCAAGTGTAGCAGTGCAACCAAAGGTGAGTGTCACTAACCCAGTTACCGTGAACCCGTTTGGGTCACACCGATCAACTAAAAGTAAAACAATGCTGACAAACTCGAGAGTGCGAGGCACCTCCCTGATAAACGTGAAAACTCGGAGTGCTCGGCACCCATTGGATGAACTTGAAGTGTTTTATGGGAAACACTTGTGAAACTTAACAAACTATTTCTGAAACGAAAACCGTTTTAATATGGCTAGCGTAGGTTAAAGTCTAAACCACATGATATCACATGATTTCTAAGGATGCCTTGAAAACTTAAAGTCCTCAACTAAATTGTACCATTAATTGTAAAGCGAGGGGATGTTGGGTAGATCTACTGGAGTTTGACAAACTCCGCCCCGTGGCACGGGGAGTGCACGGAGGTACAATATCAGCCTATCTGACCGTGATCCCGAGAGGACACGGGGGAGGCAAATCCGCGATGACGTAGGTCCGCAGTACTAGATGGCACGGCCACTACAATAAATTATAGTCAGCTTTGGTGCAAACTTCCTTAGTGCATGGAACAACGGATTAGCTACCCGCGATATCGGTTGAGCACTTTAACTATACAAAACTAGTACATACCCGATAACGTAGGTTACGGACAACGCTTTTACTAAACCATGATACTATGATTCTGATTAACACAAGCATTGCTTTTCACAAATAAAATGTACATAAGGATACGTTCATACGATTATGATTATTAGACCGGGCCGCTGCGTGACAAGCCCACTGTGAACTCACCAACCGTTAGGTTGACACTTGCGTGGTTTAAACTTTTGCAGATCGCTAAGGAGTATCCGCTGGAGGTTGGCATGGCACGAGAAGATATTTATCTTTGTTTAAACTAAACTTGGGAATTTTAAAACAATGTTTATGTAAAGCACGTGGTTAGTGCTAAGACAATATTT
Source organism: Deinandra increscens subsp. villosa (assembly GCA_039602395.1). Lineage (NCBI taxonomy): Eukaryota > Viridiplantae > Streptophyta > Magnoliopsida > Asterales > Asteraceae > Deinandra > Deinandra increscens. The sequence goes on from JBCNJP010000027.1 coordinate 97,028,238, forward strand.
TATTCCGCTGCGTTGTATTTGAGACTTTACTTTATAACTGATTTTTGAACTAACTCTGATTCATTTAGTATTTGTAACTAATGGTTGTGGATCCTGGTCTAGCCGCACCCCTTAACGGTATAAACTCCGTTAGTGGTTATTTGGGGGTGTGACAGATTGGTATCAGAGCCATAAGTTGCAGAGAACTGGAATCAATTTTGAAAACGGTTTGGAAACTGCAACTTGAAACCTTAGTTACAAACGAACAAACAAATTCCCAAAACCAAAATTTTTACGTGCCAACCTGGGATACTCGCTCTGCTGTGTAAGTAAAAGCTTAGTACGTATGTATATATATATATATATATATATAATATATATATAGACCGTGTCTAGGAAGTCTAACGGAAAACCTTAGGAAAATTTTCACACACGAATACGAAACGCGAACGCAAATGCGCGCACTATGCTGGGGTAAGCGACAACGAAACGATGCTACGCGTTACGTCCTGATTTCTACTGCGATGACTACGCCGACGGTGACTTTTATGGGAAAGCCGACTTTCGACGATAGCTACCTACGACTTACGACGTTCTCCGACGACGCCTCCATTATGCACAAAATTTTCTGGACTAATAGTGGGATAACGGGAAAATGTTATCATGCATATTATGGGATATGTATAAAGTATAAATGTGACTGAACACTGGCTACTTTAACTATTCAGCAAGATGTCTGGAAGAGGAAACGGAAGAGGCAACATAAACATGACGCCTGCACAGCTGCAAGCAATGATTACTGAACACGTGCAAGCCGCGGTGGCAGCCGTCCAAGCTGCATATGCCGCACAGGGTAACTATTATGCCGGTTAAGGCACAAAGCGATTATATTTTGACCTGTTTAATTTTAAAACCCGAACTATTTATGCATCAGGAAACCACCACCACTGCACGTTCAAGTCCTTCATGGACTGCAAGCCGATGACATTTTCCGGCGAAGAAGGGGCTGTAGGACTCCTCAGGTGGATTGAGAAGTCTGAAAAGGTTTTCTCCATGTGTAATTGCCCGACTGAAAGCAAGGTGAAGTTTGCTACTGGTACCTTTGAAGGAGCTGCACTCTCCTGGTGGAACGCTGAAATTCAGATGATTGGGCTAGACGCGGCTAATAACATGCAGTGGGCAGCATTTAAGGATCTGATTATGGATGAGTACTGCCCTCGTGACCAAGTGAAGAAGCTAGAAGGCGAATTCTTGAATCTGAAAATGATTGGGTCTGAAGTCGAACAGTACACTGCACGATATCATGAGTACGAGGTCTTGTGCCCCACAATGGTCGATGCTGAATTCAAACGCATTGAGCGTTATCTGGAAGGCCTCGCGCCTCAAATCAAGAGTTTGGTGACCGCCAGCAACCCCGCAACCGTGCAGCAAGCCATCCGACTGGCTCACAAACTTACTGATCAGGAGGTTGAGAAGGGTACACTTCCTGCAAAGACCACTGAGAAGACTGCCTTAAGTGGCAAAAGAAAAGCTGATGATGAAGCTCCTGAAAACTCCATGAACAACCAGAGTGTTGGAAACAGCACTGGGAGGTCTTACAACTCCCAAGGTCAAAGCAAGAGGTCTGGGAACAACAGTGGTAACTACCGCCAGGGTGGCAATGGGCAAAGCAACTACAAAGGTAACCTGCCTTTGTGTAACAAGTGTGGGAAGCATCATGCTGGTGCTTGTAGAAAGAATCTGAGCTGCGATAGGTGTGGGAAGAAAGGCCACGAAGCAAAAGACTGTTGGGCAACTCTACCTGAGCAGCAGAACCGCCAAAGGCAAAACAACAATAACAATCATGGCAACAACTATGGGAACAACCGCAACGGGCAAGGAAACAATCAGAACAACAATGGTGGAGCCCGTGGCTGTTTCGAATGTGGTGCTCGAGGCCACATTAAGAGGGACTGCCCGCAGTTAAGAAGGCAAGGTAATGGTAACAATGGCAACGGTGGGAACGGTAATGGTGGAGGAAATGGTAACGGGAATGGCAATGGGAATGGTGGAAATGGCAGAGGAAGAGCTTTTGTCATGGGTCAAGGTGAAGCTCGCAATGATGCCAACGTGATTAATGGTAAATTTATTTTGAACGGTTTCTTTGCTACTGTATTGTTTGATTCTGGCGCTGAAAGAAGCTTTATTTCTACAAAATTTGCTAAATTGATTAATGCTAAACCTATTGCCTTAGACGCTAAATATGTGGTAGAGCTAGCTAATGGTAAACTTCATGATACGACTCAGATAGTTAAGGATTGTAAGTTAGAACTAGCTGGCCATACCCTAGGAATTGACCTTATGCCTTTCCCGATTGGTAGTTTTGACGTTATAGTAGGAATGGATTGGTTATCTGAGAATCGAGCTGAAATCTTATGTAAAGAAAAAGTGGTTCGTATCCCACTCGAAGGAGGTGAAATGTTAACGGTTCAAGGTGAAAAAGGTGGAGCAGTGACTGGTATTATTTCGTTTCTCAAAGCTCAAAAGTGCCTTCGTAAAGGTCACTTCGCGATTCTTGCAAACGTCACTGATTCGACACTTCCCGAGCGCAGAATCGACGATTACCCGATCGTCCGCGACTTCCAAGATGTATTTCCTGAAGATCTGCCTGGTTTGCCTCCATTTCGACAAGTAGAGTTTGGAATTGATTTAGTTCCTGGAGCGTCTCCGATAGCACGCGCACCCTACCGTTTGGCAGTAAGCGAACTCAACGAACTTTCCTCACAACTTCAAGAGCTACTCGACAAAGGATTTATTCGTCCAAGTTCGTCTCCGTGGGGAGCACCGGTTTTGTTTGTTAAGAAGAAGGATGGAACGTTCCGAATGTGTATCGACTATAGAGAGCTTAACAAGGTTACGATCAAGAATAGGTATCCACTTCCTCGAATCGACGATCTCTTCGACCAGCTGCAAGGTTCGAGCTACTTTTCAAAGATTGATCTACGGTCTGGATATCACCAACTTCGTGTTCGTGATGAAGATGTCCCCAAGACTGCTTTCAGAACTCGTTATGGTCACTACGAGTTCCTGGTTATGCCTTTTGGGCTAACCAATGCACCTGCTGTGTTTATGGATCTGATGAATCGAGTGTGCAAGCCGTACCTCGATAAGTTTGTGATAGTTTTCATTGATGATATTTTGATTTACTCCAAGACAAAGGAAGAACACGAGGAGCATCTGCGACTAATTTTGGAATTACTCCGTAAGGAACAGCTTTATGCTAAGTTTTCGAAGTGCGATTTTTGGATTCGCGAAGTCCAGTTTCTTGGACACATTGTTAACCAAGAAGGAATTCACGTCGACCCAGCTAAGGTAGAAGCTATCAAGAATTGGTCTACCCCTAGAGCGCCGACCGAAATCCGACAATTTTTGGGACTTGCCGGATACTACCGAAGGTTTATCAAGGGTTTCTCGCAGTTGGCTCAACCCTTAACGGCCTTAACGCACAAAGGAGTGCAATACAGATGGGGTGAAAAAGAAGAACGCGCGTTTCAGACTCTTAAAGATATGCTATGCTCAGCTCCAATTCTCGCGTTACCCGATGGGATTGACGACTTTGTGGTTTATTGCGATGCATCTATCCAAGGACTCGGTTGCGTGTTGATGCAACGAGACAAGGTGATTGCCTATGGGTCCAGGCAACTGAAGGACACTGAGAAGAATTATACAACGCATGATTTGGAGATGGGAGCCGTTGTTCATGCACTCAAGATTTGGAGACATTACCTCTACGGAACAAAGTGCACGATATTTACTGACCACAAAAGCTTACAGCACATCTTTGATCAGAAAGATCTCAACATGCGTCAACGACGGTGGGTCGAGTTACTGAACGATTATGATTTAGCAATCAAATATCATCCGGGAAAAGCCAATGTTGTGGCTGATGCATTAAGTCGGAAGGAGTATGAAAAGCCTCGACGGGTACGAGCGCTGCAACTTACCATCCACACGGGATTGCCGGATCGGATCCGCGATGCCCAACAAGAAGCTTTAAAGGAAGAAAATTTCGCAGCCGAAGCACTGCGAGGGGTGGATGGAAATTCTGAAGTTAAGTCCGACGGGCTCAGGTATTATAATGATAGAATTTGGGTTCCTTTACTTGGAAATCTCCGTGAGCTCGTGATGGACGAGGCTCACAAATCAAGATATTCGGTGCACCCTGGATCAGATAAAATGTACCAAGATTTGAAGGGTTTGTATTGGTGGCCGAACATGAAAGCCGACATTGCGCGATATGTGGCAAAGTGCTTAACATGCTCAAGGGTAAAGATTGAGTACCAAAAGCCTTCTGGGCTATTGCAGCAACCAAAGATCCCAGAATGGAAATGGGAGGATATCTCGATGGATTTTGTAACGGGATTACCTCATCGATCAAATCGACCGGATGCGATTTGGGTTATCATTGATCGATTAACCAAATCTGCACATTTTATCCCGATGAAGGAAACTGACAACATGGATAAGTTAACTAAGCTGTACATTGACCGAATTGTGGCACGGCATGGAGTGCCTAAGACTATTATCTCTGATCGAGATCCTCGATTTACTTCCCGATTATGGCAATCTATGCAGGAAGCGTTGGGAACTAGACTGGATATGAGTACAGCTTACCACCCGCAGACCGATGGTCAAACGGAAAGAACTATTCAGACTCTAGAAGACATGCTCCGTGCTTGCGTTCTCGATTTTGGTAAAGACTGGGAAGCTCACCTTCCGTTGGTGGAGTTCTCCTACAACAACAGTTATCACTCAAGTATTGGTGCAGCACCATTTGAAGCTCTTTACGGCAGAAAATGTAGATCGCCCGTGTGTTGGGCTGAAACGGGTGAGAAGGGGCTCACCGGACCAGAACTCATTCACGATACAACTGAACGGATTATACAAATCAGAAAACGGATAGCCGCAGCACGTGACAGACAAAAGAGCTATGCTGACAAACGCCGTAAACCTTTGAAGTTCGAGGTAGGCGACAAGGTGCTATTGAAGGTATCTCCCTGGAAAGGCGTGATACGCTTCGGAAAGCGTGGGAAGTTAAATCCTCGCTATATCGGACCATTTGAAATCATTGGGGAAGTAGGCCCGGTGGCCTACCGACTACAACTCCCTGCTAAACTCGATGGAGTTCACAACGTGTTTCACGTCTCGAACCTGAAGAAATGTCTAGCTGAAGAGATCTGAAATAATTCCTTTGGAGGAATTGGAAATTGACGAACATCTGAGATTTATTGAACAACCAGTAGAAATCATGGGACGCGAAGAGAAAGCCCTCAAACGTAGCAAGATTCCGATCGTCAAGGTGCGATGGAACTCAAAGCGTGGACCTGAATATACTTGGGAACGAGAGGATCAGATGAAGAAAAAGTATCCTCACTTGTTCGAGCAAACGTCCACGGAAACTCAAGGTATGATTTAATTTTGGGGACCAAAATTCCTGTAACAGGAGGAGGATGTGACGACCCTAAAACTTTTGCTTTCTTTCCCCAGCAACAACGACAGCCGAGGCTGCGAACGCTACGACGCAAGAATAATTTTCGGGACGAAAATTCCAATTTCAAGGGGATGATGTGACATCCGAGAATTTCAAGGTTTACTTCCGTTAGACATTTCCGTTAGTTACGTTATAAGTGTTAACTTAGTAACTAATGCTTAACTAGGCCGAATACGTCCACGTCCTTTGGTTGATCACCAAACCCGCCCATACATGTTATGAGTACATTTGTTTATTGTCATTATGTGCAATGTGATTTAAATGCATGATTTAACATTACAAATAGCATGACAAATTGTAAATCCTTGATTATGTGACAAATTGTATGTTTTAGGTTTCCAGCGAAACTACCGAGCGAAACTATAGTGTCGCCCGGTAGTTAGCTAAACTGCCTGATTTACTCATAATCAGAGTCAGTTTCGCTGGCCAGCGAAACTTCCAGCGAAACTAGCCCCTGATATAAATAATCTTAATAAACCCTAGTTCTCCTATTTGCCTCATTTACACCACAAACACACACATTCTTCTCTGGAAATCTGGTCAGCCGAAAACCATCAAGAGAAACCAAGATCTCAGCCCAAGACAACATCCATTCGATTCCCTGATCGAATCGTGAGTCTCAAAACCTTTCCTTTATGCCATATTCTATGCTTTTCTATGTGTTTCTTCATAAAGCATGCCTAGATCTCTGTGTTATTGTTAGATCTTCTGATATGTTGCTTAGGATTGCTAGATCTACCATAAAGTTGATAACTTTACGTGTGAAATCCATCCATGATAAAGATTTATGCAATTTTAGCCATTTTAGGGTTTTATATGTATTTTGGGTGATTTGATGACAAAATGCATGTTTAAGGTGTTAAAGCTTACTAATTTATGTTGGTAAATGCCTATGTATGCTAAACAATGAATTGCATGTAAAATGGAAGCTGTTAGGTTGATTTTTAGGCTGATCCGTATGTTTTTCGCGACCAGCGAAACTGTGGTGTTCTCTGGGCGAAACTGTCCAGCGAAACTATGCATATCTTCATCCAGCGACACTATGCAGCGAAACTGCAGTGTCGCCGGGTAAACCAACCAGACCAGCTCGAGCGAATCTATCGAGCGAAATTCCCTGAACGAAAGTTCAAACCAGTTTCGGGCGAAACTAGGCTAGCGAAACTGTGTCAACAGTTTCGAGCGAAACTAGCCTAGCGAAACTGTGTCATCGGGTATTGCCTAGCGAAAGTGCTGCCCGTGCACACAGCGAAACTGACTAGCGAAACTGCTAGCGAAACTGAGACCAAAATCCAAACTTGTGCAAATTGCTTGAATGTTATGCCATGACTTGCATGATTATGCCATGATGATACATGCTATGATTTCTGTAATATGTGAACCCTTATTGATGATCAACCATCGGTGTCGTGTGTCTGTATGTCGAGTCATAGTTCCAACGTGCTATGTTATGGGCCATAGTGACGTTAAGTAAAGATTAGACACAAAACTAATACTTAAGACCTAAACGTGTTCATAGGTCTTCATTAAGCATACTTGGAATATTAGCAAGTGTAGCAGTGCAACCAAAGGTGAGTGTCACTAACCCAGTTACCGTGAACCCGTTTGGGTCACACCGATCAACTAAAAGTAAAACAATGCTGACAAACTCGAGAGTGCGAGGCACCTCCCTGATAAACGTGAAAACTCAGAGTGCTCGGCACCCATTGGATGAACTTGAAGTGTTTTATGGGAAACACTTGTGAAACTTAACAAACTATTTCTGAAACGAAAACCGTTTTAATATGGCTAGCGTAGGTTAAAGTCTAAACCACATGATATCACATGATTTCTAAGGATGCCTTGAAAACTTAAAGTCCTCAACTAAATTGTACCATTAATTGTAAAGCGAGGGGATGTTGGGTAGATCTACTGGAGTTTGACAAACTCCGCCCCGTGGCACGGGGAGTGCACGGAGGTACAATATCAACCTATCTGACCGTGATCCCGAGAGGACACGGGGGAGGCAAATCCGCGATGACGTAGGTCCGCAGTACTAGATGGCACGGCCACTACAATAAATTATAGTCAGCTTTGGTGCAAACTTCCTTAGTGCATGGAACAACGGATTAGCTACCCGCGATATCGGTTGAGCACTTTAACTATACAAAACTAGTACATACCCGATAACGTAGGTTACGGACAACGCTTTTACTAAACCACGATACTATGATTCTGATTAACACAAGCATTGCTTTTCACAAATAAAATGTACATAAGGATACGTTCATACGATTATGATTATTAGACCGGGCCGCTGCGTGACAAGCCCACTGTGAACTCACCAACCGTTAGGTTGACACTTGCGTGGTTTAAACTTTTGCAGATCGCTAAGGAGTATCCGCTGGAGGTTGGCATGGCACGAGAAGATATTTATCTTTGTTTAAACTAAACTTGGGAATTTTAAAACAATGTTTATGTAAAGCACGTGGTTAGTGCTAAGACAATATTTTATTCCGCTGCGTTGTATTTGAGACTTTACTTTATAACTGATTTTTGAACTAACTCTGATTCATTTAGTATTTGTAACTAATGGTTGTGGATCCTGGTCTAGCCGCACCCCTTAACGGTATAAACTCCGTTAGTGGTTATTTGGGGGTGTGACATGTGAATACTCAGGAAAATATGTATAACTTTGCAGGGTCGATTAAACCATCTCAAATAATTATATATGTCCTTTTCGGTTAATATCGCGTAACCGTCTCGTTTACCAATTTCACCGTTTCTTTCACCGATTCCTACGGTTATTCTTTCTAATAGTCATATCATCAATGATCAAGTGTCTGTCATTAACAGATTTCCTAATTTGTCTCAATGACCTCTTTGCCACTACCGATGACATACGCCCGTTAAGCGTCGTTTAGCGTTTCCATACACACCCTTCACTTGTAATCGTCTAAACAAACTTTCTAAGAAGTATTAACATCCTTGTTAATATATCTATTGTTATAACTCCTCGAATCAATATTTTTATGATAACGTCCGGTTATTCGGCACGTTAATCAATTAAACAACGTAATTTGTTACTTCCACTAGAATTTAGCTTTTATCAATCTGTAACATCTTAGATTACGTAATGAATGATTAGAATCCTTTTAACAACTCAGGTATATGTATTGGGCCTTTAATGGGCCTATTGGGCCCAACTGGACTTATCGAGTCCCGTTCATTTATCGAAAAAAATTTCCCATGATTTACCAGAATTTACAAGGTGTCACACAAATGAACCGTTTGTTTATATACTGGTTGGTTCAAAGCACATGAAGGTGAAGAAAGGTAGTGATGAGCATCTTGCTTATCGTACCAGCTTGAAGAAAAAAAATGACCGTTTCATTGGTCATGTCTATGAAGACAAAGATTCATCTGAGTCAGACGAAGAGTACAACCTAGATGCTGATGAACATGGCAAGGGTAAGCAGAAGGCTATTTCTCGTCTGTATTGACACTAACAAAATAGAAGAAGTCGGTTGCTTCTGGTGGATACAGAAAAAGAAGTAAACATAATCAATTTCTTTTGAAACGCCGTTCAGGTGTATCTTCTTCTGATGGTCCAAGTATATTTGTACCAGATACTACTACAGTCCAGACTACAGTTTCTTCTGCTACACATGTGGAGAAGGTTCTTAGGGATTTGAGTCAGTCTAGTGGTTTGGGGGATTTCTTGAATTTCCCAAGTCTACAACTGCTAGCACAACACCTTCAACAAGTGCTGGTGCTCAATTTGTTAATCAACTGATGCGATCTTCACCAGTTCCAACCTTCTCAACAACAACGACTTCAGCACCATCAACACCAGCTTCAGGGTTTAACTTCCATGTTGGTCAAGATTCAATTTCTTATTCTCAAGCAGAGTTACTCAATATAACTTTGCTTGATTGTCAAAACCAGATTGAAGCTTTGAAAACCTAGAATGCTAAACAAGCACATGTCATTGAGGTATTAAAAGCAAGAGATGAGTCTTTTCATCGGGACTATCTACAATTAAAAAGTGGTGTAGCGGCCAAAGCCCAACTGGAGCGTCTAGCTCGGGTGCTGGTACTTCTAATGCCCAAGGGGAGTCAGATACAACAAAGGCATTTCCAATCACTTCAATCCCGTTGAATCAAGAAGCTAAGAGCATACATGAGATTGGCACAATTCTGGAAGATGGTGAGTTTGTCTGTGAACTTAACCAAGAACAGTTACAGGCCATCTTTAATTTAATCGACGAGGAAATGAAGAAATCTATTGAGGCTGAACCAGAGTTTTATAAACCATATGATCCAGAATCTAAAGAAGACATATTTGAAGAAGAAATTGAGGTTGAAGACATTACCTAGGAGGATATCCTGGTATGTACTCAAATTTCAACAATGGTTCAGAAGATGATAATTTTGAAGTCTTTCCGAAAGAAATGGGTGATGATGCTGAAGAGAAGCTTAAACAGAAAGAAAGTAAGATACTTGATGACCCGGTTGCCAAGGAGGCTGAGGAACAGAAACAACATTGGATATTCAATGACTACATGAAAACATTTCATGCCAATTATGTTCCACCTCCTAAATCAATCAAACAACAAAGGCACGTGAGATTCAAGGGTCAGGCTTCAGGAGAGATTATAAGTTGGATGTATGTGGCCAGTTTGAAGGTTTATGGGATTAAACGCCAACATGGCATTCAATACTTCAAACGTGCTAAAGAATTCAGTTCTCTGCCAGTATGGGATGTTCGAGAGCTTACTAGAAAACCATTCTGCAACTATGGTGATGACTGGAGAGGTTTGCATTTCAAAAGTCAAGTTGAGAAAGAATGCCTACATGGATTTCAATATCTAAAGCCTCAAAGACCAAAGAGGCGAGAACACTTTACTAAGATACATTAGAGATCTAGAAAGAAGAAAATAATTCTGATTTTCAAGAAGAAACCAAAGGTTATGAAGAAGATTCCACTGATGAAGATGGAGTTAGATTTCATTAGAAACCTGAAATGGTGGTATTATAATGAGAAGACTAGTGAAGCTGTAATTGTGTTTAAAGAAGACAACAAGGTTGTGAAGGTGTATGATCCAATATGGCTGATTAAATTATCAAGGGCTGACATAGATGTGTTGTATCACAATCAAATCCCATTTCATCCAGACTATATGATCAAGCTTTGCAATTCCAAAGGGTGATTCGGATATGTTTTGCGTTCAACATTTATGCCGGACACAATCATCAGAATACTTGGACTAAGATGGAGGTTGAAGCTGAAAAATGATGAAGACTGACCAGCATTTTCCAAGGGGGAGTTTGTTGATACCTGTAGATGGCAAGATGTTGGATTAGACAATGTTTTGAAGATGTCAAGATTTCAATAATACCCTAGTGGCCGAACCCTGTCCGAACCTTGGTTGAACTCCAGCCGAACTGCAGGTTCGGACAAGCTGTGGAGTTCGGACAGTCGGGGTCTATATATAGGTTGTTAGGTTTGAAACTTTGGATCAAGTTTTCTTACGTGTGTGTTATCCAAAGTGTTTTTAGCTCTGAGTCTTATTTGGAATCTGATCTTGATTGATAATAAGATTGAGCATTATTTACACGTGTTTGTCATTGAATTGTTTACACAATGTCTACGAGTTGATCACAATTCACCCGCTCACGCACTTTCAACTGCAGTGACTTCTGTCTTCATTAGTAGTGATGAGTGCAGTAGAAGTTGGAATGGTCAAGTTTATTGGCTTGTTCAGAACACCAAATTTTTCATTAACTTCAAAGTTTTGAGATCTTTGTTGTATTTGATGCTTACAGTATATACTGTCAAGACATCAGAAAGTGATCTCAGAAACTTTCTGATCACATCATTATTTTCCATCTTTACATAATTTCCCTGTAGTTCATCAAGAAGTTGAACAAAACATAGATACTGAGCATTCATACTCTCACCATTTTTGTGAGATAAGTTGTCATATCTCTGTCTTAGAACATCTTTCTTATTTTCTCTAACTTCATCAGCTCCTTTGTACATTTCTTTTAAAGCTTTCCATAAATTAAAAGTTATTTTGCAATTTTTGAAACCTGCGAGAAAAGAATTTGGAAGTGCTACCTGTAATGCCCATAAAGCTTTGTGATCTCCCTCAACCAACTTGTGGTCATCATCGGAATAGTCAACAACAGCTTTTACTATTTCTACACTTGGTGTAGTAGCAGATTTTGTTACAGGGATAGTAGGGCCACACATAACATATTTCCAAATTCTGTAATCAGAATGATGAAGATAACCTATCATACGTAATTTCCATGTATCAAAATCGTCGGGCATGAATGATGGTGGTTTGTTTGAACTACTATTTCATGATTCTCCCATGATTAAGAATAAAAATGAGGAAAGAGTGACTTTTTACTAAAAACAGATTATGTGGGTAGCATAGAGTTTTAAAAACTGATTTTGAATTCAATTCTTAAAAACACGAGCCAAAGCTCTAATACCACTTGTAGGATCGAAATCTGGTTACAGAGTTTAACCAATTACAAGGTTTTACTAACAATTAACCAGGCGGAAATAAGTTAATTTTTATGCTCTGTTTGAAGTAAAAGATATGAAACTGAATACAAACCAAGTATAACACTGATATGAATAGAACTGTGCACTAAATTATAACTTGATGATTCAAAGTACATATGTGAGTGATTTACACACACTTGCTCTCATAAGCAGATTACAAGTGTCTATTTATAGTGCCTTAAGGAATCAGGGATAGCCCTTGATTCCTCTAACAATCATCTAGACCGTCGAGTAAAGATACATGAACTAGAATAATATTAAACTAGTCTAGAAGATAGAAGTGTCAACTTCATGTCAGGAGAAGGGCGGGAAACTAGATCAGATGTGTCAGAGACAAGTGGAGCTAGTCAAGTTGATGTCCGAGATGACTCGCCTTACCGAGGTAACTTGAGTTATCTCGGGCATATCCACTGTCGGAGATAAACTGTGCTTCCGAGGTAAAAAGGCTTTCCGAGATAACTAGAAGTTATCTCGGGCAGTTTGTTCTTCCAAGATAACTTATCTCGGGCCTTCTATGAATCCTTCGTAGATAACATATCTTTAGCTGATCAGCAACATTTCTTCAGGAGAAATAATTCTTTACATAGTACCTTCCACTTCAGCAAGTTAAAGAAGTGTCTCGCCGACGAGTCACTCGTTATCCCTCTGGACGAAATCCAAATTGATGAGACCATGCATTTTCTGGAAGAACCTGTCGAAATCGTTGATCAAGAAGTCAAGAAGCTGAAGCGAAGCTGGATCCCAATCGTCAAAGTTTGTTGGAATTCCCGTTAAGGACCAGAGTTCACTTGGGAACATGAAGACCAGTTTCGGTCTAAGTATCATCACCTTTTTCCTAACGAAGCTCCAGAAAATTGCCCTTCCTGAATGTCGGGACGAAATTCTCTTAACCATGGGAGAATGTGACAACCCGTAAGTTTTCCAAGTCAATAATCTCGTTTAACTTCCCGATTAACTGTTATTTGTGCCTATAAACTATGTTCGTTAACTTAGATAACGTATTATACCAACATTATTTAGTCTTGACGTGACCTCGCGATAGAAACGATAATCGTCCACCTCAAGGGAAATAATATATTTATTATCGGTGGAACTTTAATAACATAAAAAATAAAAATAATATTTTTATTTATCATTCCCGTCACCTTCGTAGTATTTATATAGGTACGAACTTGTTGACTCGGACGTCTAATATTTGATAAAACCCAACGCGTAGAAGATATTAATCGTAACGTCCAATACTTAAACCGTTTTCGTTAAATATTTATTTAACACTTATTAATAAAAATGGAATATTTTTATATAGACTTTATCACCGATCATCACTCGTGTCAAAATTTCGATACCAGAACTCACCGATTATTTTCACTCGTTAATCGCATTCGATCCCGACAAAAACTGAACCAAACCTTTTATATTTCCGTTGAACCCGAACCCGTCACCTCTTCATGTAGCATGCGAAACCATCACCCGACACCGTTGATCACCACCACCACCCTCGGTCGCCACCACCACCGTACACCGCCACCACCACCGTCCGGACCCACCCCCAAGCAAATGATTATCATTTTCATCACCACCATACTGATCACTCACAACACATCACATCCCCACTTCATTCATCAACCACCATACCCTCATCATCACCAACCCATCATCATTTAGTCAACCACCTCACCTCACCACCTTTCCCTCCTATGCCGTCGGCCACCAACCCGAGCCCCCATCACCCTCGTTTTCTTTTTCGGACCACGACACACACACACATGCACCACACTTAAACTCCTAGCCTGCTTGTTCCATTTAAACAAACCCCTAAACCCCCCTTTTTCCCTTGACCGGTTCTCGAACCAACACCCAAACACCACCCTAGTTTATTTCCCCACCATATATAAACAGCTAAACCTCACTTTCTCTCATTTCACACAAACCCTAATAAAAAAAATACCTCCCACCACCCTCTCTTCTCCCTCCCTCTTTACGGATCTCTCTCTCTACTCTCTCTCAACATTTTCTCAAGATCAAGCACTTTCTTGTGGATCAAAGCTCTCTAGGATCCTCAACGAAGCAACCTCATCATCTTTTTCCTTTCATTTTCAATTTCTCTCATGAACAAGTTTTATGAACTTTCTTTCATAATGATCTTGTTATATCACTTATCCATGTCTATTTTCATGATCCTAACACTCCCTTCACATGTCGTGAAATCTATGATGATCCATGGTGATAAAAAGTCTAAGAAAACACTGAACTTTGTTAATCTTGTTTAGTTAACATGTTTACTTGTCATGAGAATATAAATCCATGTTTTTGTTAATGTTTTATTTTGTAGATCTTGTTTGAAAATGTTATGTTGCATGAACACTAAGGTCCATGACCTTAGAATTGCTAATCATAGTCTAAACCATGCTTAAAGTTCCATAATCATGCAAGATTTTGACCAAAATCTCAAAGTACAAATTTGACATATCTAAAACCATAAGGACTATATTTGAAATGTTTGAAGCAACTTTTGTGAAGGCAATTTTGTAAGAAATAGGTTAAGAACCCCCCCCCCCCCCCTAAACCCCAAAATAAGTGTTAAAACCCGAAAACCCACACCTTAGAACAAGCCCAAATTTTGGACAGCTCTTAGGACCTCCAACAGTAAACTTTGGCATAAAAAATTGAGTTAAAACCCTGCAAGATTGATCCCTCTAGAAAAGTACTAAACGTAGGAAAAAACCGGCTAAAAACGGGTATTTAACGGACCCGGAAACTCTGTTTTGTAAAGATATATCAAATATGGTCAAACCTGATTTAGAACAATTTTATGGATCTAAAATGACTTAGGATATGCTTACAAAATGTTTTTTTTTGATACATAATATGTGCGTCGTGTGAAGTATCTAAACAAGACGGTGAGAAGATCTGAACAAGACAAAGCTACTACACGAACTAGTCCGAACTGAGACGAACCAGTGTCATCCGAACTGCTAGTTCGGATAGGTTTGGATTAGACGAACTGGCAGTTCTTCTGAGTTCGGCCAGTCGTGTATATATATATTTTTTGCCTTGTAAATCAGTGATGAGTGAAACGAGCTGAGAGAGTGTCTAAATTAAGTGTGTGTTTTCAGTGGTGTTTCTCTGTATCTGTTCTCAGTTATTTCCAGAGTTGTAATTGTTCTTTGTTAATCAATAAAACAACTTTTAATTACTTCTTGTATCCAAAATATCTAGATCGAGTAGACGATCCGATGCTCACACATTTTCATGTGGTATCAGAGCTTTCTGGTTCACTCTACTGATCTGTGGTTGCTATTTTTGGACTTTTTGAAACAAAAAGTGTCGTTTTCAACATTTTGGAGTGTTTTTACAATTTTTTGAACGTTTTAGATGAGAGTTTTGTAAAAATTTTGCTCCTAAATCATTCCTCATCACTTTTTCTGATCTAGTGCTGAAAATCTTGTTCAAATCTGTCCAAAATTGTGAAATTTCGATCGAAACATGTCTAGTTCGTTTCTGTTTGTGTGAGGTTCTGATATTTGTTAAATAACCATCATCCGAACTACGAGTTCGTTTAAGTTCGGACATCCAAACTCGCGGATTGTTTAGGTTCGTTTGTGTTTGGCTTAGTTCGGTTACCCGAAGTCTAGGTTCGGACACACTCGTTTGGTTTCAGTTTGGTTGAATCTGGTTCGGATAGGCTCAGTTACACGAAGTCATGGTTCGGAAGGTTTCAATTTGTTTCAGTTTGGATAAGTTTTGGTTCGGATAAGTTCGGATATTATTTTAATTCGGACAGGTTCATGACAAGTTTTCAGTTCGGTTACGCTTCAGTTTAGCTAGGTTCGGATAAAGGTTTTTGGGTTCGTTTCAGTTCGGCTACCAGTATCAAGAAAATTTTCGAAATGCCAGATTTCCAAGCTTTTATCGTTATGCAAAATGCAATGCAACACTGATTAATTTTGACAACGAAATGGAACATGTCAGAAAGTTCCCAAGTTGTTAAAGTTGGAAGATTATCAAAATTGGAAACAACGATTTTCTACTTACATTAGCACGAATGATATCGATTTATGGATTCCAATTCGAAAGCTTTATATGCACCCAATTGATCAAGGAGATTTTAAAGAAATTCACAATTTTGATGTTGCCGAAAGGAAAAGTTATAAGCTTGAGCAAAAAGTGTTTGGTTATCTTACTATGGCTTTACCTACCGAATTGCTACATCAATTCAGTACTTGTAAGAAAAGTAAGCAATTGTGAGATGCGTTATCGGTAAGATGTGAAGGAAATGATCAATACAAGAAGAGTCGAAGAAAGGTGTTGAACAAAAAGTTTGATAACTTTCAGCATTATGAAAATGAAAACATCACGGCTCTTGTATCAAGATTTTCACATCTTATTAGTAAATTGAATATTGTTGGGATTGATAAAACCGATGAAGAGTTGAAAGAGAATATAATTGAGGCTTTTCCAGAAAAAATGGGAAAATTATGTTTTGTTACTTACACATGACAAAGATTTTTCTACATTATCATTTCATGAATTAACTGGTAAACTTCATGCTCGAGAAATGGAAATGATGAATTCCAACAAGTCAACTGCTAAATTGTATAATCCAGAATTATATCATAGTGAAATTGCTGCAAGCATAACTGCTACGGCTAAACCAGGTCTTAGTTCTGCACCATCAAGTGCCTTTGTTGGAAATGTGTGTGGAATTTATGATAATACTAATTCTTCAAGTGGGGTTGCAGTTTTACAATTCCAGGATTAACAAATCATAATGCTTTATTCTGCTGAAACAACTGATGAATGTATTGTTCTAATATCTGCTTTAATTTCATCTTCTCTTGCCTTTATAATCAACAAAGTTAGTGATGCTAAGATTAGTAGAGAATATTTCAATGAAATTGATGAAAACAATTTAGATGAAATGGACATGGCATGTGTGACACCTCGCTCAAAACCAAGTCAACCTGTTGACTTTGACTTTTACTATTACTGTTAATACGTGCATTATCTGTTAATTATTTGATCATTGTCTGTTAATTAGGAATATATATATATATATATATATATATATATATATATATATATAGGTAAAAGATCCGTGTAGACCCCTTATTTTTTGTAGACCCCGTAGACCCCTTATAAAACTCAATAAAACTCATTAAAACTCACTAAAAATAAAACTCAGTTTTGTTAATTTAGTTTTTTTTATTTGCGATAAGCTTTTATGAACAAAAAAAGACAATTAAAAAAAAAGAAAAATGAAAAACATTAAAAATTGAACATTTTAAGACAATGAGTTTTAAAAATCAATGAGTTTAAAACTCAATAAGCTCAATAAAACTCAGTGTTGCGTTTAAAACTCATTATTTTAAAACTCATTGTCTTAAAATGTTCGATTTTTAATGTTTTTTGTTTTTTTTAATTAATTTATTTATTTTTTGGCTCTTAAAAGCTTATCGTAATAAAAAAAAACCAAATTTACAACACTGAGTTTTATTTTTATTGAGTTTTATATGGGTCTACGGGGTCTACAAAATTTAAGGGGTCTACACGGAACCCTTCCCTATATATATATATATATATATATATATATATATATAGGGTTAGGTTCAAAAGAGAACTTTTTCTTTTGAGAACTTTTGAGAACCAATCTGAGCCACTAATTTTTTCAGGGCGGAAGCATTCAAATTCATTGGGGGGGGGGGGGGGGATTTCCTTATATATAACTTATGGCTCAGAATGGTTCTCAAAAGTTCTCAAAACCAATTGGTTCTCAAATGATCCTCCCCCTATATATATATATATATATATATATATATATATATATATATATATATATATATAACCGTCTAAATAATCCCGAGTTTGTACCAACTATTTTGACCGATTTACAAATCAAGCAAACCCACTAACGACTTAGTGAAATTTTAACAATAAGAAAAACCATAAAATGTAACTTTTATATTTTTCTCACCCGGTGTCTGAACTGACTGTTCGACACGTCAAAAAAAAAATTAAAGTAATTTTTATATAATCAAAAGTTTTATTAAAACTTGAACACCTGAACCCTTTTCGCTTAGAAAAATCCAAACATCAACCAAACCTCGAACTCGTAACCCCATTGGGCCCAGTCAGGCCCAACAACCTCAAAACTTATCTGATTGACCCGAAAATTTACCCGATGACTCGGTGTAACCCAACGAGCGTTTTGACCTAACCCGCCGACCCGTAACCCGACCCGAGGCCCAACCCATTAACTGGTCCAGTGACCGAACCGCCAACCGGTTTCAGGCCCAATCACCGCCCCAGTTACCCAGCCCGTTTCCGGCCCACTTTTCGGCCCACTTTCCGGCCCAAGGCCCAACCGGCCCAAATGTTTTTTCTTAATTATTTTCGGCCCAAACAAATTAAGCCCAATCTTTATAAATTAAACCCAACAAGATTTTATATAAATAGTCCACCACCTTTGTAGTTTTTTTTTATAAAACTAAAAATTAGTGTTTATTTTCCTAACTTTTTATAAACACTAATCTACTATTTTTATACCAACCCATGGACTTCTATAAAATTATTAAATCATAAAACACCCCCCCAACTTTTATAAAAAGTCTCCATCTTTTTAAGAAGTCACCTACTTCTATTTATTGGTAATTATTTTTAACCATAATTAAACTAATTATTAGTTGGGGAAGATTATTACCCAAAAGGTAACAAAACCCCTTTTTAGTATAAATAAGAGGCTAAGGGTGCCCCAAATCCTTGCACCTCCCAAACACCCAACACCCACTCTTAAACTCTCCTTATCTTCCTCTATTCTGCCTGGCCGAAACCCCCTCCCTCACCCTTTCGGCCACCGCCGGCCACCCCACACCACCACTCCGCCCCCGCCCCTCCACTGCTAGACCTCCACTCCGTCGCCGCCAACCACCACAACACATCCCTTACTCTTTTTGTGAGTCTTTTAACCCCTTTCCTTATACTTTCTATACTTAGTCTATCACCCAAAATCATCAACAAGTCTTGATATAAACTAAACTTTCTTTCTCTAATCCTCTAAAAACCTAAACACTTGGGTTAAATAATACAAGTGACTTGATCTAACACATTATTTGGTGCCTATATGGCTTAATATTGCCAAGATGTGGGCTTGTACACTAAGAAACCAAATTTGGGAGTATTGTATATCAAAACCTAGATCATTTATTTTTCTTGCATTTAAATACTTATCATTTAATTTCTTGCAATTTAGTTACTTGTTATTTATTTATCTTGGTCAACACTAATGTGTTAGTAGATTTGTCCTAATACTTCAAGTATTAGTAAGATTTATTCACTTGTTTGAACATAAAGGTCCTAGTCCTTGCTAGTTGATTATTTATTTTTACTTGTTATATATTACTAGCTCATGACTTAAATAAATGATCTAACAACATAAACTTGTCTTAAATGAACCCATGACTTAATCCTAACACATAAGTGTTAGTAGAAATCTTTGTAAGTCATGAAAATATAAAACATAATCATTGGACAAGTTAGATGATCTACTAAAACCATGGATTTAATTTTGATAAACAAAGACTTGTTTAAAAACTAATAAGTGGAATATTCATAAAGACATGGAATAAATGGATTTTTAGACTTAAAAATGACTTTGATTTTATTAAATAATCTCAAGTCAACATGTTATAAAATATATTTATTTTATAAAAACTAGTCACCAAAACTCAAGACTTTAATGTGTTGGTGAATTTAATTCACCAAAATCTTAAAATAGATTTTATATCTTTACTAAATCATCCCCCATCATCTGGTGGAGTGGATATACCATTGTCTTCCAATGTCAGGACCAAATTTGAGCCTTTACTCATCCAATACACAGATTCAAGTGCGGAAATCATGAATCCATGATCAAATCATAGTGTTTGCTTGTTAAAATCCTTAGATTTCGCCTCTGAAACTCAAGAACTTGAGGGTTTTCACACACAAGTGCTCTCCCCAAAACAGTTAAGAACCCTAATTTATTCGGTCCAAAAAAAATGCAGCCGTTACCAAATTTTTTTCAAAAACAAATCAAAGACACATAATCACTTGAATCGGATATCGTGAGAGCCTCGAAACTTGCGTTTCTTGGCTCTGATACCAATTGTAAGGATCGAAATCTCTCCTCACACGATATCAAGTCGACTAATCACCGTGTGGAATCCGGTGATTAGTGATGATTCAAGAATAATCAAGATGTAAAGCAAATAGAAAAGCAATAAATAACACACAAACCGATTTGAATCACTTGAAGACTTTGATTGCTAAACACCTTGAAAGCCGAAATTCTCTTAGGAATTTCGTAATACCTTCAAATGCAAAATAGACACACAAGAACACCAAAGAGAATCCACACCTAAAATGTGGGGAGGGTTTCCTTTTTATAGGGATTCTCCATCTTGGAGGACAAGACACCCTGGAAACCCTAAATCCCATCTAATTCCCGTATTTGCACCTATAGGCCCACTAAACTACATCTAAACACTTTCTAAATGAGCCCAAACATGCCTAAAATGGCCCAATGACCTAATATACCCATAACCCAACACATTTTCACCTATTCCAACACATAGGCCTTCAGAATACTCCGCCAAGTGATGATTTAATACACAAGCCACAAATTATTCCCTTACAAGATATATCATAAAAACAATCTCAAGTTACGCAGCGGAACAAAATATTATCTTAGCACTAACCACGTGCTTTACAAATCATTATAATAAATTCCTAATTAGTTTAATTAAAATAAAAGTCTTCATGTGCCATGCCAACCCGCTCCGGATAATCCTTAGCGATCTGCAAAAGTTTAAACCACACAAGTGTCAACCTAACGGTTGGTGAGTTCACGGTGGGCATGACACGCATTGGCCTGGTCTCATAATCGTATTCATCAATCATGTAATAAGTATTAGTTTTATAAACATTGCCAAGTGATGTATTACCTAATATGCACTAGTTAAGTAAAGTTAAAGCGGTCAACCGATATCGCGGGTAGCTAATCCGTTGTTCCATGCACTAAGGAAGTTTGTACCAAAGCTGACCATAAATTATTGTAGTGGCCGTGCCATCTGTACTGCGGACCTACGTCATCGCGGTTTTGCCTCCCCCGTGTCCTCCCGGGATCACGGTCAAATAGGCTGATATTGTACCTCCGTGCACTCCCCGTGCCACGGGGCGGAGTTTGTCAAACTCCAGTAGATCTACCCAACATCCCCTCGCTTTACAATTAATGGTACAATTTAGTTGAGGACTTTTAAGTTTTTAAGGCATCCTTAGAAATCATGTGATATCATTGGTTTAGACTTTAACCTACACTAGTCATATTAAAACGGTTTACTTTGGGGTTCTTATGAATCCCGAAAACATTTTTCAGTTTCGTTTTAGAATTAGTTGTTTAAGTATTTCACAAGTGCTTCCCATAAAGCACTTCTAGTTCATCAAGTGGGTGCCAAGCATTCCCGAATTCAAGTTCATCAAGTGGGTGCCACGCACTCCCGAATTCAAGTTCATCAGAGAGGTGCATAGCTCTCATAAGGTTGTCAGCATTGTTCTTCATTAAGTTATTCAGCGTGACCCAAATGGGTTCACGGTAAATGGGTTAGTGACACTCACCTTGGGTTGCACTGCTACACTTGCTAATAATCCAAGTATGGTTTGCTTATCGAAAACCTATGAACACGTTTAGGTCTTAAGTATTAGTTTTGTGTCTAATCTTTTCTTAACGTCACTATGGCCCATAACATAGCACGTTGGAACTACGATACGACATATCGACACACGACATCGATGGTTGATCATAAACAAGGGTTCACACATTACAGAAATCATAGCATGTTTCATCATAGCATAATCATGTAAGTCATGGCATAGCATTCAAGCAAATTGCACAAGTTTGGATTCTGGTCTCAATTTCGCTAGCAGTTTCGCTAGGTAGTTTCGCTGTGTGCACGGGCAGCACTTTCGCTAGGCAATACCCGATGACACAGTTTCGCTAGGCTAGTTTCGCTCGAAACTGTTGGCACAGTTTCGCTAGCCTAGTTTCGCCCGAAACTGGTTTGAACTTTCGTTCAGGGAATTTCGCTCGGTAGATTCGCTCGAGCTGGTCTGGTTGGTTTACCCGGCGACACTATAGTTTCGCTGTATAGTGTCGCTGGAAGGAGATGTACATAGTTTCGCTACATAATTTCGCCCAGAGAACAGGCTAGTTTCGCTGGTCGCGAAAAACTTACGGATCAGCCTAAAAATCAATCTAACAGTCCCCATACTTCATGTAATTCAGTATATAGCATGCATAGTCAATTACCAACATCATAGAAGCAGTTTAGACACCTTATTCATGTATTTTCATCATCAAATCACCAAAATACATTTAAAGCCCTAAAATGACTAAAATGGCATAAATCTTCATTATGGTTTGGTTTCAAACGTAAAGTTACTGACTTTATGATAGATCTAGCATCCCTAAGCAACATATCAGAAGATCAAGTGATTCTATGGAGATCTAAGCATGCTTTTTAAGAAAACACATAGAAAACATAAAAATGGTGGTTTTGGGACTCACGGTTCGATCTCCAAGCTTGATGGATGATGGTTCGGGGCTGAGATCTCGATGGCTTGGTGTGAGTCTCGACTGACCAGATTTCCAGGAGAAAGATGGAGTGTGTGTGTGTGTTTTTGTGTAAAGGAGGCAAAATGGAGAAACTAGGGTTTATTAAGATATTATATATCAGAGGCTAGTTTCGCTGGCAGTTTCGCTGGCCAGGCGAAACTGGGTCTGATCTCATGTAATCCGAGTAGCTTGGCTAGCTACCGGGCGAATCTGTAGTTTCGCTCGGTAATTTCGCTGGCTACCAAATTAGGGAAATTTTCACATAATCAAGCAAGATAAACACGATTCATAAATTGTCATGCTATTCACAATACTAAATCATGTATTTAAATCACATTGCACATAATGACAATAACTAGTTAAACACATAACACATATGGACGGGTTCGGTGATCAACCAAAGGACGTGGACGTATTCGGCCTAGTTAAGCATTAGTTACTAAGTTAACACTTATAACGTAGCTAACGGAAATGTCTAACGGAAGTAAACCTTGAAATTCCCGGATGTCACACAAAAACACACTAGGAACATTTAGAAATCAAATTTAACACAAGAAACACTCGAATTTGAGAAAAATTAATGAAAAATGATCAAAACCCCACTTTCTCTCCCTAAAAAACTCAAATTTGATCAAAACAAAGCAGTAGAACAACCTGGATTGCTCTGATACCACTTGTATTTATAGTGTTCAACTAACCAACCAGCGAACCAACCAACAAACCATTGGTTCGATGACTAACCATACAGCTAACCATTGGTTCGCTGCTAACCATCCAGCTAACCATTGGTTAGTTGGCTAGCTAACCATTACTTAGTTGGCTCTTAACTAATGGTAAGGAGCTTGGTTAGTTGACACTAAGAGTCAACACAAAGCGCTCTATTAGATACAACCATGAGACACACTGTAGCATAGGATTATGCTCTAACACATGTCGATCGTACATCGTATACATGGGATAATATCGTAAATAATTGTGACGCGCTATGTTTATCATCATAAAACATGTTGTATATGATATACGCGTTAGGATAAATATAGAAAACCTAAATTCAATCAGCAATGTGTAGTCGAGTCCACTTGTCTAATGTCCGCGCATTGTCAGGACGATCAGTCAACACGGTCAACACTCACTCTGTTATGTGTCATAGGTGAAGTCTAAGGAGATTCACTCCTATCTTTCAGTTGGTTATTGGAAATACTAAATTGCACACTAATTTGAGTTCATACCTCACTTTTTAGCTGTTTACACTCTTTTAGTGGGAGAAGACATATGGTAACTTGTTTGACAACTTAACTTGATGATTTATACCAAAACTTTATAAATAATGGATGAAATGTTTGCTGAAAGTCCTTCCACAAAGATGAACCATGAATAATTTATAACGGGGAATTCTAAGGTAGATCTACTAGGCCTGACAAACCCTACTCGACCACCGGGGGCGGGGCGGGTATTATATTGTCTCTAGCTCGGTCATTACTTGCAAACAGTATGGCTGGAAGGCAAAGTAACTATTGGAAATGGTGTCACGAAACCCTATGGTGTTAATAAAATCTTATGGTCTAGCTACCCACGGGTATAAATATTAGATTTTCAGGGTGGAGTACCCACGGGTATAAATACCAACCTAGCGTTGACACTTCTTAGTATGTTTCTTCTCAGGTCCCTAGGAGAAGCTAAAGAGCACATCTAGGATAATTCATATGGTCATACTGCATGGTTTCTATTTGCACAATAACTTTTGTCGCCTTGGGCGCCAAGGTTGTAAAAGTCGCCGGAGTCGGCCGAGGAATCGGCGGTGGTGCTCCGCCGCGAGTTTCAAAAATCGTCCTAAAATCGTTGACCAAGTCAATGTATGGGGTTTTAACCTTATTCGTTGCAAAAGTGAAAAGAGAAAGAGCAAAAGATGAAAGAAAATAGAAGTTTCCGGCGGTGGTTCTCTTCTCGTTGAGGAAGATGAACAGATAAAAAGGAAATTTTTTAAAATAAAATACTTTTAAAAGATGAAAGTCATCGGAAAGTGCCAAGGAGTGTTGGGTACTTGGGTTGCAGGCCTAGGCCTAGTGGCCTACTTTCTTTATTTACCTTTTTAAATTAATTTATTTTCTAATATTTTATTTGATTTAATTATATTCTTTGTTTTACTTTAGATAACGTATGTTTTAATCGGTTAATTTATATTTAAAGGAATAAACTTATTTTCTTACATAAGATTTTATTAATTAAGTTTGATTAGTATAATATTTAGTTTTATGTTTTAATAAAATTTTGGATTTTTTATTATTTGAACAATATTTATGTTTAACTATAATATTTTATATATATATTTTATATATTTTTACTTTTATATTAAAAAAAATCCGATCCGACTCCTCCCGAGGAATCCCCGAGGAATCTGAGGAGTCCCTCCAAGGACGTTGGCCGCCTCGACTCCGATTTCCGACTTCCCCAACCTTGTTGGGCGCAATGACACTTTTAAACTGTTTTCATGTAATTGTCGCTTTCGAATATGATTCGTTAAAACTTTGTTAAAATGCTTCCGCTTAACTTAAAACTTTTGTTACTCCAATAAACTATATGATACATGATGTACGCTAAAATATACATATTTTTTATACTAAATATTCCTCACAAATCGGCACAAATCTGAGTCACTAACGCCAAAACAAGTCTATTTTGTTTTCCTCTTAGTTTCTCAGGTTCAAAAGGGCAAAAGTCGCAAAAGTAACAGATTACAGTAAAAAACAGAAGAAAAATACAAAAGTTCCAACACCGGCGAGACCAGCACGCCCCGTGCCTGGCTAAGCACGCCTCGTGCCCATTCACTGACACAACACAGCCCGTGCCTCCCTTAGCACGCCACGTGCCTCTGACCAGCGGACAGACCTTCTGACATCGCACGCCCCATGCCCCGTTTAGCATGGGTCGTGCCACCTGACAACATGCAGATTCGTGAAGATCTCTCTGACATGGCACGCCCCGTGCCCAACCTAGCACGGGCCGTGCCCGAGTTCAGATTCTGCCTATAAAAGCCAAGCTCCTCCCACTTGAAACATTGCTCAATTCTTCTCTCCCCCTCTCTTATATTGAGTCATTTGGTCGTTTTTAAGACTTGTAATCAAGTTTGTAAGAACATCAACTTAAGTAAGAATTAGTAAGTTTTTGTCTATGAAATCTTCTTTTTCTCTTAAGCAAATCTTTAAAGCCATGTTTGGCTAAACTCTTACACTTACTTGGGAAGTAACAAACCTTTGGAGGGTTGGTTAACAACCTTATAGACCCGCTTAAGGTGTGTTTAATGACTTTATGAAAACCCTTTTTATTGAAAGTGTATCACTGATTTTCTGAACCAAGCGTGCTTCACGTATCACAGACCATTTGGGGAGTCGAAATCCCAAAGACCGGACTTGTGACACCCGGTCGGGGGACGATGCATGATCCGAAAGGTGACTCGCGCCCCATGCTACATGATACGTCCGAGGTCCTTATGTCTATGTAAGCAAACTCGGCTGACCACGCAAGTGCGGGCTGAAAGTATTTGGTTGGGAATGAGGGTTGGTAATATTTTTTCACTTCACGGAAGTCGAAAGGTACGTGTTTGTGAACTTGGCTCTGGTTACGCCGGACGTGCATACGCGAAAGCGGTGTACGGAAGAAACGGACCTTAGTCCCTTAAAAAGATCATTTTCATAATAAAATAATCCGGCACGCAGGGTTGTTCCCCTGCTGGTTCATGACGGCGTGTCGAGTGTAACGGTTGCCCGACCAAGGAGCCCTACAACTAAGTGCCATTACACCACTTCGTTTGGTCACTGGCAGCACCTTCCCTCGGCATTCGTACTCCTCGCAGACGATTAGCAGTTGGATGGTGGTCAACTAAAATGTGCCGAAAGGTGGTTGACTTTCTGCCGGTGAACAATCTTAAGCGAGGATATAAGCAACTGTTTAACTTTCCTAAACCACTAGTAAGTTCTCCCAAGTAATATTAACTTCGATTTACATTTCTTTAAACACCATCTTATTATCTTTCTTTTATTTTACTTTATTTTCCTTTCTTTTCTTAAAACTAAAATTAGATTTGGCTAGATGATAATAGCGGACTGAGTATTCAAAGCTCTCATTTTCCATTGTGTCCTGATCGACCCCGATTCAACTTACCACTGCTATACTGCTCCACGATGGGTATACTTGCCCGTGTAATGTGGTGAAATAGTAGTTGTCAAGTAAATCAGGTATTATAAATTTAAAAACTTAAAACTGCTAAAAAAGGTTTGAAAAATATAGCCATATTTTAAGTACACCTCAGCACACGTCAAGCTTTTTGGCGCTATGCCGGGGACACAAACGAGGATTTAGAAAAAGGTCCAAGTTAGCAGCCTAGCCAATAGTTTAGATTAGTTTTTCCTTTCTCTAGATTTAAATTTTCGTTTTCCAATTGTTTATTTTTCTATTTTTCTCTAAGAAATATTGCAAGGATGGATTCAAATCCGGAGGAATATTTCGGTTACAACGATGGATGGCCTCAATCTGTTTGGTGCAGAATCTACGGTGGTCCCCATTACTCTCAGGACTGCTACATATTAGCGCGAACGCCTGCGTTCCTGCAAGCAGATGAACCACCAGCTGAGTCCACCAGTCATCGTTGTAGTTCTTTTTCTCAATCTTTGCACACCAATGATTTTTGTCAAAACATAAACCAACATGAGCTTAAACAGAATAATTGGCAAGAAGATATTAGAGCGCGAAATTTTGAAAATGAACCAACAACTTCAGACTCTACCTCTTGTTCCCATGATTTTTTCTTTGTTTGTATGAAATTTAAAGAGCAAAACTCCCAAAGCACAAGCTTTGCTCATACTCCTCATACAGAAGAACCCCCCCCCCCCTTTATAAGTCCTAAGTTAGATCTTGAAGAAACCACGGAGCGAATGTTAGAACATATAAAAGTTCTCAAGGACCACTTTAGTCGTATAAGGGAGGAAGATGAAGAAGAAATCATAATCAAGGATATTCCACCAGATCCCGTCATTCCAGCTACCATTCCAACAAATCTTGAAGCAAAGGAGTTGGACGCAACCCCTTCTCTTCTCAATCTAAACACCCAAGCCGATAAGCCAGCACAGAAAGCAGAAGAAATGCCCAGGACAAATGAAACAACAAGTAATGGTAAGAGTAAACCTCTTCCAACCCAGGTACGCATTTCTCCACCTTCTCTTGAAAGTCTTTCTAACGTGCCAACTAATGCAAGATTTTTCAAGGAACTGTTCACTTCACCTAAGCTAGAAGAATTGTAGCAGGTAATACTTACAAAAGAACAATCATCACACTTTAAACAACTTTCTAATAAAAACTTTATGCCATGCTTTATCGAAAAGAAAATACATATTGCCACAATTGATGATAGTTTGCTTGTAAATATGATGCCCACATACTTGCTTGATAAACTAGAGCTAGGAGAAATGACCCCTTTCTGTCTGCCGTTCATCCTCTCTGATCGTTCTATCTGCCTTTCTAAAGGAGTCGTCAAAGATGCCTTAGTGTACGTTGACGATGTCAACATTCCCTCCAATTTCGTCATTCTTGATGATACCTCTTTAATTTTCGGAAGACCCCTCTCAGAGACTTGGAGGTCCGTGATCAACCCGGACAAGGAAGAAATGAAGCTACAGCTGGGAGATCAGAAGCTGTCCGTTAAGATCGAACGATCCCTCGGATACCTTGTGTCTGACGACCCTCCTTGGTTGCAAGAAGTAGAAGAAGAAGAACTCACCCAGGAAGTACTGGAAGAGGACATAAACCCGTCTCCTGTCACTGATCACACAACGCACGAGTCAATCCACGCTATCCAAGCCAACCCAGAAGACGAAGATCCTAACAGCAAGCCGGCAGCTACGGATCAACCAACTCTGGAATTTAAGGAGCTCCCAGAACATCTGGAGTATGCCTTTCTGGATGACGGCTGCAATTCTCCCTTGATCATCTCTGCACGCCTAAACCCATATGAATAGGAAGCATTGCTAGCTATCTTACGAAAGCACAAAAAGTCATAGCATGGAGGCTAGCGGATATCAGAGGAATCAGCCCATCGCTTTGCACCCACAAGATCTTAATGGAGTATGTATATAAGCCCGTTGTCCAACCACAACGAAGGGTAAATCCCAACGTACAAGAAGTGGTGAATAAGGAAGTTGTTAAACTTTTCGACGCCGGCCTTATATATCCTATATCTGACAGCCCTTGGGTCAGTCCTGTTCAGGTGGTGTCCAAGAAAGGGTGAATGATTGTCATTACAAACGATAAAGATGAACTCATTCCCACTCGCACATGTCACTGGGTGGAGAGTCTGCATAGACTATAGAAGGCTAAATGACGCCACCCGAAAGGACCATTTTCCTTTCCCATTCATAGACCAAATGCTAGAGCGTTTAGCGGGATACATGTACTATTGCTTTCTCGATGGTTTCTCTAGATATTTTCAAATCCCCATTGTTTCGGTCAAAAATTATGCAAGTAAATTAAGTAACCAAATTAGTTTGTGAGGTATGGTGCCCTGGATGTAAGTTTTTGGAAATCAAGTTTGTAGGCAAATATCCAAGGTTAGATGAAAATGTATGGAAACACAAACAACAACTTCCCTGAATGCAACTAATGACAGATGAGATTTGAAAGGGGGAAAAGCCCTTAATCCTTGAATGTCTTCAAGGATTGCCGGCATAAAAAACCCCTTCGGCAACGATAACACACGTTGCCTATTTATTGCTAAGTTAAAGTATCGAGTACAAGTGTTTGCGGCTTGAAAGCTATGTGGTAGTGTGAATACAGGTGATCGAGAGAGAGTAAAAAATATGAAGCCTATGCCGCGTATAAATACATGGATAACCTAACTAACATTCCGTGATTCCTGGGATCTTCTTTCAACCACTCCTGGCCGTTATTTGACCGAGTTTAACGGTGGGTCTTCTTTTTCCACACGTGCTCTCGAGCTTGACTAAGTCTAAGTGACCGTTATCTTCCTTTTGTTCCTGGCTTAAACACATGGAATCAAAGAGAAAGATTAGTAATGCTTACCTAGCATGCAGGGTATCCGTGCATGCTGGGGTTAGATAAATAAATAGATCCAGGACACATTGCATCCTGGGACAATAACTGAGTAAATTATAAGTAAACATCCTGGGTCTGGTTACCGAAGACGCCTTCCCTGCATGTTCGACATCCAGGGGCGTTAACCTGTCGGAGATCATTAGTAAGAAACTAGGTCGAAATTCAGGGTATAACAATTGCCCCCAAAATTCGCAGCTTGTAGATAAGATTTACAGCTGTGAATTTTTGAAATAAGATGAGTCATCATCTCTAGCTTGATCTCGTCCGCTAATTTAGCTTTTTCAAACTCAATCTACCCCCTTGATGTCGCCTCACCTCTGTAACTTCTACCGCTCATAAATACCCCATTCACTCGAGTGTTTCACCTCACCCAAGTTAGAGCATTACGAGCACCGATCACCCATTCCGGCCAGGTAATCTCTTCTTTCTGATCTTTCTTTTTCCTAATCATGACCAGGCGTCGAATTCGCCGCGAGCCCACCGTATCTCTTGCCGGGGTTGAGGATTTTCTTGACCAAAAATTCCTTCTTCAACCCGAGCTAGAGAGATGCACCTTCACCAATGACGACATCGCATTGGTGAAGAATTCCGGTCTTCTTCCTCCCGGTACCGTTATTAGGGCTTTTGATCCCAGGTTGAGATCAGACTTCGTCTCTCCGACCTGGGTCTGTTTTCCTTATACCCCGTTCGGCATGGGTTTATCCTATCCCTTCACCGGTCTCGTCGCCGAGTTTTTCGAGGCTACAGGCCTTTCTTATGCCCAGACCCTTCCTATCGTGTGGCGCATCCTGGGAACCCTGGATCGCTTGAACGATTCTTTTGAACACCTGGTTGGCCTGCCGGAGATAGCCATGGCCTACGAGCTGAAATCCCATGGTTCTAGCCGTTTCCTATTTAAAGCCCTTTCAAAGGACATGCAACTTGTCCCCAACGCTACCCAACATGGTGAATGGAAGGGTAAATTCTTTTTCGTGAAGCGTTCCAGCATCCCTGATGGTCTCCAGCTTCCACAAGCCTGGGTTATAGAGGGTAGGCATACCTGCACTAGAGGTTAGGATTTTTATTAATAATTACATGATCTGACCTTGGATGTTTTTCTTTGCAGTAAAGAGTTTGAGAGAAATCGGTCCTGAGGAAGAAGAGACTGAGAGCAACTTGCAGAAATTCCTGGGTATCCCGGAATTCGAACGCGCATTCAAGGCAATTGAGCATCCAGCTCATCTCGCATCCTTCTGTCAGCATGTCTAGTTGTAAGTCACCCTGCATTTTGTTAATTTTTGCGTACCTGATTTGCTGACATCCAGGGTTATACTTCTTTTTGCAGCTGCCCCTGCTTATGACATTGACGATCTCGAAGCTGCCCTCTCTTCCAAGCTAGCCGATGACCAGGATCTCGTGATTCTGAACACCGTTAAGGTTGAGCCTACTCCAGTATCCAAGGCCACCACATCCAGGGCAACCGGCATGAAAAGGAAGACCCGAGGGTCTAGCACTGCTACCGTCCAACACCCCCTGGCTGAAATGTCTCCCCAGGAGCTCGTGCAACACGCTGAGGTTGTCGCCCATCAGGTACCCCTGGATGTTTCCACTTTTCTTGTATTCCATAGCTTGTTGCAATGCTAACTTCTATTCTGTGTTTTCCCTTTCGCAGGCCAACTGCCGTCTTCTTGAGCTGCTCGAGGCCGCCGAGAGGCGCGCCGCTGAATCTGACACCCTGAAATCCAGGGTAGCCCAGGCCAACAAAGATGCATCCAGGGCCAAAGCCCAGCATGATAAGGTTCAGAAGCTGCTGCTTGAAATGTGAGAAGATGGCAGTGGAGACCCGGAACCAGCATGAGAAGACCCTGAAGGACTATGTAGAGACATCCAGGAATTCGGCCATGATCTCGGTGCTGCAAACCAAGCTGAAGATGGCCAAAGAAGCCGAGGACGAGGGTGCTTCCTGCACCAAGTGGACTGTGCCGTTATGGCTCAAGCAGTTGCGTGCCCTGGGTGGCTCACTTCCCCAAGGGTACGAGATTGCTGAAGCCCAAGGTGCTGAGAAGACCCTGCCTGCTGGTGCATCTGGATCAGGGACTGGAGAAGGGCAGCCGATGGCCGAGGATGCTGGGGGTGAGAAGGATGCCGAGGAAGAAGCTGGAAAGGGAGGAGATAAGGATGCTGATGACGCAGCAGCCGTGGATACCGTTCAATAGTCCACGGTTCTTTATGTCTTTCCCTGTTAATTTGTGAAGCTCTTTAAAACTTGTTTCATTTTGTTTCTTTTGTGATGACTTGCCGGAGGTTTGATTCCCGGTGTTACATTGCTCCACCCACGGGTCTAGTACCTGTGGTTTTAACTATAAGCCACCCCGAGGTGGTTGGACAGTTTGCTCCGACCAAAGGGTGGCTACCCCTTATAAATATCCGCTCTTGAACTATATGCTTGTACGGTGTTTTTACTATTTCTGCACAAACACACATATTAGTATAAAAATGTTAAATAAATAACTTATGACCTTTTGCATCCTGGGACAAGCCCTGAATGCTAAACTTCTTCCAGTATAAGCAAATGACTTCTTTTATCCTTAGTGTAACTCCGCTTTCGAACGCCCAACGTCAATTCAAAAATGTTGGTCAATCGACACCGAAATCCTAGGATTTGGCACTGTCGTGCCATCCTAGGATTTAATCATTCAAACAGGTCCTGCACATGTCAGGAATGAACTTTAATAACTGGGATCAAACCCAAAAATCCTGGGGTCAAACCAGAAAATGTTGGGCATAACTAATCAGGTAGACCCTGCGTATGTTAGAAACAAATTTTTAACAATTGGGATCAATCCCAAAATATCCTGGGG
>JBCNJP010000027.1:97061393-97077909 GCA_039602395.1 Deinandra increscens subsp. villosa
CATATATATATATATATATATATATATATATATATATATATATATATATATTCCTAACTAACAGATAATGATCAGATAATTAACAGATAATTAACAGTAATAGTAAAAGTCAAAGTCAACGAGTTGACCTGGTTTTGAGCGAGGTGTCACATTCTCCCCCAGTTAAATGAATTTCGTCCCGAAATTCAGCTTTGAGTACTGGTGGAGGTAACGTTCTCGAACAGGTGGGGATAAATCTAACGCATTTGATCCTCGCGTTCCCAAGTGTATTCCAGTCCTCCTCGTGACTTCCAACGCACTTTGATGATGGGAATGTGGCTCCGCTTTAGTATTTTGATTTCTCAGTCAAGTATCTCCATCTGTTCCTCTACGAAATGTAGTGTTTCATCGACTTGGATTTCGTCGAGAGGAATGACAAGTATTTCATCAGACAAACACTTCTTTAGGTTACAGATATGGAAGATATTATGCACACTACTTAATTCGGGTAGCAGGAGTAACTTATATGCGACTGGCCTGATCCGTTCAACGATCTCAAAGGGGCCGATGAAACAAGGGTTGAGCTTTCCTCTCTTACCAAAACGAATGACACATTTCCAAGGTGATACCTTTAACATGACACGGTCTCCGACTTGAAATTCTAATGGTTTATGACGGTTGTCAACATAGCTTTTCTGGCGATCTTTGGCGGCTTTCAAGCGGTTCTTGATCTGAACAATCTTCTCGATCGTCTCAAAAATAATCTCAGGTTCAGTCAATTGGCTATCTCCGAATTCTGTCCAACAAAGTGGAGATCTACACTTTCTCCCATAAAGTGCTTCAAATGGAGCGGCTTGTATGCTGGTGTGATAATTGTTGTAAGAAAACTCGGCTAGAGGTAGATGATCATCTCAGTTATGTCCAAAGTCAATCACACAGGCTCGCAGCATATCCTCAAGCGTCTGAATTTTCCTTTCACATTGGCCATCCGTCTGTGGATGATAGACAGTACTCATATCTAGGCGCACCCAAAGCTTTCTGCAGATACTGCCAGAACTTGGCAGTAAATCGACTATCGCGATCAGATACGATAGAGACAGACACTCTGTGTTATGAAACGACTTCCTTCAGATATAACTTAGTCCTTTCCATGCTATCAATTTCCTTGATCGGTAAGAAGTGAGCGGATTTCGTTAGTCGATCAACTATTACTCAATTAGCATCGCAATCGGATCTGGCCTTGGGTAGTTTGGTGATGAAATCCATTGATATCCCTTCCCATTTCCATTGTGAGATTCCTGTTTATGTCAACAATCCAGAGGGCTTCTGGTATTCGGCTTTGACCTTCGCGTAAGTTAGGCACTTGCTGACATAAGTGGCTACTTCAGCCTTCGTGTTAGGCCACCAGAAGTGTTCCTTCAAACCATGATACATCTTATCAGCTCTAGGATGTATGGAATATCGAGGTCTTGTGAGCTTCGTCGAGTACTAGCTTTCTCACATCCCCGTAGCTAGGTACCCATAATCTGTCCATGAAGTTTCTAGTTCCATCTGGCTTCTCAATCAGTTGCTTTTCCATACCGCCCAAAAATTCTTCCTTTATATTCTCTTCTCTAAGAGCCTCAATTTGAGCATCACGAACTTGTGAAGTGAGGTTAGAGCATATAGTCATACTCAATGCTCGTACGCGGACTGGCTTCAAGCGTTCCCTCCTGCTTAAGGGATCAGCTACAACGTTAGCCTTACCGGGATGATATCCAATCTTGCATTGTTATCATTTAGCAATTCAACCCACCTGCGTTGCCTCATATTCAACTCCTTCTGATTAAAGATATGTTGTAAACTCTTATGTTCAGTGAATATGGTGCATTGCGTTCCATAAAGGTAGTTCCTCCAAATGTTTAGGGCGAAAATTACAGCTCCAAGCTCCAGGTCATGGGTTGTGTAGTTCTTTACATGAATCTTCAATTGCCGAGAGGCATAGGGGATAACTTTCTCACGTTGCATCAACACGCAACCCAATACTTGATACGAAGCATCACAGTAAACTACAAAATCTTCGATTCCCTCAGGTAGAGAT
Organism: Deinandra increscens subsp. villosa; assembly: GCA_039602395.1. Taxonomy (NCBI): domain Eukaryota; kingdom Viridiplantae; phylum Streptophyta; class Magnoliopsida; order Asterales; family Asteraceae; genus Deinandra; species Deinandra increscens. The sequence goes on from JBCNJP010000027.1 coordinate 97,063,453, forward strand.
AGGATTGGTGCACCGCAAAGCTTCTGCTTCAACTTCTGAAATCCCAAATGAATTTCTTATCTTTCTGAGTCAATGTTGTCAGGGGCTGGGCTATCTTCGAGAAGTTCTCAATGAATCGACGATAATAGCCAGCGATACCCAAGAATTGGCGTATCTCAGTCGGAGTAGTGGGAGTACTCTAGTCTTTGATAGCCTCAACTTTGGCTGGATCAACATGAATTCCCTGGTCATTGATGACGTGACCCAAAAAGTGTACCTCGCGAATCCAATAGTCGCATTTGGAAAACTTCGCGTACAATTCTTCCTTCTTTAGCAAATCCAAGATAAGTCTCAAATGTTGTTCGTGTTCTTCCTTTCTTCGAGAGTATATGAGAATATCATCGATAAACACGATAACAAATTTATCTAGGTATGGTTTACATACGCGGTTCATCAAATCCATGAACACAACGGGTGCGTTAGTCAAACCAAAAGGCATAACGAGGAACTCGTAATGACCATAACGCGTTCTGAACGCTGTCTTCAAAACATCTTCGTCTCTAACTCGTAGTTGGTGATAACCGGATCTCAAGTCAATCTTGGAGTAATAACTCGATCCTTGGAGTTGGTCGAACAAGTTGTCGATTCTCGGTAGCGGGTAGCGGTTCTTCACCGTTAACTAGTTTAACTCTCTGTAGTCGATACACATCCGAAACGTTCCATCCTTCTTTTTCACAAACAAGACAGGAGCTCCCCACGGTGAGTGGCTCGGGCGGATAAAGCCTTTATCTAAAAACTCTTGTAGTTGGTTAGATAATTCTTTCATTTCTGGCGGTGCCAGGCGGTAGGGCGATCTGGCAACGGGGCCCGCTCCAGGCGTCAAGTCGATACGAAATTCCACTTGTAGAGTTGGTGGAAAACCAGGCAAGTCTTCATGGAAAACTTCCGGAAATTCGCAGACCGTAGGAACATCTTCGATGTGCTTCTCATTGGGCTTCTTCTCCGTAACATGAGCTAGAATGGCATGACATCCTTTTCGAAGAAACTTACGAGCCTTCATACTCGATATGATATTTAGCGGGGTTCCACTCTTTTCGCCTTGCATGTTAAGAGTGTTGCTGTCTGCGAGTGGTACGCGGACTAACTTCTCATGACAAACTACCTCAGCATGGTTCTTTGATAACCAATCCATTCCAATAACGATATCAAAGCTTCCTAGATCAACAGGCATAAGATCGATGTGGAAAACATGATCTGAGAGTTCAAGCGAGCAGTCTTGGTATATTTCTCCAGTTTCTATTAGGTCACCATTTTCTAATTCTACTGCGAACTTAGTGTCTAGGGCAACGGGGGCTATTTCTAGTAATTGGCTAAAATCGGTAGACACAAAGCTTCTATTGGCACCAATATCGAATAAAACAGAAAGCGAATTGGTTATTAAGTAGAAACGTATGTTTGATTTAGGTGTCCAGACCCGACTAAATCAAGTACCCAACCCGGTCAAGACCCGTAAGAGTTACACCGGAGGCAACGGGTTTTATAGTCCGCTTAATTTTATAACCGGCAAATTCGCAGAAGAATTAGTTATTTGTTTATTAAATGGTTTAATAGATAAAAATAATTAATTAGTTAATTGATTAATTAACCATTATAATTAATTAAGCGACAAAAGACGTCAAATATTATTTACGTCATGGACGACAATCGACGAATTAATAGTTTGACTAATATTTGTTAAATCTCTAAAACCGACAAATATTTAAGAGCTAAATGTTAGTCTCGCAAATTGAATGGTTCGATTAAGGATTAAATAAAATTGAAGGACTAATCGGAAAATTAATCTGTTATAAATATAACTGATAAAGGGAGGCGAAACCCTAATCCACAGACTAGAGTTTCCGCCCCCTCCCCCCCCCCCCTTTCCTCCTCTCTCTTGTTTGACGCCGACGCTACACCACTGCCGCCGTCCCCTCTGGTTCTCCGGCGATCCGTTCATCCGATCGCAAGAACCCTAATCCGATAATCACCGCCGCTGTCCGTCGTCCATCGTCGCCGTCCGCCTCTCTCCTAGCCACCGCCGCCGCCCGCTCCTCTGCCGCCGCCGTAGTCGCCCCGCCGCTGCAGCCGCTCGCCAAGCCGCAGCAGCCACCACGACTACCTTCGACGCCCCATCGCACCACAGTCGCCGCCCTCCTCGCCGTCGCCGGTTCCTCTGCCGACATCCTTCGCCACCGAGAGGCGTGTTCACTCGTCGTCCGCAAACCCTAGTTCGCGCCCGATCCGACATACGAGATTTTCCTGGTGCTTGATTCACCGCTTAGTATATCCATAACCGCGAGGAAAGTTCGATTCGTCCAACGAATCATTCCCTGCGAAACCCTAGCGTCACCCGTTGACTTCCGGTGTCTCGAACGTCTATTTGAATCACCGCTAAGGTATATCTAAACTCGTTATTAGTTGAGATTTATTTATTTATTTTATGATTGTATCGCGTTTTTGTTTTAACGCGGTTTTGGGTGTTTGCGCGTTTTGGTGATCGTCGAATCCTGTTGTTTTGGTTTACGTTAATTAACTGGTTTTCACGTTAGTAAATTAAATCGTTTTCCGCTGCGTATTAAATTAATTGTTAATTTAATTATCTAAATTTAATTTACTATTTATTTGGTAATTGTTTAAATAATTATTTGTCGTAAATAATTATTCCTTTAAATTTTTTTTGCTATTACCGAGACCTGAATGCCACTGTCGTAACCTAACAGTGGTATCACAGCCTTGATTACCACACGCAAACCCTAACCGGTCGATTTTAAACCAACGTACTTTCGCGAACTAGGGTTCTGAACCCGAAAGTCGAGAAATTGGATGAATCGCCTTTTAAATATGTTTAGTCGATTTGGATCCACTAAGCATAATCCGATTCAATAAAATTGATTGAATTATCTTTCGTACATATTCGGCCCAACCCTATTTTATTTTGTCATCGTTTCGTTATGGTTTGGCCCTTTTGGCCCATGTTGTTTTGTTTTGGATTGGCCCACTTTTGACTGGGTTCAAAGTTGTATTTGTTTAAAATAGAATAGTTTTATTTTAATTTGTAATTGCTCACTTTCGCCTTGGACGAACGAGACGAGCTTGACACAATGACCCATTTTGAGATTACCCCTTCTAAGGATTTTCGAAAATGGCTGGAGCCCAGAACGAAACGGCATTTCATGATGACACGCAGGAGCTTGTTGAAGCCAGTGGGAGCGACTAAATCGATCAGGGAGTTTTTCTGTCTCGTGGTTGATTTACTTTTACATCCCTCGACCTTCCTCGATATTGTCATAGGCTCTGACAATATCGAAATCCCTGCATGGCTGAATATGTCCATGTGTGTTTGCTTGTTTTTTGGTTGCTTGTCTTAATTTGATTAACACGCCAACTAAAATCCAAACTTAGTTTTACCGGTATAAAACTAATTTTTCAGTTGATTAAATAAAAGCTCTAATTTTAATTACGACTTCATAAAATTTAATAACCATTTTAATTCGACATTAAATTCGGATTTTCCGATAAATTAATCGAACATTGCTAATAATTGGTTATCGTCTTGCGACACGTAGATCATTAATACTTAGGTTATTTAAATGATCGTCCCGAGTGAGATATGATTCATAAAATTTTTCGTCACATTAATTATTAAAATATGACCTAATAATCCTATCTGGTAAGCCTAAAACCGGTAGTCTATGCCATCCTAAGTCAAGTCTGACTTGGAACATATTGACCGATGCATCCGTGTTGGAGTATTTCAACACCGCACGTGGTGTTTAGGGTATCTTCCAAGGTGAGTGTATTGGAGTATTTCAACACCGTACACACACACTAACCACTTAGGACAACTACCATTTTCTTTACACGCACCTTTGGTATTGGAGTATTTCAACACCGTACCTCTGGTTGGCCTGTAGACCGAATGGGCATAGATGGGGCTAAACGTATTTTGTTGACCCGTTGGCGAAAGCCCCATAACGGGAGTTGTGGCAGTTACTCACAAGTGACAATCATTGTCCATTTAGTTACTTAGAGATTTTGAAAGCACTTTACGCTGTTTGGAGAAATTGTCTAACTAACTGAATTCCCAATTCCTATTCAAGATTAGCTTGCCATCCTTGAATACGAATCAAACATCGAAACACTAAAATTTTGCCTATTGCTTCAGATGGCTAACGCAAACCGCGCAAACCAAGAGATTTTCCATCTCAAGTCTCTTCTTTAGAAGGAAAAACTTGATGGCGCCAACTTTCTTGATTGGGAAAGGAATCTGAGATTCGTCCTGAAAATGGCTAACATGAAGAATGTGTTAGATTTTGAGGTTCCAGAGAAACCTGAAGCTGACACTGCTCCGGCGCACAACGCCCATAACACATTGCGAAAAAATGCCAAAAATGTTGCATGTCTTAGGCTAGCCACCATGACCTCTGACATTCAGAAGAACATGGTTGACATGACGGCTTTTCAGATGATCGGTGATCTGAGGGGCATGTTTGAAACTCAGGCCCGACAGGAGCGCTATGACACAGTTGTGACACTTATTAACTGTCGCATGGCCGAAGGTGCTCCCGTCAGCCCTCATGTCCTGAAGATGAAGAGCTACATCGACCGCCTTGTGAAGCTGAATTACGTCATCCCCGCCAAAATGGCGACAGACCTACTTCTTCACTCACTATCGAGTGCCTTCACCCTTTTTAGGGTAAACTTTAACATGCATAGCATGGTAAAGACAGTGACTGAGCTTCACGGCATGCTTACCAGAGCGTTCCGAACAGGAGGCGTCAAGAAGCCTGAGGTTAAGAAAGGAAGGCGTGGAAACAAGAAGAAGGACAAGGAAGCTGTTACCAGAGCGTTTGGAAGCTCCCAGAAGGGCAAGTCTAAAGCGTCCAAGCCACCGCCGCTTGAACAGCGCGAGTGTTTTGAATGCCACAAGATGGGGCACTGGAACAGAAACTGCCCAGAATATCTTGCCAAGGTGAAGAATGGAAAAGCCTAGCCGGGTAATCCACAGGTATACACATAAGTTTATGTTGTATGATGCTTCACTTATTCCTGCAAAATATATGTTTGACATACTTTACATTTTGTAGGTGCATGAAGCTAAAGGAAGCAAACGAAGACGACACTAAGTTACCTTGGGATACTCGCACCTGAATAAAGTTCGTGTCTAATGTTTTCAGTTTAAAACGATTCTTAGTGGTGTTTAAAACAACTTGTTTTGGTTTTGATTTCCCTGGTTGTTTTTTCCAGGATGAACAATTGCTTTCCTTGGATTTTGACTATGACATGTTTTGACTATGGTTGATTTTTGAAACATGCATTACTGTTTGAATCCACTTTGAATTTGATTCAAACTTTTGCTAGATTGAGTTCAAAATCCCAAAACAACATACTTCACAACCTGGTTCACTTGATTTCATTAAGGCTAGCTTAAAGGCGACTTGAAAACCTCTTGGTTATCATATCCCATTAAAGCCAAAATGCCTTAAGCGTCTGTCGTACTTGTTACGAGACAACGCATGATGTAATGGTAGTTCATAAAGTCTTATTAGTTTGAACCATCCGACTTCAAGAATATTACAAGTCGAACTGATAGAAGATCGCCGTTTCGATCTACAAACATATGAACATATCAAACCTCTGCCTCATGCAGACTTTTGTTCATATAAGTTCGAATCACCAGCTGCTTTACTAAAGGTGTAATCACTTGCTGATTATAACATTGTAGAATGGTCACACCAATCCCGGTGCACATTACCATTATACATACATGTGCATACCTACACACATCTTGGAAGTATTAGACTACACTTGTTATACTCGCATGTGTTTGAATCCGACGTGCACTTGAAACCGACAAACACAAGACCAATGACTTGCCACAACAAAACCCTGTGACATCTTGTAACCATAACGCCCATTCACACATCACTTTCATAACTAACTTCCAATCACAATACCGGTATCTTGCGAAAATGGAATTTAGTAATTACATGTCCAAATTTAGATCTTTAAACATATAAAGAAACGTGCTTTGATAAATCACAAGACTATGTAAAGTGACCCTCGCACATAAACGAGACGAGCCAGATGGGTCATGTTTCACCAAAAATGGATTGTTTCTTAACGAAACATATCGACATTCCGGTTAGAGTTTTGTATGTTATCCTTACCTGAATAAGGGAAACATCCTCTAACGTCGGACCCGAGAGTCCGATGGAATAAATCATCGCCTGAATTATCATGAGATACTTTCAAACAATCATAGACGAAAGCATCTCCATGCTATCAAACTCTGAAATGACTTTGTTAGTCGTCTTTAAACTTATTAATGAGTCATAACATCTGGATATTAAGGGTTCGATTTCCGTAAAACATGCTACAAAATCGAACAATTTCGTTTTTGAAAACGAAATTTAATTGCCACGTTTTCTTCGTGCGAAATTAGTATCCAAACGATTTGAAAGAAGAATGATAATAGGAATGTCAATCCGCCTCAAACAAGTGGGTGCATCGCTACTGGTCCTTACCGGAATAAAGATCAAATGCCGATCTAAAGATCATTTAAATTTACTGGGTTAAATTTTAAATGACACCTCAATTAATTTAAAGTTTTCAAGATTGATAGTTAAGTATTGATCAATATATTGCTGAGCAACCACTAACATGATCAATCTCTTAAAACGATTTGAATCATACTAAATATGATACGAAAGAAATCCAATACTAAATATTGCATAGAATGTCGCCGTAAAGGATTACACCACGACCTTAGATGGAAAATCACATCATCACTGCTGGAAACTGATGAAAGAAAATATATGTTCATTAATAAAGTACTGATTATACTCGTTGAACTTTTATAGCCACCTTAATTGAATCTGAACTAGGAATGCCATAAAACATTCAAAGGGTTAATTCGACTCTGTAGATAGTCGGTTAACATGCTCAAGTGATAACACATTCGTACGTGTGCTCACCAAGGACACTACATTATAACAAGTCCGATTCACTTAAAAAGACTCACCATTCAAGATAAATACTGAATCTTAAGAAACAATTAACTTTGGCAATCCTAAAACGAAACTCAAGGACATGATTGCGCATTCGTAAGTTCAATGATCAGACTCGATCAGTGAAATAACACTATTGCATAGTGCGTGAATTCTGCATCATATTCGTGTTCGGTTTTAGTGTTAGATGTCGAACACTAACGTTTGCACCAAATCATTCGACCTCCTATAAGGTGTTAGACGAAAGTCTGAATTCTGCATGACGTGTTCGAAATTCATACGTTTTACTATCCATGAATATTCCAATAATGTTCTAAAAGTCCGTAGTCGATCAGGCTTTGTGGGAGCATCACCTGAAGCAAGACTATTCTGACTCTAGACTCAAACTGTTGACGCTCCAGACTCACAAGGCATCATTAGAGAATGACGTCGGGTCGTAACTCGCATCAGATTGTCTTCATGGATTTAATCATAAGACAATTTTGATTGATGATATACTCAACGGTATCCTTCGACCTAAGATACATGAGCGACCTTCCGTCTGCTAAAGAACATTCTTTGATTGTAGCTTAACGTTGTCGCGTAACTGCCAGCCAAAACAGTTACTTTTGGGAATGGATCTGAAGCTTAGTGGGAGCTGTATGTAGTCAATATGGGATTCTGTACTCTTGCATTAATAATGCAACAGTTTGACATCGTAGGCCCTCTCGTTAGTTCCAAGTGTTAAGTGTAAGGCCTTACCCAAACTTACTGTGTGTTTGATTGGACCACTTCAAACGGGAAAACGAGAAATACAATGATCGAACGCGGAAGAGAATGCATAAATCCATGTCTCTAGTTCGATTGATGTCTTATACAAAAAGGATCTGATGACTTTACAAATAATATAAGTCTAAACTATATCACGAGTTTGTTGATATGCCTTGGTTATTTGACTTGAAGTGTCATGACTGTTTGGGACAGCCACGTGTAGCTAGGGCACCTCTGATTGTTTCTTGATTAATAGTCGTGCTCAGTCCAAGTGGGAGACTGTTGGATTTAGGTGTCCAGACCCGACTAAATCAAGTACCCGACCCGGTCAAGACCCGTAAGAGTTACAATGGAGGCAACGAGTTTTAAAGTCCGCTTACTTTTATAACCGGCAAATTCGCAGAATAATTAATTATTTGTTTATTAAATGGATTAATACATAAAAATAATTAATTAGTTAATTGATTAATTAATCTTTATAATTAATTAAGCGACAAAAGACGTCAAATATTATTTACGTCATGGACGACAATCGACGAATTGATAGTTTGACTAATATTCGTTAAATCTCTGAAAGCGATAAATATTTAAGAGCTAAATGTTAGTCTCGCAAATTGAATGGTTTGATTAAGGATTAAATAAAATCGAGGGACTAATCGGAAACTTAATCAGTTATAAATATAAATGATTAAGGGAGGCAAAACTCTAATCCACAGACTAGTAGAGTTTTCGCCCCCCCCCCCTTTCATCCTCTCTCTTGATCGACGCCGATGCCACCCCACCGTCGTCGTCCCCTCTGGTATTCCGGCGATCCGTTCATCCGATCGCAAGAACCCTAATCCGATAATCATCGCCTAGTCGTGGTTCCTCCTCTACGACGAACCAAAGCCGTGGGCCACCACCGTGTCGCCGCTCCGAGTCTGTCACCGCCGCTGCCTGTCGTCCACTGCCGTCGTCCGCCGCTCTCCTATCCGCTGCCGCCGCCCGCTCCTCATCCGCCACCGTAGTCGCCCCGCCTCCACAGCTACTCACCGAGCCGCAGTAGCCACCACGACTACCGTCGTCGCCCCGTCGCACCACAGCCGCCGCCCGAGCCGGCCGCCGCACTCCTCGCCGTCGCTGGTTCCTCCGCCGACACCCTTCGCCACCGAGAGGCGTGTTCACTCGTCTTCTTCAAACCCTAGTTCGTGCCTGATCCGACGTACGAGATTTTCCCGGTGCTTGATTCACCGCGTAGTAAATCCATAACCGCGAGGAACGTTCGATTTGTCCGACGAATCATTCCTTGCGAAACCCTAGCGTCACCCGTTGACTTCCGGTGTCTCGAATGTCTGTTTGAATCACTGCTCAGGTATATCTAAACTCGTTATTAGTTTAGATTTATTTATTTATTTTATGATTGTATCGCGTTTTTGTTTTAACGCGGTTTTGGGTGTTTGCGCGTTTTGGTGATCGTCGAATCCTGTTATTTTGGTTTATATTAATTAATTGGTTTTCGCGTTAGTAAATTATATCGTTTTCCGCTGTGTATTAAATTAATTGTTAATTTAATTATCTAAATTTAATTTACTATTTATTCGGTAATTGTTTAAATAATTATTTGTCGCAAATTATTATTCCTTTAAAAAAAATTGTTATTACCGAGACCCGAATGCCACTGTCGTAACCCAACAACGTACCTGTCACGATGTTTGGATCGCGACGTGCTTCTCCAGCATTTATCACAAAAAACTCTGCCTTTTGCCTGATTCTAATCCTTCATCTTGGGGCAGTCCTTTTTCAGATGGCCAGCAACACCACAACCAAAACATGAATGATTCGGGCAATCGCGAGTGATGTCACCCTTGGTCTTGCAGTGGCCACAGTAAACGTTTCCACAGTCAGTTGCACTTTTTGCACAGAGGTGCATTACCGGTGTATCCTGTTTTCTTTGGTGCTTGAGTAGGTGTGGTAGCAGCAAAAACTTAGCCGGCTCGGGTCCTTTTGCAGGGGCCTTTCCAGAAACCGTGCTTCCTTTTGTTGTCTGGCTTCTTTCCAGATGAGGTGGCTGCACTGACCTCGGCGATCTTGACTTCAAAATTCTTCTTGGCAAAGGTCACACCTTGGCTGTGAGCAAGACGCACATCATCCTGAAAAGTGGCAGGGTTCGAAGAAAGAACATTCCCTTGAATGTGAGGCGCGAGACCCCAAATGTATCTCTCGATTTTCTTATACGGCGAAGTGACCATGGTTGAACAAAGATGCACGAGTTCGCGGAATCGCTTTGTGTAACCAGTGATGTCAGAACCATTCATTGCTAAACTCCAGAATATAGCTTCCAATCACTGTAATACCTCTCTCAGGCAGTACTCGTCAAGCAGGAGCTGTTTAAGCTCTTCCCAAGTCATAGCGTAAGCCAGGTCTGTTCCCATGGTGTCAACATGAGAATTCCACCAAGTTAGCGCGCCATCAGTAAAAGTGCATGTAGAGTACTTAACCATGAAGCCAGCGGGGCAGTTGCTAATGCGAAATACGGTTTCCGTTCATTCAAACCAACTAATCAAACCCACGATACCTTCCATGCCCTTGACGTTTGTGGGTTTGCAGTTCATAAAGTCCTTGTATGAACAATCGCAGGGACCTGCAATGTTAAAACATTTGAATACAATTCGGATAAATTATAGTCTGGATGTTCTCTAAAATTGAGATCGTCAAACCTTACCATGTGGTGGATTGTTATTTTGTCTGTCATGATCCCCTTGAGTTTCGCTTGCAGCAACAGCTTCAGCAACTCGTTGAGTGATTAGAGCCTCAATGTCGGCATCATTCATTGGTTGGTTGGGCTATGTGTTCCTGGTACCACGTCTAGGAGGCATGTTTCCTCTTTGCGTTTTAATAATAACATAAAGAAAACAAACGTTTTAGACAATATGAGGGTGGGGTTATTACAAGCTCAAGAATAACAACCATGACATACAATTAATACGAGAGCAAGTAACACAAGTATCACAATCATAAATAACACAACCATTCAACACAATAAGATAAACTACAAGTTACATTCCATACCGCCATGATAGTTATAAATCATAAAAAAGGGTTTAAGTTAAAGTAAGTACATAACTAGCTAATGGGAGTGCAATCCCAACAAAATAATACTACATCATGATTTACTAATAAAATGCGGGTCAAAAAGGGTAGGTCAAATCTAAAGCATCCTGAAAACGGGGGCCTGGGGTTAGGGCAAGAGTTCCAGTAACCTAGGCCATGAGCGCTAAGAAAGCAAGAAGTCGTTCGACATAGCCCTCGAGAGTGGCAAGTCTCATCTGCAAAAAGCTCGATCGAAATGGAGTTGTTAGCAGCAACGTAATAGCATCCGTCATGCTAGCATGAAGAGAATCTAGGGCACCATGGGTAGTGGTCCTAGTCTTCTCCAAGCTATCCACTCGGGCTCCTAAGAAACCCAAGTCGAGAACGGTCGGGACTCTCTCAATATCCCGCTCCATGACTCCCATCCTCTGCTCGTATCGAGTCATACGAGCAACCAATAGCGGAACCGTGTCCGCCAAAGGCTCACCAGTGAAGGGGCATAATCCAGCTAGAGGCCGTGGAGCAGCTCCCTGAGTCGATGACTCCCCTAGCTCCTGGATACTAGGGAGTCCCTCACGCTCCCACCAGGTGCGGATGGTGTTCCGCATCCGATCGAATCGGGTAGTCTCAAAGAGGCGTTGCCGCTTGATAGTGGGCTCCTCTGATGGGGTAGGACGACAAGGAAGGTCGATCCTCTTCCATGGGGTGTAGGCCCGCCATCCACCGCGAGAGACACGGTGGCATGACTGAAGGGTCCTAGCTCGTCCTGGGGTAATGTCGGGGTCCTCTGCAGAAGGAGGCACCTCGATGGTAAGGGAAACATCAGTCGCATCAGCAGCGACATCCTCAGAAGGCTCCTCGGTGTCATCAGACACACGAGGCTGCAACTGGGGCAGAGGGTGAGGAAACATAGCAGCAGTAGTCCCTGGCTCGGGACTCTCCGGTGGCGTGTCTGGTGGAACATAGTCCATCGGCATGGGCGTGTACTCAGGCGATCGAGGGGCTGACTCGTCCTCGGAGCTTGATGAGATGCAAATGGCCTCGTTAGCGGAAGCCATCACTGAGATAACGAGTTCCAAGTAAAAGCAGCGTTAGAACAAGTAAGCATATAAACATTTAAGGTAAATAAATCTAATGCAATTTATGAAATAAACACTTAAGCATAAATCATAATAAACGTTACCACTTGAGTTGGCCTTGCGTGCAAACGGTACCTTCATAGCGGGTTATAGTCCAGGTTTTGTTTTCGTTTTTTTTAATGAAACCTAGTTCTCTATAACCACGGCTCTGATACTAATCTGTCATACCCTGAACTTTCGGGAACGGAGGCGTGTGACGTCATGAAATCATATTCGTGGATACTTAAAACAATTAATTGTAAAACAGTTGATAAACAAAACGTCATTTGGATTGCAATGGAAATAGTGGTAAAATGACATTGTCTTACAATTAATAATAAATATGGAAATAGTTCTTAAAAAGTTAAGATAGTTCCTAAAATACTTGAAAATTGTTAGATGGATAAATTAGGGCTATGACTCCATCAGCAGGTCCGTTTATGAGTGATGGCCTGTTTGCACGTGCAGATACATTCAGTTACATGAGAAAATCATGAGTTTGAAAGGGTTAACATAACGTTGGTGAGTTCACAGGTTTAAGACTCTACAAATAGTTTGTAAATGGTTTAAGGCATATAAGATATTTAGTAAGGTCACCGTGATTTAATGATTAACATGAACTTTGAATTTGAAACTAACAGATTTACCCACTCATAGCACCTTCCCCAAAGATACTGAAATGGAACAATAATAATTGGCGTGTACTACTCGACAAATGCACACGTCAGGATTGGATGTTAACCCAAATAGATCTATCCACTAGCTACCGTTTCAAACAGAACTAATCAAATTCAATTAATAGTGGGATTTGTGACAATTCGTTATGTAACGAAATGTACTCATTTGTAGGGTATGTAAAGAACATTTAGTCATACGGTGGAGTACAGTTCGACCATGATATCAAGTATATAAAACAGTTTAGTTCATGATTTCTCCCCCAAAGTATTAAAACAGTTTAAAAGAAAGGGGTCGTGAGACTCACCTGATCTAGGTGAATAATGATAAGTAAGCAAGTCCGGAAATGAAATGGTGCAAGTAACTTCATAATAAATAATAAGACAATGCATATATAAGGTATTTGGTTATTGAGTAATAATAATGTCACCCAAACGATACCGGTCAAGTCTTGATATAATGTCCCGTTTGTGTTAGTTTTGAAAGTCCGTTTGATAATATTTATTGATCAAATAAATATACAAAATCAATACTTATATTTATGTCAAAATAAATATAAAGGAAAGCTAAATAAATCAATAAATCACTTTAACTTAAAAGAAATCAATCAAGTTTTAAACATTGAAATAAATAATAATATCTGTTATTATTTATAGTTAGATTTATATATTTATATATGTCATGACTTAAACCTTTTTTAATTATTTGACAACATAATTACATAAATTTTCAAGTAAAAATATGTGACAAGGTTTATTGAAATAGTATAAGTGAGTTAAAAATAAATACAAGTCTTTGTATTCATACTTATACATTTATAAAAGATTTTATAAATTCACTTTGACAAAAGTTATAATCATAGGATGACTTACGATGACTATCTTTTAATAAATTAAAAGTTTAAAGGTTATAAATAATTATATGTTCAAGTATAATTATTTGACGTTTTAATCGTTGAAAATGTTTTTCGTTATAACTTATAATACGAACGTTTTTATTTATAAATAGTCAATAATTATTTTCCAAGTCAAAACGTTTTGCGTCGTAATCGTTTTAAATATTTTATAACTAAAATATTTATTTAAAGTTTATAGAAAATATAGTCACCGGTTTTCTTTAATAAATAGATTTTTATCGTATTTGGACTTTATATATTTTTAGGAATGTCAAGAATATTCCTTTAGGTTAGTTCCAAGTCTTAAAAAATATATTTTTGGTCAGTTTTGAAATAGGTCACAAATATTGAGTTTTCTCGTTGCGTATTATCTGTTTTGATCCTGGTTTTCTCCCTACGCAACGTTTCTCTATTTTGATCACTTTGTTTTATTTAAAACATCAAATATGTGTTAGAAATGCGTCGGGATAAGATCTGATCCGTAACAGTTTTTATGTGAATTTTATAAATAAAACTCATGTATTATCTTATAAAAATCATAAACTTGAAACTAGTCTTTTAGGGCTTGATCAAGGTTTATAAAAATGTATTTTTATAGTTAAAAATATATATAATAAAGTTCAAATGATCAGTCATAAATGAGATGTTATAAATGCATTTTTACTTTTTTTTTTAACAACAAACACTTGGTTACTCGGGGGTCTCATCATGGCAAACGATGCTACCCACGACACGCTGCGACCACAGGCCGTGCGAGTAACCAAGACCCTCTATGTTGAACATCCATTCCAGAGGAAACCCACCACCCTAAGGCCCACTGTGGTAAAACCTCTGACCCACGTCTATAATTATTTATTCATCATTCATTTTTTGTGTCCGGTGGGATTTGAACCTTTGAACTCCTGTAAGAACTTTATAAGAT
>JBCNJP010000027.1:97078409-97394135 GCA_039602395.1 Deinandra increscens subsp. villosa
GTTTGAACTGCCAGTTCTGCTTGAAGTGAGAATTCCGCTTCAACTTCAACTTCAGCCGGAACATAGTAAAATTGGCATTTAGCCGGAAATCTTCCAAGCGCAATATTCCTTACAATATATATATATATATATATATATATATATATATAACCGTCTAAATAATTCCTGAGTATGTACCAACTATTTTTTCCGATTTACAAATCAAGCAAACCCACTAATGACTTAGTGGAATTTTAACAATAAGAAAAACCATAAAATGTAACTTTTATATTTTTCTCAACCGGTGTCCGTACTGAATGTTCGACACGTTAAAAAAAATAAAGTAATGTTTGTATAATCAAAAGTTTTGTCAAGACTTAAACCCTTAACCCTTTTCGCTTAGAAAAATCCAAACATCAACGCAACCTCGAACCCGTAACCCCGTTGGGCCCAGTCAGGCCCAACAACCTCAAAACTTACCGATTGACCCGAAAATTTACCCGATGACTCGGTGTAACCCAACGAGTGTTTTGACCCAACCCGCCGACCTGTAACCCGACCCGAGGCCCGGCCTATTAACCGGCCCAGTGAGCGAACAACCAACCGGTTTCTGGCCCGATTACCGGCTCGGTTACCCGGCCCGTTTCCGGCCCAAGGCCCAACCGGCCCAAATGTTTTTTTTTAAATATTTTCGGCCCAAACAAATTAAGCCCAATATTTATTAATTAAATCCAACAAGATTTTATATAAATAGTCCACCACCTTTGTAGTTTTTTTATAAAATTATTGAATCTTAAAACACCCCCAACTTTTAAAAAAAAGTCTCCATCTTTTTAAGAAGTCACTTACTTCTATTTATTGGTGATTATTTGTAACCATATATAAACTAATTATTAGTTGGCAAGATTATTACCCATAGGGTAATAAAACCCCTTTCTAGTATAAATAAGAGGCTAAGGGTGCCCCAAATCCTTGCACCTCCCAAACACCCAACACCGACTCTCAAACTCTCCCTCTCTTCCTCTATTCGGCCTAGCCGAAACCCCCCTCCCTCACCCTTTCGGCCACCACCGACCATCCCACACCACCACTCCGCCACCGCCCCTCCACCGTCGGACCTTCACTTCGTCGCCGCCAACCACCACAACACTTCCCTTACTCTTTTTGTGAGTCTTTTAACCCCTTTCCCTTACACTTTCTATACTTAGTCTATCACCCAAAATCACCAACAAGTCTTGATATAAACTAAACTTTCTTTCTCTAATGCTCTAAAAACCTAAACACTTGGATTAAATAATACAAGTGACTTAATCTAACACATTCTTTGGTGCCTATATGGCTTAATATTGCCAAGATGTGGGGTTTGACACTAAGAAACCTAATTTGGGAGTATTGTGTATCAAAACCTAGATCATTTATTTTTCTTGCATTTAAATACTTGTCATTTAATTTCTTGCAATTTAATTACTTGTTATTTATTTATCTTGGTCCTAACACTAATGTGTTAGTAGATTTGTCCTAATACTTCAAGTATTAGTAAGATTTGTTCACTTGTTTGAACATAAAGGTCCTAGTCCTTGCTAGTTGATTATTAATTTTTACTTGTTATATATTACTAACTCATGGCTTAAATAAATGATCTAACAACATAAACTTGTCTTAAATAAACCCATGACTTAATCCTAACACATAAGTGTTAGTAGACATCTTTGTAACTCATGAAAATATAAAACATAATCATTGGACAAGTTAGATGATCTACTAAAACCATGGATTTAATTTTGATAAACAAAGACTTGTTTAAAAATTAATAAGTGGAATATTCCTAAAGACATGGAATAAATGGACTTTTGGACTTAAAAATGACTTGGATTTTATTAAAAAATCTCATGTCAACATGTTATAAAATATATTTATTTTATAAATACTAGTCACCAAAACTCAAGACTTTAATGTGTTGGTGAATTTAATTCACCAAAACCTTAAAATAGATTTTATATCTTTACTAAATCAAGTAAAAATGCATTTATAACATCTCATTTATGACTGATCATTTGGACTTTATTATATATTTTTTTAACTATAAAAATACATTTTTATAAACCTTGATTAACCCCTAAAAGACTAGTTTCAAATTTATGATTTTTATAAGATAAAACAATACTTTTATTTATAAAATTCACATAAAAACTGTTACGGATCAGATCTCATCACGAAGCATTTGCAACATATATTTTAGATGTTTTATATAAAACAAAGTAACCAAAATAGAGAAATGTTGCGTAGGGAGAAGACCGGGATCATAACGGAATAATACTTAGCGAGAAAACTCAATTTTTGTGACCTATTTCAAAACCGAACAAAAATATATTTTTTAAGACTTGGAACTAACCTAAAGGAATATTCTTGACATTCCTAAAAATATATAAAGTCCAAATACGATAAAAGTCTATTTATTAAACAAAACCGGTGACTACGTTTTCTATAAACTTTAAATAAATATTTTAGTTATAAAATATTTAAAACGATTACGACGCCAAACGTATTGACTTGGAAAATAATTATTGACTATTTCTAAATAAAAACGTTCGCATTATAAGTGATAACGAAAAATGTTTTCAACGATTCAAACGTCAAATAATTATACTTGAACATATAGTTATTTATAACCTTTAAACTTTTAATTTATTAAAAGATAGTCATCTTAAGTCATCCTATGATTATAACTTTTGTCAAAGTGAATTTATAAAATCTTTTATAAATGTATAAGTATGAATACAAAGACTTGTATTTATTTTTAACTCACTTATACTATTTCAATAAACCTTGTCACATACTTATACTTGAAAATTTATATAATTATTTAGTCAAATAATTATTTAGTCAATGTTTAAAACATGATTGATTTCTTTTAAGTAAAATTGATTTAGTGATTTATTTAACTTTCCTTAATATTTATTTTGACATAAATATAAGTATTGATTTCATATATTTATTTGATCAATAATTATTACCAAACGAACTTTCAAAACTAATACAAACGGGACATTATATCAAGACTTGATCGGTATCGTTTGGGTGTCATTATTGTTACTCAATAACCAGATACCTTATATATATATATATATATATATATATATATATATATATATATATATATATATGCATTGTCTTATTATTTATTATGACGTTACTTGCACCATTTCATTTCCGGACTTGCTTACTTATCATTATTCACCTAGATCAGGTGAGTCTCACGGCCCCTTTCTTTTAAACTGTTTTAATACTTTGGGTGAGAAATCATTAACTAAACTGTTTTATATACTTGATATCATGGTCGAACTGTACTCCGCCGTATGACTAAATGTTCTTTACATACCCTACAAATGAGTACATTTCGTTACATAACGGATTGTCACAAATCCCACTATTAAATGAATTTGATTAGTTCTGTTCAAAATAGTAGCTAGTGGATAGATCTATTTGGGTTAACAACCCTACTTGATTGGTAGCTCCAATCCCGACGTGTGCATTTGTCGAGTAGTACACGCCAGTTATTATTGTTACATTTTAGTATCTTTAGGGAAGATGCTATGAGTGGGTAAATCTGTTAGTTTCAAATTCAAAGTTCATGTTAATCATTACATCCTGGTGACCTTACTAAATATCTTGTATGCCTTAAACCATTTAGAAACTATTTGTAGAGTCTTAAACCAGTGAACTCACCAACATTATGTTGACCCTTTCAAACACATGATTTTCTCAGGTAACTGAATGTATCCGCACGTGCAAACGGGGCCAGTCACTCATAAACGGACCTGCTGATGTATTCATAGTCCCATTTTATCCATCTAACTCCTTTTAAGTATTTTAGGAACTATCTTAACTTTTTAAGAACTATTTCCATCTTTATTATTAATTGTAAGACAATATCATTTTACCACTATTTCCGCTGCAATCCAACTGACGTTTTGTTTATCAATTGTTTTAAGTATCCACGACTATGATTTCATGACGTCACACGCCTCCGTTCTCGAAAGTTCAGGGTGTGACAACATGGCAACTGGCTATGTTGTCACAAAGAGCAAGAAGGTTTTTGAAGAGAACTAGTAGGAGGACTATTACTCAAGATGGGAATTTTGGTTTAGACAAATCAAAAGTGAATGTTACAAATGTTCAAAATTTAGTCATTTTCAAAGAAAGTGTCAGCAATCTCCATCATATACATCTGATTCAAAAGCTACCAGTGGTTCTCAAGCTTTATCAAGTATAACAACATTGACTGCTTGAAATGATAAAACTTATGATTGGGGAAAAGTGTTTCTTGATAAGTCTGTATTGATTGTCACACATGAACAAGATGATTATTATTCAGACTCAAGTTCTTATGAATCTGTTGAGAATGAAAATTTTGAGTCTAAGATTGAAAGCTTGTTAAAGGAGTATGCTAGATTATTAAAAGAAATGAGTTTGATTACCGAAGCACTCAAGTTAGTGAAATCAGATTTGGAGGCATCTAAGGAAGCATGCAAAGAATCTGAACAAAAATTTGCAAAATTATCAGAAGAAAATTCTCACTTAGTTCAAGAAGTTAAGAAACAGAAGGATGAAGCAGAAGATGATGCAAATTATTTTCAAAATTTGTTTGAAAAGTCAAAGATTAAGCTTGATATGCTTAACAAGACTTCTGATGAGTATGATGCCAAAATCGAAGCCTATCAGATTGATATGGAGAAGCTACTTGATGAGAAGAAGGAGTTAGCAAGGGTCAATAAATTGTTAAATGTAAATCTTGATATTCAGAAAAGGAATGAAGATAAGTGGAAGAAAGAGTTATGCGCTGAACTTGATAATCTAAGATTGCAAAAGTATGGAACTCACAAGGTTGCTAAAAGGTTGATAGCTACAAAAAAGGAATTGGCTGAAGCACAGGAGAAGATTTCTGATTTGAAGATCCAAGTGATTGATACAAATCATATTCTAAACAATGTCACCAATTCACAATCTTTCACAAGCTTCTTAGCAAACGATAAAAATTTTAAAAGAATGTTTGACAAGACAGTGTCACCTCTAGGAAGTATCAAACAAGCTGTTAATGAGGTGAAGGAAAAAGGTAGAAAATTGTGATTATTCTAAGTTTGCATATTCCAAATTTGATGAACAAAAGATTGTAAAGGAAAAGAAACACAAAAAGAATAACAAGAAGGAAGAGAAGAAAGTTGAAAGTTCTAAAGTTCCAACATTTATGTTCGGATCGTCGTCAACAGAGAATGAGCAATCAGCTGCTTCTACCGATAAGATTCGTACTCAATTTGATTTTGATGACACGGTTTTCTATGCCAAAAAGAATGTTAATGAAGTCAAAGCTGAGTTTTCTCGTTTGGCAAAGAATGGGCATAAATCGTCAAGTTCTAAAGAGAAAATTTCGGGTAAAAGTGTTGGTTTGGGTTTTAAGACAAAGGATACTGAAGTTTGTGATACTCCAGTTTCAGCACCACAAAAACTGAAGAAGGTTAATTTAAAGCAAGTCAAGAAAGATGTTTTCAAGGCCGAAAAAGTTCAACCCGAGAGGTTTTACAAGCTCAAGGGTTCGAAACAAATATTTTATGACAAGGAACTTCCACTTCATTGTGTGGATGCTCAGAAATGTGCTGAAGTTTTTGTGAAGAATGATGGTTCAAAGAACAAAAAGAATCCAAAGGTACAATTTTCTTTTGGTGGTATATGACTCTTTTAATGGGTTCATGATCATCGAAATGGGTTTATGATCATCGAAATCAGGTATATGACTCTTTTTATGATCATTTTGGAGGTTATTATGTTTGTGAAGCTATGCAGGTTCCTAAAAGAAAGAACATAAACAATCGTTTGTATTACATTTGCCGCCAAAAAGGGCATATGGCAAAAGATTGTCCGGTTCCTGCTGCTTCTACTCAAAGGACTCATAAGGTTCCAGTTTTTGGTATATTTGCCAAACCAAGGTTCATTGATGAATATGGCATAGTTTTTGATGAATTTCAACCTACATTCTTTCAAAAGCAAGAACGTTTTATTCCAAAATTTTCAAAAGTACAAAATGTAGGTTGTTTGTCACAGTCCCTTGTGATTGATTCATCAAAAACTAAAGAACAAGCAAAACTAATGTCAACTTGGCATTAATCAAGAAGGCAGTTGAAGACAGTTAAAAAAGAGATAAATTGAATACGTTCAATTTATCTGTATATATACTCTGACACACTCCAACATCAACCGTCCTCAACCACCTTATCCAAATACAACTTGCTATATTTGCCTATAAATAGCAAGCTGACTTCACCAAACAAAGTAAGACATCAAACATACAATTCAATATCTTCTCAAAGCAATTACAACCTTACTCCCATAGAAAGTTATTTTTATTGATACATAGTCATACTATAAACTCGTGTAAACCATTATTTACATTTGAGATATACAGAATAACCCTTTTATGAATTGTTGTCTTCCAATTTGATTTACTTTCAGCAACTTATATATCTTGTTTAAATCAAATTGTGCCAACATTGTTAAAGAGCCCTTCAAGAGACCCAACAAATGATGTATGCGTCAGCTGCAAGAAGGGGAAGCAACATAGAAAATCTCATCCCTTGAAGAAGTACCACTCTATTGATGTCCCACTGGAATTGCTGCACATGGATTTATTTGACCCTGTAAATAAGAAATATATTTTCGGGCATTGGTATTGCTTAGTGGTTACTGATGAATATCCGCATTTTTCTTGGGTGAATTTTCTTGAAAAGAAAAGTGAAACATCACGAGTTCTGATCAACTTGATTAACACTGTGGAATCATTTTACAAGTTGAAAGTTTGTAGAATTTGAAGTGACAACGGCACGGAGTTCAAGAATCTCGAAATGAAAATGTTCTGTCTGGTGAAGCATATCGTACACGAACTTAGTACTCCTTATACACCTCAATAGAATGGTGTCGCGGAACGGAAAATAGAACACTCATTGAGACGGCTAGAACCATGTCGGCAGATGCTTGTCTTCCAGTGATTTTCTGGACAGAAGCAGTCAACACAGCATGCTTTGTCCTAAATAGGGTTCTCACTATGAAACGACTTAGCAAAACTTGCTATGAGTTGTTGAAAAATCACAAGCCAACTTTGAAGCATCTGGAGCCTTTTCGGTGTCCCTACATGGTTTTGAAATCTGCTGGAAAGTTCGATGACAAGGTATTTGAGGGTATCTTTGTTGGTTACTCGAACCAAATGAAGCGTATTTTTAACAAAAAGACCGGTGTAGTGGAAGAGTATTTACATGTGGATTTTCAACCTTATACTTTACCACCCAGAGGTGTTGGTCCAGACTGGATGTTTGACTATAAGAGTATGTTTGAGTCACTTGATCCAGAAGAGATGAAACTGATGATCATCTTACCAATGTTTACATCAATCTACAAGATGATAGTCCAGTTTTAAATATTCCATCTCCGTCTGCTGCTCCGTCTGTGCCTGTTGCTGATGATTATCTGACCGAAACTACCATTGATTCTGCCATAAAATCTAAGGAAATATCTTCTGATGATGAACACGAGTTTCATGAAGCTAATTAAGAACCGACTGATAATCCTGTCCCACAAGCTAAAATTAGTGATACTGGTGTTGGTGAGGCTGATAATGTTCAACCTGTTTTACAACCTGAAACCAATACATCTAACACTGTGGTGGAGGAAGATCATGTTTCGAATTTGGATGAAAGTGTCGTTGTTCCGATTCATCCGACACTCCGGATAAACACCTACCATCCACAAGACAATATTATTGGTGATTTAGACGATGTAATGCGTACGCAAAGGTAAATCGATAATAGTGCATTACTTACAATACGGGAATCTGGCGTTCAAGTTGAGGTGTTCCACTCATGCTTTTTATCCCGGATCGAGCCAACAGACGTAAACCAAGCATCAAAAGATGGCTTGTGGGTTGAAGCAATGTAGGAAGAGTTATTACAATTTCAAAAAGTCGGAGTGTGGCACCTGGTGACTTTACCGGAAAATAGTAAAGAACCATGCGGAACGTGATGGGTTTTTAAGTGTAAGAGGGACGACCGAGGAGTTATCGTTCGTAACAAGGCTCATTTGGTTGTTCAAGGTTTTTCTCAGGAAGAAGGCATAGATTTTAACGAAGTGTATGCACCGGTTGCCCGAAATGAAGCTATCCATATCTTTCTGGCGTATGCTGCACATTGTGGGTTTAAAGTCTATCAAATGGATGTTAAAAGTGAATTTTTGTATGGTAAGGTCAAAGAAGAAGTCTATGCGAAACAACCTCCGGGATTTTTACGGTCCTGATTATCCGGAGAAGGTCTATAAGCTAAAAAAAGCATTATATGGTCTACATCAAGCTCCTCGAACTTGGTACGAGACCTTGTCCACTTATTTACTGGAGAACAAGTTCAAACGTGGGTTGGTGGACTGTACCTTATTTTGCAAAAATATGGGAGGAGAATTGCTTTTGGTGCAGATATATGTTGATGATATTATCTTTGGCAGTCCAAACGAACAACTCTCAAAGGATTTGGACAAGTTAATGCATACAAAGTTTGAGATGAGTTCCATGGGCGAGATGTCGTTCTTTTTGGGATTGCAAGTAAATCAGTCTGAGAAGGGTATTTTCATACACCAGATGAAATACGTGCATGATGTGCTTACTCGGTTCAAAATAGATGACGTTTGTGTTCTGGGTACTCCAATCCAAGTGTCTCATGGTCTGTGTCCAGATGAAGATGGTGAAGAAATTGATGTCGCTCTTTATCGTGCAATGGTAGGTTCTTTAATGTACTTAACAGCTAGCAGACCTGATATAATATTTGCGGTTTGTTTGTGTGCCAGGTATCAAGCATCTCCAAGGATCTCACATTTGAATGCAGTACGAAAAATTCTAGCTTATCTGAAGGGTAACACAGATCTTGGGATCTGGTATCCTCATGATGATAAGTTTGATGTATGTGCCTACTCGGATTCTGATTACGGAGGCTGCAAGATTAATTTCAAGTCAACAATGGTTGGCTGTCAGTTTCTAGGCGATAAGCTTGTGTCATGGCAATGTAAGAAGCAAACGTCGGTAGCTACATCCACGGCTGAAGCTGAGTATGTTGCAGCTGCAAGCTGCTGCTCTTAGGTGTTGTGGATACAACAACAATTGAGAGACTACGGTTTGCGATTTCATTCTATTCCTATACACATAGATAAATATGCTGCCTTGGCATAACTAAAAATCCTGTGAACCATTCTAAGACGAGGCACATTGAGATTAGATATCATTTTATCCGCGATTGCTATGAGAAAAATCTGATTAATTAGCAAAAGATACACACTGATTTCCAAAGAGCGGATCTTTTCACTAAGGCTTTTGATAAAATCCGCTTCAAATTCCTTTTACAAATCAATGGCATACAACAATTACCCGCTAAGTAATTGTCGGTTGATCAATTTTGTTTTTGGTTACATTTTTCGTGTTATTATTTTTCTTCATTTGAAAAATCCAAAATAGAGTTTTTGTATTTTGGGGGGAAAAATCAGAAAAGCATAAAAAAAATGAAAAATGCCAAAATGGTGTACGCTTACTTTCGTTTTGCAAAGATTTAAACTTGTTTGATTTTCTTTATTTTGTCAAACGACTAAACTTTCTTTGCGTATCGAAAGATCGACCTGATTGTTGTTCGTTTGACATTCTGCTTTATTTTCTTGGTGTTCGTATAATCCATCGGACTTTCTTGGTGTTTCTTATAAACAATCGGACTTTCTCTGCGCGTTCTGAAGAACTGGCCAGATTGTTGTTTGTTTAGGGTTCTGCTTTATTTTTGAATGAAGCACCACTAACAATAAATCTATGTTGAATATCAAATTCTGTATAATGATACAAATATAGAATAAGCCAAATTGCTAGTATTCCTGATTGTGTGGGCTTTCACGTTATCTGTGCTTGATTAATCATACTTAAATCATATCAGAAAGCTATAGAAATTGATTTGTCTAAACTAAAATAAACTGCAAAGTTGTATTCTCTGCCTGCTTGGCTTGCATGCTGATTAAAACTGAAATTGAAATGTGTCTAATGCGTTATGTCTGATATGATCTCGCGTCTGGATCTTTCTCGCAAAAAATTAAGTTATTTGCATTTCAAGTTTCTGTTTGGCTTATTGCTTATTGAAAAATTCCAAAAAGATTTTAGGTGTGTTTTAGCATAATCTTGTAAAAATTCAAAAAAACCTTCGATGTGTTTGAAAATGTTATAAAATAAAAAAGATTGTGTTTCTATCTTATTTTCGATCAATCTATGATGAAAAGTATCAAATTTGTGCCGGAAATAACCAAACAGTCTTAAAATCATAAGACTCATCATGAATTGATCAAAGATTTTGTATCTAATTGATAAAATTTGAAATCTTTGTTTTTAATCTAAAAAATTCTTCAAAAATCAGAGTTAAATTTGAAAATTTTGGAAATTTGCCAAACTTCAAGTTCGGACAGCCGAACTTCCTGTTCAGATGATCCGAAGGATAAGTTCGAACGTAGTTCAGCAAGGTTCGGATGAGCCAAACTTCATGTTCGGAACCGACTGGGCACCTATAAATGGGTGAATCTCAGGTTCGGACACTCATTCACTATTCTCAAACTTCCGATCTATAGCCGAACCTCTGCCCAAAGTTCAATTTCCGATTAACTTCACATCTTTGTGTTTTGTGACCAGATTAAGGTAGGTTCAACGATTCCGAGTACAAGGGTGTGTCTGATTGTTCGTTTTAGTCATTGAAAGTGTTCAAAATCTGTCAAAACAGTGTTGTGTCTGATATTAATTTCTAGATCTAAAAATAGACCATCTTAGAGTCAGTTTTAGGTGATAAAACTTGTTCCTATAGTTTCGCTTTGAAAAACCGAGTCTAGGGGTGCAATTTTTCTGATTATTATGGTCTAAGTCAAAAGTTAAGGAGATTAACTTCTCCGTTGAACGAACAGCCGAACAAGATGTTCATCAGCCGAACTAGGAGTTCGGACGAAGTTTGGATTAAGTTCGGACGTTGACCAAACCCAGTTTGGACATTGACCAAAGTCAACATCTCAGTCAAGTTCGGATCAAGTTCGGACACTAGTGTCAGTTCGGATCGAGTTCGGATGATTATCTGGTTCGGATCCAGTTCGGGTAAACTTGATTTTTGAACAAAAAGTCGATCTTTCACGCGAATGATAAATAATTGACGAATTTGGTGAATATTTTTTATAATCATATTGAATTTAATGAACTTTTCATGTTATGTATTTTTCAGAAATGGCGAACGATTTAAAGATTGGCGAGAAACACAATGTATGTGCACATCTGGGCGTTGCAAGAAAAAAGTTATCACAGTTTGGTGGTTCCAGAATATTCGATTTCCTAAGACGATGATTCACTACGCGATTACACACAGGTGTGATGCGTATCGTGACATATTAACGGAGTTTTGGACCACAACTAGATGTCTAACCGATGGAACGATCAGATTATCTGCTACTGTTCAAAATCGAACTGTAAAATTTACCGAAGTAGATATCAGAAGATTTTTAAAGTTTACTGATGATACAACAAACGTTCTGTTAGAATTTGATCAAGCTGATAAGTTGCTCTATTGAAGAGAATATGGTATGCTGATGATCCAAGTCAAGATTGGATTTACAAGTCGGAATTCTTTGTTCCTTACAAATTTCTGGTTATCTGTTGTTGCAAGTTTGGGAAACATAATTTCTGGGCATGACAAGATCGGATCGAAGATGATGTCTTTTATGAATGCCTTAATTCTGAATCGTCAATACAACTGTGTCGGGTTGATTTTTTACTATATGAGAGACAACTTGACCCAGAGGCACAAGAAAGCATTGGTGTATCCAAGATTCACATAGATGATCTTAAATGATCTGTATCCGACACTGGTAAAGAATGAGGATCAGAAGATGGAATTGAAACACATGACCGAGACAAGTATTGGTGCTTTGACGACTTATCAGAAAAAGAAACCAGCTGATCACCCAAAGTTGAAGAGATTGATTGGTCATCTGAGCAATGTCAATTATGTGGCACCAACTCAGGGTGCTCCTCATCATGAGCAAGGGAGTTCATCTGATGAACTCGATTACAGTTGGGTAGAAGAAAGAAATCAGCAACCAAATCAAGTCAAAGTTAAAACACTAAGAAGACAGACACAGACACCATCCGTTGTACAGGAACCGGTAGTATTGGAACCGGTTGTTACTGAATGTGCAACACCTGCAGTTACATAACCTGTTGTCACTGAACCAGCTGTTTCAGCACCGGAAGTCCATGCGACTATCAGTGTGACTGAGACACCAGCAGTTAACACTCTGATAGATGAAGAAGAATCGGATGATGAGCTTACTGATTTGGATGCTAGCTTTGAAGATGTTTCTGACACAAATAACCCATTTGTCTATATTAAAGTCAACTCAAAGCATGTTAAAGTGAAGAAAGGTAGCGAAGAACATCTTACGTACCGTACAAGTCTGAAGAAAAATAATGATCAGTATGTGGGAAGGGTTTATGAAGATAAAGTCTCATCTGAATCAGATGAAGATTACAACTCTGCTTCTGATATTAGACATGTCGGGTAAACAGCCGACAACTTCTTCATCTTCATTAACACTGTCAAAAAGGAAGAAGTCGGTTGCTACTGGTGGACGAGGCAAGAAGCATAAATGTTCACAGTTTCTATTCAAACGCCGTTCCGGTGTATCTTTATCTGATGATCCCAATGTGTCTTTACTTGAAGTTACTACAATAGCCAGTACAACACCTTAAACAGGTGTTGGTGCTCAATATGTTCAGCAGCCAATGGGTACCACATCTACACCAAAATTTACAAGCGCGACTACTACAATGTTAGCTCCTTTAACACCAGATCTTAATTTCAGTGTTTCTCAAGCGTCGGTGTCCTTTACTCAAGTGGATTTACTTAACACTGCTCTTCTGGATTGTAAGACAAAAATTGAGGAGTTAAAGGCTGATGTTGCTGAAAAATCACAAGTCATTGAAGTGTTAAAGAGAAAGGATGAAGAGAAAACCCTAATGATTACTGAACTGAAAGCCAGAGATTAATCTCAAAGCAAATTTATAACTACTTTGCATAGAGATTATCTTCAATTAAAACGTGGAGAAGCGGCCAAGCTCAAGAGATAACACGTTTGAAAATAGCTAGTCTGAACCAGGATACTCTTTTGGCACAGATGAATGAGGAAATTAAACTCTTGCTAGAGAAGTTTAATCTCAGGGGGAGATAGGTTCTGGTTCGGGATGCAAAGATGATGATGGGCTACAATATTTAAACAATGAACCTAATAATGATCCTGAAGGCAATACTGGTGGAGGTCCAGGCCCACGTAGAGCACCTAGCTCGGGTGCTGGTACTTCTACAGCCCAGGGGGAGTCAGATTCCAGAGACGAAGTGCCAATTACTTTAGTTTAGTCGAATCAAGCTGAAAAAAGCATAAAAATATCGGCATTATACTTGAAGATGGTGAGTTTATCTGTGAACTCAAGCCAGAACAAATTCAAGCGATCATTGATTTAAACGACGAGGAAATGAAGAAAGCTGATGAGGCTAACCCGAAATTTATGAATCTTCAGAATCGATGACTGAAGAAGATATATTTGATGAGGATATTGAGGCTGAAGACATAACAGAGGAGGAGTATCCAGATCTGTATTCAAACTTCAAAAACACTAACTCAACTAATGATGATTTTGAAGTTTTTCCAAAGGAAAAAGGGTGATGAAGCTGAGGCAAAACTGAAAAAGAAAGAAGCTGCACAACCTGAAGACCCTGTTGCCAAAGAGGATAAGGAACACAAACAACGATGGGCTTATAATGATTACATGAAAACATTTCATGCTAATTATGTTCTACCTCTAAAACCGATCAAACAGAGAAGGCATGTGAGGTTTAAGGGTCAAGCGTCAGGTGAGATTATAAGTTGGATGTATGCAGCAAGTTTGAAGTGTTATGCAATTAAATGCTAGCATGGTTGATGTGCTCGGAACGACTCTAAAAATACTATCAAAACCTAGACCTAAACCTAGACCTAGACACACCTAATTTTACCGAAAATACCTAAAATAAACCGAACCCTAAGGCAAGTGTACCTATCGGATAGTAGAATAGCTAAGGCAAGACCGGGAATATCGAACCCTAAGGACACTCTAAAGACAAGACTAACCTAGGACCTAAGAAATGGAAATAATGAGAATTTGAATTGGGTTTTTGATTTAAGATTTGATTTGAATAAAATTACCTAACAACTCAACCAACAAACGAGATTCAGAAAACCTAGGAACAACCTTCAGACACAAGGAGAAACACCACCTAGACTCGGAATCCTAATCACTAATGACAACTTCAATCGGCTATGATTAATCTGATGGTGGCTAGTTCACCTTTTAAGTCCTTCCTAGCTACACTTCTAACGCTCGAACAGGAGTTCACCTTTTAAGTACTTCCTACCTCAATTAGACCTAACCACCTCTGAACCTAATCTCGGGCACCTTAGACCTAGCAGGAGCTACCAATAACTACCATGAATGACACGGAATAACAAGCTAGACAAAACCCTAGGACACTTCCTTTTGAGACAATGTAACCCTAGAACTTTAACCAACCCAACTACATGTTAAACCTGTACCTTTTAAGTCTCCAGTTTAGCAGCACATTACAAGCGAATTACCAACTAACTATCAATGCAATAGTCAAGGGAAACCCTAACTACACTTTAGCAATTAACCCTAAAGTCAACTACTTTAGCTAATCTACCTAAACCGAAAGACATTCGCGGGTAAATTAAGCATCAATAATCAATAAACAACCTGCTCATAACACGCATATGCATCAAAACATGGCAATTAACGGAGTTTAATAAAAGTGCAACATCAATCAATTAATCAAAACCGAACAAAGTCATCAAAAGATCAAAGTCATCACAAAGAGTCTAGGTGGCATTACAAGTTTAGCCAATAATCATGATAACTACAGCAAGTATAATAAAAATCAGATCTTTAAGTTCAACCATGATCAAGTCTAGAAAATTGTCGAATAAAAGAAGGAAATCGATGAACCGTTAATGATTCCAAGTGAAGATGCGATCCACCGATGAACTCCCCTTGATTCCTAGCCTCCTCTGCCTTCGAAATCGCCTCTTAGAGTCTCTGGAGTCGTCTGCCAGTCGAAGAATGACGAAACATAACCCTACAATCGAATTTATATCGATTAAGCAATTTCTGCGGGTTTTAGACTTCTAGGCGTATCGCCTACAGACCAGAAACTCCCAGGCGATACGCCTGGATCTTGCTCCGCGACAAAATAGTCGGTCAAACCGACTTAAAGCTTTCGTTGACCTTTTACTTCCGCGCGTATCGCTTAGACACAATCCAGTCCTAGGCGATACGCCTAGGACATCTTATTCAGCACTTGTCCTTCATTTTTCTTCTTAACTTCTATTGTGGCTCGGGAACTTCACAAAACTGCAAAACTCACATAAAAATATGAAAAGGACCCAAAGACTCAAACTTAACTAAAAACAACTAAAACAAACGCAAAACCGACTCAATTAGACTCAAACACATAACAAATGACTTAGGAAAACCGGATGTGTTTGCAACACATCAAATATCCCCACACTGACTCTTTTTTCGTCCTCGAAAAATACTGCAATGGAATCATAACCAGGAAATTGACTACTAAACATTTAACAATCCATATTCAACAGCCACCATACAATTCCACATTCCATAATGTACTAGCACACTAACTACGATTGCCGATATTTCGATCCGACTAAACCCAACCACCAACCTTTTCTTTCGCCCCCATGTGTTTATGAATTTACCAGATATAAGTTCAGTCGCCTATGGATCCCACTAAAGAAAGCTCTAGTTCAACCTATTACCGAGTCATATTCAGTCAAAGCAAAGGGTAATATTGATTTAAAATTTATATATTTTCTCCAACCCCCCTTAAACCAGATACTAGGATGTCCAAGGAATAACTATTATTTATATGCAAATTATTGAGCATTTATTCACTACTTTATCATCTTTTTCTCATTTTTTGTCTTTTTTCATTTTTTTTTTATAATTGGTTACTTTTACCTAAACTTACCAACGGACATCACCAGAGGTATTCTTCCACAAGGTCTTACCTCCGAAATCATACGTGAGTATTTTGCCCGCGAGATCCGGAACATCATCAGAGGTACTTACCACGGGATACTATCCTTAGTTCGTACATGAGTATTTTGCCCCTTCACTCTAATTCATTAACCAGATTATTAACTAACATGCTCATTAGAAATTCTAAGGACATAGGAGTATCTAGCCTAAGGCGGTCTCTTCCTTCCTAATCATCAGATTCAGAATCCCTATCACTCCTAAAATGGGAACCCACTAGCAGACTGATTAACATATTTATACAACAATAAACACATAGGCTATTTAAGCTACTCCTAGGTCAGCTGGGCCTACCAACACATCATAGACTAGTAATGCTTTCCATTCAACCATACTTAACCACATTTCCTAAATTATTCATTAATCTAACATTTAAGCACAAAATTAGAAAATCAATTCCCAGTTTTACCTATCATTTTCCATTAAGTTGCAGCCAAAATCTTGGACATTTTCGAACAATTTTTCAATTTTTTTCAATTTTTCAAAATTTTATGACTCAATAAAACACCAAAAATAAAAGACTCAAGACGAAAGTATCCCATCCCCACACTTGAATCACACATTGCCCTCAATGTGGAATGGAATAAAACAAAGCAGAAATAAAAACACGAAAAAGAAAAATAAATATAACTAAAAATAAAACAAGATAAGTTGAAACGTGTTCACCTGAAACTCCAGAGGCTCAGCACAGCAACCAACAACGATCCATCGCAACTCCGGTAAACATAAATAAAATAAAAATTTAAAGTTGAAAATTTTTCTGACTTACCTCCTCCAGGCGTATCGCCTACAACCGTGCATCTCCTAGGCGATACGCCTGGGACTGCAAACAACCGGCCCGCATGAGACTTCCACGCGTATCGCCTATAACCTACCAACCTCCAGGCGATACGCTTGGAACGTGATTTCCAGAGAATTTTTGGAATTTGACCCCAAAAATTTTCTATCTCTTTTTCCTTGTCCCTCCAGGTCTCATAGTCGAAGTTTGACAGCAATCTGCACCTAGGACCTGCACAATCCACCTTTGCCAATTTCCAAATCTCCGGAATTACCTGCAAACACCAAAAACACAAAAACGAAAAGACGCAAAAGGCACAATAACTAAAAATGCAGAAAATTAAAACACGACTACAATAATATACACCCCGGGCACTTATCAATTAGCACAAAACATAAGAACAACCTCCAAAACCATCCGGAGGCTTTGATTTCACATCTCTCAACACAAAACTACCGGTTTCCCCCCGGTTCCTATCAGCACAACTTCCAACTAACTCCCTAAACCATAAAGCAACCAACTTTAACAAATGTAACAACTTTTTAACCTTCCAATGCTTAAACCGACCCGGGAGAAATCTAATCTTCTCTAGAAAACTTAACTTTGGGTCATTCTCACTAGAAACCACAACTAACCTCCCCACACTTGGTCTAAGCACAATCCTATCATCAAATTCACCTATGTCACCAAGTGTGGCTCTCCTACAACCATCCTCAACTATCAAATCCTTACCAACCACTAATTCCTCACCGGGTTCTACTAACGGGTCAAAAATCTCATTCCTATTAATTAACTCATCTAACTCCCCGGGATCTTCCCCACACTCATCCTCAACTACTCGTTCACCCTCCAACCTATTTCCAACTACCAAGTCCTCACCAGTGACATAACTAACACAACTATCCACCAGAGATATGAAAGAACCTAGAAAGTATACGGACTCGTTGTTCTTGTCACTAGACCTACCAACCTTAAACTCAACCGACTCATCCTCTACCCTCAAAGTAATCGTACCCGCGAAAACATCAACTACCGCCCGGGCAGTCCTAAGGAAAGGCCTACCTAGAATCAACGGGCAACTAGCATCATATGCACTGTCAACCACCACAAAGTCTATAGGGAACAAAAATTTATCAACTTGCACAAGCACATTTTCCACTATTCCTTTGGGCCTAACTACCGACCTATCTGCTAAAGAAATTGTCATCCTAGTCGGTTCTAACTCGCCTAATCCTAGGTGCATGAAAACAAATAAGGCATCACATTAATAGAGGCACCTAGGTCAGCTAAAGCACATGTGACAGATGAATCACCAAAAGAGCACGGAATTGTGAATGTACCAGGATCAGTCAATTTTTCAGGCAACCTATTCTGAACTACAGCAGAACAATTAGCATCAAGTGTAACATCAGAAAAATTTTCAAGCTTCTTCTTATTTGTTAACATATCTTTCAAAAATTTGGCATACTTAGGCATTTGTTTAATAACATCAGTAAAAGGTAAAGTGACCCTAAGTTGCTTAAGAAGCTCTAAAAACTGATTGTACTCACGCGCATTCTTCTGTTGAACCAACCTCTCAGGATACGGAACACGCTTCAGGTCCTCTGCTGTGATCGGTTGGGGCGCAAACCTAACTCTCTTCTTCTCTCTCACCGCCTCCCACTTCAACGGCTTCTCTCCAGCCGGCGGTCTCTTCACTATCTCAGCCTCGACGTTTGGTGCGGTACTTGCTGGCGTTACGCTCTCATGCACCCTCCCGTCAGGCGTCTCTAACACAATCTCCTCATCAACCAGCTCCTCCTCAACTACTGCCGGTGATGGACTCTGAACGACTCTCCCGCTCCTAGTGGTGATGGCATTGACGTTGGCATTGGGGTTTTTGTAGGTACTACCAGAAAACTGACCCCCACGGGAATTGAGCTCCTTCAGCTGCTTCGCAATGTCACCGACTGACCTCTGCAAATCAAGGAATGAGGCTTGCTGGTTCCTTAATAAAGTATCATGCTCCGCCAGCTTCTTCTGTGTGGCCTCATCTCTCGCATTCATCTGCTGCAAAATCTGCGTTTGGTTCATGACCAGCTCTGTAAGCTCCTTCATAGTCGGCCCTTCGTTTCCTCCACCATTCTGATTATACCTCGGCTGAAAACCAGGTGGATTTCCTCCCTCTCGCCATCCTGAATTTTGGCCACTCCTCCACCCAGACTGGAAAGAATTACCGAACTGGTTTCGGTTTCCAATATAATCCACTTGCTCAGCGGGAGCAAGCGGGCAGTCTCGGGTGTCATGAGCGCCTCTACACAGCTCACATTTGGCTTTGATGTGGAGTTTGATTTCTTCTAAGGTTTTATAAATGTTTTCTAACTCCCTAGGTGGTATGGTCTCTGAGCCAATGTGATGGACACCCCGGGTAGATGTAGATGGTGCGAGTGATCTAGTCGGGGCCAAGGTGGCTCTCCGACCTCCGGGTGCCTGCTGTTCAGCAAGTGCGAAGCTCTCAAACAGTTGTTTGCATTCATCCACAGTGAGCTTCTCCATCATATGCCCTCCAGCCGAAATATTGAAATCCTTCTGAACAGAATAAGGAAGTCCATTATAGAACTTTTCTATGATCGCCCAGTCCGTCAACCCGTGTTGCGGACATCTACTCAGAAGGGTGTTGAATCTCTCGTATGCGGCAGAATAAGGCTCATCGGGGTCCATCTTGAAAGAGTGGATTTCCTCCCGAGTACGTGAAGCCTTGGCTGGAGGATGGTACTTCTTCAGGAATTTTGCGGTAAGATCGTCCCAGGTGGCGATCGAGTTAGGCGGAAGCGTCTCGAGCCACTCGGCGGCTCGAGACGTAAGGGAGAATGGAAACAGACGCAAATAAATGATTTCGTTCGCGACTCCGGTGAGTCCGAACGTGTTGCAGATACGAATGAAACGGGAGATATGCGTCGGTGCATCTTCGTCCTCACGTCCATGAAACTGAATGGAATGCGTCAAAGCGTTGATGACGTGGGACGGAACTTGCCAATTCGCGGTGTTGGCAATAGCAGGCTGTGCAATAGCGAACCGGGCCTCGGTGAC
The DNA here is from genome assembly GCA_039602395.1 of Deinandra increscens subsp. villosa. Taxonomy (NCBI): domain Eukaryota; kingdom Viridiplantae; phylum Streptophyta; class Magnoliopsida; order Asterales; family Asteraceae; genus Deinandra; species Deinandra increscens. The sequence goes on from JBCNJP010000027.1 coordinate 97,098,485, forward strand.
TCCGGCGCTAGCCTGCTCGTGGACGGTGCGACGTGCCGCCATAGATGAAAGATCGGGGAATGGGATGGGTTTGGTGTCGCGTGTGGTTTGTGTGGAAGAAGATGGTTTGGAGTGGGTGGTGGAAATGATGAATGCCTCTAGCTCGGTGCGTAGAAGGCGAAACCGTTCACGAATATCCGCGTCGGGATCAGAAAGTGGTGACAACTCAGGAGGACCTCGTGAACGGGTGTGTGGCATAAAATGGGGGAACTGACTCAAAGAAAAATTAAAAGGAAAAATAAACCTAAAAATCTAGACTCAAGAACGGGAATCCTAAGACTCTAGACACGAAAAAAAACCAAAAAGACTCAAAATTTCCTAACGACGACCTAAGTTAATCTTGCCAATTGCCAAGTGTCCCCGGCAACGGCGCCAAAAACTTGATGTGCTCGGAACGACTCTAAAAATACTATCAAAACCTAGACCTAAACCTAGACCTAGACACACCTAATTTTACCGAAAATACCTAAACTAAACCGAACCCTAAGGCAAGTGTACCTATCGGATAGTAGAATAGCTAAGGCAAGACCGGGAATATCGAACCCTAAGGACACTCTAAAGACAAGACTAACCTAGGACCTAAGAAATGGAAATAATGAGAATTTGAATTGGGTTTTTGATTTAAGATTTGATTTGAATAAAATTACCTAACAACTCAACCAACAAATGAGATTCAGAAAACCTAGGAACAACCTTCAGACACAAGGAGAAACACCACCTAGACTCGGAATCCTAATCACTAATGACAACTTCAATCGGCTATGATTAATCTGATGGTGGCTAGTTCACCTTTTAAGTCCTTCCTAGCTACACTTCTAACGCTCGAACAGGAGTTCACCTTTTAAGTACTTCCTACCTCAATTAGACCTAACCACCTCTAAACCTAATCTCGGGCACCTTAGACCTAGCAGGAGCTACCAATAACTACCATGAATGACACGGAATAACAAGCTAGACAAAACCCTAGGACACTTCCTTTTGAGACAATGTAACCCTAGAACTTTAACCAACCCAACTACCCGTTAAACCTGTACCTTTTAAGTCTCTAGTTTAGCAGCACATTACAAGCGAATTACCAACTAACTATCAATGCAATAGTCAAGGGAAACCCTAACTACACTTTAGCAATTAACCCTAAAGTCAACTACTTTAGCTAATCTACCTAAACCGAAAGACATTCGCGGGTAAATTAAGCATCAACAATCAATAAACAACCTGCTCATAACACGCATATGCATCAAAACATGGCAATTAACGGAGTTTAATAAAAGTGCAACATCAATCAATTAATCAAAACCGAACAAAGTCATCAAAAGATCAAAGTCATCACAAAGAGTCTAGGTGGCATTACAAGTTTTGTAGGGATATGATCATGTAATAGTAAGCGTATGTCCGGATATTGTTTAGGCCTACGGGGTCACACGTCTCGACACCAAATGTATTAATATTAATTAATGGTTAATTAATATTTATCACGAACATTTAACGAGGTTTCGTTAAAAACTGACAGTTAATTGTTAACAGAGGGGTGTTAGTTGTAATTAGAGAGAATTGTAATTGGATTACAATTGAGAAAAGGTTGTGGATAAGGCCTCTAGGCCGAATTCGGCTAGGGCTCTTATGCCTATCCCTTTTGCTTGTTTATCAAGTAATCTAATCCTATAAATAGACCCTCTGGGTTTAAGGATTAGTTGCTGCTTTTATCAGATAAAAGAAAACTCTAATTCTCTCTCTACTCTCTCTCGAATTCGGCAACAAGAAAACCCAAGGGGGTTGCGATTTCTTGTGTGGTTCGACCAAGCCTACATCAAGAAGAGGTTCGTGATCGGTTGCTAGCACATAGCATTGGTGTGTCGTGTGTGCGATCGTAGAGGGATTTGTATCAAATCCTCCAAGAGATCAAGTCAATCCGAGCTCATAAGGTAAACATGTTCTATCCGGTTAGTTAGATTAATTCATAGGATTCTTTCCGCTGCGTACTCGTGTTTTGATAATTGTTATATAACCCAACAGTGGTATCACGAGCCACCTATGATTTTAATTAATTACCGGGAATAAAACTTGGAAGGGGGTAACCAAAACAAGATTCTAGCTTTTCGACTCATTTAAAAATCGTGTTTTACAATTGGAAAAGGTTTCGCAATTGGTAAAAACGAAAAATTCGATGGAATAGGACTTTTCAACCCGATCGAAAAGTCCCTGATCGAAAAACGCTTCTCGACCCGATCGGAAACCCTTGATTTCCGATCGGAAAACCTATTCCGGTGCGGAGACCCTTGATTTCCGACCGGAAACCCTACTTTTCGATCCAAATCGTAAAGTGTTTACGAACTGGTCGAAAAGTAACCGATCGAAAAGGCTTTTCGGGCCGATCGAAAAGTATCCGATCGAAAAGGTTCCGATCGGAAAGGCTTTTCGACCCGATCGAATAGTCCACGATCGAAAAGTACCCGATCGAAAACCCTGTTTCGATCGGAAACCCCTGCTTTCCGATCGTAAACTCAAATAATGAATCGAAAACCTCTTGCCGAATCGGAAACCCTAATTTTTAGCTCTAAAATTTGATTTTTGTGATCTAAAAATTTTAAATCCAAGTTTTTTTTGTTATCGTAATGAACAACATGTTGTACCTTTAGATTTTAAAGTGTTAAAAAGAAGTAAAAACCATGATGTTTCATGCAAATCGTTCGTGGTTATTACTTAAATGAAAGAGGATTAAATTAAAATTATATGTGATAATTAGAAACCCTAAGATTATGTGATTATTTGATAATTGTGACATAATAAAAGGTTTACTGCAAATTTGCTTTATGAAAATCGAAATTTGCTTAAATAATCTATTGAAATATGATTTTGTTTATAAAATAAAATTTGTGTCCTAAAACTCAAAAGAAACACCGGCTCACCCATTTGAACACACTCTAAGAGAGGTATAAGTCTGGTCGCTCTGCTTCCCTAAAGTGGTAGGTTTTTAATTGCAAAAGTTGCAAACCTCACCCCTACGCTTCTTTGTGTGTTGCAAATGGAGCTACCGAGCTCTTTTGATTTGGAAGACAAACTAAGAATTTTATAAACATATTATGTGGTGAAGGTATGCATGAACCTTCACACATAACCTTTTTGATAACACATCAAAATTGCTTTGACCCATTGAAACTTAAGTCTTTGCCATCCACCTTGTAAAGGACACTTGTGAATGTCATCTTACTCATTGGTACACAATGGTAAAATGGCATTTGCATGATAAATTCCCACTCATTGGTACACAATGGTGGACAATTTGTGCGTTCTTGGCTGGACGACTTAAAACGAGCTAGGCGGTGAGACCCTTGGCCCGTGGCAAAAGATGGGATGAAACATGACTACAAATCACTTGGTGCAAGTTGTAGGTCCCATAAAATCTAGGAATTGTATTTAGAATACAATTAGTGATCGTCACTTACCATTTGAATGCATCATTTCTAGCAGATCAACTGATGAAATGATGGCATGTCAATTGGATCCTAGCCTTAATAAGCTTAATTGTTTAAAATGTTTAAACAATGGGTAATTAAATTTATTAAGGAAAAGATTATCGAAAATACTGATTTTTGAACTTAATCTATTTTGTAGATGGCAACAAACCCTCCTCAAAACAATGTTGGTCATGCTTTTCGTCAAATGTTTGAAAGAGAAAAGCTGAACGGATCTAACTTCAATGACTGGTACCGTCAACTGAGGATTGTCCTTAGAGTTGAACGGAGAACCGATGTCCTTGAACATCATTGGCCGACCGAGCCAGCTGCTGATGCTTCTGAGCAAGAGAAAGCGTTCTACAACGCAGAGTACAGCAGATACGATGAGGTTGTTTGTATGATGATCTCGAGTATGACTCCTGATCTTCAGAAGCAATACGAATTTCATACACCTTGTGATATGATCAAAGAGCTAAAGAAGATGTATGAAAAACAAGCTGGTGTCGAATTGTTCGACCTAGTTGTGGAACTCCACGACTTGAAGCTTGAAACTGGTAAATCGGTCAGTAGTCATATGCTCAAGATGAAGAGCTACTTTGACAAATTGGAATCGCTCAATTATGGGTATAATCGTGCTGTTGCAGTTGGCATGATCCTCAAATCGCTTACGAAGGATTTTGAGGGTTTTGTGCGCAACTACAACATGCATAGTATGACTAAGACTATACCTGAGCTTCATGCTATGCTTGTCGAGTATGAAAAAACGATTCCTAAAAAGGCCACTGAAACACCCCAAGTTCTTATGATCAAGGGGGTAAGATCCAAAAGGCTAAACGACCGCAAAAGGGGAAGGGCAAGATTGATGGCAAGGGTAAAGGCAAGGCTGTTGCCCATATCCCTAAAGCCAAGCAAACCCCTCCGGCCCCTAAAGAGCATCAGGCTAAGGACCAGATCTGTCACCATTGTGGTGAAGTCGGACACTGGAAGAGGAACTGTCCTACCTACCTAGCTGAGTTGATGAAGAAGAGAAAGAATACTAGTGGGACTAGTACTTCAGGTATCTTCACAATTGAATTATTTTCCTTTTCTAAGAGTGATTCATGGGTGTATGACACCGGCTGTGGAACTCACATCTGTAATTCGTTACAGGGTCTTAGAAAGAGGAGGAAACTGAAGCCTGGGGCTTTGCAGCTGTTCGTTGGCAATGGTTTGCCAGCAGCTGTGGAAGCTATAGGAGAATTTCATTTAATTCTGCCTTCTGGGTTATGTATTGTATTAGACAATTGTCATTATGCACCTTCTATCACTAGAGGTGTTATTTCAGTTTCTTTGTTGAAAAACCAAGGATACATTAAAGTTTTTAATGATATCAGTATTTCAGTTTCTAAAAATAATGTTCATTATTTTGATGCTATTCCTTGTGATGGCATTTATGAAATTGATATGCGTGGTTGTGTTTCAAATAATTCAATGTTCATTGTTAGCAAACGAGCCAAAACTAGTTTGGACTCTACCTATCTTTGGCACTGTCGTCTTGCCCATGTTGGCAAAAACCGCATTGAAAGACTTCAACGTGAAGGGATCTTACAATCAAATGATGAATCATTTGATCAATGCGTTTCCTGTATTTCAGGAAAGATGACTAGAAAACCCTTTCCGAACAAGCCGCAAAGGGCAAAAGAGCTACTTGGACTCATCCATAATGATGTATGTGGCCCATTTAGACATGTGTCAAGAAAAGGTGCTAGCTACTTCGTGACTTTCACGGATGATTTCAGCCGTTATGGTTATGTTTACTTGCTTAAACATAAACATGAGGTGTTTGAAACATTCAAAGAGTTTAAGAACGAAGTTGAAAATCAACTCGGTAAGACCATCAAGATCCTTCGATCGGATCGTGGTGGAGAATACTTAAGCCAAGAGTTTAAGGATTATCTTAAAGCGTGTGGAATTGTCCAACAGCTTACTCCTCCTTATACTCCTCAGCATAATGGAGTGTCTGAGAGGAGGAATCGAACCTTACTAGAGATGGTGAGGTCGATGATGAACCTTACAACTCTCCCATTATCATTTTGGGATTTTGCTCTAGAAACCGCTGTACGCGTTCTAAATATGGTTCCAACCAAGAAGGTTGAAAAGACACCATATCAATTATGGCATGGAGAAGTCCCTGTGTTGTCTTACTTAAGAGTCTGGGGATGTGAGGCACTTGTGAAGCGTGATACGCCTGACAAACTACAACCCAGGACTACTAAGTGCATCTTCGTGGGATACCCAAAGGAAACAATGGGTTACTACTTCTATAATCCCTCCGAAAACACTGTTCGTGTTGCTCGATATGCTGAATTCTTTGAAAAGAATTTTATAGCTCAAGAGAACAGTGGGAGAATTGTAGAACTACTAGAAGATGTGTCACCTTCTGACACAACTAGCAATCATCAACTTGGGGGGGAAAATGTTCAAAGAGATGAACCTCAAGTCGATGATGTTGCGATTCCACTTCGTAGATCCGAAAGGGTCGTACGTAATCCGGATAGATGGATTGGTCTAGTCGAATCCGAGGATAACGTATCAGGAGATCTCAATGAGCCTCCGAACTTCAAAGCTGCATTATCAGATCCGGAATCTGACAAATGGCTTGAAGCTGCGAATGTGGAAATGAAATCCATGCAAGATAACCACGTTTGGACCCTGGTTGATCTTCCTCCTAACGCAAGAACCGTTGGGAGTAAATGGCTCTTCAAGAAGAAGACCGACATGGATGGAAATGTACACACCTATAAAGCTCGTCTCGTGGCGAAAGGTTATACTCAACGTTTTGGCATTGACTATGATGAGACCTTTTCACCAGTAGCAGACATTAGAGCTATTAGGATTCTCTTAGCCATAGCAGCGTACTATGACTTTGAGATATGGCAAATGGATGTTAGGACTGCCTTCTTAAATGGTTACTTGGATGAAGAAGTCTATATGGATCAACCTGAAGGGTTCATTGATCCAAAACATCCCAACCAAGTATGCAAGCTTCAAAGGTCCATTTATGGACTAAAGCAAGCATCGAGGAGTTGGAATAAACGGTTTGATGAAGAAATCAAAAAGTTTGGTTTCGTTCAGAATCCCGATGAGCCATGTGTATATCGCAAAGCTAGTGGGAGTAATGTTACTTTCCTTGTCTTATATGTAGATGACATATTGATAATAGGAAAACACATTCCAATGTTGCAAGATGTAAAATCCCATCTTGGAAAGTGTTTTGCCATGAAAGACTTGGGAGAAGCAGCATTCATTCTTGGAATCAAGATCTATAGAGATAGAACTAAGCGGTTGATTGGACTAAGTCAAAGTGCTTATATTGATAAGATCTTGAAGCGATTCAAGATGGAGAATTCCAAGCGTGGTATAGTACCAATGCAGGAAGGACTTGGTCTATCAGTCAAACAAGGTGCTTCTACACCTGATGAGGTGAAGATTATGCAAAGAGTCCCTTATGCTTCGGCTGTAGGATCTATAATGTATGCGGTGAGATGCACTAGACCCGATATAGCGTTTGCGCAAAATATCGTTAGCCGTTATCAACAGAATCCAGGTGAAAGTCACTGGACTGCTGTTAAGACCATCCTCAAGTACCTACGGGCTACTAGAGATTTGTTTTTGGTATATGGGGGAAATCCAGATCAAGAGCTCAAAGTGACTGGATACTGTGATGCTGGATTTCAGACTGATAGAGATGACACGAAGTCTCAGTCTGGGTACGTCTTCGTTATGGGGGAAATCCAGATCAAGAGCTCAAAGTGACTGGATACTGTGATGCTGGATTTCAGACTGATAGAGATGACACGAAGTCTCAGTCTGGGTACGTCTTCGTTATGAATGGAGGCGCTGTGGATTGGAAAAGCAAGAAACAAACCACAGTTGCTATGTCAGCAACAGAGTCTGAGTACATTGCTGCTTCGGAAGCCGCAATGGAGGCTGTCTGGATAAGGAAGTTTATTAGTGGGCTAGACATTGTCCCCACAAGTAACTTGCCTATTGACATGTACTGCGATAGCTCGGGTGCATTAGTCATCGCCAAAGAACCCGGAGTTCAGAAGGGCGCCAGACACTATGCCAGGAGATATCACTATGTTCGTGAGCAGATCGAACTAGGTGAAATCAAATTACTCAAAGTTCACACAGATGTTAACTTAGCTGATCCTTTCACGAAAGCTTTGTCGAGGCCGAAGCTTGAAAGGCATGCCGAGGGCATGGGACTTAAATTGGCTGGTTAAATCATGTATGTCTGATGTTTGGTATTTGGATAAAGGACATTAAGCAATTTCTGTTTATATAATGAAATAAAGTACTTGATATGTTTGATTTCATTTAATGGTTAAGTTGTGTCCTATATTTGCATGTTTAATCCTTGAGTACTTGTCAAGTATTCTAAATTGTCCATTGTCGATTAACTATATGGGAATATAGTTAAACTAAGACAAAATCTGAGTGATTGGTTAGGATGGTCCCACCAAACTCACATGGTATTCATTGGATGCATACTGTACTGACCCACTAACGAATTGTCACTTTATGGATCGGCGTCATTGAGTGAAATTCGTAAATGGTTGCTTTGCTTATCCTTAGACTTAAGATACAAGCAGGTCATGCATGTATGGATTGCACCTACTTGATATAGGTCTAACTATCCTGAATAAGGTAGTACAAAAGGGCTATTTTCAGTAAGTGTTGTGAAGTATGTGACTTGACACGTGTAGTCAAGAGGATTTGTTCCTTCAGCTTTGTGCTGAAGCAGATACCACTGGGCCCCTCATTGGACTAATTAAGATGTTTGCATGGCCGTGCCCAAATGAAATCTAGAGATGTCTCGATTTGCAATTTGGTAATCTTAAGTTAGTTGTGAGAATGAGAAACAGAATCGTTAAAGTATGGAATGACTTTGATCCGTATCCATATTTAACACGGTATCGGTAACAAAGGGATAGTAAATGACTGTACCATTTAAATACACTTTGAGAAACTGTACTTAAATAATTCTGGGAGCATTGGCGTGTTGCTAGACGCTAACCAATGTTATTACCTTTACTATTGCAAGCTCAAGTGGGAGCTGTAGGGATATGATCATGTAATAGTAAGCGTATGTCCGGATATTGTTTAGGCCTACGGGGTCACACGTCTCGACACCAAATGTATTAATATTAATTAATGGTTAATTAATATTTATCACGAACATTTAACGAGGTTTCGTTAAAAACTGACAGTTAATTGTTAACAGAGGGGTGTTAGTTGTAATTAGAGAGAATTGTAATTGGATTACAATTGAGAAAAGGTTGTGGATAAGGCCTCTAGGCCGAATTCGGCTAGGGCTCTTATGCCTATCCCTTTTGCTTGTTTATCAAGTAATCTAATCCTATAAATAGACCCTCTGGGTTTAAGGATTAGTTGCTGCTTTTATCAGATAAAAGAAAACTCTAATTCTCTCTCTACTCTCTCTCGAATTCGGCAACAAGAAAACCCAAGGGGGTTGCGATTTCTTGTGTGGTTCGACCAAGCCTACATCAAGAAGAGGTTCGTGATCGGTTGCTAGCACATAGCATTGGTGTGTCGTGTGTGCGATCGTAGAGGGATTTGTATCAAATCCTCTAAGAGATCAAGTCAATCCGAGCTCATAAGGTAAACATGTTCTATCCGGTTAGTTAGATTAATTCATAGGATTCTTTCCGCTGCGTACTCGTGTTTTGATAATTGTTATATAACCCAACAAGTTTAGCCAATAATCATGATAAATACAACAAGTATAATAAAAATCAGATCTTTAAGTTCAACCATGATCAAGTCTAGAAAATTGTCGAATAAAAGAAGGAAATCGATGAACCGGTAATGATTCCTAGTGAAGATGCGATCCACCGATGAACTCCCCTTGATTCCTAGCCTCCTCTGCCTTCGAAATCGCCTCTTAAAGTCTCTGGAGTCGTCTGCCAGTCGAAGAATGACGAAACATAACCCTACAATCGAATTTATATCGATTAAGCAATTTCTGCGGGTTTTAGACTTCTAGGCGTATCGCCTACAGACCAGAAACTCCCAGGCGATACGCCTGGATCTTGCTCCACGACAAAATAGTCGGTCAAACCGACTTAAAGCTTCCGTTGACCTTTTACTTCCGCGCGTATCGCTTAGACACAATCCAGTCCTAGGCGATACGCCTAGGACATCTTATTCAGCACTTGTTCTTCATTTTTCTTCTTAACTTCTATTGTGGCTCGGGAACTTCACAAAACTGCAAAACTCACATAAAAATATGAAAAGGACCCAAAGACTCAAACTTAACTAAAAACAACTAAAACAAACGCAAAACCGACTCAATTAGACTCAAACACATAACAAATAACTTAGGAAAACCGGATGTGTTTGCAACACATCAATGGTATTCAATACTTCAAGCTTGCATCAGATATTAGTTCTTAGCCAGTTTGACTTGTTCGGGAGCTTACTAGAAAGCCGTTATGTAACTACGGAGGTGATTGGAGGGGTTTGTACTTCAAACATCAAGTAGATAAAGAAGGCACTTTTGGATATCAATATCTAAAGCCTCAAAAACCAAAAAGGCGTGAACATCCGACCAAGATACATGCGAAGACTGGAAAGAAGATTATAGTACTTAGTTTCAAGAAGAAACCCAAAGTTATGAAGAAGATTCCTTTGATGAAAATGGAATTGGATTTCATCAAAAACTTGAAGTGGTGGTACTATAATGAGAAGACCGGAGAAGCTGTGATAGTGTTGGAGGAGAATAAGCGGTTGTGAAGGTGTATGATCCGATGTGGCTGATCAACTTATCCAGGGCTGACATAGATGAGCTGTACCATAATCAGATTTTCTCTCGTCCTGGTTCTATGAAAGTACCTGGAAGGACCTTACTACTACATGATTCGGTCACAACGATAACAACGAGGTAAATAAAGCTTGGCTTTATTGATTCACAAAGAAGTTACACAAAGTATAGAGAGAGAAACACACAGTTAAGAATGATAGAACTCACAGAACTAGCTAACTCTCTTTAACACGAACTACTTATACTTACCATTAAGTGCGGCCTACCAACCAACGTACCATTGGTATGTTACCATTGGTATGTTACCATTGGTATTTTGGCTTCGTACCAACTGGTACGGACCTTGGTGCGTACACCCTAAGACTCACTCAAGCAGCTCTGATCTAGATATAATAGACGAGACACAAGGTAGCATAGGAATATGCTCTAACAAACTCCCCTTTAACGTATACTATATCTAGCTATATATCTATCTTATTCCAACTAAACTTTACACTACAACAAAAAGGGGTTTTTAGGACCTTTCATGTGGGACGCTGTTAAAGTAGTGTCTTAAAAAACTATCTAATAGGACAAATGAGTGTTTAGGGTCCTATTATATTATATGGAGTTAAACTGGTGTCCTAAAAAACTATGTAATAGGACGGATGAATATTAAGGGTCCTATTATCATATAACTTAATAAGACGCTTAGTATTTGGGGTCCTAATAAAGTACATTATAGGACTTTAGTAGTTAATGTCTTATTATGTAGTAATGTAATATGACACTTGATCATTGAGGGTCCTATTAAAGCATAAGCTTATAGGACACTTGGAACTTTAGTCATAAAAGATCAGTGTAATAAGTCCCTTATTTGTCGGAGTCATATAGTAACATAACTTAATAGGACACTAGATATTTAAGTCATAAAAGTTCAGTGTAATAGGACCCTTCGCTACTAGAAACAGGGCCTTTCTTGATGTGCGAACGATAATGCGCGGTGATTAATGACGCGCAAAAATAGGTGTCCTAAAAAATACGCGTCATAAAATATCTGTCATAAATTAAAAAAAAAACACCAAGTACGGTTGTTAAATATGTGTGTCATCTCACTCTGTCCCTTTATATTTTGAACTCCCGCTCCATAAAAATAAATTCCCGCTCCTTAAAAAAAAACTCCCGCTTCTATCCCCTCAATAGCCATCGCTTCCCCTAATTTTGCCCCTCATCACTCTCAAGTCTAATTTTGCCCTAGTCTCGCTTAGGCTCCATCTCCGACATAATTTCAAGCTATCTGCTCCCTTCACCACCCATCAACCATCGCCCCTCATCGGCTAGGGTTTTATCAGCATACCCTAATTGAGCTACAGATGATGATACGCAACCCTCAGTCCCATCGTGTCAACACCTGAGCTTCACAAATTGGAATCCGTAGCTACGGCGGAGGTCGATCTCCCCAAGCGGTCCCTATTTCCCCAATCCAGAGATGTAAGAGGGTTTTGATGGTCAGAACGAGAACGAACCAGCAAAGCTGCTGTTACCTTACCTTCAACGTGCCGATGAATTGCAAAAGCACGAGCCTCTGGTCGCTTACTACTATATGGATTCTTATTCATCTCTCAATTTTACTCTAAACCCTAATTTTCTGACATCGATTTTCAGGTCGATTTTGATGCGATGGAACGAGGTTTGGAGATTCCTCAGAGCGAACGAACGAAAATTACAAGTTCTCTCCTCGTCTCGCTTATGAAACAGCTTGAAAAGGTCCGATTTGTTTTCATCGCCTGATTTCGTAACTTGATTGTGGTGTTCTTAAGTTGATAATTAGTTACTGGTAATTTGATTTTACCCTAGGATGTATTAAGTTTATTAGATGGTTGTGTTGTTGAAACATTGGTTCTATTTGTTACTCAATGGATGATTATTTTCATGAATTGCTGAGATCAAGATATAAATTCATCTATGTGTTGGATTTTGAGAATTTTTTGAGTTGAAATATTTATGAAAATGCTGTTTTCTTTCCAACCATAGGTAATGTGAGTTTCTAGGTTGTCTTCTAATAGAACTATGAGCTAATTATTATCATGACTATGAGCTAATTATTATCATGTATATATATAACCTTTTTCTGTTGAAACTTTAGATATATGCAAGCTTACTTATAAAACAACAATCATTTTAGTTATAGAATCTTCACAGTTAGTTATTTCTAAACTCTTCAAGAACAAATAATTCAAAACACGTCTCTTTTTAATAGTTATTTGAGAAAGATTAAATTGGTTTATCCTAGTTGTAATATACTAAAATAAAGTTCTTACCATGATTGTTGAATATGGAGGAGTTGGTGCTGGAGGAGAGGAGCAAAAGGCTTCCTCAATCTCTATCTTACACTTACCATGGGTCGCATTTGTGTTCCTCAATCTCTATCAGTACATGCTACATTGGCTTTTGTTGTTGTTTGTGTATGTGTATGTGTAACATACACACATATGGGTCGCATTTGTGTTCCTCAATCTCTATCAGTACATGCTACATTGGCTTTTGTTGTTGTTTGTGTATGTGTATGTGCAATTGCTGTTATCTAACTGCATATATTTTTGTTTGAATGATGGGTGATGTTTATCCTGTGGAGTCCTATGACAGCTACATAATGGATCAAGTTCTTGATGCCAACTGGGGAGTGCTCTATGATGAAGACGTAAGAGATCGGTTTCTCATCATATTAATACTTAAACTCTTTGTTATCATTGAAAGACAACTACATATCAATTCTGACACTCAAATTAATGTTGCAGTCAACGGGTCATCAATCTCACACTTTGAACATTCTTGTGAATACTGCTTCTGGAGTTCTCAACCTGGTCAGCGGGTTATATCCAGAAGGGTTTATAACATTCAGGTTTTTTAGCTTATGATGCAGATATAGAATCTGGTCCAGACTCTATTTGATCACTGGTTTTGAGAATTCTGTTTACAACTGGTTGGTTACAGAGTCTGGCTGTAGGTCCTGCCGAAACTGAAGGTTTATCTCGCATTACAACTGTGATTCCTGGCACAAATGAATCCATTGGCAAGTTGGTTCAGTAGTTCTACAAATTGGTGGATGTTCATGAGGTAATTTATTCTACAAAACCGCACATTATTTTGACTATTTATCTTTGCTTCATAGGCTTTAACGTAGTTATCTTTGCTCCTTCAGTTATGTAGGTCACTTTACTTTGTAATTTTAGTTAGATTGGGTGTGGTTCGAGTAAGTTCAACTCTGACTCAATTCAAATTTTCAACAAATTGATATTTTGGGTAGTTCACATACTTTGGTTTCACAGTTTAGTTAGAACCACATATTTTGACTATTTTGCTTTGTAGCATTGTCATAATAATTTAGATTCGGAACGAGAATGTGCCGATTAAATCACTATTGTTATAAGTTTAAGCTCCTATTTACTTGGAACTATAATTTTTTTCTACAAGGGTTTATAGCATTCTGATCATAAAAAAGGTTTATTTAGAATGATAAGTGGTTTATTTATTTATTTATTTATTTTACTAACTTTAGCTTTCGTTTTAACTTTTAACCACTAATGTCCCCATCATATGTAGGTAATCTGGTCAGTAATTCAAATGACCTAATCGTTTCCTTTTCAAATTTTATAGATCTCGAGTTCCTTGCGACTGAGCCGCCATCATGTGAGCTGTGTGATTTCATCAATATAGGTTCAGGCAACAACATTACACATAATGTATTTGCTGACGGGTATGTTGTCACTAAGCTTGGAACAATTAACACCAGTTTAAAAACTCATGTTTAAAGTTGATGCTTTCCAATTTTCTCGCAACTTTTCTTTGTATGCAATTTACCTTTTAGATTGTTGACTCTTTCACTTGTGCACTTGGGTTGATCCATACTTTTTGTGTCCTATAATTTGTATTTCTTTGTTTTGGATGGATCATTGATCCATACTTTTTGTGCCCTATAATTTGACTCTTTCACTTGTGCACTTTGTTTTATATTTCTTTGTTTTGGATGGATAATATATATTAATATTAACATTGATAGAACTAGTAAATCAAATCAGATTGTGTACAATGCATCATCTTATCAGGTTTTTGGTTAAACTTTTTTTACTCTTTTCTTTTTTTTTTAAGAAATGTTTACATTACTTATGTTTTTTTTTTTTGATAAATGTTTGTCAAATTGAAATCTAGGTTGGAGATGAAGTTTTCCTTAAAAACGTTTCAAACTCAGAGACTGTAGCCAGAGGAATGGTAAGTAGTTTAGATCCAAATAAAAAGTTCGGGGCATAGAGAATGGGCGTGATTGATGTGAGGTAAATATTCAAGTAGCTAGCAAAAGAGATAAAAATTTGGTTAGACCATATGGGTCATTGGACACAATCCAAGCTGCTATTGGTGCATCTATAACATGGCCATGTTCTTTCATTTCGGTATGTCATTGTTAAACCTGTAATATATTATTAAGTTTATAACAAACTTTAAGCTTATATATGGATGATTAATTTGTAGGTGGTTTGTGACGAGTGAGAAAGATGCATGATGACTGAAGACTATATTCTTCTAGTGTCTTTCATTACTTTAAGTTTCATGTTTAATGTTAGGATCTTGGATAATAATATTATAACTTATTTTTTAATGATTATGTTATCGAAATGACTTATTTCAATGATAATTAAACTTTATTTATTTCATTAATTGAAGTTCATCTATCGATAAGTGATGGTATCTTTTTTGTATGTATGAATCATGTTTAATGAGAACAATTTTAAGGATGTTGGTAATCGTCCTTAAAATAGGTATGCTCATATGCGTTACGTCCAATCATCATTTGACATGTTAGGACATTTTTTGTGGTACTAATATAAGGATGATCTACTATTTGATCTATCCACTTTTTAGGATGCTAAAATGTGTCATAAAATGTATGCATCTTAAAACCTTATAAAGTGTCTTCTTTTGTGGTTTATTAGGACATTATAATGTGTCCTATTTTGTGATTTATTAGGACGTTCTAACGTGTCATATTTTGTGGTTTATTAGGACGCTCTAAGTTTATAGGACCCTTTTAGAAGGACACTTTTATTAATGGTCCTATTATTTCATGCGTCCTATAAAATACCATTTTAGGACATTTTTGGGTGTCCTATGAATCTACTTTTGTTGTAGTGTTAGTCTTCAATCTTCAGCATTGTTGCATCTGATCTTCAACTTGAAATCTTGTCAGAAATAGAGCTTGCATGGCTGGATCTTGAACAATCTTTGAACTTCAAGATCCACTTGTGAAAGATACTTCATACTCCCCCTTTCACCATGCTTGAGTCTTATCAAACAAAATAACTTGCAATTTTCGAAGACAAAAATGCGGCTTTCCCTTCCTCTTGAAAATTAATTTAATCTTGGCGCAAAACTTCTCTTCGAGATTCCAAGATATAGATTTGAAATCATAATTTTGTATCTTGTATCGATCGGTCGAACACAAAAAAGAAATAAAATCTTTTTGGCTTTTTGAAACATTAAATCAAAACACACCAAAAATCTTTTTGATTTTTCTAAGTTTATGCTAAAACACACCTAAAATCTTTTTTAGAATTTTTCAGATATAAAACATGAATGCAATAACGAATCAGACACTATTTTGGTCTTTTACGAGAAAGATCACAACTTGGGATCATATTGGTCATGACATGCTAAACTACACTTCAATTTCAATTACTACAGCACATAAGTTATGTCAATTACTGGTATAATTTGTCCATCTTAAACTCAGGCACAATCATACTCATAACATCTGGATATGTTATTATATTGATTAGATTACTTTGACCAGTGTACCCCACACTATCAGACATACTCAGATAAGTATTTGCTTATCACACTTTGTGATTTCACTTGTGATTTAACACATAGTGATTGAATTCATGATATCGTCAACCGTGTTCCATGCAAAAAGAAATAAGAACGTTAAATTGTCTACCTTAAGTTCGATCTTTTGATACGCAGATAAGGCCTCGGATTTTAACAAAATAAGAAAATAAAAACAAGTTGAAATTGTATAACCCAACAACAATCAGGTCGGTACTCCCATACATTCAGAGAATGTCCGATGAGTTATACGAAACACCAAAGAAAATAAAGCAGAACGTCAAACGAACAACAATCTTGTCGATCTTTCGATACGCAAAGAAATTCCGATCGTTTGACAAAATAAAGAAAATCAAACAAGTTTAAATCATTACAAAATGAACACATGTATACACAGTGACTTCTCATTTTCTTATTCACACATCTTTTTAATATCTTAAGATACGCTTCAAGATGTTGTCCATTTGGTCAAGCATTAGTATTTAATGTATATCACATTTGAATACTTTCTGATATAGTGCCGAGCCTACCAAGCACATCTAGCAATGATCTTATGGCTTTTTCATCAATTTTATCCATGAGACAGACACGTAAGCCAATGTACCATCATTTCCCAATAATGTCGGATACAATTTCTCATTTTTTAATATTTTTTATTTTTGTGTGTTTTAATGTTTTTTGTATTTTTCTCTTTTTCTCCCTCTTAAAACGAAAACTCTATTTTTGGATTTTCATTTAAACAAAAAACATAAAGACACTATTTTGGGACTTTTGAATTTTCTCCACCTAAACTACATACGGAATGTAAAAGAAAGAAAACTGAACAATCGACACTGATACCTTTTAGTTTATGTTTCAGAAAAACTTTCAGTTTTGTAATATGAACCATTGAATTTAAATTACGCAGTAAACGCCACTATCAGTAACTGCTTGAAGCTTGAACTTCACAATTACCAACATGTCTTCTTGAAGAAACCTGCACACTGGATTTAAATGATTAGTATTCAAATGACCCGAAGCACACAGCTTCTGTTCGACCAGTGTCTTCAACAAAATCAGAAGCAGTCGTGCTGACCACCTTAGGTCGCCATTGCATTTTTGCTTTTTCATTTTTAACAAAGTCATCAACCTGTGATGAACCACCAACACTAGAATCAAATTTGAAAAATTTTTTCGTTTTAAATTTAGTTTCGGAAGGTGGGGACTCAGTAAATATTCTGCCCGATTCATTTATAAATGTGGCAGATTTGTTAGAAAATGTTCTTTTGACAGTTTCAGGACAAACCTGTGCCATGTGTCCCTTTCGGCGACATTGATAGCACAAACGATATGATCGTTTAGATTGTGGTTTATCCTGAAAATCATGACGCCTATCATCAGAATCAGAATTATCAGAAATATCATCAAAAATTTGAAATCGATTAGAATGCACCCATTTTGATGTAGAACTTCGAGGCGTAGAATTGGAACCAGATGAAGAAGAATCTTTGATTTGTTGACCAATTCTTAAAGTACTTTCAGAAAACTTCTTCTTTTGTGGTTTACCTTCAAATCCTTTCTCAATTGTAGACATAAAAACTGGAGCCAAATGATAAATTTGTTCAAGATTTGTATATTTCTTTGCTTTTGGAGCTTTCTTGGGCATGTTCTTCTGGATATTCTTTTCAAATTTCTTGTTCTCACTACCCAAACTGGATCGTTTGTAACCGGGTAATCTTGACAATTCAACTTGAGATTTTGAAGATCCAGCTTGAGCAACTTGAGTAAATTTAGCCTTAATACCCTTCAAGTTGTTGGTTTCTACCAATTCAGCAACAACTTTTTCTTCAGACAACTTCACTTCATCTTTCTCACTTTCAACTTTCTTATCAGATGACTTTGATTTCTTCTTTTCAGAGTTTTCAGCAGAAAACTCAGAATAATCACCAGTTACATCAGAAGAAATAAGATCAGCGAAAGGATCAGATTGAATAACTAGATGTGGAATCTGATTATATTCTTTGCTTCCAAACACCTTTTTTATAATTCTCATCATTACACAAGTAGCTTGTGAATGAATGCGAATTTTTCAGATTATTCAACTGTCTTTTAAGATCCAAAACTTCAACATTCAAATCTGATATATTTTTCTGAGCTTCACCCAGAGCCTTCTCTGAATCAATTAATTGTTCTGAAGCTTTGTTGAACAAAAACTTTTCTTGTCTCATCTAATCATGGGCATCATACACCTCTTGTGTCACTTTTTCCACCTGCCCTTTATAAATCTCAACATTCCTTGTCAACAATTTGTTATCATTTATCAAATTTGTGACTTTATCTAGTAATTTAGAATGTTCCACTTGAAGATCATTCTCCTTAACAATAACTTTATCATAAGATTTCTGAAGTTCATCATTAGAGTTCTGAAGTAAATCCAACTTTACTTTTGATTTGGTAAACAATGCGTCAAAATATTCAGTGACATCTTTTTCTTCCTTCTCCCATTTTTTAGCATCTTGGATTAACTTTTCATTTCCATTTTGTAGCTTCAAAGTTTGTTCTTTGTCTTCAACAACTATCCCATCCAATCTGTTATGAAACAGTACAAACTCTTCCATTAAAACATTATTTTCCTTGATTAATTTCTCATTTACCTTGAGAATCTCATAAGAATCTTCACACTTCTTCTTGTAACTATCTAACTCATCTTACTTCTTTTTCATTTCAACAATCAACCCTTCTTTTTCTTGAACCAATTCCCAAATCATTCTATCCTTTTGAGCATAAAATTCACAAGTTGACTCATAACCACTAACTTCTGAATCAGAATCACTTGATTCAATTTGCATAGTGCCTATAAAAGTAGATTCATCAGGAAAATCTTTAGACCAATCATAACCTTATTCAGTTTGAGATATCATAGCTTTAAATTCTCTAATTTGATCACGCGTATCCGAAGTACTCAGTGCAGATGACGATTGGTTGCACTCACGAGCAAAATGTCCTAGCTTTGAACATTTGTAACATTTAAGCTTTGAGATATCATAGCTTTAACTTATTTAACTTCTTTTATTTTAATTAGGGTGATTTCTAGCGATACTAGGGTTCCTTCCTGGTTCGTTCGATTCTTGCATCTCTCAATCGATTTTCCCACAACCTAGTTGCTTGCGATTTGCACCTACTGGTCCTGTTATCTTCTCCTTTGATGGTTGCTTTGATACGAGTGTGTTAGCGGCTGTGATCGTATTAGGGTTTGGTTTTGCCGAATCATAATCGGTCGCTAGGTGTATAACACCCTGTGATTGAATCAATTGTATTATCGGAGGTTACGATTACCATTAGCGGCGATATCAATTCTATTAGGTTGTTCGTTTCTTGTTCTTGATCCTATTGTCGATTTGGTTTAATCATCCGCTACGATTTAGCTCGTTAACAAGGTTAATTGTTTAATTATCTAGCGTTAACTGAGCCGTTTTTTAGCTCTTGATTCAAATCGATCGGCATCAGTTGAGTTTCTCTTTGGCGGCTAGGGTTTGCATGAAACATGCAGACGTCTAGCATGGGTTCGGAATTCAAATCTACTTCTTCCTTAGCGCAAAAAGTTAAAAAACATTGATGGCAATCTGCCACCTAAGTTTCATGCCCATAGGGGTGCTAACTTAACCCCCAAGAATTCAGAAGTGCCGTCGGAGGCTAAGGAACTAGAAATCGCTAACTCGGGAGGTGTTGAAACACCGACTACTGCTCCGATTAACCCACAACCGGTGTCGTATGCTGCTAAAGTCAGTTCATCCAGGAGTAATCCGAGCAAGCAAAAACTGAATTTTAGAACGTTGAACACGAGGGAAAATGAGCATGGTGTGGACGTGGTTATTCCCTTGGATACTGTCAGAAAGGTCTCTAGTCAAATGGGTTATACTCTTTATGGTTACTTTTTGGGTGATAGGCTTGCTTATCCGGTTGTGGAATACTTTACTAGACAAAACTAGAGAAAATATGGGATCATTAAAAGCATGATGAATGGGAATGGTTTTTTCTTTTTTCAGTTCGATGGTCAGAAGGGTATGATGGACGTGTTGGATGGTGGCCCTTGGATGATTAGAAATCAACCCCTATTCCTTAACATATGGTCTCCAACCTCGGTACTGAAAAAGGAGGATACCAAGACGATTGCTTTGTGGTTTAAACTTCATAATGTGCCATTAGCGGCTTATATGGATGATGGTCTGAGCATGCTTGCGACTAAAATCGGTAAGCCCAAACATCTTGATGCTTACACGTCATCTATGTGCATGGATGTGTGGGGCAAGAGCAGCTTTGCCCGGGCGTTTGTTGAGATATCGGCTGATCATGAGTTCATGGATAAAGTGACGATGGCTATTCCAGATGAGAATGGTGAGAATTACATCAAAGAATCCGTTGAGGTTGAGTATGAATGGATTCCCCCTAGGTGTGAACACTGTTGTGTGTTTAGCCACCACTCTAAGGAATACTCTAAACATAAGCCTCATGCTACTGAGAAGCAGGGTCCGATTGCTGATGCCGATGGGTATACTACGGTTACTAAGAAGAAAAGTGCTAACAATTCTGGATACCGTGTTTCACAGCAACCAAAGCGATTTGAATATCGTCCTGTTTTGGGTAAAACTGTTGGTGAAAGTTCGAAAAGAGGGAAGGAACACGTGGGGAGTTCTCGAAGTGATAACATAAACTAGTTTACTGTTTTGAATATGGTTGATGATGTGATTGGTTCGGAAGGCAAAAACAAAGATGACATCCTTGAATCTAATAACGAAACGGGTGCGTTTATGGCTAGTGGGTCTAAAGGGGCAAGCACTCCTTCTGTTATGGTTTCCAATGGTTAATTTGGCTTCTTAGAATATTAGGGGGCTAAACCACTCGCTAAAACAAAAGGAGGTTCGTCAATTAGTTCGTGATAATAATCTTAACTTATGTGTTGTTTTAGAATCGCATGTTGATATGGGGAATCAGTAACCGTGACTAAATGGTAGGTTGTGAGTGAAAAAAATCAATATTATGGTCACAGTAAAATATTAAACGCGTGGTGAAAAAGAGACGATTTGTTTCCCTCTAAAACAACGCGCTTTTTTTCAATTTTACCAATTCGAGCGGGTTAAAATCTGCTACCCTATATATCATCATCATTGTTATTTTCCTTTACCGCCATTCTTTCTTGATCTCAAATTCTCTACACCAATTCGTTTACACCATTAATTCTGGTATCAAATGGCCGATAATCAACGCTCCCTTAATTACTGGTATGTGAAGAATAGGCGTATTTTTTTGGTTTATAGTAACAGGAGAAAAAGATCCTTCAAGTCCCACAAATCTGTGATTAAACACAACGATGAGAACATCCTGAGGCAACTCCATGCGCAGAAGATTCCTGATTGTTTTGCCTACTTTGTTGAGGCAACGAAATTATTCCGTGTCCTTCATGCAAAATTCAATGAATGTGAATCCAAAGAAGATGAAGAAGATGAAGAAGATGATGAAGAAGATCAAGAAGATGAAGAAGATGAAGAAGATGAAGAAGATGATGATGATGATCATGATGATGACGATGCAAGTTCAGGATCATACATATCCGAAGATTGCAGTGACCCGGATTATTAGTTAATGGATGTTTATGTTTAATTATGAATAAATTAAGAACAATATTTTATATGTTTATTTAGTTATGATATTAGTAGTTATAATTGAATATATGATGGTTATAATATATGTTTATCATGTTTGATTATCTTGTGATATGGCCACTCATATTAAACATTGGTTGCGTGACAAATTATGACAAATGGTCTTGGTATATTAATTTTAGGTGGCTAAAAGAATACCAATAGTGGACGGCGCTTGTAATCATTACTATTTCATTTACTTTATCTTTCAAATATCCATCTACCACGCCCCTCGAGTATCGATATATACTTAATTATCTCTGTATCAGTTTTCATCATCATCTCCACCATGACCCTTTTCTCCCAGTCTTTCTCTCTCTGTTTTTCGTCCATCATCGCCATCAAAAAATGTGGAATTGGCGTCATCCGTATGTGGAAAACGGTAAGTTATCATCTTCACCACTGAAATTCGATTGAAATTTTCGTCTCAGATTTGGTAACTTTTTCTTGTGCAGGGAAAGATTGCACTCTGTATCTCCTGCGAGCAGATTTTAAGTTATTGTGGAAACCATGGAGACGAGGAGTCTCTAATAGTTCATACAAATGCTTTACTGTGAGCAGATTTTAAGTTATTGTGTAATTTTATAACAGTCAGCAGTAACGGCACATGTTGAGGTTTGCAGCACTTGTATTCTTCAGGTGCTTCTCTCCCTTTTGGCCCCATGAACCCGATTTCTCTTCAGCCACTTCTTCACCATTTTCAGTTGATCATAAGCAAGTGCATGTGAGAAAGCAAAGAGGGACTTGTTCTCTCTTTTCACTTGATCAGAAGCAAGTGTATGTGAGAAGCAAAGAGGAATTTTTGTTCAACCGCTTCTTCTCCCTTTTAAGTTAGTAGTTTTTCAGTTGTAATTTTATAGATCAATGTATTAATGGAATCATACCCTTTGGATTATGTATGTAATTGTGTTTGTTAAAGCAGCAGTTGATTTTGTTTGTTTATTTTTTACTTTTATTGACTCTGGTTTGGTCAAAGAGAGGAAACCTGCAGGCACAATCAAAAAAAGGAAACACTTGACTCAAAATTAAGATCCATAATATTCCAGAATACATAAAGAAAAAATAACAAATATTGTTGATACTGTAATTTGCTAAGATTCAAAAACATTACAATGATCAATTAATCGTTTTACGTAATATCATTCCAGTACAGTCAGCTCTATGGTAAACATTGTCACATGTATCTACGGGTGGCAATACATTATCGTTGTGAGGAAAAACTACCGTACTAAATTCTTCATTGGCATCGTCTTCATAATAATCTCTGTAATTTCTGGGAGGTGTCATAAAGACAATATGCAGTTTTTTATCCAGCTGGTCTTTGACGTAAAACAACTGTCATGCTTGTGACGCGAAAATGAACGGGTCCTCCTTGTGACCTAGTCTTTTAAGGTTAACCAAAGTGTAACCAAGACTATCTTTTTTGACCCCCTGTGTATTCTCAACCCAGTTGCACATAAATAGAGGGATGCTTTTAATATGGTATTCTAGTACCCATATCTCTTTTAAAACCCCATAGTAAGGTTTTTGTCCATAGGTTAATACCTCGTTAGAGATGTGCATGTCATTTACCTCTACACCAACCCCGCTGTTCTGGTAAACCCTACCGTCTCGAGATTTTGTACGAAATGAATACCATTGATGTCATATACTTCATATTTCCTCACGCTTCTGTGCGGACCATGTGAAATCCACCTAACGGTCTCTGATATAGTTTCTAGGGACTCCGCTATCTCTTTTTCAACCTGAAATTCATAGTAGGTTCATCAGGAGAGTTCATTAGGAATAGGAAGGTTATAGTTCTTCCAAAACTAAAATAAAGTTGTTCCAGACAACTCAGGTCAGTTGTTCCGGAAAGTTACAGTTCATCCGGAATTTAAACTATAAGAAAATAGTTTCAGTTCACCAGGAAGGTTATAGTTCATCCGGATAGATAATAGAGTTGTTGCGGACAACTCAGGTCAGTTGTTCCGGAAAGTTAAAGTTCATCCGGAATTAAAACTATGAGAAAATAGTTTCAGTTCACCAGGAAGGTTATAGTTCATCCGGATAGAAAATAGAGTTGTTGCGGATAACTCAGGTCAGTTGTTCCGGAAAGTTACAGTTCATCCGGAATTAAATTTATAAGAAAATAGTTTCAGTTCACTAGGAAGGTTATAGTTCATCCTCATAGAAAATAGAGTTGTTGCGGACAACTCAGGTCAGTTGTTCCGGAAAGTTACAGTTCATCCGGAATTAAAACTATAAGAAAATAGTTTTAGTTCACCAGGAAGGTTATAGTTCATCCGGATAGAAAATAGAGTTCTTCCAGACAACTCAGGTCAGTTGTTCAGGAAAGTTACAGTTCATCCGGAATTAAAACAATAAGCAAATTTAGCTGACCTTGTTGCGTAACCATTTACCAAATGTTGTGCTCTGCTTCTTAGTCAGCTCATTTAGTCTACTACCAGGATGTTCCTTTTCCAAAAATTTCATGTGTTCTCTGCAATTACATGAATTGAAGTTATCTATAAAAGTTTATAAATAATTAAACAGATCAAAAAAGGTTAATAATCTAAATTACTTACTCGATATAATGCTCAATTTCAGGCGTATTTAGCAACACATATAAATGCGCTTTCGATAGGAGCTCTGGAGAGACTTCAACTGATCTACCAGCTGACCCAGGACTTCCATCAGCACCGCTATGCTTTTCAGTTGGAACACCAATAGTTGTGATGTTTTTTTTTGTATTCGCTGAGAAACTCAATCCGTTCTTCTACAATGTTCTCCTCAGCAATGCACCCTTCTGGATAAGTTTTATTTCTCACGTGGCCCTTAAATACCTTCATACACCTTTGAAATGGATACATCCTTCGAAAGCATATTGGGCCACATAATTTTATCTCCCTAGTAAGGTGCACCATCAAATGAAGCATAACATCAAAAAATGATGGCGGGAAATATTTCTCAAGCAGGAATAGTGTGACACAAAGATCTGCTTGCAATTTATCTAGTTCTTCGACGTTGATCTCTTTGCTGCATATTGATTTAAAAAAAACAGAGCCTAATAATAGCATATCTTGTCGGTTGAGGCATGGCTGACCGAATTGCAATTGGCAGAAACTGTTGCATCAGCATATGATAGTCATGTGACTTGAGCCCCACAAGTTTCTTGTCCTTTAGACTAACCAAACTAGAAAAGTTAGAACAATAGCCTTGTGGAACCTTCAAGTTATAAAACGTGTCACAAAACTTTTCCTTTTCATCTTTTTGTAACGTGTAACACGCTGCAGGAAGTACTGTGTTGTTATTGTTTTGTTTAGGCTGCAACTCTGGTCTTAACCCCAAAAAGTTCAGATCCTTTCTAGCATTCAGTCCATCCTTTGTCTTTCCTGGAAGGTTGAGCAGAGTTCCAACAAGACTCTCAGCCACATTCTTTTCAATATGCATGAAATCAATGCAATGTTGGACACTATTATGCCTCCAATATCTAAGTCTTCGAAACCATATATTGAATTTCTTCCAATATGGTGGCTTCTCTTTGTTCTTTCTTTTTCTCTTATCAATCTTCCCCCCTCTTCCGGTTGAGGACCCAGGGATTTCTGAATCAGTACACCTTAATCCCTTTCCCCATTTGTTATTGATATGTTGAACTTCGTTGTATATCTGTTCCCCGGTCATAGGAACTGCAGCAGGTTTCATCTCTTGTTTACCATCAAAGGCCTCTGTTTGCTTTCGGAAGGGATGCGTATATGGTAGATATCTTCTATGACCAGCATAACACTGCTTGGCTGAGAAAGGAAGCCTAATGCATTTAGTTTTTTCCCGACATACCACACAACCATGGAATCCACTGTACGGGCAACCACAAAGTGTACCAAGTGAAGGGTAATCATTAATCGTCCATAAAACAACTGCACGCATAGTAAACTGTTCTTGCGCATACGCATCATATGTTTCCACACCTGCCTCAAATAACAGCTCTATGTCATCAATTAATGGTTCCAAAAACACATCAATATCGTTTCCAGGCGCTCCCGATATTAATAACGAAAGCATGATGAACTTTCTTTTCATACACAACCATGGTGGAAGGTTGTAAATGACAGATAGAACCGGCCCCACACTGTGATTTCTGTTGCCTCTATTCACGTCGACCCCATCAGTTGAAATGCCAAGACGAAGACTTCTGGGATCGTCAGCGATTTCGGGATATCTGTCATCTATTGCTTTCCATGCCGGTGAATCGGATGGGTGTCGTAACACACCGGGTATTTTGGAACTGGTGGCATGCCATCTCAGATCTTCCGCTGTGGTTTTCACTTGAAACAGTCGTTTCAATCTTGGAATGATGGGGAAATACCACATTACCTTTGCAGGAGTATTGTTGTGTAGTTTCTTAGTCCTCTCATCCACCTTCCACCTGGACTCACCACAAGTTGGACATACAGTTAGGTCCTTGTTCTCCTTCCTGTAAAAATTACAATCATTGATACACACATGTATCTTGGTGTACCCTGCACCCATTGACTTCAAAATCTTCTTGGCCTCATATGTATTTTTCACAATTTCATTACCTTCAGGTAGCATTTGTTTCAGCAAAACTAAAAGTTCATTAAAAAACTTATCTGATCCTCCATGCTTAGTCTTCAAGTTCAGTAGTTGAACCAAGGTAGATAACTTTGTGAAGGTATGGCATCCTTCATATAGGGGCTTCTCAGCATCCATTAGTCGTTCTTGAAACTTCTCATGGTCCTCAGTGAAATTGTCTTCAGTAGCTCCGACCATTTCTATCGTTTGATATGCATCGAATGGCATTCCGGAATCAAAAGATGATTCCTTGTGAAGCTCATCTCCTGTGGGCTCGTCTTCCTCTCCGTGTTTAGTCCATGTTATAGAACTCCGATCGAATCCCTTTGAAAACAAATGAAATTCTACATCATCAACATTAGAAGAGTAATGGTTTAGACAATTAACACAGGGACATGGAATTTCCTTATTTTTCAAACTTGTAACTGCAAAATTTAAGAATGATTTAACTCCATCCTCATATGATTTCGAGGTTCTACTGGTTAGCATCCAAGACTTATCCATGTTTGTTTTGCTAACAGATACAACAGCAAAGATTATTAAAAACTAATGTTTTGCTAATACTGAAAACCCTAATTTTCAATAATCTTTACTGTGAACCTGTTTATTGGAGAAGTAATATGACGGAGGGAAAATTTTGTCGATTAATGAGCAATGGAGAAATGGGGAGCGGGAAATTGGGGAAATCGAGATAATGAAAACCCTAATTTTTCAATTGAATTCGCTCATTAATTTATCCCGCCTCTTTTAGAATTTAGCTGGTGCAGTTAGAATCGTATTTAAATAAATTATAATGAAAGGTAGCTTCTAACTCAGGGTGCTGCTCAGGTGGTAGAGTCGCTTTAGATTAACATACCATGTTCCGTGTTCGAATCCTTATTGCGTTACTTTTTTACCGTTTATTTTTGAAATTTCAAAAACACAAACAGGTGATGTAACTAGTAACGGCTAATTTCACTTTTCCGTTGTTTGTTTTTAAATTTCAAGACACGATTCTCTTTTGGCTGGATGTCAACATAAAGTTTCATATTGCTATGGATCGTTCCGACAAGTACCGTGACACAAGCGTCGTAAGATCGAAATGGCTAGACATGGACCAGAAAATCAAAACATTCAACAGGATATGCAAAGAGAATGAAGAGGAGAACCAAACCAAGGAAGACCTGTTGTTCATTGCGTTCAAACACTACTTACATGAAACCGGAGAAGATTTCAAGCTTTTACTGGTGTGGGAAATGATTAACCTTTTTAGGGTTCCGGATTAATTAAGAGTAAGTGTTTTGGTTTAATTTGAAAATTGTTCTGGGATTACTAATTAATTATATGTAATGAATTGATTTTTAATTTAATATAATGTATTTATAGTATATATAGTTCATCAATGGAAGAACTCTAGCTAGTTTATCCGGTTCATCCTGAAGAACTCTAGTTCATCCTGTTCTATTACTGATCGAATAATTACCTCTTGATCCTGAAGAACTCTAGTTCATCCGGTTCTATTACTAAATAACTCTTTATAATCCTGAAGAACTCTAGTTCATCTTCTCTCAATCCTCATGAAGTCATTGAGTAATTTTGACTTTCTTCATTTTAATTTTGACTTGTTAATTTTACTACCAGAAAATCAAAACATTCAACAGGATATGCAAAGAGAATAAAGTGGGTAATTTTGACTTTCTTCGTTTAATTTTGACTTGTTAATTTGATTTTTAAAGATCGTGTGAAAGTATTTTCGGATAATTTCAGATCGTGTGATTAAAAATTTAGTGGTCTTTTGATATGGAGAACGTGTGAAAGTAATTATAATGTGCAATGTTCAATAAAATAAGACATTTTGTATACTCTAGTGATTAGACATCTGAGCTTAGGCATACTCAAGTGATTTGCACATATAACCATACCACCTGATCAGTAATCAGAAACATCTCACCTCCATTATCAAACCCTTCTCAAAATCCTTATCAAACCTTTTCTCAAAATCCTTATCAAACCCTTTCTCAAAACCCTCAAATCCTTCTCAAAATGGCAAACTTGAAAGAATTAGTTGATCATTATTTGCAGACGAAGGTTGTTGCTACCCTGGACCGGTACGGGGTAATTATCGGGGCAGAGAGACAGAGTATCTTAGACGGCTTGGCCCTGCTCAACCAGGTACTTACAGAGCCACCAAGTCCATCAAGATACCAGATGGCTACTTTTCTGGTAGAAGAGATACACGTCTCTAATGCCAGGCTTCAAATGTTGGTTCAACAAAGGCAAGAAGCTTTGAGTAGGCATTGGGAGTTGATGGAAGAGATGGAATCTAGGTTCCCGTGAACCTCAACCCGCAACTGCTCTGTCTTTTATTTTTTTAGGAATGAACATGTAAAGTAGGAAACAATTTTGTGTATGGAATTGGAATCAGTAGTATGAAATCCACTTTTTGTTATGTACTTGTTTGTCTATTTTTGTTTATGAAATCAATCTGTTAAACAAAAACCCTAATCCTCGAAAATAGAGACGATCAACAATTGCAATCCGATCAACAACTGATGCATGCATAATTTTAGGTAAAAAAGGTATTATGTTCGCACAATCTCCATTCCGTTAAACAAAAACCCCAATCCTCGAAAACAGAGACGATCAACAATTGCAATCCGATCAACAACTGATGCAGAGACGATCAAAAACCCTAAACACAAAAAACAGAACGGATCTACAAAAACCTCTAATTTTGGGGAATTCTAATTCTAAATAAATTATATAAAAAGAATAAGATAAAAAATAAATAATGGGTCAATTTGGGGTCATATGCGTCAATTTGATGTGTTTAGGACCAATGAGTCCCAATAAGGTGTGTAAGTAAACAATAAGTTGTGTTTAGAACCAATGATGGCCCAATCAGTGTGTATGTAACCAATAAGTTGTGTTTAGAACCAATGATGGCCCAATAAGGTGTGTATGTAACCAGTAAGTTGTGTTTAGGACCATGTGATGTCCCAATAAGGTGTGTTTAGGGAAAACGAGGGTCAGTTGGGACCAATGAGTCCCAATAAGGTGTGTATGTAACCAGTAAGTATGTTTAGGACCAATGATGGCCCAATATGTAACCAATAAGTTGTGTTTAGGACCAATGATGGCCCAATAAGGTGTGTTTAGGGGAAACGAGGGTAAGTTGGGACCAATGATGGCCCAATTGGTGTGTATGTAGCCAATAAGTTGTGTGTAGAACCAATGATGGCCCAATATGGTGTGTATGTAACCAATAAGTTGTGTTTAGGACCAATGATGGCCCAATAAGGTGTGTTTAATTAGGGGAAACGAGGGTTAGTTAATTAGGACCAATGAGTCCCAATAAGGTGTGTTTAGGGGAAACGAGGGTCAGTTGGAACCAATGAGTGCCAATAAGGTGTGTTTAGGGGAAACGAGGGTCAGTTGGGACCAATGAGTCCCAGTAAGGTGTGTTTAGGGGAAACGAGGGTCAGTTGGGACCAATGAGTCCCAATAAGGTGTGTTTAGGGGAAACGAGGGTCAGTTGGGACCAATGATGGCCCCAATAAGGTGTGTTTAGGGGAAACGAGGGTCAGTTGGGACCAATGAGTCCCAATAAGGTGTGTTTAGGGGAAACGAGGGTCAGTTGGGACCAATGAGTCCCAATAAAGTGTGTATGTAACCAATAAGCATGTTTAGGACCAATGATGGCCCAATAAGGTGTGTACGTAACCAATAAGTTGTGTTTAGGACCAATGATGGCCCAATAAGGTGTGTTTAGGGGAAACGAGGGTCAGTTGGGACCAATGAGTCCCAATAAGGTGTGTATGCATGTAACCAATAAGCATGTTTAGGACCAATGATGGCCAAATAAGGTGTGAATGTGACCAATAAGTTAATTGTGTTTAGGACCAATGATGACCCAATAAGGTGTGTTTAGGGGAAACGAGGGTCAGTTGGGACCAATGAGTCGATCAATAAGGTGCGTATGCATGTAACCAATAAGCATGTTTAGGACCAATGATGGCCCAATAAGGTGTGTATGTGACCAATAAGTTGTGTTTAGGACCAATGATGGCCCAATAAGGTGTGTTTAGGGGAAACGTAGTTGGGACCAATGATAAGGTGTGTACAATAAGTTGTGTCTAGGAGTCTAGGACCAATGAGTCCCAATTAATAAGGTGTGATTAATTTTCTTTTTTCTCATTATTCAGAAAATTTCACATGTGAACACATATGAAAAATAGCTATTTCACATGCGAAAGTGTCTACAATGAATCTCACCCTATATATATATACATGTATATATATAACCGATAATGTATATATTACAACACATTGAAAGATATATATATATATATATATGTGTGTGTGTGTGTGTGTGTGTGTTTGTGGCGTGTCTTTAGTACTTGACATCTTTTATTTTCACGTTAGGTATACAAATTCATTAGGATACAATTATCATTAAATTTATTGCTTAACATTCCATTTTCCATTTAAAGATCATTTTAAAGGTGTGTTTAAAATACTATTATCTATGTTTAGAATTTTGAGTTTTTAAATCCGAGAAATGCTAACGTCTTATTGGCTGAGATATTTTCACCCGGATTAATCCTCAAATTACTCCCCACCATTTTTCAAATTTCCCCAAAATTCATTGATCGGTTCCTATTCCCTCTCACCAAAATTTTATCACCAAAACGATTCATCACTCTCTTCTTCCCTACCACTAAAAATTCCTCTACAGGATTTATCACACTATCATCTTTAGGAGATCACTACCTAATTCCCGTCAGTATTAATTTCACTGTCATCTTCGACCAGGAGATCGATCATTTGTTTCATATCAATTATTTCATCTAATTAATTAGTATTCCATCGCATTTATTTCATTCTCTATTTATTTCATTTCAGGAATCATCTAGCTTATTTAACAATGGATCATGAAGCGAGTGATGATATTTATTATAATAACAGTGAAGGCGAATACAATGATGATTCTTCACAAGCGAGTGAAGAAGATGAAATGGATAACAATGATGATTCTTCACAAGCGAGTGAAGAAGATGAAATGGATAACAATGTTGCCCAAGTCGACAATGATGCCTAACTCAACAATATTAATGCCCAACTCGACAATGATGACCAAGTCGACAATGATGCCCAAGTAAACAAGAGGGGATTGACGCGGTTGACAAAGTGGCGTGCCAAATTTGAGAAAAGTGGTGGGAAAAAATGGCCAATAACATTTGATGCGCTGGGAAGGGTTGACGGGGTGCATAGACCAAAATTTTCGAGTTTTTTGGGAGACATTGCAAGGTCAGCGGTTGGATTGAGGTATCTAAAATGGAAGGAGGTGCCAAAAGATGACAAGAACAAGATGTGGGCACTGATTCAGGTTATGAAACAGTTTAAACATTTTCTCATATTAAGTTTGTTAAGTTATTGAATTCCATACATGTGACTAAAACATCCTGTCATATGTTATTTTTTCAGCAATTATTCGAAATTGATGACTGTCGAAGGGGTCCTATAATGGTACGGCTTGGTGGGTTGCTAAGGAGTTTTAGAACAAAAATGTTCAAGAGACACGTTCGTCCCAACCTAGCAAGACCCACCGTGCTTGAGAAAGTTCCAAAGATGTATCACACTATTGTGAAAAAAGAACACTGGGACAGATTTGTAGCACATACAAAATCTGACAAATTCAAGGTTTTTATTCAATTCAAACTGCATATTTCATTAATTAGGCTAAGTGTTAATTAATGAGATTATAATTATATATCCTACTGTTCTGTTGGAAAGGCTGTGTCAAAGAGTGCAAAAGAGGTTCGAGCATAGTATGTTTATGATCATACAATGGGACGGGGAGGATACCCCTATCCGAGAGAAAAACTAGTAATAAGCTAAGTGTGTTAATTAATTACACCCAGTCATGGTTAAGAACGTGCAATGTATGTTTCAAGTCTGATATATATTATTATTATAATACAAGGTACAAAACAAAGAAATTGCAGCTGATGATTGCCCCTCTTGAGCGTTTATGTGGAGAAAAGGAAGGGTAAATAAAGAGGGGGAATACAAAACGCCTGTGGTGAAGGGCGTAGAAGATGATATAGTAAGTTTAATTTCTATATATATACCTAATTATTCACATGTTAAAAATTAATAGCACCTCACTGTTGGGTTACGACAGTGGCATTCGGGTCTCGGTAATAGCAAAATTTTTTTTTTGGAAATAATTATTTATGACAAATAATTATTTAATCAATTACCGAGTAAATTAAATTTAAATAATTAAATTAACATTTAACTTAATACGCAGCGAAAGCGTTTTAATTTACAAACGCGAAAACCAGATAATTAGCGTGAACCAAAGCAACAGGATTCGACAATCACCATACGCGCAAACACCAAAAACGTATTTATATAAAAATGTGACATATCATAAAATAAATAAAAGATTAAATCTAAACTAATAACAAGTTTAGATATACCTGAGCGGTAATTCAAACAGACGTTCGAGACACCGGAAGTCAACGGGTGACGCTAGGGTTTCGCAGGACGATTTGACGGGCAAATCGAAACGACCTCGCAGATACGGAATTCCCTCGGTGACACGGCACTGAAATCCCGTAACTCGGATAGGCGCAAAATTAGGGTTTCGCGGACGAAGGCGGAACACGCGGGTGTCGCGGTTCGTGGCTAGGGTTTGTCGGCGGTGGAACCGGCGACGGCGAGGAGGGGCGGTGGCCGGCTCGGGCAGCGGTGGCGAGCGACGGAGACGGTGACGGTAGCCCGGTGGTCAGCTGCGGCTGAGCAGGACGGCGAACGGCGAATGGCTGGCGGCGGCGACCGATGGCGGAGCAAGGGTGGTTGGCTGCTGCGGCGGCTCGGCTTGGGCTGCTGCGGCGGCTCGACTTGGTTGCTGCGGCGGCTCGGCAAATGGTGAACGACGGATCAAACTATCTCGCGATCGAATGAATCGATCAACAGAGAAAAAGGGGAGGACGGCGGCGGCTCGTGGGTGGCGACGTCGAACGAGAGAGAGATAGGGGAGGGGCCGAAAATTTTAGTCTAGCGATTAGAGTTTCGCCCCCTTCCATTAATCAGATATATATATATCTGATTAATTTTTCCGTTAAGTCCCTCGTGTTTGTTTAATCTTTTGTCGATCCATTTAATTTCCGAGATTAACATTTAAACCCTTTAAATGTTTCTCTGCCAACGTTTAACGAATATTAGACAAACTAATAGATCGTTTATTTCCGTCCATGACATTAATATTGTATGTCGTCTTTTGTCGCTTGATTAATCTTAATGATTAATAGTAAATTAAATAAGTAATTAATTATTTATCTATTAAACTATTTAATAAACAAATAATTAATTCTTCTGCGAATTTGCCGGTTATAAAAGTAAGCGGACTTTAAAACCCGTTGCCTCCGGTGTAACTCTTACGGGTCTTGACCTGGTCGGGTACTTGATTTAGTCGGGTCTGGACACCTAAATCCAACAGTCTCCCACTTGGACTGATCACGACTATTAATCAAGATACAGTCAGAGTGCTCTAGCTACACGTGGCTGTCCCAACCAGTCATGACACTTCAAGTCAAAACAACCAAGGCCAAATCTGTAAACTTGTGATATAGTTTAGACTTATGGTATTTGTAAAGTCATCAGATCCTTTCTGTATGAGACATCAATCGAACTAGAGACATGGATTTTTCATTCTCTATCATGTTCGATCATTGTATTTCTCGTTGTTCTGTTCGAAGTGGTCCAATCAAACACACAGTAAATTTAGGTAAGGCCTTACACTTAACACTTGGAACTAACGAGAGGGCCCACGATGTTAAACTGTTGCATTATCAATGCAAGAGCACAAAATCCCATATTGACTACATACAGCTCCCACTAAGCTTCAGATCCGTTCCCAAAAGTAACCGTTATGGCTGGCAGTTACGCGACATCGTTAAGCTACAATCAAAGAATGTTCTTTGGCAGACGGGGGGTCGCTCATGTATCTCAGGTCGAAGGATACCGTTGAGTATACCATCAATCAGAATTGTCTTATGATTAAATCCATGAAGACACTCTGATGCAAGTTACGTCATGACGTCATTCTCTAATGAGGCCTTGTGAGTCTGGAAGTCAACACCTTGAGTCCAGAGTCAGAATAGTCTTGCTTCAGGCGTTGCTCCCGCAATGTCCGATCGACTACGGACCTTTAGAATATTGACGAAATATTCATGGATAACAAAACGTATAAAATTTGAACGCCTTACGCAGAATTCAAAGTCCCGTCTAACAGCTTAGAGGAGATCGAATGATATGGTGCAAACGATAATGTTCGACATCCAACACTAAAATCGAATATCGATGTGATGCAGAATTCATGCACTATCCAATAGTGTCATTTCACTGATCTGACCTCATCATTGAAAACTATAAACTCGCAATCATTTCCTCGAGTTTCGTTTTAGGATTGCCAATATCTGTTGTTTCTTAAGATTCAGTGTTTATCTTGAACAGTGAGTCTTCTTAAGTGAATCGAACTTGTGATAATGTAGTACCCTTGGTAAGCTCATGTACGACTGTGTTATCACTTGAGCATGTTAACCGACTATTTACAGAGTCGAATTAACCCTTTGAATGTTTTATGGCATTCTTAGTTCAGATTCAATTAAGGTGGCTATCAATGTTCAACGAGTACAATTGGTACTCGGTTAATGAACATATATTCCCTTTCATCAGTGTTTAGTAGTGATGATGTGATTTTCCATCTATGGTCATGGCGTAACACTTTACGGCAACATTCCATACAATATCCAAGTATTGGATTTATTTTCGCATCACATTTAGTATGATTCGAATCGTTTCAAGCGATTGATCGTATTAATGGTTGCTCAGCCTTTTGATGATCAATACTTAATTTAATCTTGAAACTTATAATTAATTGAGGTGTCATTTGAAATTTTACTCCAGTAAATTTAAATGATCTTTAGATCGGCACTTGATCGTTATTCCGGTAAGGATCAGTGGCGATGCTCCCACTTGCTTGAGGCAGATTGACATTCCCTATCATTATTCTTCTTTGAAACCGTTTGGATACTAATTTACACGAAGAAAACGTGGCAATCAATTTTCGTTTTCAAGAACGAAATTATTCGATGTCGTAGCATGTGGTACGGTAATCAAATGCTTAATATCCAGATGTTATGACTTACTCATAAGTTTAAAGACGATTGACAAAGTAATTTCAGAGTTTGATAGCACGGAGATGCTTTCATCTATGATTGTTGAAAGTATCACGTGAAGATCGAGATGATAATTTATTCTATCGGATTCTCGGGTCCGACATTAGAGGATGTTTCCCTTATTCAGGTAAGGTTAACATACAAACTCTAATCAGAATGTCACTATGTTTCGTTAAGAAACAATCCATTGTTGGTGAAACATTGCCCATCTTGCTCGTCTCGTTCCGGGGCGAGAGTTGCTTTACATATTCCAGTGACTTATAAGAGTCACCTTTCTTCAAATATTTAAAGATCTAGCTTTGGACATGTAATTATTAAATTCCATCTTTGCAAGATGCAGGTCTTGGGATTGGAAGTTAGTTATGCAAGTGATGTGCGAAGGGTCGTTATGGTTACAAAATGTCAAGGTCTTCGTTGTGGCAAGTCATTAATCTTGTGTTTATCAGTTTCAAGATGAAACTTTTGATCGTCGTACAAAACACTTAGTGCATGTCGGATTTAAACACACGTGAGTACAACTATTGTAGTCTAAGACTTCCAAGATGTGTTTAGGTATGCACATGTAATGGTAATGTGCACTAGAGGTGGTGTGACCATTCTACAATATTATAATCAGCAAGTGATTATTCCTGTAGTAACTCAGCTGGTGATTCGAACTCATATGAACAAACGTTTGCTTGAAGCATAGGATTGATATGTTCATACAGTTGTAGATCGAAACGACGATCTTCAATTTGGCTCGACTTGATTTAATATCTTCTTTTGACGTCGAATAGTTCAAAAGTCATAAGACTTTATGAATGACCGTTACGTCGTGCGTTTTCTCGTAACAAGTACGGTATACGCTTAAGGCATTATGGCTTTGATGGGATATGATAACCAAAGGGTTATCATGTCGCATTTAAGCTAGCCTAGATCAAATCAAGTGCACCGGGTTTTAAGGTATGTTGTTATGGGATTTTGAATTTAATCTAACAAAAGGTTGAATCAAATTCAAAGTAGATTAAAACAATCATGTATGTTTCGAAAATCAACCATTGTCAAAGCATGTCATAATCAAAATCCAAGGAAAGCAATTTGTTCATCCTGGAAAACAGCCAGGGAAAACCAAACAAAACAAGTTGTTTCAAAATTACCAAGAATTGTTTTAAACCGAAAACTTGAGACACGAACTTTATTTAGGTGCGAAAATCGCAGAATAGCTCATTGTCATCTTAGCTTGCTTCCTTTCAGCTTCATGCACCTACAAAACGTAAAGTATGTCAAACATATATTTTGTACGAATAAGTGAAGCATCATACAACATAATCTTATGCGTATACCTGAGGAATTACCCGGCTGGGCTTTTCCGCTCTTCACCTTGGCAAGATATTCTGGGCAGTTTCTTTTCCAGTGCCCCATCTTGTGGCATTCAAAACACTCGCGCTGTTCAGGTGGTGGTGCCTTGGTTGCCTTAGGCTTGCCCTTCTGGGAGCTTCCAGACGCTCTGGTGACAGCTGCCTTTCCTTTCTTCTTGTTCCCACGCCTACCCTTCTTTACCTCGGGCTTCTTGACGCCTCCTGATCGGATCGCGAGTACATCGGGTGCCTTGCCGTTAACAAATTTAACTTCAGCGGTCTTAAGCATACCATGAAGTTCAGTCACTGTCTTTACCATGCTGTGTATGTTAAAGTTTACCCGGAAAGGGGTGAAGGCACTGGACAGTGAGTGAAGAATCAGGTCAGTCGCCATTTCGGCGGGGATGACGTAATTCAGTTTTGCTAAACGGTCGATGTAACTCTTCATCTTTAGGACATGAGGGCTGACGGGAGCGCCTTCGACCATGCGACAACTAATGAGTGTCACAATGGTGTCATAGCGCTCCGGTCGGGCCTGAGTTTGAAACATGCCCCTCAGATCACCGATCATCTGAAAAGCTGTCCTGTCAACCATATTCTTCTGAATCTCAGAATTCA
Organism: Deinandra increscens subsp. villosa; assembly: GCA_039602395.1. Classification (NCBI taxonomy): domain Eukaryota; kingdom Viridiplantae; phylum Streptophyta; class Magnoliopsida; order Asterales; family Asteraceae; genus Deinandra; species Deinandra increscens. The sequence goes on from JBCNJP010000027.1 coordinate 97,136,102, forward strand.
TGGTGGCTAGCATAAGACACGCGACATTTTTGGCATTTGTTCGCAGTGTGTTATGGGCGTTTCGCACCGCGACCGTGTCAGCTTCAGGTTCCTCAGGAACCTCAGCCTCTAACACGTTCTCCATGTTAGCCATTTTCAGGATGATTCTCAGATTCCTTTCCCAATCTAGGAAGTTGGCGCCATCAAGTTTCTCCTTCTCAAGGAGAGACTTGAGATGGAAAATCTCTTGGTTTGCGGGTTAGCCATCTGAAACAATAGGCAAATGTTTTAGTGTTTCGATGTTTGATTCGTATTCAAGGATGGCAAGCTAATCTTGAATAGAAATTGGGAATTCAGTTAGTTAGACAATTTCTCCAGGCAGCGTAAAGTGCTTTCAAAATTTCTAAGTAGTTGGATGGACAATGATTGTCACTTGTGATTGTCACAACTCCCGTTATGGGGCTTTCGCGAACGGATCAACGAAATACGTTTAGCCCCATCTATGCCCATTCTGTCTACATGCCGACCAGAGGTACGGTGTTGAAATACTCCAATACCAAAGGTGCGTGTAAAGAAAATAGTAGTTGTCCTAAGTGGTCAGTGTATGCGTACGGTGTTGAAATACTCCAATACGCTCACCTTGGAAGATACCCTAAACACCACGTGCGGTGTTGAAATACTCCAACACGGATGTATCGGTCAATATGTTCCAAGTTAGACTTGACATATGATGGCATAGACTACCGGTTTTAGGCTTACCAGATAGGATTATATAGTCATATTTTAATATTTAATGTGACGACAGATTTTATGAATCCTATCTCACTCGGGACGATCATTTAAATAACCTAAGTGTTAAAGATCTATGTGTCGCGAGACGATAACCAATTTTATTAATGTTCGATTACTTTATCGAAAAATTCGAATTTAATGTCGAATTAAATTGGTTAATAAATTTTATAAAGTCGTAATAAAATTAGGACTTTTATTTAATCGATTGAAAAATTAGTTTTATATCGATAAAACTAAGTTTGGATTTTAGTTGGCGCGTTAATCAAATTAAGACAAGCAACCAAAACAAGCAAACACACATGTACATATCCGGCCATGCAGGGGCTTCGATATTGTCAGAGCCTATGACAATATCGAATAAGGGCAAGGGACATAAAAGTAAATCAACCATGAGAACAGAAAACTCCCTGATCGACTTAGTTGCTCCCACTGGCTTCAACAAGCTCCTGCGCGTCATCGGGAGACGTCGGTTTCGTTTTGACTTCTAGCCATTTTCGAAAATCCCATAAAGGGATAATCTCAAATGGGTCCTTGTATCAAGCTCGTCTTGTTCGTCCAGGCGAAGGTGAGCGATAACAAATTAAAATAAAACTATTCTATTTTAAATAATTACAACTTTGAACCCAGTAAAATTGGGCCAATCCAAAACAAAACACCATGGGCTAATGGGCCAAACCATAACGAATCCATGACAATATTAAATGGGGTTGGGCCGAATATGCATGAAAGATAATTCAATCAATTATATTGAATCGGATTATGTTTAGTGGATCCAAATCGACTAAACATATTTAAAAGGCGATTCATTCAATTTCACGACTTTCGGGTTCAGAACCCCAGTTCGCGAAAGCACACCGGTTTAAAACGACCGGTTTGGGTTTGCGTGTGGTGATCAAGGCTTTGATACCACTGTTGGGTTACGACAGTGGCATTCGGGTCTCGGTAATAGCATTTTTTTTTTGGAAATAATTATTTATGACAAATAATTATTTAATCAATTACCGAGTAAATTAAATTTAAATAATTAAATTAACATTTAATTTAATACGCAGCGAAAACGTTTTAATTTACAAACGCGAAAACCAGATAATTAGCGTGAACCAAAACAACAGGATTCGACAATCACCATACGCGCAAACACCAAAAACGCATTTATATAAAAACGCGACATATCATAAAATAAATAAACAATTAAATCTAAACTAATAACAAGTTTAGATATACCTGAGCGGTGATCCAAACAGACGTTCGAGACACCGGGAGTCAACGGGTGACGCTAGGGTTTCGCAGGACGATTTAACGGGCAAATCGAACCGACCTCGCAGATATGGAATTCCCTCGGTGACACGGCACTGAAATCCCGTACGTCGGATAGGCGCGAAATTAGGGTTTCGCGGATGACGGCGGAACACGCGGGTGTCGCGGTTCGCGGCTAGGGTTTGTCGGCGGGGGAACTGGCGACGGCGAGGAGGGGCGACGGCCGGCTCGGGCGGCGGCGGCGAGCGACGGAGACGGTGACGGTAGCCCGGTGGTCGGCTGCGGCTGAGCTGCAGGCGGCGGCGGCTGGGTCGCGGCGGTGGACGGCAGCAGCGACTCGTAGGACGGCGAACGGCGAGTGGCTGGCGGCGACGACCGATGGCGGAGCAAGGGTGGTCGGCTGCTGCGGCGGCTCGGCTTGGGCTGCTGCGGCGGCTCGACTTGGTTGCTGCGGCGGCTCGGCAAATGGTGAACGACGGATTAAACTATCTCACGATCGAATGAATCGATCAACAGAGAAAAAGGGAAGGACGGCGGCGGCTCGTGGGTGGCGACGTCGAACGAGAGTGAGAGATGGGAGGGGGCCAAAAATTTTAGTCTAGCGATTAGGGTTTCGCCCCCTTCCATTAATCAGATATATATATCTGATTAATTTTTTCCGTTAAGTCCCTCGTGTTTGTTTAATCTTTTGTCGATCCAATTAATTTCCGAGATTAACATTTAAACCCTTTAAATGTTTCTCTGCCGACGTTTAACGAATATTAGACAAACTAATAGATCGTTTGTTTCCGTCCATGACATTAATATTGTATGTCGTCTTTTATCGCTTGATTAATCTTAATGATTAATAGTAAATTAAATAAGTAATTAATTATTAATCTATTAAACTATTTAATAAATAAATAATTAATTCTTCTGCGAATTTGCCGGTTATAAAAGTAAGCGGACTTTAAAACCCGTTGTCTCCGGTGTAACTCTTACGGGTCTTGACCGGGTCGGGTACTTGATTTAGTCGGGTCTGGACACCTAAATCCAACACTCACTACATTAACTAAATTAATTACTGCAGGCCAAGAATGAAGCAAAAATAAATGCGGGATCCGTGAATGTAGAACCGGGAACGGATGCCCTGACATTGGTCCTTGGCAAGGAAAGGGGTGGATACCTAAAAGGTATTGCGTATGGAGTGACTTCCCGTGGATATTGGCAGGGTGCTCCAAAAGGGCGATTGAAAGAACGGATCGAAAACTTGAGGCGGAACTAAAAAATGAAAGACAGTTGCGTGAGAAAAAGGATCAAGAGGTTGAGCACCTCACTGATATGGTTAAATCACAGGATGATAAAATTGATATGCTTACATCGTTTATCAACAGGATTATTGAAGAAAAACAAGCTACAGTGGTAAATTTTGTAAGGGACAAATTATATATATATATATATATATATATATATATATATATATACCTATAATTAATTATATTATATATACTTTACTTTTTATCAATTAATCATTATAAATCATTAAATCATTTCGTAGGTAAAGTCCGCGGAGGGGCCTCTTACTACAGCTGTAAGATCTAAAAACAGTTGTGATCAGCATTCCAATGTAAATACAACGGTAATTAAATATTATTGCTGATATGATCAATCTCACATGAGCGCATATTTATTAAAGAATTAACTAATTCAATTAATTGTACGTAGGACATGATCAATTCCGCGAACAATACATCGCAGAAACAATCTACTCCATCAAACTCATCTCAGAGGTCGGCCGATAAGGTACGGATTTGAATCAGTTCTGAATTTGAGTTGATCTGGAAGATTCAAGTTCATCTGGATGAACATGCGTCTCTAGTTATAGTTCATCCGGATAGTTAGAGTTCATCCTGATAGTTAAAGTTCCTCGGGAAAGGTAAAGTTCAATAGGATAGTAAAAAGTTCATCAGGATAGTTAGAGTTCATCGGGATAGTTAGAGTTGATCCGGAACATTCTAGTTCATCTGGATGAACATGCGTCTCTAGTTATAGTTCACCGTGTTGGTTATAGCTAGTTCATCCAGATAGTTAAAGTTCACCAGTATAGGTAAAGTTCATCAGGATAGTTAAAGTTCATCAGGATAGTTAGAGTTGTTCCGGAATATAATTAATAATTAACTGTTCATGATAAGTTTGTACTTTATCCGAATGGTTCTCTGGATAGTTAACTAATGTTTATAAGCCGGTTATGAGTGATATGATTTTATTAATTAATTGAATTGTAGGTCTCTTCTGCAACTCTATCACAACACACTCCTCCATCTACAACAGCGTCGCAAAAGGAAAGGGTAACTATTTTAATTTACACAGTTGTGTATTTCCCTTATAACTAATTGCTATATGATCATTTAATTAAATGTTGATACTATCTTTAGGGGAGAAAGAGAAAAATGACAGAAGCAGCAGCTGCTGCAGCCAGTACTGCTCAGAGCAGGAAGTGGTATATATATATATATATATATATATATATATATATATATATATATATATATAATTAATTAATTTAGAAATTTGACAAATCGCTTTGACGTTATTGTTAATTAATATATATGTTACTAATCAGTTAATTACATGGTGTCAATTTAGGAAAAGAATAAAAGACATGCAAAACCAGTAAAACCTCCAGCTCGTAAAGTACCTAAGAGTGATCGGTTGGAAAAACCAAATAATTATGATGCCATTGCAACTCCTATCGATCAGCCAGTAATCCAAGAGGTATATAGATTAGTATATACCATAATTTTTTTATTCTATTTTTTACTTTAATTAATTAATTGTCACTTCTGATCAGGGGAGCCAGCAAACTGCGACGTTGCACATGGAGGGGGATCCAATGAACGTCGTGGGAATGGCTAGATTATATCCAAAACAAAAAGATGAGAAGATTCATGGAAAGCCATTACCTCCTGGTTGCCTTAGAATTACAGCTTATCAGGTCAATAAGGGTGCAACATTTTTACCATTCCCAATAGATGATAAAACAACGCTTTCGGAGGTTGAAGATAAATATATTATTGCATGGCCGATGAACCGAATGATCCTTCATTCTAATAACAAGTCAGATAGATCACAGCCGGTTGATCATTCTACGGTTCAAAAAGTAGTGGAACAACCACAGGTAATTACTACATTAATTAATCGTATCCGCTAATTAATTAACTTTATATATATTATATATATCTGATCGGTTTTATTTGTCATGTTTCCAGGTAAATAATGATCAGAAAAAGATGCCGAAAGTGTACGTAACACCAAACCAGCTGATGAATCAAAATCTGAAAAACAGAAAACTCAGTATACGGATCCAGGAGAAGCAGCTGATCAGCTCGGACAAAAAATTATAATTAAATATTATAAAAATTAAACTTTGATTAATGTCGTATGTTATCTTTTTTAACAGCATCATGATTAGTGTATATATGTACATTAATTTTTAATTATAATATATGATTTTTAAGGTTTCTCTATATTAATTAATATGCAGTATAATTAATTGTAATTAAGAAAATATATGTGACCATATACATAATACCAAAGGCGGACGTTGCCACCATTTGGCCACGCGTATTGGGACAAATTATCTGATTTCAACTACCCTTTGGCCACTTTTTTCCCAAATATACGTGGCTAAAACACAAATATACGTGACCATACCATACCAAAGGCCACGTTTTTTATATTTTAATGTGGCCGTTGCCACCCTTGGGCCACCCGTATTGGGACAAAATGTATGATTTCAGCAACCCATTTGGCCACATTTTCTTACAACATATGTTGCTAAAACACAAATATACGTGACTATATAATACCAAAGGCCACGCTATTTATATTTTAACGTGGCCGTTTCCACCCTTCGGCCACGCGTATTCAGAAAAAATGTATGATTTCAGAAACTCATTTGGCCACGTTTTTTATAACATATGTGGCTAAAACACAAATATACATGACCATATAATACCAAAGGCCACGCTTTTGATATTTTAACGTGGCCGTTGCCACCCTTTGGCCACGCTTATTGGGACAAAATGTATGATTTCAGCAACCCTTTGGCCACGTATTTTTATAATGTATGTGGCTAAAACACAAATATATGTGACCATATAATACCAAAGGCCACGTTAAACTAACAAATGTGGTCGTTGGGACCCTTTGGCCACGCTTTCCGGAAGAATTGTTTGATTACAACAATAAATATTGGTACCCTTTAGCCACACTTCTAGGTGGCTTCAGCCACTGATATTGTAACGTAGCCGTAGGATACATAAGGTGACGGGACCTTTGGTGTCGATTGGAATGAAAAAAAAAACGTGACCAAACACCTTTGGTCACGGTTTTTTTATAGTGGCCAAAGGTGAATTTTGACGTAGTGCAATATAGGCAAGTGTAGCTATCGCTAAAGTAATATAGTCTAATCATCAAGTAGAGGGGTCGATCCACAGGAATACGAATCTCCTACTCAACCTAACATATTCCTGGCCTAAGTACCATAACCTAAACTAACTAGCCTAGATATCACGTAAACTAGCTTAACTAACTAATTAAACTTATCAAGTGATTATTGAAATGGGAGGATATTAAACCTAATTACTAAGGGTAGCTATAACGATAAATCAAATATAAGAAAAGGCATCATCTAGGATTCGAATCATCTTAACTTCATCAACTCTATGGAATGATCTGTTATGCTAGTTGTTCTAAAGGACCTAGGACTCGTTAAAGTTCCTAAGTCTAGGAAATCGGTCATGTTCTACCTGCGAGTCAGCAACCTATAAAGCTTCAATAGCCATGATAAAGTACCCACTCATCCTATTTCCTCACTAAAGACAACGGGAACTTAACCTGAGACCTAGGTTCATAGACTAATCCTATTCTGACTAACCAAGAGGGCAAGGCTAACATCCAAACTCATGACCTAGAACTGCAAATTACCTATATGAATGATAAACCCTATATCCAAGACCATAAGGATAAAACATACACACAGCCAATCAGACAATCTTGTTAACCAAGTATGTTATCAAAGTTGTAGCGGATTATATAAAAGATAACATTGTCTTACAATACTGAAACCAGGACGTTACGATAAGAAATACGATTATTCATGATTAATTTAGATAGTAAAAGGTGACCATGACTCCATTCCTAATACAAACCCTTTTGTTTGATAGACTTCCCATTTGCACACCGAGAGCGATCTTAGTTACCTAAGAAATACATGAGTTTGAAAGGGTCAACGTAATGTTGGTGAGTTCACAGGTTTAGGACTCTACTAAAAGTATTTATAAACAGTGTTGATAGTATACAAGATATTATATATTTGGTTACTATGGTTGCATCGATCTACCAACATCTTGATTTTGAAGACTAATTGATTTACCCACCTTATGGTAACTTCCCCTAAGAAATACCACTGACATAGAATAACTGACATGTACCTCGTGACTTGTATACGCGGAGTCAGAACTGGAGCGACCAGCTAGGACATGGGCGTCAACCTAAATAGATCTATGCGCTAGTTATCGTTCTGTACATAATTAATCGAATTCAATAGATAGTGGGATTTGTAGCAACATTTTATATAACAAGATTACCACGATAGGGATACAGAAAAAAACAGATAATCAATCGTGGCATGACAGTAGTACCATAATATCAAGTAAAAAGATTTATTTTATCATGATTTGTCCCCCATGCTATTTAAAAATAGTTTAAAAGAAAGGGGCCATGAAACTCACATATTCAAGGTGAATGATCGTGACTGCTGATACGAGCGACAAGTAACCGATTTCCTAATATTGATAATAATAATAGACATGATTTAGGTCATTGGTTCCATTTGTATGTTTGGAAAACCTGTTCATAATGTTTATTAGTTTTATAAATATTTAGACTTGCTATGATATTTAAAACAATAAACATATGGATTGAAGTAAATAATAATTAAATAATTATTCAAAGATTTGAAAGAATATATATGGACATATATACTTAGTTTAGATCTCAAATATTACGATAAATAATATGTATTATTTATTTCGTTGTTTGGTTTATATTTGGTCCTACGCTCAAAGTCAATAATAAGTAACTACGCGTATAAGTTATAAATTATTGTACAAATAATCGGTGTAATTTGTACAAGAAAAATCTATTCGTTTAAATTATTAAGGAAATTAATAACTTTACGATGGAACTTTGATGAAAATAGAGTTAGTTTATAATTTTCGAGTTCGAATGTATATATATACTTGGTGAAAATAAATGTTTTATTTTCCTTGCATTTGTGTCGTTGATTCGAATTGTTTTAATAACAATAAGTACTAATATTGTCGTGACTTCGAGGACTTTGTACGATAAGATTTCTAACGGTTTGATTTGTATAATTTTCTTTAAATCCAAAACTTTCAATGTTTAATCGAAACTTATATGTTTTCAAGGTTTTTAGTAAAAAAAAATAATCATGACGCAAGATTTAGTTAAATCTTTACGATGAGATAAGATCGAAAGAGTTTCGATTCGTCGTGTTCGTCTGGTTAAGTTCGTCCAATCGTTACAAATCTATATTCGTTAATTTTAAACAAAGATCACTTGTTAATTCGGAACAAAACTTTATAAATCTTTTATTAAACCTTTCGATAAAAATGTCTAATATTTTTAGAAAAATTTCGTTAGGTTCCACTTATACATAGGTTCCAAACAATTTCTTTCTGTCGTTCATTTCGTCAACAAAACTAGTTTATACGATGTCGCTTGCTCGGTTTAACAATGATATAAGTGCACGTGTTTTATTTACCACTTTGAACATCTATAAGTGTTTAAAAGTTTCTAGTGACCATTTTAGTTTGTATATTCATTTTAGGCTCTCGGATGACTATTTGATCAATATAAAATCATAACCTTTTGGTGTATCAATCTCGGGTTTAGATACTCTCGAGTATACCATCGGTTCATCACTCGGTTTCTCTATTACGAGACCCATAATGTGACAATATTAAGCTCTCTAAGCATCACACGAAGTTTGATCACTTAGAGGCGAAAGAAAAGAAGATGAGTTTATCATTTTATGTGGGTTTTTAACCCGAAATGAAAGCAAGATCAGCAAGACTCAATGGATCTTTCGGGTGAACTTATAAATCAAATAAATGAAAGGAAATGGGTCTTAGAAGCTTACGACTAGCAAGTTAGGAGAAACGGAGGTGGTGATCGAAGGTGGTGGTGGTGGTGATCGGTGTTGGTGGCGGCGGTTGATGGTGGCGGTGATGGCATCCGACGATGATGGAGATGGTGGTGGTGTTTGATGATGATGACGGTGCTGGAGGTTGATGATGGCGATGATGTCGGTCGGAGATGATGATGGCGGTGGTGGTTTGGTTACGGTAGGAGTAGGGAGGAAGAGCTCGGCGGCGGCTGGCTGGTGCTCGGCGTCGAAACGAGCGGAGGCAGGGGCTGCGGTGGTGGTTGATCACTGACGAGGGAAGAGCTGTGGTGGTGGTGTCGCCGGCTGAGAGAGGGGGTGTGAGGGTGGCGGTGGCCGGTTGGTGTGGTGAGGGAGAGGGATGAGGGTAAATGTCCTTTAGACATGTGATGATATCTTTAGGAAGATTTGTTGGATAACTCCAACCATGGTTAGGTTAGCTAGTTAACCTAGGTTAGGACATAGGTTAGTTAGATATTTTAGTGATTAGGTATTTAGGTGGTATTAGTTTTATAAAAACTAACAACTTTACCCGGATATTTTATGAAATTACGAAATATAAAATATAGCGTTTCATAAAATGATCACTAAAAAGTTGACGGAAACTTTGAATTGGCCGAAAATTGTAAAATCGGTTGTTGGGCCGGTGTAGTTCGTGTCAGGCTGGTACGCGAGGCTTTCTCCGATTTTCGCGCGGTTTGTCTCGTTATTCACCAAAATTAGTCAGGATACCCGGATATTTTATGAAATTACGGAATATAAAATATAGCGTTTCATACTAAAAAGTTGACGGAATCTTTGAACGGGCTGAAAAATTGTAAAAAAGGTTGTTGGGCCGGTTTAGTTCGTGTTAGGTCGGTATGTGAGGCTTTCTCCGATTTTCGCGCGGTTTGTCTCGTTATTCACCAAAATTAGTCGGAATTTATATGTTTGTGTTTTAAATTGTCGGTTGACTCGTCGAGTTATGTTTTTGGGCTCGGTTCGTCCGTTTCGTGTTATTGGGTCGTGTCGGGCCCAATTCGGTATATGGGAGATTCATACCGAATCTTTCTACCATTTCGGTCAAGACAAGTTTCTAAATTAATTACGAGGATTCAATATTGTTAAACAATTATTGTTTTGGTCGTAAATTAATTATTTAGAAATTTTATGTTTTATTTATTGTATTTGCTCGCGTACCGCGTTTAGAAAATAAATAACTGTTTTGATCCGCTTCGAGCTCGAATATTTTATACTTTTAAAACTAACCTAAGCTTTAAATAAAACGTTCGCTTAAAGACCTTGTCCAGTGTCGGTGTGATTTTCTCACGACAATGTTTCGGTGAAATATAAAAGTCATTTTATATTTTTATTTTTCTTGTTATTAAAGTTCCACCGATCACATCGTGAACTTTTCCTTTTGTTATGGGTTTGTTTCTAATACGGACGTGGGAATTTGTCAAGGGTGGACGTTTACGTGCAAGTATTTACTAATATTACTACTCCTTCAAGTCAGGAATGTGTATATATGTATATATATATATTCAAAGTATAGGTTTGACCCGGTATTTTCTGACGGGTTTTGTCACACTACCGAATCATCTGAATCAACCTAGCCTTGCTAAAGAACTAGACTCAGTCACAAGTCGCTAAACAAGTGACTTAAAGAGAATAACCTACAACCCTAAACATGGACGTGCACTTCCACATCATCGAGTACTAAGCTATCAATCAATGGATTCATCATAAGCATACATAACAAATGTTAATCACATGCAAGAAACATCAGAGCTATACTAAAATCATCAAGTAATATAAGCAATCATCAATCCATAAAGTTGAATCCATCAAGAGTCATCTAACCTAGATGATGTAAGTACTAGTCTATAATACTACTGAAATGAGAACACAAATCAAACCTAAACATTACTAGATAAAAAAAAAATGCAAACAATCGCAAACCAGACAATGGCTGCGTAGTCGCACAATCGCTGCATAGTAGCATCGATTGGACTTTGATTCCTTGTTCCTAATCCTTCTCGAGCCTTAGCCTTCTCTGGTCGTAACAGGGCTTATTGGCCGACCCTAGCTGTCTGGAACAACAACCCTTGAACCTAAACATCACATTCTATTTATAGGCCCAAAAAAAGGGTTTTTCATTGATTGGGGCCGTCACGGCCCGTTTTGTGGTTACGGGTCGTTTCAGGGTATGTTTTGACTTTTTCACTAGTTATCTATAAACCTTCATAACTTCTTCGTTATAACTCGGAATTGACCCTCGTTTTCGACAGTATTTCCTAGAATTATGAAATGAAGCATATGAAGTGCTTAGATATCATAGTTAGCCAATTCATATATGAAATCATATATAAATCATACATAAAACATACAAAGTGTCGGGAATTATTGACTAAAAAGATGTGTAATTACAAGCACATCAGTTAGGATCATGCGAAAACACATATATATTGCGAAAATGCGAAAACACATATTAAAAACTTTACAACTTCTTCATATGTTAATATTTTTTATTAAAATATTGCACCAAAAGTCTTAGAATTATGTTATCTTTAATTCAAAGAATTTTATTTAAACGCGAAAGGGGAACATACACGACTCAAGTCATCATGCAGGGAAGGCGGACAACAAGCTACGCCGCTAGCCCTTTTTAAATAGCAAAACCAAGATGTATAAAAACAACATTCTTCAATCTTGAAGTCGTAATTTTCACGTGTTCGCTCACCTTCCCAGCTGCCGCTCTGGATGCCGCCTTGGCAGCCTTGAAGGTACTGGCCCTCAGCCCCACAAGGGGAGAAACCCCTGTAAGATCAACACAAGCGTGCTTCCCATTCTGCCACCCAAAAACATGAATGTTAGCTGGCCTGAGGGTTGAGCGACCATCCAAGGGATCCAAAAGAAAACTTAACAGGGACTTCCTTCCTGGCCGACATCCCAGACCGCATTAAAATGTCAAACAGAACGTCCCGAACCACGTCATGTCGGTATTTAAACCCATGGCGCTCTATGTAGTTAACATCATGCTCCCCGAACGAATCCAAACACGCCTTGTTGCAGATGGGGCATTTATCATCCACGGAGAACAGGGGGATCATGAGCCAATACTTGAGAAATTGCCCGGTACTCGATGGGCGACATGTGCTACCCGTCAATGGGGAAAGCATAGAGGTAATCCTGCGCATGCGGTTGATGGAGGCAGTCCTATACGACCTTTTTTCTGACTGTCATCTCATAAGTAGCTTCGATCTAAAGCATATTTTTACTAAAGAGGGCACTCGCCAAAACGTGTTAGGCTTTTGGTGGGGCGGTGTCCTTGTTAGTGATATCGCTTAGATCAAATCCCGGAATCATGCCATGGAGACCAGCCAGAGCAGTCTTGTAATCAGAGCCCATGCCACAAACCCCACTCTCTCGTAGGATATGGTCTTGCAACACCCAGAATTGGGCTCGCGAGGCCACAAGGCGTACGACGACGCCTCGACCGCCGAATAAACACCGAGACCCCCATGCTGAATCGGCAAAGAGTCAAGCCGCCATTGTAGGTCCCAAAGAAGGACCCACCACAAACGATAATATCCTTGATTGCCGCAAATAGATCATTATCGAACCCAACCGTAGCCGCCATCATGTGAGTAGGGGATAGGTTCTTAAGCTAAAGAAAAGGTTGGCGATACGAAAGCAGGAGAACTTCACATTGCGGGTCACCGAGCTTGGGGAGTAGGTGCAAAAGATCATCAGCGGTAGTCACCCTCCTCGTAACCAAACCTTGTATAAATTGGTCAAATAAGCTAACAGCCCCCCCAAGGAGCTTCACCCCCTGGTGGGTCTGCTAATTTCTACTGAGAAAAGGCCCGGCCGAACCTTCCCACCATCACAAGATGGCCAAAAGAGCTCTGTCTTCTTAATGTTAAGAGCCAAACCCAATAGCGGGCCCCTCTCATTAATGATGCCAAGAGCGTTAGCGACCTCCTCGGCATCCCTAAGTACCATCATCGAGATACCAAGCATGGAGCAGCAGATGGCAATTGTCTCGGATATGATACACATGAGGGTGTAGGACAAGGGCAAACAGAAGCGGCCCAAAGGGTCACCCGTTTGAACCCCGGTAGTGGCCCAAATATGATCATCTCCGAGGTATAAGCGTGCCGACTGCCCATATAAGAAATCAACCCATGGCAAAATGGATGAGCACCTCAGTCTGACCTTGCGGAGTAAAGACGATCGGTCAACCAAGTTAAACGTATTAGAGAAGTCAACCGTGAGCATAGCGAGGGAACCATCAAGATGCCATTCCCCAATAAGGCGATTAACACTATGGAGAATGGCCTCAGCCCCACCCGGCACGCGAACCCCAAACTGGAAATCATTAAGGTACTTGGTCATATCTTTACAACCCCCTTACATAGCAACCTTGGAGACCAACCGCCTCCAAATGGTGCCAACCGCGATAGACCGAATCCTATTGTCATGCTTAAGGAGCGGCGTGAGGGGGGCCAAAGCAACAAATTCAGCCATAACCGAGCGGGCACCTCCCCACAAATATAAATTAACGACTGAGGTAATGGCTCCCAGAAGGTCCTTGGCAATAGCAGACCCCTCCCCATATTGGCTATCCATTATGTGCTGGGCCCTCAGCCCATCCCATCCACATGATATCCCCTTGGGACAGGATTTAATACATTCAAGAACCCGGTCAACGCTCGTGACAAGCTAGGGCTCAAAGAAGCGAATAGATGGCAAGGACGGGGACGGAAGGTGCGGATGCTTTGCTTCTAGAGCGCGTGTGGTTTCGGCATTGTACGACACCACCCCAGATGAAGATAACACCTTCACAGCCGTGGTTAAATGACTGTCCGTGATCTTCCGGAAACACCTCTTGATTTTGGGCGCCACATGACCATCCTTATCGGAAACATATCTGGAAGGACTCACAGCCCCCCCCCCCATGGGACCACCTAGGATACCACTAACCAGCTGTTAAATACCATCTTCCCTCACCAAGCAGCTAAGGATGTCATGATAGACCGGCATTGCAAAGCTTTCTAGTTCCCAGAGCGACAATCATGCCGATTCTAGGGTCTAAAAACCTGTAAAGTTCACCGAGGGAGAAGAAGCAGCCTCACCCAGGCGTCATCAGAACCAGGTTGGGTTACCTCCCTAAGAAGGGCAAATTTAAAGGCCTGGAGAAGGCCAACCGAAATCTGTGAGGGATGCTCTTGACAGTAGTAACGCGGGCCTAAAGGACCCGGTCCAGAAGCCCCCCATCCAAAAGAAACGAACATCCAACATTGGGCTCAGCGACAGGGGGAGATGGTTTCGGGACCCCAATAATATGACTATCGATGCCATCAACAGAGGCAGCCAATCGGAAAACACTATCGGGGTAATGGCAGCTTCGGCTCAAGGCATTAACTTTCATGCACCGCCCACACATCCAATACCCACAGACTTTTAACGCCCCCTCCATGGCCGAAAACATACCAACATCAGTCGCCAACACCTCCTGGATGGTGTTCCGGCGCACATCTGAGGAAAGATGAAAAGCCTTAATATGCGAGATGAGCCGGGAAATCCCTTTGGAACCAACCTCACCATTCGGGCAGCAATAAAAGGATCGCAAGGGACACTGTACAGAACCCTTAGACGACACCGAGGTGGAAGCCATTATAACATGCGGTTCGAGCTGAAACATGAGAAAAACCAAAGTGCTACGAGGGCACACCGGGATAAACCAACAGATTGTAACATTTGCAAAATACCCGATTGAGAAATTCGACCCGTTTTGGAACTTTCGCGATTTACCAATTTGAAAGTTATTGCGAACCGAAAGAAATTTAGGGTTTTTATACCCTAATTAATGGGCATAAATGATTTATGGGGGAATTGCATATATCCCCCTATATTTTAGTCTAATTGCATATTTACCCACACTAAACTAAAAATTGCATATTTCCCCTTTTGTAGGTTAATTACCATTTTATCCTTCTAGTTGTTTATTAGGGTTTAATAAAAAAAACCCACGCATGCTCCAGACGCACGTCGACTCTTCCTCCTCTCTCGCAAAAACCAGCAGACGATTAATCTGCTTCAACACTGTTCGACATCAACAACTAAAGAAGCTGCGTTCGAAATCACTTTCTCCTAGTTCGAAATCATCTTCTGGTTCAGAATCAACTTCAGCAGGTTTATTTTTTTCACTCTTTTGGTCGCGATTTATTCTAGATTCTTAGTCACTGGTTCGATTTTAGGGTCACTATGTTGGGTTTACAGTGGGATCCGGGTTACCGATTTTAATTTTTATTAAAACTGATTTAATAATTAAATTAATTCTAAATTAATTTGGCAGCGGAAATGAATTAAAACGCGGACGCAACTGTAACAGGATCAATCACCGACACGACAAACACATAAATATATTTATTTAAAATAAATAAATAAATAATCAAATTAAATATCTAACAGATTAGATATACCTTGGCGGGTTCCGAACAACCGTTCGAGACACCCGAGTTCAATGGACTCGCGCTAGGGTGAACTGAAACATCTGACTCGAACCTGCGGGTCAGATCTTTAACTGAAACTCCGGCGGCCATCGGAGGCGGCGATGGCAGTGGTGGCGGTGGTGGTAACTTCACCACCGGTGGCGGTGACAAAACTCCTTCCGCCGGAATCGCGACGGGGACCGATCCTACGATGATCTCGTCACCGAAAACCGGCGGTGACGGGGTGGCGGCAACCGGATGGTAAAGCGGTGCGGGCCACGAGGACGGAACAGGGCGCGGTGGTCTCGGTTGCGCCGGCAATGCGAGAACCACCGGCCGGCGATCAACCGGCGGTGCGCCGGCGGACACGGCGGCGGTGGCGGTGGCTGCGGCCTGGGATGCGGCGGCGGCTGCGGCTTCGGCTCGGCTTGCAGCCTCGGCTCGGGCGGTGGCTGCTTCCTGGTCGAGTCGTTGGATAATACTCGCGAAACGTTGATCCATTAGGAATCGTGGTGGTGGCGTCACCGGATGTAGATCAAGAACGGTGACGGCAAAGGGTTTCTCCTCCTGCTTCTTGGCTTGCGACGCAGAGAGAGAGAGAGAGGAGGAGATTAGGGTTTCGAAAACTTATCACTTGATCTCCACTCCTCCCCACCCTATATGAGAATTTCGCAGACCATGGGCCCACCATGGCCTTCTGCTAATTCTCCATGGCCCACCAATGGGTTAAACTGTTAACCCATTAATAGTTTAACTCATCCTTCGTTTTAACCGCGAGTGTATTTAGCTGATTAAATTTGTCATCGTAATAAATAAATCAGTATTTATTTATTCGCCAATCAGTTCAATTAACTAATAAAAAGGGTAATTAGTTTATAGTCCATTGACCCGGGTGTAACTCTTACGAGTCAACATCGGTCGGGTTCGTTAATTCATCAGGTCAGGACACCCTGTTTCCAACAGTCTCCCACTTGGACTGAACACGACAGTTTAACGAGCGCAGTCAGAGGCACTCTAGCTATGCATGGCTACACCAACTAATATTGACACTTTAAGTCGTCAGCCAAAGTATATCTGATTGACCATCAAGCAGACTCATGACTTGTGCATTCATTGTCATATGTTCCTTTCTGTATAAGACATTGATGAATTATGAGACATGGACTCTCATATTTTATACATCGATTTTCGTTCTCGATACAATTCGAAGTGATCCAACAAACAAACAGTAAGTTTGGGTGAGGCCTCACACTTATCACTTGGAACCAACGAGGGCGCCTTTATGTTTAACTCTTGCCGAAGCAAGAGTACAGAATCCCTTGTTGAGGCATACAGCTCCCACTAAACCTCAGAGCCATTCCCAAAAATAACCGTTATGGCTGGCAGTTACGCAACAACGTTAGGCTATAATCAAAGAATGTTCTTTAGTAGAAAGGAGTTCGAATATGCGTCTCAGGTCTAAGGATACATTAGAGCATGCATTAATCAAGCAAGCAAGACTTCCATGTTTGCGTTGCATGATGCGAGTTACGTCCAACGTCATTCACCAATGAGGTCCGTGAGTTTGAACGTTAACCAACTTTAAGGTTCAAGCAGTCACAATAGTCTTACTTTAGTATAGCTCCCACTAACTAATCGACTACGGACATTTAGGACAAGAACTTATTGTCCAAGGATTAAACGTACAAATATTGAACACAGTTATGTAATTCATTATTGGATAAAGCCAGATGGAAGAAGAATAATATAGATAACTGCTGGTGTTCATACATCCAAATACCGAATCAAAACATGTCTTTAGCTAATCTAAGCCCTATCGCTTCTCTGTGGCATATATGAGTCTCCTGAGTCATAGGCTTAGTAAAGGGATCAGCTAAGTTTTGATCTGTGTGTACTTTGCTTATTTTGATTTCATTTCTTTCGACTACTTCTCTTATGTAGTGGAATTTCCTCAGGACGTGCTTGGCCTTCTTATGAGACCCTTGCTCTTTGGCTTGAGCTATAGCGCCTGTGTTATCGCACAGCATCTCGATGGACTGCCTGATACTTGGCATAGCATCGAGATCAGATATGAACTTCTTCATCCACACAGCTTTTTTAGCAGCTTCTGAGGCAGCTATATATTCGGATTCAGTAGTAGAATCAGCTACTACTACTGGCTGTTTTGAGCTTCTCCAAGAAACAACCCCTCCGTTAAGAGTGAATACGAATCCCGACTGTGAGCGAGAGTCATCTCGGTCAGTCTGAAAACTAGCATCAGTGTAACATCTTACAGTGAGCTCTTCATCAACACCTCTGTATACGAGAAACATATCAGTGGTGTTTCTCAAGTATTTTAGTATGTTCTTTACAACCGTCCAGTGAGCTAGTCCTGGCGTCTGTTGGTACCGACTTGTCATGCTCAATGCATACGAGACATCTGGTCGTGTGCAGAGCATGGCATACATGATAGATCCAATAGCAGAGGCAAATGGGATTGATGCCATTTGGCTTATCTCGCACTCCGTTTTAGGTGCTTGAGATTTGTCCAAGATTGTTCCCTTAGTCATGGGAACGGTTCCCTTCTTGGAATTGCTCATGTTGAACCGAGCTATGATCTTATCAACATATGTGTTTTGACTGAGTCCCAAAAGGCGCTTAGATCGATCTCTGTGAATTTTAATTCCCAGAATGTAAGCGGCTTCTCCAAGGTCTTTCATAGCAAAACAAGATGAAAGCCATTTCTTAACATCGTTAAGCATGGGTATGTTGTTTCCTATGATCAGTATATCGTCCACGTACAGTACGAGAAACGATACAGCGCTCCCACTTGCCTTTCTGTAAACACAAGGCTCATCTTTATTTTGATCAAAACCAAACTCTTTGACCTTATGATCAAAACGAAGATTCCAGCTTCGAGATGCTTGCTTGAGTCCATAAATGGACTTGCTTAGCTTGCAAACCTTGTTTGGATTCTCTGGATCGACAAAACCATCAGGCTGAACCATGTAGACATCCTCTTCGAGTTGTCCGTTCAGGAAGGCGGTTTTAACGTCCATTTTCCATATCTCATAGTCATGGTATGCGGTTATGGCAAGGAGAATCCTGATCGATTTGATCATGACAACGGGCGAAAAAGTCTCATCATAGTCAATCCCTTGGGTTTGAGTGAAACCTTTCGCTACAAGCCGTGCCTTGTAGGTTTGCACATTTCCATGCATGTCAGTTTTTCTTTTAAAGATCCACTTGCTTCCTACTGCCCGTGTGCCGGGGGGTAGCTCAATCAAGTCCCAGACGTGATTGTCACGCATGGATTGCATCTCAGCGTTCATGGCTTCAAGCCATTTATCAGATTCCGGATCTGACATAGCAGCTTTGTAGTTAATAGGTTCATCGTTAGAATCGGCTATTAACAGAACGTCGAAGGCCTCATGATATCCAAGGTATCTATCAGGTTCATATCGTGTTCTTTCGCTCCTACGAACGCTTGTGCTTGTGTTTGGGTCTGATGGTGTGACAACAACTTGTCGGTCAGACACAGCGACCGTCTCAGGGTTAGGTGTATCTCGAATTTCTTCAAGATCCACTGGATCACTATTTGTTCCTCGAGCAAGAAATTCTTTCTCAAGGAATTTACCTTTCCTTTTGATGGAAACTGTGTTTGCATCTGGATGGTAAAAGTAATATCCGGTATTACAATAGTATCCAACGAAAGTTACCTTTTCGCCTCGGGGATCGAGCTTATTGTCAGATTCACTGGTGACATAAGCATCACATCCCCATACCCTGAGGTATGATAATTTAGGAAGAGAACCATGCCATATCTCATATGGGGTCTTCCCTACTTTCTTGGTCGGTGCCAGATTTATTAGGCGAGCAGCGGTCAAGATGGCATATCCCCAAAAGGAATGTGGCAAGGTCGTCCTGCACATCATCGATCGAACCATGTTAAGCAGAGTTCGATTCCTCCTTTCACTAACGCCATTTAACTGGGGTGTGCCAAGTGGAGTAGGTTGTGAAACGATTCCACATTTCTTTAGATGATTCAGGAATTCAGCGCTTAGGTATTCACCGCCTCTATCGGATCGAAGTATTTTAATAGTTCGAGTAAGTTGATTTTGTACTTCGTTTTGAAACTCTTTGAACTTTTCAAAAGTTTCATGTTTGTGTTTCATCAGATAGACGTAGGCATATCTGCTGTAGTCATCGATGAAAGTCACGAAGTACCGTTCACGATTTCTCGTCTCGGTTCGAAAGGGTCCACACACGTCGGTGTGAATAATGCCTAACAAGCCTTGGGCCCGTTCACCTGTGTGGGTGAAGGGTGACTTGGTTAATTTACCAGATAAGCACGACTCACACTCATCGAAGGAATCTGCATCTTGGGATTCGAGAATGCCAGCAGTTTGCAACTTCTTAATGCGGGCCTTGCTTATGTGACCAAGTCTATGGTGCCATAACGAGGATTCGTTACTGTCAGCTTTGTTTCTTTTAGAAACATGATAGAGCTGGTCGTTTGTTTGAACATCTATCTCATATATTCCATGTCGAGGTTTAGCCTCGAAATAAAAGATATTAATAAGGTAAGCAGAAATCACATTTCCATTAAATTTATACCGAAATCCTTGTTCAAACAATGAAGAGACAGAAATAATGTTTCTGGATAAACCAGGTGCATATAAACAGTTAATCAAATTAACTATAAGGCCAGAAGAGCATGAAAAAGAATAAGTGCCAGCAGCAAGCACTGGGACCCTCTTCCCGTCACCAACGATGAGGTCCATGCAGCCTTGTTCTGTCTTCTTCCACTTCTCAGGTTCTTGCAAAACATTAACAATGTGATAACCACATCCAGTATCAAATACCCATGAATTGGAGGAAACAGTGAAAAGTTCAATAACATTTATTGACATACCTGATGAGCAACCCTTATTGGGGTTCTTGGTCATCTTCAGCTTTGCAAGATAAACGGGATAGTTACGACGCCAGTGTCCCATTTTGTTGCACTCATAACACAGGCGCTCCTCGGGAGGCTGCACCTGTGGTTTCTTGCCTTTGCCTTCTTTAACCTTCTTGGCTTTGGAGATCTTCGTATTAGCAACTCTGAGCACGTCCGGCGTAGTCCTGATCTTCACGTTAGGTATCAACGAAATAACCTCCTCGATCGACTGAGCCGAACAATTAATCGCAAGAATACGATAATGTTCAGGCAAAGATCTGAGTACTACATCAAGAGCCATCCCGTCAGAGATGGAGTAGCCAAGGTCGATCAGCCTGTCGCGATACGCTTTCATCAGCATGACATGATCGTATGGAGAGGAGTCGTTAGCCATAGAGCAGTTCACGAATTGTGAAAGTGCATCGGCTCGCTCAGTCCTCTGACTTAACTCAAATAAATCCTTGAGTTTACGAATGATGTCATAAGCAGACATCCCCATGAAATTGTACCGATAATCCTGAGTCATGCTAGATAACATCAGGTCAGTGACGTCCTTATCATCGTCAGTGTGCTTTTGGAGCTCAGATCGCGAGTTCTCATTTAACAAGTAAGATGGAATACTCGCGATAGGTCGGTCAATGACATAGAGTTTCCCGAAGAGCCTTAAAAGATTCCTCAGGGTGGTCTGCCATGCGAGAAAGCTAGTCTCAGCGAAGGGGTCGAGTTATACCATTGAACTTAATGGAGGTGAGTTTTCTTTAGCCTTCTGAAATAAGCAAAGTAAATTTAATCAGTATTTTCGATGTTTATATTTCTTTAAAAATAAGTTGGTAAGGTTTATTTTTAAGAAATCGAGAATTCGTTTAGACGACATTACTTGAGACCGCCAAATGAGCCTCGGGAGCAAAGCCGTGTAAACAAACTGACCACGATTGTCAATTGTGAGACTCAAGTCACAACTCTCGGTATGAGGCCGCTATATACATACAATTGCATTTTGCGATACGTTTAGCCTCATCCGTGCCCACTTTAGCAATATACATCCGTGGCGCGGTATTGAAATACTCCAACACCACGAACATATACGTTTAAAGCGATAGTAATCCTAAATGGTCGATGTGATGACACGGTGTTGAAATACTCCAATGTCCTCACCTTAGAAGGTACCCTCGGCACCAAGTGCGGTGTTGAAATACTCCAACACTGATGCTCCGGTCAATACGTTCCAAGTTCGACTTGAGATAGGATGGCACGAACTATCAGTTTTAAGATTACCATATAGGGATATTAATTACTTTTAATATTTAATTACCGTTAGACACGAACGATAAAACCCTATCACCACTCGGGACTAGTAAATTAATTTAACCTAATTAAATTACTAAGTTGTCACGAATGGCATATTGTGTGTTAAACGGCATAAGGTCTTGATCTCGCTCGAGCCATACAAGCGAGATCATAAGGGACAATTTAAAAAAATAAATTAATAGAATGGTGAACGATCGAGATGGCAACTCAGTACGATCTTGAATCCAGTTCAGCTCCCACTTGATTTGACATCCCTCTTGCGCGTGTCCAGTCTTCGACTTTTGGTTACATACAAATATACAATTACTAAAGCTACTTCTAGTAATCTAGCTCTAAATATGTACAACTTTGAAACCCTACAAACGGGTTCAAAAAACCAAAAATTCAAAAACAACCAATTGGGCCAACAACTTGGGCCAAACAGAGAAAGACAAATCACGCCAAAAACATATACACACATGTATATAAAATACAGAGGGGTCGGCCGTAACACACAATAAAATTACTTAGAATTAAAATAAATAATTAAATTAATTCTAATTCGCAATTTGGATTTAAGACGAATTTGCGAACTACCGGTTACGAGAAGACCGGTTATGGTTTGCGCGCAGTGATAATGGCTCTGATACCATTGTTGGGTTTACAGTGGGATCCGGGTTACCGATTTTAATTTTTATTAAAACCGATTTAATAATTAAATTAATTCTAAATTAGTTTGGTAGCGGAAACGAATTATGACGTGGACGTAACTGTAACAGGATCAATCACCGACACGACAAACACATAAATATATTTATTTAAAATAAATAAATAAATAATCAAATTAAATATCTAACGGATTAGATATACCTTGGCGGGTTCCGAACAACCATTCGAGACACCCGAGTTCAATGGACTCGCGCTAGGGTGAACTGAAACATCTGACTCGAACCTGCGGGTCAGATCTTTGACTGAAACTCCGGCGGCCATCGGAGGCGGCGATGTCAGTGGCGGCGGTGGTGGTAACTTCACCACCGGTGGCGGTGACAAAACACCTTCCGCCGGAATCACGACGGGGACCGATCCTACGATGATCTCGTCACCGGAAACTGGCGGTGACAAGGTGGCAGCAACCGGATGGTAAAGCGGTGCGGGCCACGAGGACGGAACAGGGCGCGGTGCTCTCGGTTGCGCCGGCAATGCGAGAACCACTGGCCGGCAATCAACCGGCGGTGCGTCGGCGGACACGGCGGCGGCGGCGGTGGCTGCGGCTGCAGCTTCGGCTCGGCTTCGGCTCGGCTTGCAGCCTCGGCTCAGGCGGTGGCTGCTTCCTGGTCGAGTCGTTGGATAATACTCGCGAAACGTTGATCCATTGGGAATCGTGGTGGTGGCGTCACCGGAGATAGATCAAGAGCGGTGACGGCAAAGGGTTTCTCCTCCTGCTTCTTGGCTTGCGACGCAGAGAGAGATAGAGAGGGGAGGAGATTAGGGTTTCGAAAACTTATCACTTGATCTTCACTCCTCCCCACCCTATATGAGAATTTCGCAGACCATGGGCCCACCATGGCCTTCTGCGAATTCTCCATGGCCCACCAATGGGTTAAACTGTTAACCCATTAACAGTTTAACTCATCCGTCTTTTTAACCGCGAATGTATTTACCCGATTAAATTTGTCATCGTAATAAATAAATCAGTATTTATTTATTCTCCAATCAGTTCAATTAACTAATTAAAAGGGTAATTAGTTTATAGTCCATTGACCCGGGTGTAACTCTTACGGGTCAACATCGGTCGGGTTCGTTAGTTCGTCGGGTCAGGACACCATGTTTCCAACACAATATTGATTCGATTTTAAAGTATCGGTTCGATTTTAGGGTCGATAATTTCCAGTTCTTAGTCACTGATTTGAAGTTCTCTTTTCCAGGTCACTGATTTTTTATTTTAGGATTTTTTTACTTTAGTTATTGATCGATTTTGGGTGGATTGTATCTCATTTTTTTCATTTTTTGGGTAGTTTGCTTGAGACAAAATTGTTGAATTGATTGAAGAAAGAAAATGTTAATTTGGATGTTACTGATGTATCAACATGGGAAGACATGCCTAAGTACAAGATGAAATTGAAATACGGAGGTTACTTTCGCTTGGCTAAAGACTCCTCTAAGAGACGGTATTGTTTTGGTTATCAAAAATGTATATACATTGACACATACGCATATGACTTTGTTGATTTAGTTGAAGAGGTTACAAATCATTATTCGTCAAATAGGGACCTTGTTTTATTAATTTATTTTGTTGACAAGAATGCAACAAAGCAATCATTTATCAAACTTGATTCACGCGAGAAGTTTCAATCAATGCTTGCTATGTATGTTGTGGCAAAAGATATAACTGTTTATGTGACGACGAATGATCTTGAGACATCTTTATTCAAAGAAAGGTAAATGTTTGCTTCAATAATATGTTAATATAATCTGTATTACAATTTTATGTGAATCGTATATCTTTTACAGTGGTGAAGATGAAGTTCAACTACTTCGCTCTCAAGAGGAACCACAAGGTGAGGATGAATCGGAGTATTCATTGAGTGATGAAAGCTACCATAGCCCTTACAGTACTGAAGATGAATGTGAAGATGATATGCATGATTTTGAAGATGAGAACTACAACAAGAAAGTTCCAAAAAAGTTAACTCAACTTTTAAAAATGTTATCGAGTTTAGAAGAGCTTTGATTCATTATGCAATAGTAAATGAATTTGAGTATTTTCTTGAGAAAAGTTAACTAACACGAGTCACGGCGAGGTGTCAAGACATTGAATGCAAATGGAGAATCCATGCATCTGTAAAGCAAGATAATATTACATTTCAAGTAAGTTTATAAACTTATTAGGGGCCCCAACTTATTAAAGATTATTTTTTCTTATTATTAAATCATATGAATTGTATGTTTATAAATAATGCAGGTTAAGACACTCGTAGACACACATTCTTGTACCCGAAGCAACAAGGGTGGTAACAGGCTTGCTAGTCAAGGATGGATTGCTAGTGTGGTTAAAGATAAACTGAGATCTGATGGGGATGTCTCTCCTGCTGAGATTAAGAAGTGGATTATTAAGAATTACAACGTTGATGTGTCATATTTTAAAGTCTTTAGAGGGAAAGAACAAGCTTACACTGATATGTATGGAAAGTGGGAGGACTCATTCTTGAAGGTGAATAATTACAAGGAGGAACTCTTGAGTAGAAACCCGGGAAGTGTTGTGGAAATTGATTATGAAACAAAAGGTAACAAGAAACTTTTCTTACGATTTTTTATATCACTAGTAAGTTGCTCAAAGGGGTTTCTTGATGGATGTCGTCCCTATATTTCTCTTGATGCTTGTCATTTGAAAGGAAAGTTCAATGGTGTATTAGTTGCAGCCACTAGTGTTGACGATAACAATTCTATTTTCCCGGTGGCATATGGTGTTCTTGAATCAGAGAATAAAACATCGTGGATATGGTTTTTGGACTTACTTAAGAAAGAAATTGGTAATGGGCTTGTTATATCCTCCGACATGCAAAAATGTTTGGAAGTTGCAGTTGCAGAAGTTTATCCTACTATTGAGCATAGAGAATGCATTCGGCACTTGTATGCAATATCAAGAAACATTTTCGTGGGGAGTTTTATACTAGAACTTTATGGCGGGCTGCAAGGACTTTTAATGCTACTGAACATGAAAGAATGTTAACCGAAATAGGTGAAGTAAGTAAAGAGGCACGTACCTATATTTATGATAATCATAAGAAAATTTGGAGTCGAAGCAAGTTTGGGACACTATCTAAGTGTGATTACATAACCAACAACATCTCAGAGGAATTCAATTTTTGGATTGGTGAGTTACGTTATCAGCCGGTTCTTGACCTTCTTGATTCCATTAGAGAGAAAATTATTGTATGATTTGACTAAAAAAGGAGGGTCCTAAAAAATGGAAGGGTACATTAGTACCTAAGACTAAGAGTTACCTCAATCGAATTTCAAAGGTTAGTGTTTTCTTAATTTGATATATATTTAGATTTTATCTTGTTTGAACTTTTGTAATAGTTTTTAATGTTGTATGTAGAATTTGGTAGATTATGAAGTTTCTAGGAGTGGTGAAAATTGAGCCGAAGTTAAACGCATGGAAAAGCGTGGGAGGTTGTACTTGATGAGAAAACATGCACCTATCGAGTTTGGCAAGTTAAAGGTGTCCCATGTTACCATGCAGCCGCGTTTATTGCTTTTACCAGAGATGCAAATTGGGACAAATTTGTTGACCCTTACTTCACACTTGAGAAATATAAATCTGCTTATGCTCTAGAAGTTGCTCCCATGCCTACTAAAGATCAATGGGTACACATAGATACTGAGAAGATATATCCACCTACTATCAGGCGGCCACCCGGAAGACCAAGAAAGAATAGAATTAAAGCAAATGACGAGTAAAAAAAGGACATAAGTGTCGAAGGTGTGGTGAGTATGGACACCATGAAAAAACATGCAAAAATCCGGCATCTCAAGATGAACCATCTACAAGTAAAAAGACACGGGGAAAACGTACAAAAGCTCGTGAAAGTAACTAGTTAATGTCGAGTAAAACTTTGGTATCTGTTATTTTTACATTTTAGAGATGATGACTCTTATTTTGTGTTGAAACTTTTAAGTTCGTATTATGGTACTGTAATGAATGAACTTTAAATTTTGTTTTATTTGATGTTTGTTAATGATGTGATAAGAAATAAGCATCAAAAGTTGAAGGAAAAAAAAAAGAACTACAATATGAAGATAAATTTAAGCTAGTAAAAGAGCAAAAAAATAAAAATTTTCACCATGTGTTTGTCCCCTTTGCTTTTGACACGTTCGGGCACCTTGCGTCAGAGGCTGCGGACACGCTCGGGCGGATCCAGAAGGTTATGCATGGACATATAGTGACTCCTCGAGCTAAGAAACTTGTTTTTATCCGCTTAGGTTTTGCTATTTAAAAAGGGCTTGCGGCGCAGCTTGTTGCCCGCTTGCCCCGTATATCGGACTGAGTTGTAACCCTTATTTGCCATCTATAAAAAAAATAAATAAATAAATAAAAAATAAATGGGTATATATGCAATTTGAGAGATTTGACTCATTATTAAGGGTAAAATAGTCATTCTATAATTTGTTTTTAATTAAAAAAACAAAAATGGGTATATATGCAAATTTCAAAGTTTGTAGGGGGATATATGCAATTAAATTTTTAGGTTGGGTATATATGCAATTTTTAAACTTTATAGGGAGATATATGCAATTGCCCCATGATTTATAATTTATTTTCAAAACCGAATACTTAATTAAAATCAATTGGAATCAAATTGGGTGTCTAAAATTGAAAACAAAGCAATTCTCGATTTCTATGCGATTTCGGTATGCGATTCGTCGTTTACTAGGAATCTCGTATTTGGTCATCGTATATCAAATTCAACATTTTTATGAGTCTATAAAGCAATTATCATGTCACGAATCATCACACACTTGATCGAGTCACGAATCGTTGGTTAATTGCCAAAAATCGATACGTGCGCCAAAACCGGCCAAAATTGCATGTTTTGACCTAATTTCTGCATACGTTTGAGTTAAGTGACATATTTGTTATAATTTTGAGTGCATTTAATGTTATGAACATGATGGGGACCTTAATTGAGTGATTTAGGAAGAAACAGGACTTGAAAACCTCAAAAAATAAAGAACCGAGCACGCGAATCGAGGAATCGATCATTAAGAACTAGACAGTCACATTAGGGCGATACGCCCAAATCTATTTAATTTTAGGGCAGTACGCCCAGGAACCAGATTGGCAGAATCCCTGAAACCAGGTATTTAAGCATCATTAACCTCTTTAGTCCCCATTTTCCTTCCCCAAAGCAATCCCAAACGACCCTAAACAACTGGAAACCCTAGAGATCATCTTCCTTGAAGATTTGAGGTCCAAGATCAAGGCTTTCTTGCTTAGGATCAAGCTAAATTCATCCCTCTCGGTATGTAATCTCAAAACCATGAAGTTAGCAAATTGAATCTTCTCTTCTACCCCCATCAAGATCTGAACTTTATATGATTTTTGGCATGGATCTATATTATATTTGATAGATCTAGGGTTTCTATGAGTAAAGACTCCACCTTTTTGCATGATTTTGCCTTCTCACTTGAATCCATGATGAAATCTCTATAGATCTAGGTTTTCCATGCAATTTATTGTATGAATCTTCATGAAAGTTGTGATTTTGATTATGGATATGAGATTAGAACATGATGAATCATTGATATGTTATAGAGCTAGGGTTTCTTTGATAAAGATTGGATTTTTATGTGTCAAAATGACTAGATCTATGAAAAGCATGTCACCTAGGGTTAGATCTAGGAATTTTCTCACCAAGATTTCATTTTTTATGTTTCAAATGGACTTGATCTACTTCATGAATGTTGTTTAGGCCCAAATCCATATGTTATGATCATCAAGGGTGGGTTTTATGTAAAATGACTACATCTCAATATGTGTGTCATCCAGGGCTAGATTCGTGTGTCATAATCATCAAGATGTCATTTTTTACATTCTAAAATGTTTAGATCTATAATACTCTTGACATGTAGAGTTAGATCTATATGTGTTATCATCAAATTATGGACTTTTATGTGTCCAAGTAATTAGATCCACCCATGCATGCTAATTAGGGTTTGTTTTATGCCCAAAAGTTGACTATCATGATAAATTTAACTAGATTAATGATAGATTTTACTAGGTCCATGCTAGATTTAAGTAGATCTATAAAATCCATGATAGATTATGTTAGATCTGATCTTGTATGTTAAATTTTGAATTACCTTGATTAATTACCATGAAAATTTACTTTTGTTGACCTTGTTTTACTTCCATGCTAGTTTGCTAGATTTGGACCTTTCTACCTTACCCTTAGCCTAGATTTGAACATAAACTAAGCCCCTACGTTATCACTTGAGTAAAACACCATCAAGTAGTGATTCGATTATGTTGTGTCGTGTCGTGTTAAGTCACGGTTATCACTTTACTTATTTATCTTTTTATTTTGGTTTATAAGCCCACTTGGCCTGCCTCATGTGTGGCTCCTTGTGATTGGAAAGCTTGAGGTCAGGGTTGGCTCATGCATTTATTTGCTCTATATCATTATAGTTATCATACTCTCCCCCTCGACGTGTGCAGTATCTATTCACCAATTAGAACATATTCTTCGAACAAACTCCCCCTCAACTTGATGGTAGCTTGATCTTGAAAATTTTGACGATGCACAGTGTGTTTCCATTTTTATAAGCAGCTTCAGAAGACTTGAAGTTGTGACATTCTTTTTCACTTACCAACCTGTTCAATCATAAATAATCTTGGCGCAAAATGTCTTTTTGAGACTCCAAGATATGATTTTGAAAACTGATTTGTATCACGTGTCAATCAAATCGAAAATAAAGCAGAAACAAAATATTTTTGTCTTTTTAGAAAATTTATATCTAAACAAACCTAAAATCTTTTTGATTTTTCAAACTTATGATAAAACACATCAAAAATCTTTTTGGATTTTCTAAAATGAAATGAAATTGCAATACATAATCAAACTCTATTTTTGGTATGAGAAAGATCACTACCTGGGATCATATTGATCATAACATACTAAACTACACTTCAATTTCAACTAATTAAAATACATAAGTCATGCTGATTACCGGTATAATTTGTACATCTTAAACTCAAGAAGAATCATACTCATAACATCTGGATATGTTAAGGTATTGATTAGATTTGCTTTGACCAGTGTATCCCACACTATCAGACATATTCCGACATTTTTCTTTTTTTTTCGTGTGATTACACTTGAGATTATCACATAACGTATTGTTTACATGATATCGTCAACTGTGTTCCATGCAAAAAGAAATAAGAATGTTAAATCATCTACCTTATGGTCGATCTTTCGATATGCAGATAAGGCCTCGGATTTATCAGAATAAGAAAGATAAAACAACTTGAAATTGTATAATTCAACAACAATCAGGTCGGTCTTGTGGACACGTAGAGAAAGTCCGAAGAATTATATGAAACACCAAAGAAAATAAAGCAGAACCTCAAACGAACACAATCAGGTCGGCCTTGTGAGCACGCACAGAAAGTCCGTTCATTTAAGAAAATAAAGAAAATCAAACAAGTTTAAATCTTTGCAAGAAAAACACATGTATACACAGTGACTTCTCAATTTCTTTCACACTTATTTTTATCTTTTTGTCATGAAATACGCTTCAAGATGTTATCCACATGGTTAAGCATAGTATTTAATGTATATCAAATCTGAATACTTTCTGATTTGCCGAGCCTACCAAACACATCAAGCAATGATCTTATGACTCTTTCATCTACTCTATCCATGAGTCAGATACGTAAGCCAATGTACCATCATTTCCCAATGATCAATTTCTCAAAATTTATATTTATATATTTTGCATGTATTCACCTTCTCTATATTTTGCATTTTTCCCATAACATGCCATTAATTCCCCTCACTTACATTTCTCCCCATTAAAAGAAAAAACTCTATTTTTGGATTTTTCATTTTATAAAAACAAGACACTATTTTTGGCTTTTCAATTCCCCCCCCCCCCCCCTAAGAAACAAATGAAATATAAAGAAAGAAATTTGATCTACAACACGGATTACTTGTTTGTTTAAAGTTTCAGAAAACTTTAGGTTAGAAAGATAGAACATGAAATTTAGTTAAGCAGAATACTCCTCCATCAACAACTTTTCAATCGTCGATAGGTCTTCTAGAAGTACATGCACACTAGTCAAACTTATCAGTTTATAAATGACCCAAAGCGAAGTGCTTCTAGTCGACCAGTGTCCTGGTTTTTCTTAGAAACCACCTTAGGTTGCCATTGTTGTTATTGTTTTGGTAATTCAGTTTTTTATGAAACAATCACAGGTGACTGTGATAACCAACCTACATTTTATACTTTTGGAAATGTTGAAACAAAACATTTATGTTTTTGAAAGAATGTAGACTGATCTTCATCAAAAACTCTGCCATGTTCATCAATGAACCTTTGTTTGGCAGGTTTACCAAATACTGGAACCTTTTGAGTTCTTTGAGTAGAAGCAGCAGGAACCGGACATTCTTTTGCCCTATGCCCATATTGGCGACAAATGTAACATAAACAATTGTTTATGTTCTTTCGTTTAGGAACCTGCAAAACTTCACAAACAATATTACTTCCAAAATGATCAATGAAAGAATCATATACCTGATAGATATGATCATGAACCCATTTTGAGGTTGGGCTTTTGGAAATAGAACCACGAGAAGAATTCTTGGTTTTTGAAGTAGCATCTTTGACAAAAACTTCAGCAATTTCTGAGCATCCACACAATGAAGTGGGAATTTCTTATCCATAAATATTTGTTCCGAACCCTTGAGTTTGTAAAACCTTTCGAGTTGAACTTTTTCAACCTTGAACACTTCCTTCTTGACTTGTTTCAGTTTCATTTTCTTCAGATTTGTGGTTTTGAACCTTGAACTTCATTAGCATCAATATTCGTTGACTTGAACCCCAAACTAACATGTGTACCAGAAATATTCTCCTCAGATGATTTATTTCCATTCTTCGCTAAACGAGAAAATTCAGCTTTGACTTCTTGCATATTTTTCTTTTCATAGAAAATTGACTCACCAAAATCTGGTTGATAATGAATCTTCTCGGAAGATGTAGCTAATTGCTCATTTTCTGTTGACGTCGAACCACACACAAACTTTTAATCCTTAGAATTAATTGTCAGCATTCTTTTCCACCTTCTTGTTTTTCTTCTCCTTCACAACTTTCTCTTCTTCTGAATTTGATGATGAAAACATTGAATAATCACATTCTTCAGCTTTTTCTTTCACTTCATTAACAGCTTCTTTGATACTAGCTGGAGGTGACGCTATCTTGTCAAACATTCTTTCAAAGTTTTCATCGTTTGCTAAGAAGCGTGTAAAAGATTATGAATTGGTAACATTGTTCAAAAGACGATTTGCATCAATCTCTTGGATCTTCAAATCAGAAATCGATCTTTTGTTGTGCTTCAGCCACTTCCTTCTCTGTAGCTATCAATCTCTTAGAAACTTTTTCAGTTTCAAACTTTTGCAATCTCAGATTGTCAAGCTCAGCAAACAACTCTTTCTTCCACTTATCTTCATTTCTTTTCTGAATGTTAAGATTTGCATTTTGTAATTTATTCACTCTTACTAAATCCCTCTTCTCATCAAGTAACTACTCCAAATTAATCTGATAAGCTTCAATTTTAGCAACTTGTTCATCAAAAGCCTTGTTAAGCAAATCAAGCTTATTTTTTTATTTTTCAAACAAATCATTGAAATCTTATTCAACATCTGTTTCTTTAGCTTTCCATTTTTTAGTTTCTTTAAGTATCTCATCCTTTTCTTCAATCAACTTCACATTCTTTTCTTCACAATCCTTTCCATCCTTTTTAGATATTTCCAAGTCTTCCTTTACCAATTGAAGAACCTTGGTAAGCATCTTAACTTCCTTCACCAATGCATCATTTTCTTTCAATAAGCCCGCATTTTCCTTTAACAAACTTTCCACCTTAGACTCAGAATTATCAATCTCAGCCGAATCATAAGAACTTGTATCAGAATAATACTCATCTTGATCATGTGTGACAACCAAAGATGACTTATCAAGAAATACTTTTCCCCAATTATAAGTACTACCATCCTCATTCTGAGCAGTCAACGCTGTTGTACTTGATAAAGCTTAAAACCCACCGGTAGATTTTGAATCAGGTGTAATTTGATGAAAATTGCTGACACTCTCTTTGAAAATGACCAAGTTTTAAACATTTAAAACATTTGACTTTTGATTTCTCGAAACCCAAATGTCCATCTTGCGTAATAGTTCTCCTACCAGTTCTCTTCATAAACCTTCTTGCTCTTTGTGACAACATAGCCAGTTGCCATGCCATATCCATTTCATAAAGATTGTTTTCATCAATTTCATTGAAATCTTCTCTGGTAATCTTAGCATCACCAACATTATTGATTAACAAACCAATAGAAGACGAAATTAAAGCAGTTATAAGAGCAGCACATTCATCAGTTGCTTTAGCAGAAAAGACATTCTTAATTGATGATTCTGCAATTGTAAAGCTACAACCTTTTGATGAACCAGTATTATCCGAAATTCCAGACACATTTCCAACAATAGCAGTAGATGGTGCAGAACTAAGCCCTGGTTTAGCCTTAGCAGTTATGCTAGCAGCATTTTCACCATGATATAATTCTGGATTTCACAATTTAGCATTTGACTTGTTCGAATTCCTCATTTCCATCTCTCGAGCATGAAGTTTACCAGTTAATGCATGAAATGATAATGTGGAAAACTCTTTGTCATGTGTAAGCAACAAAACATATTTTCCCATTTTTTCTGGTAAAGCTTCCATTATCTTCTCTTTCAACTCTTCATCAGTTTTCTCAATCCCGACAATCTTCAATTCACTAATAAGATGTGAAAATATTGATACAAGAGCCGTGATATTTTCATTTTCATAATGCTGAAAGTTATCAAATTCCTTGTTCAACACCTTTCCCCAACTTTTTTTGTATTGATCATTGCCTTCACACCTTGCCGATAATGCATCCCATACTTGTTTAGAATTCTTGCAAGTGGTGAATTGATGTAGCAATTCGGTAGGTAAATCCATTGTAAGATAACCAAACGCTTTTTGTTCAAGCTCATTAAGTTTCCTTTCATCAGCATAAAAGGTATGGATCTCCTTAAAATCTCTTGATCAATTGGGTGCATGTAAAGTTTTCAAATTGGAAT
This sequence comes from Deinandra increscens subsp. villosa, assembly GCA_039602395.1. Lineage (NCBI taxonomy): Eukaryota > Viridiplantae > Streptophyta > Magnoliopsida > Asterales > Asteraceae > Deinandra > Deinandra increscens. The sequence continues at coordinate 97,169,928 of JBCNJP010000027.1, forward strand.
CCATAGATCAATATCATTCGTGCTTATGTAAGCAGTAAACCGTTTTTTCCAATTTTGATAATCTTCTAATTTTAACAACTTAGGAACTTTCTGACCTGTTCCAATTTCGTTCTCAAAATTAATCGAGTTTTGCATCGCGTTTTGAATAACGGCAAAAGCTTGAAAATCCGACATTTTGAAATTTTGCAAATTCTGGTAGCCGAACTGAACCCGAACATAAAACTTTAGACGAACCGTAGCCGAACTAGAATTTAACCGAACAGAACCAAACTAAAATCGTCTGAACCGTGACTTCTATGAACTGAATAAAAAACGAACACATTCGAACTCACATATACCCGAAATGAAATGAACCAACAACCGAACTCAGCCGAACAAGTACTTCGGACAACCGAACTGAAAACGAACCAGTAGTTCGAATGACAGTTATTTCGAACAGAATGTTCCTCGGCCGAACTGAAACATTTTCACTCAAAACTCACGATTTTTGACAGATTTGAACGAGATTTTTAACAGAGGATCAGGAAAAATGATGAGGAATGATTTAGGAGCAAATTTTTCATAAAATTCTCAACTGAAACGATCAAAACTCTAAAAAAACAGCAACCACATATCAGTAGAATGAACCAGATAGCTCTGATACCACTTGAAAGTTCGTGAGCATCGGATCGTCTACTCGATCTAGCTATTTCGGATGAGAAACATAATTAAAACAATTGTTTTATTGATCACAGAAGACTCAAATACAATCTGGAATCACTCAGAGAAAACACCAAAGAAAACACACACATAAGATCTGATCTATCTCACTCAGTTTGCGAATTACAAAGAGAAAACAACTATATATACTCGATCAGCCGAACCTCAAGCGAACTGCCAGTTTTCCTGATCTGAACTATCAGTTCGGAGCCAGTTCGTATGGCAGATTAACTTTGTCTTGATCTTCACATCGTCTTGTTCAAATACTTCATATGACGCACATATTACGTATCAACAATACTCGATCGCACTTATCGCATTGGCTCGCATGTTTTAATCTATGTAGTACACTAAGCCTATGTTTACTCACCAACTATTCGTAGTTGACCTTTATTTTATACATGTTGCAGGATATGTTGTTTGATGAGGTTTTGCCACGACTGATGACACCATAGGATCGCATGTGGACTTAGTGTGACCTAAGTAATCAAGTTAATTTGTTTCATTGTTGTTGAATTGTATCATGTATTGTATTGATTATTTATATTTAATGAAATGTGTTGATTAAGAATAACACAACATTAATTAGTGTTGTGTGCATCTGGACAATCATCATGCCCTGAAGTCGGTTGGGGTGTGACAGATTGGTATCAGAACCACGGCTATAAGAATCTTGGTTATTAGATACGATTTGACCTAGACTATTGCCTTAGGTGTTCAGCATGAGTGCCTCATGCGTAGCATGCCTATTGATGCGTAGCATCTTATGCATAAATTAAATAAATAATAACCTGCATTTAAATAGATTTTTAAATATAAATATTGTAAAACCGAGATACGATCTTACTACTGCATGCTTTGATCAATCTAGTGAACACGAGAAGTAAACAAGAGAAATCTTATTGAATCACTTGAAGATTACAAAGAAGTTTCTCTAGTTTCTCTCTCTAACTCACACACAAAATGGTGTAGAAATGACAGAAGTTTCTAAGCTATCATTCTAACACACAGTATTTATAGTTAGTGACACTCTGGCCTGCGTACCAACTGGTGAACCATTTGGTACGGGCGTACCAATTGGTACGGCGTACCAGTTGGTACGACACCATTGATATTGCCACTACAACTCACAGACTCGCTCTAATCTAGATACAATACATGAGACACATTGTAGCATAGGAATATGCTTTAACAAACTCCCCCTTAACGTGTAGTGTATCTATTCTCTAACTAAACTTCAGTCTTCAATCTTCAGCATAGCTGCATCCGATCTTGACTTGAAATCTTGTCAGAAATAGAGCTTGCATGGCTGGATCACTCTTGAATCATCTTTGATCTTCAAGATCCACTTGTAAAAGATACTTCAAACTCTCCCTTTCACGATGCTTGACTCTTGACACACATAACCTGCAATTTCAGAAGACAGAAATGCAGTTTCCTTTTCTTTTGAAAATTAATTTAATCTTGGTGCAAAACTTCTCTTCAAGAATCCAAGACATATTTTTGAAATTTTGATTTCGTATCACATGTCGATCGGTCAAAAACAAATAAGAAACAAAATCTTTTTGGATTTTTGAAAATTTATACCAAAACATACCTTAAATCTTTTTGGAATTTTCAGATATGAAACATAAATGCAATACAGAATCAGACACTATTTTTGTATTTTGCGAGAAAGATCATAACTTGGGATCATATTGAACATAACATGCTGAACTACACTTCAATTTCAATTACTTCAGCACACAAGTCATGTTGATTACTGGTACAATTTGTCCATCTTAAACACAGGCACAATCATACTCATAACATCTGGATATGTTATTGTATTGATTAGATTGCTTTGAATAGTGTACCCCACACTATCAGACATACTCAGATATGCATTTGCTTATCACACTTTGTGATTTCATTTGTGATTTAATCAAATAATGATTGTATTTACGATATCGTCAACTGTGTTCCATGCAAAAAGAAATAAGAACGTTAAATCGTCTACCTTAAGGTCGATCTTTCGATACGCAGATAAGGCCTCGGATTTAACAAAATAAGAAAATAAAAACAAGTTGAAATTGTAACTCAACAACAATCAGGTCGGTACTCCCGTACACGCAGACAAAGTCCGATGATTTATACGAAACACCAAAGAAAATAAAGCAGAACGTCAAACGAACAACAATTAGGTCGATCTTTCGATACGCAGAGAAAGTCCGATCGTTTGACAAAATAAAGAAAATCAAACAAGTTTAAATCTTTTCAAAATGAACACATGTTTACACAGTGACTTCTCATTTTCTTTTTCACATATCTTTAGATACGCATCAAGATGTTGTCCAGTTGGTCAAGCATTAGTATTTTAATGTTTATCACATCTGAATACTTTCTTATTTAATGTCGAGCCTACCAAGCACATTGAGCAATGATCTTATGGCTTTTTCATCTAATTTATACATGAGTCAGACACGTAAGCCAATGTACCATCATTTCCCAATTATGTTGGATACAATTTCTCATTTTTTCAATGTTTTTGTATTTTTCTATTTTTCCATGTTTTTGTATTTTTCTCTTTTTCTCCCCCTTAAAATGAAAACTCTATTTTTGGATTTTCATTTTAACAAAAACACAAAGACACTAATTTTTGATATTTTCAGCAGAATACTCCTCCATCAGCAACTTTTCAATCACCGATAGGTCTTCTAGAAGTACCTGCACACTGGTCAAACATGTTAGTTTATAAACGACCCGAAGCGAATCGCTGTTGGTCGACCAGTGTCTTGGTTTCCTTTTGAAACCACTTTAGGTTTCCAAATTTGTTGTTTTGGTAAATCAGTATCTGATGAACCCGTCACAGTAGAGTGTGACGAACAACTGACAGATGAATCATTTTGAAATTTATGGAAAAACCTTCTTTGATGTTTAAAATATGTCAGTTAAAATTCATTATTCATCAAATACTCTGCCATATTCACCAATAAATCTGTATTTGCCACACCTAGAAATCCATCTTGGGTAGATGAGACGAGGAAGAGTCCACACGGGATCAGAGAGAAACAAATTAAAGAAAAGCCACCTGATTAAGGTACGAGTGATCGAGTCCGGCTGACGACTCGTAAATAAATTCAGCCCTTGCGGGAGACAACCCGATTAGTTTCTTTGTTCATTTTGCTTGTCTATGCTTGTTTGACTCTTTAATTGTTTAATTGACATGTTTATTAGTTTGTTTAATTTTGTTGCATGTTTATTTTTCTTGTTCCGTTTTATGTTTTTGTTTCAGGTTTTGCAGATTTTTGGAAGCATGCCATTATTGGAAATTGCATTGACTTATCATTTTGGTATTGCTTCACGGGTTTGTAGGTAACGCACAATTGTGGGCCGTAGGGTACTAAATCTCCATTCCCATGGTCCGCAAGTGTGCTTTCATGGTTTAATTGTGATTTTGAGGATATGGATCCTCACTTCATAAATGACAATCAACGGTCCATATCAAGGTTTATCGGGTATGTGACTTTTGGTCAAAGTAAACCGTTCTCTTCATAAATGACAAACTAACGGTTGTTTTGAGTCAATTATTCACTTTCAAAATTTCAATTATTTTCAAAACTTGCCCGATGTGAAGACCCAATCCGCTTATGACTTTCACTTGAGTTGTGTTTTCTTTCTAGATTCATCATCGGACCACCACATGCCTTGATTCATCAAGAGTTGTTTCTAATTTTTTAGGATTTTTGTCATGTTGGAGGTAGTTTTGGCACACGACTGTGATCACGGGAGTATTTCAGTTCCCTTTCCCCCTTTACTTTGTATGTTTTAGCATACATTAGGGACACTGTACGAATTAAGTGTGGGGATGGGGGTAAATTGAAGTGAAATTGCTTTAAATTGTGAAAAAAAATCAAATTTTCTTATCATATCCCCCTGTTTTTTGTTAAAATTGAGATTTTTGCCCGACTTACTACACATGGAAGCAGGCCTGTTGATGTAATCCGTGATGTTTTGCTCGCTTGTGTATACGATGTTTGTCTCTAGTCAAAACCTTTTCTTCAAGTATCTTGAAAAAATATTTCCAAGCAAGTGTTTTTCAAATAAAATCAATAAATAGGATGTTTACTTAGTGAAATTATCGGATGGGGGATAGATTGCTTGCATCATATCGATAGCCCTTTTCCATCCATTTTCATGAAATATCTGAGCCTTATATTGCATTAATTATTACATGATTGTTCTCACTTTCATTTCGTTGAGTGTTATGCCATCATGCGCTTTCATTTTAGAACTTGTGTTGTTTATACGCGTCGAGATCATGAACTAAAATTGAGCATAGAAATGATAGAGCCATTAGGATTACCCTTTTGATTAGCCTTTTTCTTTGATCTTATCAATTTTTCCTACCCTAAAACATCATCCCTTAGAAAACCCGTTTGAGCCTTTTTCCTTCTCGTTTGATTTTTCCCACTTTTTGACCCATTTAGCCTTTTGGTTAGCCTTTATTTTGTTCTTAAACATGTGTAAAGAATCCGGATTAGTTTAGGGTTTTGTGTATATATTTTGGTTAGTTCCATCAAGTCATATTTAGTGCAAAAAAAAAGTGATTAAGTGTGATTCTCCTAGTACTCAATCTCCATTCTAGGAATTCATATGAGATTGCTAAAAACTAATGATACATGGTCCTGATCGTCATGTGAAGTATCGAATACAAGACGGACATGCAATATAGCTGAGGCCGGTCGCGATTTAGCTTAGTATAAATAGGATGTCTCGTATAGAATTGAAAAAGGTTCTGATTCATATCTTCTCTGTGCACTTTGTGGTCGTCTCTGTTGTTAATATAAGTCATTTGTATTTACTCTCTGTGTATTACTCGTTTACATTGATTTCATTACGACTAAGTAGAAGATCCACACGCTCAGGCAATCTCAAGTGGTATCAGAGCATTTGGTTTGCTCTACTAGTCAGAAATCAGTGTTTCTCGGAGTTTTGAGTTCAAATTCACGATTTTGCAAAAATGTCAATCATTTTTGAGTTCATTTGACTGTTTTGAATGTGCTTTTCATCAAAAATTCTTTCCTGAGTTGTTTCTATCAAGTTTGCTTGAATTCCTATCGAAAATTCCAGTCAAAACGTTGAAAATCGAGAAAATGATGTCGAGAGAAATCTGTCTCGTCTGAGGTTTGGACAAGTTCGGCATAACCGCTCCGAACTCGAGGTTCGGACGGAGCTCGGTCATTATCTAGGTTCGGTGACAGATCGGTCTAGGCTTGGAGAGGGTTCAGTGGTCATTTGGAGCAAGTTCAGACTTATTTTTGGTTTGTTCTTCCGAAGGTCAGGTTCAGGGTACGTTCGGTGTAGCTTAAGTTCGGTCGAAGTTCGGAGATAGTTCGGAGGAGGTTCGGACGATGTTCGGAGTGAACAGTAACCAGTTTTTCGAAAATGTCCGATTTTCAAGCGTTCGTGGCTATTCAAAATTCGGTTCAAGCTACAATGAAAACGATGATGAATTATGATAATGAAATCGGAACAAGTCAGAAAGTTCCCAAATTGCTAAAATTGGAAGATTATCATAGTTGGGTTAAACGGTTTGAAGCGTATGTCGATACAAATGACATTGATATGTGGTTATCTTTCACTGAGCAATATGTTTACCCTAAAGATGAAACTGGTGAACCTATTCTTCAAAGAAAAATGTCATCTGAACAAAAGAAAGCTTATCAAGCTGAAAAAAGGCATATGGTACTTTAACGATGGCATTGCCTAAAGAGTTACTTCATCAATTGCTGGTAACTACACATCAACAAGTCTATGGGATGCGTTGGAAAAATGATGTGAAGGCAATGACCAATACAAGAAAAGTCGACAGAAGGTTTTGAAGAATGAGTTTGATAGTTTTAAGCATTATCAAAATGAAATGATTCCCAATCTGATTGCAAGATTCGCTCATCTGATGAGTGAAATGCGTTTGGTGAATCTTACTAAAGAAGAAGCTGATATGAAAGAAAATATCTTGGAAGCTTTGCCTGAAAAAGGGGAGAATTATGTGATGATGATGACTCACGACAAGGATTTTTCAGGATTGTCTTTCAATGATTTAGTTCAAAGAATTCAGGCTCGAGATATGGAGTTAATGGTGAACAAATCACTTCCTACACAAATTCAGAATCCTGCGGTCTATCATGGTGAAAATGATTCTACAATGAATGCTGGGAAGTCTAAGATTCTTAATTCTGCTCCTCCTACTGCATTTTTGGCAGGTTAATCTGAAATTCCAAGTTATTCCTCTGCTGGTTGTACTGTGTCAATTCCAAGTTCTTTGACTCAAAATTCATTGTCTGTTCAAACTGTCGATGATTATAATGCGTTGATGTCTGCATTAGTATCTTCATAGTTTGGTGTTATCACGGGTGCTGTGAGTAATGTTGAGTTAGCACATGAAGATTACGAACAGATTGATTATGATCATTTAGAGGAAATGGATCTAAATTGGCAGTATGCTATGTTGGTTCGGAGAACAAAGAAATTTTTCAATAGAACTGGTAAGAAGAGACTGAATCAGGAAGGGAAGATTGGTTTGGACAAGTCTAAGGTGAAATGTTATAAGTGTTCAGTTTATGGTCATTTTGCTCGAGAATGTCCAAGTTCTGCGGAAAGTAAATTGAAGACTGGTCAACATGCACATTTAGTTTTTCATCCATCAAATGAAGCCGAAAAGGTTGAGAAGAAATCTGCTACTCTTGCTCATGATTGGACTAATACATTTGTGCATTCAAATGAATTTGCGAATGCAGATTCAGAAGTTAAAAAGGATCATGTTCCAATTACTGTTGCTCTGACTGCTCGTCATGCTGATGATGATAGCTTTCTGACAGATTCTGATTCGTATTCAAGTGCATCTTTGGTTCAAGATGATTTGCCTAAAGTTTCTAATAGTTCAAAAGTGGACGAGTTTGAATGTCTTAAATGTAAGAAATTGCTCCAGACAGTTGCCAGTTTTGAACAACGTTGTCAACTATCAACTGAAGAGATTGTGGTGCTTAAAAAGGAGTTAGAAGATTTTCAAAAGAAGTATTATGAGTTAGTTCATGTTCATGAAGATGTTTTGTAGGAAAAGGCTCAATTGGCTGAAGAGTGTGCGAAGGCCAAAGCTGAAGCTTTAGACGCAGCTCAAGATTTTGAAAACTTGTTTGAGAAGAGTTATCCAGTTCAGCAAAAGTATGAGGAAGCTACTGCTCTTATTGCTACAACTACTGTTACTGTTGAAAAGCTTCATAATAAGATCTCTATGCTTCAAGATGAGAACGTTCTGTACAGAGACAAGAATGAAGTATTAACTAAGGATGTTGAGATCTATAAGCAGAAGAGAGAAAGTGTTCTTCAAGAATTGTTTGCAGAATGTGAGATCCGGAAGTTACAAACTTATGAATATGATGATCTCAATGCAAAGTTCATCAAGTCACAAAAAGAGGTGTTTGAGGCTCAACAAAAGATCAATGATTTGAAATTGGAAGTCTTAGAGTTAAAAAGGCGAGTGAAGAATTGCAATTTATCTCCGACATTGCTAAACTTCTTATACAAGCAGGATCAGAGTTCAGAGAGTTCTAAGAAGGATGATATTCACTTGGTTCCTCAACCAGTGGACTTAATTGAAGTTACTTCTACTCCGCTTGATCCTAAGGCTGAGGGGCATGATTACTCAAAATTTGCTACTCCACCCAAGAAGAACAAGTCCAAATCTCAGAAGACAGCAAAGTCTTTGGGTGAAGCTCCAAAATTTGTTTCAAAGTCTGTGTTTCTGGGAAATGAAACGGTGTTTGATAAGGTTGCTTCAAGTTCTTCATCCGCAACTGAAGAAGAAAAAGGGTTAATTAAGAAGAACAAGCTGAAAGATATCAAAGCTAAATTCACTAGTGAAGCTAAGTCACGAGAAGCTTCAAGTTCTTCTTCCAGTTATTCAAAGAATCAAGGATCTAAACACAACGGTTTGGGTTACAAAGTGAAGGAAGAACCTGTTCAAGCTAGGAAACCAGTGAAGGCTGAGAAGGTTCCTAAAGCAAAGGTTACAAAGAAATCATTATCTCAGAAGGAATTTTCTTATTCTTCTGGAAGATCGTCATCTTCAAGGAGTATATCTCCTAGATATGATTCTTCTGATAGTTTCGTTGATAATTTTGATTTTGAGTATTCTTCTGGTTTTTCAAAAACAAAATAATTTTCAAACAATTTTAGAGAAAGAATTTGTTATGTATGTCGTCTACCGGGACATCTTGCTGGTAATTGTCCGACGACTGCATATATCCACAAAACTGCAAAATATGTGGATAACAAAGGTCAAATTTTTTATGAACCATGGTCCCCAAATATTAAATCAACTCGTAAATCGTCTTGGTCTAAATCAAGTACGTCGGTTGAATCTGATTCAGGTTCAGATCAAAAATTAAAACGTTTAAAAATTTGGAAACCGAAAGTTGTTTCCGAGGCCAATGATGACTTTGTGGAAGACACCGGGCGACCCGACACTGTTGACTCGGGTCGATCCCAGAGCAACTAATGATTTATTTGGTGTCAACCGGTATTTAAGGAAGACCTTTCGGTGATTGGAAAATTGCTGATTGTGAAATATCTGTTCTAATTAAATTGAATTTCAAAATCAATTTTGTTTATCAAAAAGCTAAACTGCTAGTATTCGTGTTGGTTGATCAATTTTTCTTGGTTTTTCACTCCGTCTCATTCTGAGGGGGAGTTTGTTTTTGTTAAAATACAATAATAGTATGTTGTTTTTCAAATCATAAAAATGAAAATCTATAAATAGAGTTGTCATTTTTAGGGTGAGAATTTTGAAAAGCCAAAAACATTGAAAAATGAGGAATTGTATCCGACATGTTTGGGAAATGATGGTACATTGGCTGAAAGTTTCTGACTCATGGATAAAGTAAGTGAAAAAGCCATAAGACCATTTGATCGATGTGCAAGGTAGGCTCGGCAAATCAGAACGTATACAAATGTGATATACACTAAATCTGATGCTTGACCTAGTGGACAACATCTTGATGCATATCTCATGATATATCAAGGAAAAGATATGTGAAAAATAAAATGAGAAGTCACTGTGTATACATGTGTTCATTTTGCAAAGATTTAAACTTGTTTGATTTTATTTATTTTGTCAAACGATCGGACTTTCTCTGCATATCGAAAGATCGACCTGATCGTTGTTCGTTTGACGTTCTGCTTTATTTTCTTTGGTGTTTCGTATAACTCATCGGACTTTCTTTGCGTGTACGGGAGTACCGACCTGATTGTTGTTGAGTTATACAACTTTAACTTGTTTTATTTTCTTATTTTGTTAAATCCGAGGCCTTATCTGCGTATTGAAAGATCGACCTTAAGGTAGACGATTTAACGTTCTTATTTCTTTTTGCATGGAACACAGTTGACTCTATCATGGTTACAATCATTATGTCTGATAGTGTGGGGTACACTGGTCAATGCAAATCTAATCAATATCCAGATATTATGAGTATGATTGTGCCAGAGTTTAAGTTGGACAATTATATCTGCAATCCGCATGGCTTATGTGCTTCAATAATTGAAATTGAAATGTAGTTCAGTATGTTATGACCAATATGATCCCAAGTTGTGATCTTTCTAACAAAAGACAAAAATAGTGTCTGATTCTGTAATGCTTTTACTTTTCTTATCAGAAAATACTGATGTGTTGCAAACACATCTATATTTTCCGTGTATTTTGTATATAAATTAAGTTGAGTTTGAGTCCTTTTTATTTAGTTTTTATCTATTTTATATTATTTGAGTCTTAATGTGCTATTGAGTCATTTTTATATATTTTGGTGTGAGTTTGAGTCATTTATTTTTAAGTGTGTTTATTAGGATAAATGTGATTTACTTGTGCTTAAAATGGTTCATTTGTATTTGGTTGTAGGTTGACGTACGAGTTCAAGGGGATGGTATGACATTATATTAAAGATAAAGGGTTTAAAAAATTAATTATGAAAGGTCAAGGGCTGAAACGAATAAAATACTAAGATGAGGGACCGGCGTTTGATTACACATAAGTTGAGGGTCTAAATTTTAATTATGTGAAACTTCAATATGTGAATTCGGAAAGGAGAATGAAGTCGGTTGAAACCGACTTAAGTGCGGGTCTTGCGGAAAAAAAGAAACATATTATAATTATTAAAAGGGGGCTTACGAAGGAATTGAGGAGGAAATAAAAAAAGGGTTCCGCACAACAATTAGGAGTCTGACGGCTAAGGGAATTGGAGAGTCTTACATAAAGGAAAAGAACCCTACGAAAAGAGAAGAATTCGGGGGCAGAAGCGAGACGTGAGGAAGAAATAGGAAGCAAGCAGGCACACAAGCACATACGTCAAAAAAGTCAGAATAATTATTAAGCAGGCTAGCTAGCAGGCAGACTGCTGATTAATATTTCTTTCTTTTACGATGAACGGTATCTTTAATTACGTTTTTGTTAGTGTTTGTGTTCGAACCATGTTTCTTGTCTAAATTACTTGTGCTGCCTAAACCAATATGATGATTATTTGACGCTGTACTTTTATTCGGTTTATGGATTCTTATAGATGGATGATGTTTTAGTAAAAGATTGTTAATTTACTAATTAATGCGCATGAATGCTTGAATTAGGGTTGTAATTAATAGTCTAAACTGTCCAATCTGCGAATGTCTTTCGGTTTGGGTTGGGTAATCGATTGCATGACTTTATGTTGGTAGTTGATATGGTTAGCAAATTAGTTAATCATTGTTTAGGTTGTTAGTGAAAATCTTAATTCTTGTGTGCTGCTAGGTTTAGACAAGCCGGGAGGTGATAAACCTATTGAGTAGTCGGGGTTTTTAGGGTTTTAGGTTAAATTGCCTCGGGAGAGGGATTCCCTTTTAATTCTAATTTTACCCGCTATTCCATGTTAATTCTGTAAGTTATTAGTTACTCCTTTCATCGTTAGGTGTCTGGGATAGGAACAAGCCGGAAGGTGACCTGTCTGTTCGAGTACTAGAACATCCGTTAGGAACAAGCCGGGAGGTGACCTAACCAATCAGTGTGCGTCTTCGATTCTTAGGATTTCCTATTGCGTCACACCCGGTAAATGGTCTGGGGTCCACTAGGTTTTTCTTAGAGTTGTTATTAAGATCCTGATTCCATCATAGTTATTCATATCCGAGTAAGATTGCAAGTGTTGAATAGGATTCTAGGTCTAGGTAGTACTTCTCTCCATCTGTCAGTTTCCTTGATTTTTCCGAGTTCGGTTGTTAGTTGCTTTAGTTAGTTAAGTTAGATAATCAATTCTAAAAACCAAAATCACTCAAATTTCTCATTCATAGAGTCCTAGGTTATAGTCTAGCTATCTAGTGTCCTTAGGGTTCGATATCCGGTCTTCTGTAGCTATACTGCCACCGACAGGTACACTTGCCTTAGGTTCGGTCTAGTTTTAGGAGTTTCGGTAAAATTAGGTGTGTCTAGGTCTAGGTTTAGGTCTAGGATATTTTATTATTTTTAGGTACGTTCCGAACACATCAAGTTTTTGGCGCCGTTGCCGGGGACACTTGGTAATAGCAAGATTAACTTAGGTCGTTATTAGGAAATTTTGAGTCTTTTTAGGTTTTCTCACCCGTTTAGAGTTTTAGGATTTATTTCTGTGTCTAGTTTTTTAAGTTTTTTTTTATTTTCTTTATGTATTTTATTCTTGAGTCTAGAGTCTTAGGATTTCCTTTCTCGAGTCTAGAATTTTCTTAAGTTTATTTTCTTTGCGTCTAGAGTTTTAGGTTTCATTCTTGAGTCTAGCGTTTTAGGTTAGTTTTTTTTTTAGTCTATTTGTTTTATTATTATTTATTTTGTTTTGTATTTTGTTTTATTTTATTTTTTTTCGCCATGGCCACAATCGAGTCGAATGATTTGTTTGAAGCACAAATGGTGGAAATGTTTGGTGAGGAGTGGACGACGATGTCACCAGAAGCGTTAGATGAGGATCGGTTTGACCCGGAGGGTGATTTGCAAAAGCTAGAAGAGATGTTGTATGGGCAGCCAACCGTTGAGGCTGAACACGTCCCACTCGGGGAAGAATTTGGTGAAGTTAACGAGGCGAAAGCACCAAGGCATGAACCGTACTCAATCTCCATTCGGGACGTGCTAAGGTGTGAGGAACCAGTTGTTGAGGAAGCTGATGAGGTTCTAGAAGATGTCCCACTTGGTAGGTTAACTAGTGATAAGGATGACCATGTGTTTAGTCCAAGTGTGGGGACGTTAGAGGAATTTAGTTGTAAGAATGACCCGAGGTTGAGCTTTATTGTAGTTATTAAATTAATTCCGGGTAGGTTTAAACACTGGTGGGTCGACTGGTTTATAGGTATGATTTTAGGAGGTTGGTTGTTTGGGGCCTTAGAAATTCTAACTGATTTGATGTTTAGTGCCATTATTATGAAAAATGTTAAAGAGAAGCCTCCAGATTGTAGTTTGGGAAGTTGTTTAGTGGTTTTGAGCTAAAATGCATAGTGCGCGGGTTGTAAAGTTTGTAATCACGTTTCAACTTATTTTTATTTTAGTTTTATTCTTATTTTTTTTATTTTTCGTGATTAATGGTTTTCGTCGAGTTGTTTGTTTTGTTTGTTTTTGTTTTGCAGGTTCGATGATGTTTGCGTTGAGATGCTCATGAGATTCAATGGAGGACCCGCGGTTACAAGCTCACCTGTCACTCATCCAAATCAGAAATCAGGGGAGTTTGTTCCAATTTTTCTTTTCATTTTTATTTTTGATTTGCACTTTTATTTTATTTTATTTTTTTTTAGTGTGCTTTTATTTCTATTTTATTTTATTCTCATCACACATTAGGGACAATGTGTCGTTTAAGTGTGGGGATGGGAGACTTGTGTTTTGAGTCTTTTATTTTTATTTTTAGTGTGTTTGAGTCTTTAAAAATGAAAAAATTGAAAAAAATTGAAAAAATTTGAAAAATTGTTCAAAAATGTCCGAGATTCTGGCTGCAATTAAATGGAAAATGATAGGTAAAACTGGGAATTGATTGTCTAATTTTGTGCTTAAATGTTAAATAATGAATAAATTGGGAAATGTGGTAAAGTATGGTATGAATGGAAAACATTATTAATCTATGATGTGTCGGTAGGCCCAGCTGACCTAAGAGTAGCTTAAATAGCCTGTGTGTTTATTGTTGTATAAATATGCTAATCAGTCTGCTAGTGGGTTCCCATTTTAGGAGTGATATGAATATTGAATCTGATGATTAGGAGGGAAGAGACCGCTTTAGGCTAGATACTCCTATGTCCTTAGAATATCCAATGAGCATGTAGTTAATAATTTGGTTAATAAATTAGAGTGAAGGAACAAAATACTCATGTACGAACTGAGGATGGTATCCTGCAGCAGAGTGCCTCTGATGATGTTCTGGACCTCGCGGGCAAAATACTCACGTATGATTTTAGGGATAGCATCTCGAAAAGAATGCCTCTGATGATGTCCGTTGGTAAGTTAGGTAAAATTGACCAATTATAAAAAAAATGGAAAAAAGGAGAAAAGAAAAAAAAAGAGAGAAAAAATATGATAAGTTAGAGAATAAATGCTCAAAAAGTTACATATAAATAAATAGTTATTCCTTGGACATCTTAGTATCTGGTTTAAGGGAGGTTGGAGAAAATATAAAATTTAAATCATTATTACCCTTTGCTTTGACTGAATATGATTCGGTAGTAAGTTGAATTTGACCTTTCTTTAGTGGGATCCATAGGTAGACTGAACTTATATCTGGTAATCTTATAAACACATGGGGGCGAAACAAAAGGTCAGTGGTTGGGTTTAGTCGGATCGAAATATCGGCAATTGTAGTTAGTGTGTTATTACGTTTTGGATTGCGGAATAGTATGGTGGATTGATATATATAAATGTTGAATACTTAGAAGTCAATCTCCTGGTTATGATTCCATTGCAGTATTTTTCGAGGACGAAAAAAGAGTAAGTGTGGGGATGTTTGATGTGTTGCGAACACATCTATATTTTCCGTGTATTTTGTATATAAATTGAGTTGAGTTTGAGTCCTTTTTATTTAGTTTTTGTCTATTTTATATTATTTGAGTCTTAATGTGCTATTGAGTCATTTTTATATATTTTGGTGTGAGTTTGAGTCATTTATTTTTAAGTGTGTTTATTAGGATAAATGTGATTTACTTGTGCTTAAAATGGTTCATTTATATTTGGTTGTAGGTTGACGTACGAGTTCAAGGGGATGGTATGACATTATATTAAAGATAAAGGGTTTAAAAAATTAATTATGAAAGGTCAAGGGCTGAAACGAATAAAATACTAAGATGAGGGACCGGCGTTTGATTACACATAAGTTGAGGGTCTAAATTTTAATTATGTGAAACTTCAATATGTGAATTCGGAAAGGAGAATGAAGTCGGTTGAAACCGACTTAAGTGCGGGTCTTGCGGAAAAAAGAAACATATTATAATTATTAAAAGGGGGCTTACGAAGGAATTGAGGAGGAAATAAAAAGAGGGTTCCGCACAACAATTAGGAGTCTGACGGCTAAGGGAATTGGAGAGTCTTACATAAAGGAAAAGAACCCTACGAAAAAAGAAGAATTCGGGGGCAGAAGCGAGACGTGAGGAAGAAATAGGAAGCAAGCAGGCACACAAGCACATACGTCAAAAAAGTCAGAATAATTATTAAGCAGGCTAGCTAGCAGGCAGACTGCTGATTAATATTTCTTTCTTTTACGATGAACGGTATCTTTAATTACGTTTTTGTTAGTGTTTGTGTTCGAACCATGTTTCTTGGCTAAATTACTTGTGCTGCCTAAACCAATATGATGATTATTTGACGTTTGTACTTTTATTCGGTTTATGGATTCTTATAGATGGATGATGTTTTAGTAAAAGATTGTTAATTTACTAATTAATGCGCATGAATGCTTGAATTAGGGTTGTAATTAATAGTCTAAACTGTCCAATCTGCGAATGTCTTTCGGTTTGGGTTGGGTAATCGATTGCATGACTTTATGTTGGTAGTTGATATGGTTAGCAAATTAGTTAATCATTGTTTAGGTTGTTTGTGAAAATCTTGATTCTTGTGTGCTGCTAGGTTTAGACAAGCCGGGAGGTGATAAACCTATTGAGTAGTCGGGGTTTTTAGGGTTTTAGGTTAAATTGCCTCGGGAGAGGGATTCCCTTTTAATTCTAATTTTACCCGCTATTCCATGTTAATTCTGTAAGTTATTAGTTACTCCTTTCATCGTTAGGTGTCTAGGATAGGAACAAGCCGGAAGGTGACCTGTCTGTTCGAGTACTAGAACATCCGTTAGGAACAAGCCGGGAGGTGACCTAACCAATCAGTGTGCGTCTTCGATTCTTAGGATTTCCTATTGCGTCACACCCGGTAAATGGTCTGGGGTCAACTAGGTTTTTCTTAGAGTTGTTATTAAGATCCTGATTCCATCATAGTTATTCATATCCGAGTAAGATTGCAAGTGTTGAATAGGATTCTAGGTCTAGGTAGTACTTCTCTCCATCTGTCAGTTTCCTTGATTTTTCCGAGTTCGGTTGTTAGTTGCTTTAGTTAGTTAAGTTAGATAATCAATTCTAAAAACCAAAATCACTCAAATTTCTCATTCATAGAGTCCTAGGTTATAGTCTAGCTATCTAGTGTCCTTAGGGTTCGATATCCGGTCTTCTGTAGCTATACTGCCACCGACAGGTACACTTGCCTTAGGTTCGGTCTAGTTTTAGGAGTTTCGGTAAAATTAGGTGTGTCTAGGTCTAGGTTTAGGTCTAGGATATTTTATTATTTTTAGGTACGTTCCGAACACATCAAATACCAAAAAGATTTTAGGTGTGTTTTAATATAAAATTTTTGAAAGACAAAAAGATTTTGTTTCTTATTTGTTTTTGATTGATCAACACGAAATACAAAATCAGTTTCCCAAAATCAAAATATCTTGGAAGTCTCGAAGAGACATTTTGCACCAAGATTATTTATGTTGGCAGGTTTCTAAGTGGGTAGAGAATATCACAACTTCAAGTCTTCTGAAGATTGTTGATAAAGAGATTACACACGATGCAATATCAAGTATTCAAGATTGAACTCATCGTCAAGATCGAGGAAGAGTTTGATTGAAGATACAAGATACAAGTTTAATGGAGGAGATGATACTGCACATTCCGAGGGGGAGTTTGTTGATACATGGTCCTGATCATCATGTGAAGTATCGAATACAAGATGGAACATGCAATATAGCTGAGGTCCGAACTCCCAGCGAACCTAAAGTTCGGACAGGTCCGAACATGTGGCCGAACCTCAGGTTCGGCCGGTCGCGATTCAGCTTAGTATAATTAGGATGTCTTATACAGAATTGAAAAAGGTTCTGAGTCATATCTTCTCTATGCACTTTGTGGTCGTCTCTGTGGTTAATACAAGTCATTTGTATTTACGCTCTGTGTTTTACTCGTTTACATTGATTTCATTATGACTAAGTAGAAAATCCACACGCTCAGGCAATCTCAAGAACAAAAAATGAAACAAATATGAAAAAATAAAATGAAAAAAAATGAAAAAATTGCAGAAAATTCTAGCTCATTATTTGAGGTTATAGACCTAAGATAAAGCTAAAAAAAATAGAGTGTTGATTAGCTTATGTGTTCGGGTAAAAATTACCTGATTTTAGTTTATTTCTATAAAAAGTTTGATAGTTTAATTCTTTTGTTCCTAGTCCGGATTTCTAAGCACTTAGCCACTTTCACATTTCTATTCCATACCCGAAACCCTAGCCTAATGCTACAACCCTTAATAAAATAAATAATAACTTGCCTTTAAATAGATTTTTAATTATAAATATATTATATTCGTTGCTTAAGTGATTTAAAAGTGAAAAATGAGCTCTTTGAGTGAATATTTGATTAATATCTAAATTTCACATTTTAATTGGTCTTTAATTAAAAGATTATAAAAATTAGTATTTATCAATTTTAAATGTGATTTGTAGGTGATTGGTGCGTTCGTGATGAATTGAGAGGAAAACTGAAAAAATGGAAGCGGAATCGAAATTCGTGTGCAATAGTTATTAAAGAAAAAAAACAAATAAACAAGATCAGCAAGCAAGTGCAGCCCCACTTGCATACCTAGGTCCAACAGCTATCCAAGATAGTAGCCCAGCAGCCCAGTCCACGTTCGCGACCCACTTCGCAGCCCAGCACCAACCCAGCGCGATATTAAAAAATATGCAGACCATAGGGGTCGAACTAGTGACCTCTCGGTCACCTGTGGGCGAACCTTGCCACTAGGACAACAGCCCATGTTGGCTCGATTCTCAGTCATCATTTCACTCTCTCAACACCCCATAAACCCCAATAACCCCCCCCCCCCCCACAAGATCTGGAAACATATTTGAAGGATTTAATCATCAAGATCAAGGCTTTATTGAAGAAAATAAAGATTTTGGAAGCATTCGGTTTGCATTTCATTCATCTTTGATTTCTATCTAATTTCTTTGTTTTTGATGATGATGATTAGCATCAAGATTGGATTTTTACTATTTTATATCATGTATCTTGGATGATCATCTTGTGTATCACCTAGATTAGATGAATTTAGTCTCATTTTAATCCTTTGGTTGACTTTATCCATGACTTTGTGAGTAATTGCTTTAATGATGGTTTAGAATGTTTTTGATGGTTTTGTATTGAAAATTCGTGAGCGTTGGATCGTCTACTTAATCTAGCTATAACATATACGAAACAAGTAATTAACCGATTGTTTTATTGATCAACGAACAATTACGACCTATAACACTCAGAAACAATGACACGGAGAACACCTTAGTAAACACACACTTAACATTCACTCTGCTACACACTCATGTACAAAACAAAGACCAAACTAAGTATATATAGCCTGCTGTCCCAACTCGTAGCGAACCTGGAATTCGGCAGGTCCGAACCTCAAGTTCGGACTAGGTTCGGCAGCAGAAACTTTAGTCTTGCACTTGGACTTGTCTTGATTCAACTCGATACTTCACACGACGCACATATCAGGTATCAACAAACTCCCCCTCGTCGTGTGCAGTATCTCTTCAACATCCTCAAATCTGTATCTTCAATCAAACTCCCCCTCAAGTGTAGAGTCCGTTCGTCCAATGAAATAAATCTTCGAACAAACTCCTCCTCAACTTGATCGTAGCTTGATCTTGAATACTTGAAAATGCCTGGTGATTCTCCGATCTTTATCAACAGCTTCAGAAGACTTGAACTTGTGATTTCCTTCACTTTAGCAACCTGCTCAAAAGTTTAAATAATCTTGGCTCAAAACGTCTCTTTGAGACTCCAAGATATGATTTTAAAATTTTATTTTGTATCACGTGTTGATCAGATCAAAAATAAAGTAGAAATAAAATCTTTTTGACTTTTAGAAAGTTTATATCAAAACAAACCTAAAATCTTTCTGATTTTTCAAACTTATGCTAAAACACACCGAAAATCTTTTTCTACTTTCTGCAATGAAATAAAATGCAATACAGAATCAAGCACTATTTTTGGTATGAGAAAGATCAGTATATGGGATCATATTGGACATGACGCACTAATCTACACTTCAATTTCAACTAATTGAAGCACATAAGTCATGTTGATTGCCGGTATAATTTGTCTATCTTAAACTCAGACAAAATCATACTCATAACATCTGGATATGTTAAGGTATTGATTAGATTTGTTTTGACCAGTGTATCCCACACTATCAGACATATTCGGACATTTTCTATTTCTCTTTCTTTTTCTTTTGCTTTTTTTCTTTTTGTGTGATTACACTTGTGAATTTTCACAAAGTATAATATTTTCATGATATCGTCAACTGTGTTCCATGCAAAAAGAAATAAGAACGTTAAATCGTCTACCTTAAGGTCGTTCTTTCGATACGCAGATAAGGCCTCAGATTTAACAAAATAAAGAAAATAAAAGAAGTTGAAATTGTATAACCCAACAACAATCAGGTCGGTACTCCGTACACGTAGAGAAAGTCCGATGAGTTATACGAAACACCAAAGAAAATAAAGCAGAACGTCAAACGAACAACAATCAGGTCGGCCTTGTGAGCACGCAGAGAAAGTCCGATCGTTTGACAAAATAAAGAAAATCAAACAAGTTTAAATCTTTGCAAAATGAACACATGGGTACACATTGACTTCTCATTTTGATTTTCACAATTATTTTTCTTTTTGTCATGAAATACGCATCAAGATGTTATCCACATGGTCAAGCATTTGTATTTATTGTATATCACATCTGAATAGTTTCTGATTTGCCGAGCCCACCAAACATATCAAAACAATGATCTTATGGCCCATTCATCTACTCTATTCATGAGTCAGATACGTAAGCCAATGTACCATCATTTCTCAATGATCAATTTCTCAAAATTTTATATATTGTGCATGTATTCACCTTTCGTATATATTTTGCATGTATTCATCTTCCTCCCAAAACATGCATTTTCACAATTTCTCCCCCTTACATGCATTTCTCCCCCTTAAAATGAAAACTCTATTTTTGGATTTTCATTTTACAAAAACATGACGCTATTTTTGGTTTTATCTATTGAGAATGCATAAAGAAAGAAAATTGATCAATCATCACAGATATCTTACAGTTTAGAATTTCAGAAACTTTGCAGGTTAGAAAAGTATATTGCAAGCAATTTAAATTTAGCAGAATAGTCCTCCATCAACAACTTTGCAATCTTCGATAGGTCTTCTAGAAGTACCTGCACACTGGTATAACTGATTAGTTCATAAATAACCTGAAGCGGATCGCTTCTGGTCAACCAGTGTCCTGATTTTGCTTAGAAACCACCTTAGGTTTCCAGAATTGTGATGATTTTGGTAACTCAGTTTTTGATGAATCAATCACAAGTGACTATGATGAAGAACCTACATTTTGAACCTTTTGAAACATAAGAACAAAACGTTTTTGTTTAAAAAAGAATGTAGGCTCAACTTCATCAAAATCACTGCCTTGTTCATTAACGAACTTTGGTTTAGCAGGGTTACCAAAAACTAGTTTCTGTTGAAACCTTTGGTTTGATTCAGCAGGAAGTGGACACTCTTTTGCCATATGTCCTTTTGTACGGCAAACATAGCATAGATGTTCAGATTTGTCCCACCTTTTAGGTGTCTACACAGAATCACAAACATGGATATCTTGAACATGATCAGAAAAAGAAGCATATACCTGTCGGCGGTGATCATGAACCCATTTAAATGTTGGGCTTCGAGAATAAGAACCATCAGAAGAACATTTGGAGGTTTGATTCTTCAAGGTTCTTGAATTATCCTTCTTCTCAAAAACTTCAGAAATTATCCTAGCATCAACACAATGAAGAGAACACTCGTTGTCGGAGAATATCTGTTCTGACCCCTTGAGTTTGTAAAACCTCTCAGGTTGAACCTTCTCAACCTTGAAAACTTCCTTCTTCACTTGCTTCATTTTAAGCTTCTTCAGATCTTGTGATGTTGATGTTGGAACCTCCTTTGCTTTGACATTCTGTGCTTTAAAATCCAAACCAACATGCTTTCCAAAAACTTTTTCCTCAGAATGTACATTCTGGTGTCTATCCTTTGCTAACTTTGAAAATTCAGCTTTAATTTCTTTAATATTTTTCTGCTCAGAGAAAATTGTCTCATCAAATTCAGGTTGAGACTGAATTTTCTCACTTGAAGTAGCACTCTTCTCATTGTCAGCAGACGATAAACCAGAAACAAACATTGGAGCAGTAGAAACTTCAGATTTCTTGCCTTTCTTCTTCTTAGTCTTCTTGATTTTCTTCTTTTTCACAATCTTTTCTTCTTCAGTAGTAGATGAAAACTTTGAATAATCAACTTCTTCAATCTTTTCTTTCACTTCTTTGAAAGCTTCCTTGATATGAGCAGGGGGTGAAGCTGTCTTATCAAACATCTTTTCAAAATTCCATCTTTAGCTAGAAAGCTTGTGAACAATTGAGAATTGGAGACATTATTCAACAATCGATTGGCATCAAATACTTGTATCTTTTAAATCTGAAATTTGCTTTTGAGCTTCAGCCAAATCCTTCTTAGTAGCTATCAACCTTTTTGCAACTTTGTGTGTCTCAAATTTCTGCATCTGAAGATTTTCCAGCCCTTCAAACAATTCTTTCTTTAATTTATCTTCATTCCTCTTTTGAATCTTTAAATTTGCCGTTTGAACTTTGTTCACACTTACCAATTCATGTTTCTCATCCAAATATTTCTCCATCACAGCTTGATAACTTGCAATTTTAGCAGCAGATTCGTCAGCATCCTTTGTCAGCAAGTCATGCTTGATTTTTGACTTTTCAAACAAATTTTGAAAATCATTAGCAACATCCTCTACTTCATCCTTCCATTTCTTGACTTCATTCACCAACTCATCCGTCTCTTCACAGATCTTTGCATTTGTAGCTTCAACATCCTTTTTATCTTGTTTTGAAATCTCTAAAACTTCATTCAGCAATTTGATCTCTGTAATTAAACATTCATTCTTCAAAAGCAATTCCTTCTCATGTTCCTTAGAAATCTCCAACTCTGAATCAACCAACTTGAATTCCTCAGAAAGCTTTTGAATTTTATTCTATAACGAAGCATTTTCTTTCAACAAACTCTCCAGGTTTTCACCAGATTCATATGAACTTGGTGCTGAACTTGTATCTGAACAATAATCTGCTTGTTGATCATGAGTGAAAAAGAAAGCGGATGAATCAAATTGTTTACCCCAATCATAAACAACATCATTTTGAATTGTTAAAGTTGTTGTCTTGGTTGAATTACTAGACGATGGTTGAGTAAAACATGGTTTGCTTCCATGAGCTTGTTGACATTCTCTAGCAATCTGTCCAAGCTTCGAACACTTGTAGCACTTGATATTTGATTTATCAAAACCCAATTTGCCACTAAAAGCTTGTTTTCCAGTTTTCTTATAATATCGCTATGACCTTTGAGTTAACATAGCAAGTTGCCATGCCATATCTAACTCATTTAATTGATCATCATCAAGCTCATTCAAATCTTTATTTAACCAATTGTGGCTTCCCAACATCATTTATAATCATTCCAAAAGATGAAGAAATGAGAGCAGCAATCAGTTTAGCATATTCATCCACTGATTGAACCGAAAAAAGCACTTTGACTTGAATAATTGGGAATTGTAAAAGTTCAACCTTTTGAAGAATCAGAATTTCCAGAAACTCCAGCCATAAAAGCAACACTTGGTGTAGAACTCGGATTTGGCTTAGCTTTAGCATTCATGCTAGCAATAATTTACCCATGATACAACTCAGGATTTTGTAATGTTGTAGTAGACTTCTTTGAATTTAACATTTCCATTTCCCGAGCATGAAGTTTTCCAGTAAACTCGTGAAATGTCAATGTAGAGTATTCTTTATCATGAGTAAGTAGCAAAACATAGTTTTCCTACTTTTCAGGCAAAGCTTCCATAATCTTTTCTTTCAAGAGTGCATCGGTTTTCTCAATTCCAACAACCTTTAATTCACTAATCAGATGTGAAAACCGTGAAACAAGAGCGGTAATGTTTTCATTGTCATAATGTTGAAAGTTATCAAATTATTTATTCAACACTTTCTTCCGACTCTTCTTGTAGTCATCATTACCTTCACATCAAGCCGATAAAGCATCCCACAATTGTTTTGATTTCTTGCACGTACTAAATTGATGTAACAACTCAGTGGTTAATGCCATTGTAAGATAACAAAAAGCTTTTTGTTCAAGCTCGTATGATTTCCTTTCAGCAATGTCGAAGGTATGAACTTCCTTGAAATCTCCTTGATCAGTCGGATGTTGATAAAGCTTCTTGATTGGAATCCACAAATATATATCATTCGTACTTATGTAAGCCGAAAAATCGTTGCTTCCAATTCTGATAATCTTCCAACTTCAACAACTTAGGAATTTTCTGACTTGTTCCAATTTCTTTATCAAAATTCATCATAGTCTGCATCGCATTCTGCATCGCGGAAAACGCTTGAAATTACGACATCGTTGAAAAATTTTGAAATTATGTTTGTCCGAACCTTATCCGAACTTAACCCTATGATCCGAACCTTCTCCGAACTTAGTCTGAACTTCAAACAAACCGAAATGTGCCGAACTATAACCGAACTTCTTCCGAACTCTATTCGAACCCAAAATAACCCGAACCTTGACCGAACTACTATCGAAAGAGAATAATTGTCCGAACTATGACCAAACAGAGACCGAACTTGAAACGAACTCCTCCGAACCTCGTCTGAACTAGGACTTCGGGGCAGTTAGTCCGAACTTGAACAGTAACGGCCGAACTTCACCATTTTCGTTCAAAAATTTTTATTTTGGACAGAATTTGACGAGATTTGCAGCAGTGGACCAAAAAAAGTGATGAGGAATGATTTAGGAGCAAAAATTTTACAAAAGACTCGATCGAAGTGATCAAAAATTTGGAAAAACACACAAAAATCACTCGAAAATACTCATTTCGTGTCAAAAATCCGAGAATAGCAACCACAGATCAGTAGAATGAACCAGAAAGCTCTGATACCACTTGAAAAGACGTGAGCGTTGGATCGTCTACTTAATCTAGCTAAAACGGATACAAAACAAGTAATTAACCGATTGTTTTATTGATCAACGAACAATTACAACCAGTAACACTCAGAAACAATGACACAGAGAACACCTTAGTAAACACACACTTAAGATTCACTTTGCTACACACTCATGTACAAAACAAACCAAACTCACTATATATAGCCTGTTATCCGAACTCCTAGCCAACATGGAGTTCGGCAGGTCCGAACCTTAAGTTCAAACTAGGTTCGGCAGCAGCAACTTTAGTCTTGAACTTGGACTTGTCTTGATTCAACTCGATACTTCACACGACGCACAGATTAGGTATCAACATGTATGTTAATATAGACCCTATTGAACTTGACTTTTATTGGTCAAACGGGTTGATGCTTGATGGGAGAACTCCTATTTGTTAAATTACCTATGATATGAGGCTATTTTAAGATGCTTGATTGCTGATTTGGTTTCTATTATTCATGAATCATGTGGATTAATTGTCATGCTTGGTAGAACTACCAAAGTTAGTTTCTAGCCATTATTGACTAGTTTTACTTTTATCGGTCAACTGTTAATGCTTGCAAGGAGACCTCCTTCTCGATGATTTATTGATGATTTAGGGCTGGTTTAGTGTGCTTCTATATGAGATAGGTTTGACCGAATCGTTCCATAGACTAGGATCTAGCTTTGCATTTTTTAATAGGATAGTTTGCTTGTGAACATAAGATTCAATCCTATTTATTCATGTTTAGCGGTTTCTAGGTCATAAGTGTTTTAAATCATCATCATCGCATGAATTAGGTATTGCTTAGAGACACCTCTCTGGAATTTGCCCTTTTCATGTAGGATTAGTTGACTTTGACCTTAGTAGCTTATCCGTTAGGCAGTTATGCACAGTTTGTTATCCGCGCGTCATTTAGGATTGCTTGATTGTCAGGGTGTGTCTATAGCCTTAGATAGTCCGGTTTTCCACATTAGGCGATAGCGTTCATAGTATTTAGTCATCCCGATGGGCTTAGTGAGTCTAGAGGAGTCGAGTCTAGGTGATGCGTTCCCCTTCCTGATTTTCCAGCGTGTTATCCAGGTTTTAGTTGTTTTTGTCGGTTTTAGTTATTTAGCTTAGTTTTCATTATTAGTTCACCCATTCACTTTCTTCGGTGAAATATTAGCAACGATTCTATATCGAGAGACTGTCATCGCGTCCACGGATTGATATCCGGTTCTTACCAATACTATACTACATACGACGGGTTCACTGCCCTGGTGTGTAGTTTGGTATCTTGGTGATTACCATTTAAAGCTTGACAACATTATCCGAATTTACGTATCACCTATATGATTTATACGTCCTATAATTGCTTCTTAATCATGCATGTTTAACTGTTGTGTTTATCGATTAGTCCGCACCTATACACGAATCACTTGCGGCTTCCTAGCCTCTTTCCTTAGAAATGGTGCCTGACGTACCATTTAGGATGTTGATTTTCCGTTTTATGATCTCGTCAGACACGGGGTCTTGGTAATTGACATGTAGTAACTAGAAGGGTGGAAGCAACGGTAGTCAGGGTCTTTGACTAGAAAAGCGTTGCGTACAAATTCGAATTGACGGACTTGGACGCTCACCCGGGACGTCCCGATGAGAGTGCCGAAACTTATTAGGCCAAAGCATGTCAAAACTAGGATCTTACTCTGATTAGTCACGGTTGTAGTTTCCCACTCGGGAAATGAGGGCCATTCCGTATGTTTTTTTTAAAATCAACCGGTTTCGTGTTTTACGCTTTGTATGTAAAATTTTCAATAACCTATGATAATCTGAGTTACACCATCTCACTGTCACACACTTAACCTTTTTCGTTCTAAATGGATTTCAACCTAATTTCTCGTTTTATATGTCGGTGCTTTTACGATTTTCTCCTATGATTCAGTATTTTATGATTTATCAAAATCAGTTATCTCATGATTTTAAATCGGTCACTCACTCTAATGTACCCATTGTCTCATGATTGCTTCTCTTTTTCTCAGCATGGGTCATCGCATTCATCGTCGCGGCCGTCGGGTGGCTCAGGGATCGTACATCAAGTAACGCTCTCCTCCCAGATTTAATTCAGCAAGCTCACACTGCCAATGCCACCGATCTAACACAAGGAGACTCGGGTGTTGGATCGTCCTCTACCGGGACCAGCAAGAAGAAGAGAAAGACTAAGCCTACTGCTAGGGCCATAAATCCTAAGGCTCCAATTCATGCTGATATTCCCACATCTCCTGTCACTCAAGGTGTTCCCATTGTGCCGCAAGCTAAGAAGCCCTACTTGGGACTTCACCCTTTATGCAATCGGTGCAACAATTATCACCCTACCCACCTTCCATGTTAGCATTGCACAAATTGTGACCTTTTGGGTCATCATGTGGGTATCTGCCGCTGATCCAACCATCTCGGGAGCACTAGTCACCAGCCAGCTCGAGCTCAACCTCAAATGTTTCAACCTGTGGTGCCCATGCCTGCTCAATCCCTTGTTGTTTGCTAGAATGCCTTTGTCTCCACCTATGATTGTTATTACTATGGTGTCCCTGATCGTACTCCTTTGGTGCATCCACTATTAGCTCCTGTTAACACTGTCGTCAATGGAGGTGTTGTCCATGGACCCCATGCTGAACCTTCCCACTTGGATCTTTTTTTTTATGAGTATTATGTTGATGCTTGTAATCATTTGAAATCGTTGACTTACCAAGTAGTGACTTCATTTATTCTGATGTCGTTTGAAACCTTATTGTTCTATGTCTTTTATGCACTTAAGTACTTGGATGTGTGTTGTCTCGTTTGGATTCTGAAGTGTTTGTTCCTTATATTGTTACGTGTACGATGGGTGGATTCTCATTGATGTGTACGTGTTCGCAATCTTACAGGTTGTGTGGTTACGGGATTACATGCATACATGCAATCAAGTGGACTCATATGCGGGTTAAGAGCCTACGCGCACATAAATCTCCCGTGTTTTTAAAGTTTTCAAGTTAACCGTTTTAAATGCTTTCATTTTATTAATCTCGTGTATTCTCTAGGTATGTGTGTCGGGAAGTCTATCCGTTTGGAAATTTGTGAGTTTACAAGTCCACATGTTTACGGGATTACATGTGTATGAGTTTATGATTTTATGAACTTTCGAGTATATAACCTTATACATGTACCGCTATCATATCTATTCGTTCGGAGATTGGTCTTCATGACCATTGAGTTATGTCTGTTTCGCAACCTAACTTGATGATGTTCATTCTTCAGCCTTGTTCACCGTTAGCACCTCCAGACCCTTTTTCTTTCATTCATCGTTGTGTACCCTCAAAGTTTTATTTTGGTTATCATTATGAATCTGTATGCTTTAAGGGAAATCATTCATATCTCGTCCGGACCCTCGAGTCTTGGTAATTCTCGGCGATGGACCAGCATGTGGGCTTTAGTCCACAATTACTTGTGTATGGAGCGCATGCTGTTAGGACCCAAAATTGTGGAAGTTCATCAAAATAAAATGGGAATTGGGGACATCCGAAGATACATCGGGTCTTCCTCCCATTCACCAAATCGACTTTCACATTGCCTATATGCCTTGTGACTCCAGTTGACAGTCACCTTATCGTCTCCAACCTTCGGGAAACCGTTCGTCTCTACGCGACCGCTTCTTCCTTATGGGTTTTGTCTTGACCTCTGTGTTAACTCTCCTTAATTTGTTGTCTTCATGCATCTCAGCTTTTGTTTGTATCTGATTGTGACCCTTATTTAAATTCATAATCGTCCTCATAGGCGGTATATGAATTTGCTCATTTTTCTTCCTTGATCTCTATCATGGGATAATTCATTTGTACTCAGATTAGAAACTCCGGGGTGTTTTGGCTAGGTATATTCGTGAACTCGACTCTTGATTTACTCAATAGTCGGTTTGTGGGATCGATCTGTGCCATCATTTCATGGATTTGATCCTTTGTATTGACTCCTGATTGTGGCATGACTTTGATGATTGTTTCGATTGTGGTTCAGCCTTTCTTCATGCTATCGTTATGTGATCGTTTGTTGGTTCTTTAATCTAGTTCATCGGGTGTATCATTTAAATTCTAAATCTTAGGCCTAATCTATATGGTACTATGGGTGGATGTGAGCGGTAATCACTATTAATCAAATTATTCTTAATTTCAAGATATGGTTATATTATCAGATTTCTCGTATTTCAAGTTATGGTATTCGATTTGTAGGGCTATATTATGTAAGGCATGAACATTAGTTGGGCTTTTGTATTTGGGCTTGTTATATATTATGTAATTGGGCTAAGTTAATGTTTACGATTTGGGCCATGTGGGCCTGTTTAGTTTACGATTAGGGTATGGGTAGTATATAAACCCATTTAACTTTCTTTGTATGCAAGCTTTTTGAATACACATTGCAGTTTACGATTTCTCTCTCATTTCAGTGTTTACGATCAGCTTCACTCGAGTAGGTTTTCTCATTCAAGACTTGATCTTTTCATTAGATCTTGTCTATTTCATCTACTCGTTTCTTGAATCAATCGTATTTGAGGTTTCCGCACTCATTTACGATCAAATATCGTGTAGTTGGTTTGATTTCGGACCTACAATTGGTATCAGAGCCAAGAATCTTAGATTCGAGGCTCTCACGATATAGATTCAAGCGTTTTCTGGGTTTGTGTTCAAGTTTGGTTGAAGATTTGAAGGTTTTTGGGGTTTACGACTGTTGCTGCTGCTGTTCATCGAGTTTCTGGGTGTTCACGATCAAGTTTTCTGGGTTTTGGAGTGTTTACGATCGTTCCTGTTGAAGATCTTCATCTTTTGAGCGATTACGACTTCAAGACTGGTTTTTTAGGAGTTTACGATTCGTACTATTGGAGTTTACGACATTTCCTTGTCGTAATCGGTGTTTACGACTTTGCCAATCGGATTCGCGGAGTCGGAATCGGAGTTTACGATCAAATCTGATCGTAATTGGTGTTTACGATTGAGTCAATCGGAATCGAAGGTTTACGATTATCGGAATCGTAATCGGGTATCGTAATCAGGTGTTTCCGATCGTAAACAAGGGTTTGCGATCATAATCAAGGTTTTCAATCATAATATCAGTGTTTTTTTTGGACATTTGGACTTTAGTTTTAGGTTTCCTAAGCTTTCGTAATGGATTTTGAGCCAAGCATGTATCAGAAATTGGACTTCGAGATCGGATCTATAACTCGTCCGCCAAGACTAACTTCAGCGGATAATTTCTTAGAGTGGAAATACAGATTCGAAAATCATTTGAAGAGTGTGGATCTGAGGTTATGGAGGGCTGTTGTGAATGGACCGTTTACACCTACTCACGCAACAGGAACAAATGCAGGGAAAGAGAAGAAAGAAGACGAGTATGATGATGATGACTGGGAGAGGTGCAACAAGGCTGAGAGGGCATTTGCGATAATGACTATGGCCCTAACTCCAGATATTGCTCAGGGATTCAAACACTGCAAAACAGCAAAGCAACTGTGGAATGCTTTGATTGTTGCTTATGAAGGGAACCCTGATATTAAGGCTAGTCGGAAGCAGATGTTGAAGCAGAAGTTTAATGTTGATACATAAGCTGTGCGTCATGTGAAGTATCTGAACGAGACGATGTGAAGATTCAAGACAAGATTGCTGCTGGCCGAACCAGGTCCGAACCTGAGGTTCGGACCAGCCGAACTCCGAGTTCGGAGGAGGCTCGGACCAGACGTGTATATATAGATAGCTTGTCTTGAATATTAAAACGAAGGAGTGAGAGTGTTTGTGAGAAACCAGTTCATAACTATGTGTGTTTGAGAGTGTTTCTCCAGAGAGCTTAATTGAGAGTTTGTAATTGAGTCTTTGTGATTTCAATGAAAACAAACTTTATTTACATCTCGTTCTTACTCTACAATCAAGCAAACCTCTAGTAAGATCCGTCTTACGGTTTTTCAATTGGTATCTGAGCAAATCCAGGTTGCTCTATTGCGTTTGCCTTGTTTGTGATCGTTTTCTTGACAAAACCGAGTGTTTTTCAGTCAAAAACGAGTCAAATTTTGAGCTTTTCGTGTGCATTTCATTTCTAAAACATTCCTATGGGTTTTACCTGAATTCCTGTCGAAAATCTCATCCAAAAACTCTCAAAATCGCGAAAAATGATGTCGAGAGGGTTTGAACTCGTCTGAGGTTCGGAGTAACAGAAATATAACCGCTCCGAACCTGGGGTTCGGACGAAGTTCGGGGTTTTCTAAGTTCGGTGAGCGTTCGGACATAGTTCGGTATAGACTCGGAGGGAGTTCGGGGTAGTTCGGTGAAGGCTCGGAGCTATATCGGAGGTAGTTCGGAGTTACCAAGTTCGGAGATACGTTCGGAGGTGTTCGGACGAAGATTTAAGTTCGGACATTGTAATCAGGTTCGGACATCGTTCGGAGCTAGATCGGAGGTTGATTTGGGTTCGGACGAAGATCGGTGGAAGTTCGGACCAAGTAGGATTTTCAAATTTTCAAAATGAATGAAATTGAGGCTGAGCGTCATCGTCAGAATGTACCAAAGTTGATAAATCTTGAAGATTATCATGGTTGGGCAACAAATTTTCGAGGATATGTACACGATTTGGATAAAAAATTATGGTTACCAATTACACACGAACATAAGTATCCAACTTATAGTGATGGTGATTTTAAGGAAATGCATGAATTTTCAAGTGAAGAAAGGGAAGCGTTTGACCAAAATGAAAGGGCTACTACACTTCTTATGTTAGCTTTGCCTATAACTCTTAAAAATCCAATCAGGAAGTTTCGAAAGGCAAAACGGATATGGGATTTTGTGAAGACACAGTGTGAGGAACATATATCTAAAGTTTCTCAAGAAAAGATTGATCAAGATTTGAAATTTAAAGGAATAATTGAAAAGTTAGAGAAAAAGGTGGAAAAGCTGACTGAAGAAAATGTTTTATTGATAAAAGAAGTGGAGGAATGGAAAAGTAAAGTTTGTAATGATTTAGATACCAAAATTCAAATGGATGTGTCTGTATCATGTGCAAATTGTTTGGAGTTTACAAGTATTAAGGAAGGATGGTTGAAAGAGAAGAATTTGTTGGTTGAAGAATGTAATAAAGCTCAAGCTAAAGAAAAGGAAGCTGTTGAAGATTTTGATGCTTTATTTGAGAAATGTTATCCTCTTCAACAAAAATATGAAAAAGTTACTAAAGCTGCTGTCGAAGTTGCCGATAGAGTAATACAACTTCAAGAGGAAGTTACAAAGTTGCGTGATGAAAAAGGTGAGATTCAAAGTCAAAATAACATTTTGAAACAAGATGTTATTTATCATAAGAAACAGGTAGAGAAAGTTACTGCAGAAGTTCTGGAAGAATGTCGCTTGAGACGATGTCATATAATAGATTATAACAAATTGTCTGACAAGCACATTGCTTCGCAGAAAGAGTTGTCAGAAGCTAATATGAAAATAGCTGACCTCAAAGTTGAGTTGTTTGATTTACAAAGGAAATTGAAAAATTGCAACAATTCACCGACTTTCCTGTATTACTTGTACAAGTTGGAAACAAATCAGGAGAATGGTAAAGATGCGAATCTTAATCAAGTTCCTGCTCCTGTTGATATTGACATTTCTGTTCCAGCTAGACCATCGGGTATTGAACAGCATGATTATTCCAAATTTGCTGATACCAGTTCAGGAAAGAAGACAAAGTTCAAATCGAAGAAAAATAAAAAGGAGGTTGATTATCGAAAAGGGTTGAAGTTTGATTCAAAATCTACATTTCTTGAGAAAGAAAAGGTGTTTAATGGAAATCCAGGAAATGTGAAAATGCCAAAGTTTTCTGAGATCGTGATAGATGAATCTTTGATTTCTGGAAAGAATGATGTGAAAGGAATCAAATCTGAATTTACAAAGCTTGCCAAACAAGGTCATGAGATACCAAAATCTGTTCAAAATACATTCAAGCAGAAAAATGGTGGTTTGGGATTTGAAGAAAAAGAAATGCCGACTGAGGATTTCAACAAGAAGAAAGTCAAACCACAAAAGATAAAGAAGCAGAAGGTGTTTTCAGATCAGAAGCAACAATGTTGGAAGAAGAAAGTATCCTCATCGGATGAAAAGCTTTCTTCTGAAGAGTCATCTTGTATATCTGATGCTACACCACCAGGAGGTAACAATTCAGATTCATTTTATTCTGCTAAATCAAACAGGTTTTATCGTCAAGATAAATTCTTTGATTATGGAGATGATTCTGATTTTTATGATTCTCCAAAATGTTTTCCAAGATTTCACAAACCAAAGAAATCAAAACCTGTGTTTTCAAAAATTTATGATGAAGGTCTTACTGATCAGTTTGGAAAACCGATTTCTATCAATCCAACTGGTCAGAGACTTTGTTTTGTTTGTCGTAAGAAAGGTCATTATGCAAATAATTGTCCTACGACTGCTAACAATTCATCATCACATGCCAAACATACAATGTATGTTGATCCTGATGGCATTATTTTTAGTGAACCAATACTCAATACTAACTTTTTCTGGAAAAAGAAGATTACTTCGGAAAAGTTGGGTAGTAGTTCTGATTGTCACTCATCAGTTGACAATGGTTCACTAGAAATCAAAACACCAAAACAGGAATGGAGACCAAAAGTAGTCTCCACGGCCAACACAGATTTTGTTGAAGACACTGGGCGACCTACCATCGTTGGGGATGAAGGTCGGGGTTTTAAAAACTTACTATTTTCCAGTGTTTGCAGGTATTTCAGGAAGACCTGTTAGTGATTTAACGATTGCTGACAGTGAGATACTTGTAGTTTTAAGTTAAAATGCATCGTTTCTATCTTTGGGACACTGTTTTTTACAACAATCATTTTCAAAAATGTGTCAAATGTTGATCAATCATTTTCATTTTTGTTATTCATTTTTCTTTCATTCATATTTTTAGGGGGAGAAAATTTGAAAATTCAAAAAATAGTATTTGTTTGAATTTTAGGGGGAGAAATTTGAAAATATAAAAAAAATGGAAAATTGAGAAATTGATCCGACAAAAGCAAGAAATGATGGTACATCAGCATATATGTTATCAGCCATGGATAGATTAAGTCTAAAGGCTGTAGGTGCTTGTATGATCTGTGAATGTGCATGACTAATCTGATATCTGCAAGTAAGATATAAACATAAAGCTTGCCTGATAAGCTTTGGTTGTTTGCTTCTTGATGAATGCTATGTGATGATTCTGACAAAAATAGAATAAAGAGATATCCTGATGAATGCATGTTTTCATTTTGAAAGATTTCAACTTGTTTGATTTTCTTTATTTTGTCAAACGATCGGACTTTCTCTGCGTATCGAAAGATCGACCTGATTGTTGTTCGTTTGACTTTCTGCTTTATTTTCTTTGGTGTTTCGTATAATCCATCGGACTTTCTCTGCGCGTTCGGAAGAACCGACCTGATTGTTGTTGGATTATACAATTTCAACTTGTTTTGCTTTCTTATTTTCTCAAATACTTGGGCTTTCTCTGCGTGTCGAAAGACCGACCTGATTGCTAGGTATTTGAGGTTCTGCTTTATTTTTGCATGACTCATCAAGGATAATTAAATCTCTAAGAAAGATGCTTCTATATGATAAAAATGATGATTTGCAAGTATTTCTGATAGAGTAGAAGCCGAGTTATCAGTGCATGATAAAATTACCTTAAGCATATCTGAAAACGATAAAAATTGATTAGTGCATGCTGAAATAAACATAAATGTTGTATTTGCGATTATCTTGGCTTGCATGCTGATTAAGACCGAAATTGAAATGTGCTAGATGCGTTATGTCTGATATGATCTTGCGTCGTGATCTTTCTCACAAAATACCAAAAATAGAGTTTGTTTCTGTATTGCAATTTCATTTCATTTCAAGAAAAGTACAAAAAGATTTTTGGTGTGTTTTGATATAAACTTTGTAAAAAGCCAAAAAGATTTTACTTCTTTTTATTTTCGATTGATCGACATAAGATACGAAAAACATTTTCAAAACATATATCTTGGATTCTCTAAGAGAAGTTTTGCGCCAAGATTATTTATGTTGGCCAGGTAATCAAAGGAAAGAGTTCATCACAACTTCAAGTCTTCTGAAGCTGTTGATAAGGATGAAAGATTCTGTGCATCGTCAAGTATTCAAGGTCAAGCTACCATCAAGTTGAGGGGGAGTTTGTTCGGAGAATATGTTTTAACTGGCGAACAGATACTGCACATGACGAGGGGGAGTTTGTTGATACATAAGCTGTGCGTCATGTGAAGTATCTGAACGAGACGATGTGAAGATTCAAGACAAGATTGCTGCTGGCCGAACCAGGTCCGAACCTGAGGTTCGGACCAGCCGAACTCCGAGTTCGGAGGAGGCTCGGACCAGACGTGTATATATAGATAGCTTGTCTTGAATATTAAAACGAAGGAGTGAGAGTGTTTGTGAGAAACCAGTTCATAACTATGTGTGTTTGAGAGTGTTTCTCCAGAGAGCTTAATTGAGAGTTTGTAATTGAGTCTTTGTGATTTCAATGAAAACAAACTTTATTTACATCTCGTTCTTACTCTACAATCAAGCAAACCTCTAGTAAGATCCGTCTTACGGTTTTTCATTTAACCTGTTCAATCATATTCAGGGTGAATCGTTTGA
The DNA here is from genome assembly GCA_039602395.1 of Deinandra increscens subsp. villosa. Taxonomy (NCBI): domain Eukaryota; kingdom Viridiplantae; phylum Streptophyta; class Magnoliopsida; order Asterales; family Asteraceae; genus Deinandra; species Deinandra increscens. The sequence goes on from JBCNJP010000027.1 coordinate 97,204,925, forward strand.
AGCTCAAGTTCAGAGGTATGTGTCACTGATGGCAGAGATGTCAAGTTATGGAGTAGAGCCAGATACTGAAGACAAGAATTTGAAGTTGCTGAACAGTCTGCCTAAGTCTTGGAACACCAATATATCTATCATCAAAGACAACAATAGGCTGAGTGAAGTGACTTTGGATGAATTAATCAACAAGCTGAAATCCAAGATGATCGATGATAAGCAGAGAGAGCTGAACCACATAAGTTCTCTAAGTTTGGCTGGAAAGTTGAATCAGGCTTTGTTGTCAGAAGAAGTTGAGGGTAAGCATGAAGGAAAGTTTACGGGGAATGGATCGAGCTCAGTTCCTATGTCTAGTGCATTTGTTGCACAGCCTCAAGGTAGTTCAAGCGGAGGTGTCAACTCTGAAGATGTCAATGATCCTAACTTTGCCCTTGGTATGGGTTTCATGAACAGCTATCATGCCCTTGTGGCCGGGAATCTTGTACCTTCTGATATGGTGGCTGGTGATCTTAATCAGATAAATCCTGAGGACGTGGAGATGCTGGATGTCTCTTGGCAAATGGCCATGGCTATCTTCAGAGCCAAGAAATTTATGGCCAAAACGGGAAGGAACGTCTGGAAGGATCAGGATAAGATCAGAATGGGGTTTGACAAGTCGAAGCTAAGGTGCTATAATTGTGATGAGTATGGTCACTTTACCAGGGAATGCACGAAGCCCAAGAAGGAAAGAGCTGAAGAAAAGAAGGTTGCTGAAGTGAAAGGAAAGGGTGATGCCAAGGCACTGGTGGTTCAGGAAGGTGGTGGTTATGACTGGAGTTCTCAGATGAAGGATCTTAGTTTGTCACATGCTTTGATTGCTACTGCAGAAGAGGATAATGAAGAAAATCATGCCTTTGTGGTCACTGATGAAGGAAAGCCTGAGGAGAGTCAGATAGAAGACAAGGAAGCGTTCGTTGCTGATGCTGAAAACCTAAAGGTATGTTCTGGTCCCACTTGTGCTCGTATTATTCCTGGTCTTAGACAAATCTGTAAGAATTATCAAATAGAATTGTTTGAGGTCAAGTGTGAGAGGAGCTCATTTAAGGGTAGATGGGTAAAAAATGAGGAAAAGGTTAAGGCACAAAAGCTAGATATAGTGAAGTACCAACAGATAGCAACTGAGAAATCTATCCTGTATGATAATGCCAAGTTGGAAATAGCTGACCTTAGAAAACAGGTAGATGAATTGACTCATAAGACTAATGAGATGCAAGTTCAGTTAGATATGAATCAATTGAGAAACAAGAGAATGCTTCAGGCAGGTAAAGAACTATCTCAGGCAGTTATTTGTGGACAAGTAGGAAAACACACACCAGGTTTTGGGTCAGAAAAGTCTGACAAGTCCGTGGCAGCAAATGTTATAATTCCCCCACTTATCCCTAGAGATATCATAGGAATGCTCTATGAGGAGGACCAAGTAGATAGAACTAGCTCAGGATATCATGAAGCTGGTCCTCCTATAGATAGCTTGATGGTTGGTGTGACCCCTATGACAGAAGTAGAGAAAGAACAGGAGAAACTTGGTTTATATAGGACAGGTAGTCTGAACAATGTAGTTGACCTCACAACTAAACCAGGTTCTTCCCAGGAATCTTTAAACAATAATGTTAGTTCTTCTAATGTTTTTGTTACATGTGCAGATGTTGTAGGCATTGAAGATGTATCTGGGGAGGATGCTGAATGCTTGAGGGTCAATGAGTGTCATGAGTCTAGTTGTTCTGTTTTTAGTTTACCTAAGGATGACGTTCTGGCATCTGTGTCAGAACTTGAAACATCCAAGTCCAATCAAATTGTCTTGTTAAAACATGTTTCTAATCCTAATGAAGTCGTTAGTTCCTTTAAAATGCGTGTTCCTAACACAAAGATTGGCCGTAAGTTTAAGCCCAATGATTTTGTTCCGTATCCCCAGGTTGTGTCAACTTATAATAGAACTGATAAATCAAAATCTGAACAATTTTGTTTAATAACACAACCTGAAAAACATTCAAAACGTGTGATACACAAATGGGATGATCAACCGGAATGGAAGTTGTCTTACCCAAGACGCTCATACTTGTGTAGCAACGTCAATGGGCCTAGACAAATGAATTGTTTTCAATGTGGTCAACCAGGTCATTTTGCTGCTAATTGTATGAACAGACCCTATGAGCCATATTATCCGCAGAACAAGCGGACAACTATGCTTGAGAAAATGATGAGGGGTGAGAACAGAACTCAAAGACAGCAAGCATCGTCACAGGGGAAGCAAAGTTCTGAACCAATGAAGACTCAACAGTCTAAGGTTCTAAACACAAAGGCCCCAGTGACGAAGCCTGTCAATGAAAGGAGAGATGTGGGCCAAACTTCCAAACCTGCTTATGCAGCTAAAGGAGTTTTCAACAAACCAAATAAATTGAAAACAAAACCTTTTGAGAAACAAGTACTTAAAGTCAATCAGGCTGCTAAACCTAAGGGGAAAGCAGTTATGGAACAACCAGAAGTTGTCACTCAACCAAAGCAAATGGTTTATACCAAATTAAAACTTGAGTGGACACCTATCATCAAAACAAAAGGTAAAAAGGCCACATCTCCTCCAAGGAATGTTTCACCCACAAAGAACTCTGCTAGTAGCTCTAACTCACAAAAACAACCAAATTGGAAACCAAAAGTTCATGCTAAAGTTATAAATGAATCCAAATCAAAAGCAGGAATGTCTTTCAAGATGGTTAATTACATTGACTCCAAGGGAGTGCCCAGATCTGTCATGACCTGGGTACCTGACTCTAACTGATTTATGGTTTGTGTAGGGACAGCCGAGAAGATCTGTCAACAATCTCTGGTATGTTGATAGTGGTTGTACCCGACATATGACCGGAGATCTGTCTTTGTTAGATGAGGTTGAAGATTTCAATGGAGGAAGTGTTTCTTTTGCTGGAGGTGTGGGAGGAAGAATTTCAAAGAAAGGAGTTGTGAAGAATGGAAGTCTGACCTTTTCAGATGTGCATTATGTAGAGGAGCTGTCCCACAGCTTGCTAAGTGTGTCACAGATATGTGATCGGGATTTCTCTGTGATGTTCAACAGAAAGGAATGCATCATTCTTAAGCCTGGTGTAAAAATTCCTGAAGAATGTATCTTAATGCGTACACCAAGGCACGGGAATTCTTATCAATTGAACATGGGAAAGCCTCCAACATCTGAAGCAGCTTGTCTAATTTCAAAACAGACTGAGAATCTTGCATTGTTATGGCATCGTCGTCTGGGACATGCAAACATGAAGAATCTATCCAAGCTGGCTAAAGGAGAGCATGTCAGAAATCTTCCGATCAAAGACTTTTCTTCAGTGGAGAAGTGTGTGGCTTGTGCTAAGGGGAAGCAGCACAAACTGCCACATCTTCCAAAGGTTACAAATTCTGTCTCTTCTATGCTTCAACTCTTACATATGGATTTGTTTGGTCCCATGCAGGTACAAAGTGTCAGCAAGTTTTCATACTGCCTCGTGATAGTGGACGACTACTCGCGATTTACTTGGGTCTTTTTCTTGTCAAACAAGTACGAAACTCCAGCCCTAGTAAAGCAGTTTGTGACTTTTATTGAAAACCAGCTGGATAAAAGAGTGAAGGCAATCAGATCTGACAATGGGACGGAATTCAAAAATGCTGAGCTAAATATGTTTTGTGGTGAAAAGGGGATTGAAAGGCAGTTCAGTGCTCCTTACACTCCTCAGCAAAATGGAGTTGCCGAAAGAAGAAATAGGACACTCATTGAAGCAGCTAGAACAATGATGTGTGAAGCAAAATTACCGATCTTCTTTTGGGCAGAAGCTGTGAATACTGCTTGTTATGTACAAAACAGAGTTCTTCTGAACAAGCGTCACGAGCAAACTCCATATCAGATCATTTATGGAGAGAAACCGAAGGTGGGTTATTTCAAGACGTTCGGGTGTCCGTGCACGATGCTGATCCAGTCCGATGTAGGGAAATTCGAAGGGAAGGCCGATGAATGCTATTTTGTGGGTTATTCTGCAAATAGTGCTTATCGTGTCTATAACAAGACCACTGGGTTGATCATTGAGGCATTCAATGTAGATTGGATGGAGGACAATCCTACTGATGCGGGAACTGGACCTAATTGGATCTTCGACTATGGATCATTGTTTGAGGGATTTAATTTCTCGAATGTTTTCCACAATTTGGGCGAAGAAGAAGACATTGTAGCTCCTAGTGCAGATGTAAGACCTCATGTGGATAGAGCATCAGTTGAATCTTCTAGGAATGCAACTGCTGATATTCCAGAATGTTCAGGAACACGTGATGCTCCAGTGGATCCTCAAGGCTCAGGTATGTCTGAAAATGTTGTTAATACTAATCTGCCTGTTAATGTTTCAGTGCCTGATGTCCAAGAGAGCAGAATCAACAAGGATCATCCACTGAGTAATGTTGTTGGGCCAGTGACAGCAGGTGTCACCACAAGAAGCCGCACAGGACACATCAACTTTTGTATGTTTTCCTGCTTCATCTCCCAGATTGAACCTCCCAATGTGATGGTTGCTCTCAAAGATCCAAACTGGATGGAGGCCATGCACAATGAACTCAATCAGTTTTCAAAGCTGGGAGTGTGGCGTCTTGTGAAGCGGCCAGAGGACAAGAAGGTGATTCCCACGAGATGGTTGTACAAGAACAAAAAGGATGACTCGGGGATCATTGTAAGAAACAAAGCAAGGTTGATAGTACAAGGGCACAGGCAAGTCCACGGTATCGACTATGATGAGGTTTACGCTCCGGTGGCAAGATTGGAAGCAATTCGGATCTTTCTAGCTGTGGCTTCGTATCTCAATTTTACCGTACATCAGATGGATGTGAAGACTGCCTTCCTGTATGCAGAGATGAACGAGGAAGTCTATGTTGCTCAACCACCAGGGTTCATAGATGAAGAAAATCCAGATCACGTTTATCTGCTGGATAAGGCTTTGTACGGTTTGCATCAAGCTCCTAGAACCTGGTATGAAACGTTGTCCAATCACCTGGTGGAGAATGGATATACAAGAGGAGTCGTTGATCAAACATTGTTTAGGAAAAGGGTGGAAGAAGACATTATCATGGTGCAAGTGTATGTAGATGATATTATCTACGGATCGACAAACGAAGAATTGTGCACCGAATTTGAGGAGATTATGAAGAAGAAGTTTGAGATGAGTGACCAAGGCGAGATGAGTTTCTTTCTTGCACTTCAAGTCAAGCAGAATGATTCTGGGATTCTTATTCATCAGGAGAAGTATGTGAATGAGATTCTGGAAAAGTTCAAGATGCAGGATTGCAAGCCCATCGCCACTCCCATGGCATCCAGACCACTCTTGTCAGCGGATCTTAACGGGGAGTCAGTGAGTGAATTCCATTATCGGTCGATGATTGGATCACTAATGTACTTGACAGCAAGCAGGCCAGACATCATGTATGCAGTTTGCGTGTGTGCTCGATATCAGGCTAACCCTAAACTCTCTCATTTAGCTGCTGTTAAACGTATCTTCAGGTATCTGAAGGGCAGGCCTAGGCTTGGTCTTTGGTACCCGAAGAACACTGATTTTCAATTATATGCTTTTACTGACAGTGATTATGGAGGTAGTGACCTTGACAGGAAATCTACTACTGGAGGATGTCAGTACCTGGGAGATAGGCTCATCTCTTGGCAGAGCAAGAAGCAGCATACCGTATCCAAATCAACTGCCGAAGCTGAGTACGTGGCCGCATCTGCCGGTACTTCACAGGTAGTGTGGATCCAAAACCAGCTCACGGATTACGGTATGGAATTCGTTAACACTCCCATATTTTGTGATAATGCTGCTGCTCTTGAGATTGTGAAAAACCCTGTCCAACATTCCAAAACCAAGCACATTGATATCAAGGTACATTTTATTCGTGATTGCTTTGATCGTGAGCTGATTCAGCTACAAAAGGTAAGCTCCGATCAGAATGTTTCGGACATCTTTACAAAACCCCTTCCTCGTCCTAATTTTGAATCTTGTGTTGAAGGCCTGAAGATGATTGCCTTCGAGGAATGATCTGATCATCTATGTTTTTGTACAAAGTTTTTGGTTTTTAAATTTTACTTAAAAAAAAATATATATTTAAAAAAAAAATAGAAAATGGCTGAAAAATTGAGTCTTGTTTCAAAAGCCTCACAAAAACAGGGGAAGAAATGGTGCTGGTTAAACTGAAAAGTTTTTATGATGTCTTTTGATAGGACTTGAAAATTGCTTAATGACGGTTGGAGACTGACACGTGTAAGGCTGATGTGAAAGATTGCTCGAAGATGATATGTCGGTAAGCTCAACCAAAACAATGATCATCTATGTAAGTGCAGTAATCTTAAACTCTATACATGTTTAGTTTCCCATCCTAGTCTACATGGTTTAAAAAACTGAGTCCCGACAAAAACGGGTTGAGAGTGGTATTTACCTAGTATTCACTCTCTCACACGCCATGCTTACACTGTATAAGACAACACCACAAGAAAAAAAGAAAAAGAAAAAGAATGCAAAAAATGAAAATTCTGAAAAAGAAAAAGAAAAGAAAATAAAATTACTCAGTTGGTCTTCTCTGCGTGCTTATGCGGCCGACCTGATCATCAACTGATAATGTATGAAAAATAGAAATAAGTGGTAGTCAAAACAGTATTGCATGGTTCCTCAAGTTGGGGGTTTGTGAATCCTCAATAAACTCTGAGGTTGGGTAGGTTTTGCTATGGAAAATTGGGTGTGGGGACGGTTAAACATATCGGTAAATCTGTACCATATTTAAGCACTTTACTGGATGTGAGTTTCTGTGTTCAAACCACCTGACAATTGTCTAGAGTGTCTAGTAACAGAAGCTGAAAAGGGTTCCTCAGTCAAAGACCTGTCTCAATTATCTGTGAAAAATACCAGCACCAGGTATGTGAATATTTTAAATTTCTGAGGTAAGTTTGTAAATATTTTAATTTGGTTTTAATGTTATCTGTTTTATCTTTTAAAATTTTTATGATCATGATCAGATACTCGGGGTATGAGTCTGAGGGGAAGTTTTGTAAATTCTCAAAAGTCAAAATCTATCAAGTTGTTAATGAGATTTATCAATTTGTAAGTTTGGGGTGAACTTAAATGTTTTTGAAACTTGAGGGGTCAAAATGAAAAGTCTTTTATATAAAACCCCTATTTCCGATTCACATTACCATTTACGATCCTCTCCCTCTCGGCGATTACGATCCGCTCCCCAAACCCTAACCTCCTCCGCCTGTATCTCGCCGGAAAACCTTCTGCACCCATCTCCGAGCTCCATTCTTCAATCGAACCTCTTCATCGTCTTCATCGTTCTTTTTCGACCAAAAGCCCTTTGTTAATCGACTGTTTCACCGTCGATTCACGGGTTTTCTGTTTCAAGCCCTAACACACAATCGTTCGAGCTTTTCTCTCTGTTCGAGCAAATTTCTCAAAGTTTTGGTGTCGATCTTTGGTTATAATCAGTTAAAAGGTAGACATTGATGTTTAACTTGTGTTTTTGGCGTGTTTTTATGTGATTACGATGAGTTGCAGGTGTAACAATGGCGGATCTCGTGTTTCCGACAATCTCGATGAAGAAGACGACTGTTGGTCTTTCCGATACGCGATTACGATCGGCGATTACGATCGTAGTTTACGATCGTAGTTTACGATCATTGTTTACGATTGTTGTTTCCGATCTCCATTTACGATACATGTTTACGATTCCTGTCTACGAGTATAGGAGATTACGAATGGGCTTTTGGTGTTTGCGACTGGGCTTAATGTTTACGATTGGATCCAGTCGTAAATCCAGTTTGAAAGTCGTAAACCCTGGTATTGGATCGTGAACGTGTTTTATGGATCGCAAACACCCAATAAACTTTAAATGAGAATTAATAAGGATTTGAATTTTAAACACTTAATAATTTTGAGAATCTCATTAAGTTGGTCGTTTTTGAGATAAAATTTGTCGGTGTTTGTAAGCATGTGCTTAATTCAATTATTTTCCCTAAAATGTTCAATTTGAAATTTTGTGAAGCTCAAAAGTAAAATGTGATCGTCAATTGAACAAGTAAAGGGTTAATAATCATATTTGCTTATTAAAGATTGAATATGTCTGATGCATATGTCTTGTATTTCTCAGATGGCTGAAGAGATGCTAATTGGAGATATAAAATATGAACCAGATCACTGTATGCCGGCTTATCTAGAAGACCCGCCAGAAAAACACATGGAGTTATTTTACTCACTGGTGGCCGGAATGAACACGTGCAAGATTAACCATGCCTTGAGGACAAATGTACTCATCGACGAGATGCTGGTCAGAGAATTTTGGGGAACTGCCAGGGTAAATTCTGACAAGACTAGGATTACCGCAACGGTCAATAACAGACAAATTGTCATTGAAGAAGAAGACATAAGGCAGGGCCTGAACATTACAGATGAAGCTTCTGATCCGATCACATACACAAAGGAGGTAGTTCTTGCTGGTGCTCAATCTATGGGGTACGAGGGGAAGTTTCCGCCTATTTTCAAGAAGCTGCTGCCTCATTATTGGAGGTGCCTAGCACATTATATGCAGAAGTATTTTCTAGGGAAGAGAACCAGTTTCGATCAATTGAATCAAATTCATGGAACTGCATTTGTAGCCCTGGCATTAGATTGGAAGTTTAACTTCTCAAAGATGATGTTGCTAGACTGGGCAGTCAATGCCATGCTGAGCGCCAGAGAGCAGTTTTTAATGACACCTAGATTTGTGCAGATGGTGATAATGAAGAAGTATCCGATGATAGAGGAAAGAATTGAGAAGTTAGATGTCAAGGTTATGGATATTGGAGTCTTTGGTCTGCAAACCCAAGACAGACCGGGTAAGCAGACATTTGAAGGAAGATTGGAATGGACAAAGAGAGGTGCGTTCCCTGAAGTTGCACGGGAACAAGTAATGGATGACTTTGAGCCAGAGGCAGATGTGCCTGAAGTTAATGCATCAATTGCCGAAGACCAAGACTTGACAGTAACTCAAGCTGTTAATGTTCAAGATGAAGATGTCATTCCATCCGATGAAGAAAATATCATGGATGACATTCTGGCTGGGCAGGACATCTCTGAAGAGGATATTTATAGAGATTTGGAGCCTCTCACCCATAAACGGTCGAGGGATGACATGATTGGCTCATCTGGGAGTGACTCGACGCCTCCTAGAGCTGAACCTGTCTGTAGATGATGTTCTTGAAGAAGAACCCGTCCCTGCTCGTGAACCATCTCCGCGAAAGAAATCTGATCCTAGGAGCATACGGTTCAAGTTCACCAAGACAAGCTCAAGCCTTTTGGTTGTACAACCAGCTGGACCCATTTCTGAGGGTCCCAGTGGTCAAGAAGAAACCGTTGATGAAGCCCTTCAAGAGCAACCGTCTTTCACACAGACTGAAGATGTGGTTGATCAACCTGCCCCTGTGCAGCAAGCTAGTCCGATTCTGAACGTGCAAAGCCCTGTACGTGAAGATAGGCAATTTCTGGAGGTTGAGAGCACCTTCGTTGTTCCAAGTCCGGTAAGAGTGAGCGTCTCTACCGTGACCAGCCAACCACTCGCGGCTCCAGGTTTCCGCCCATTGATGGCTGCAGAGCTTCCAATAGATTTGAGGATTAGTGCTGATCCTCAGATCAACTTCCTGATCTCTCAGAATAGGATCAGACAGAATGAGATCAAGGCTCTCATGGAAGAAAACCAACGTTTGAGAGAGAAGGAGGAGGCAAGCATCAAATATATGAGAGAGTATGAGGTGGCAGACAAGGAAAGAATGGAATATCTTTACAAGATGATAAAGGACCTGAGAAGGAAGGTTAATGCACTGACAGATGGTGCAGGGCCTAACAACACAGGTGCCCCTGGTCAGAGTTCATCTCAGGGAAATCAAGCTGCTGATGCAATGGGGACTGACGAAGGTGATGAGAATATTGTGATGCCGGATTACGCCCACTGTGGCAGGATCATCTCAAAGGCTCCAAGATTCCACGAAAACTGGTTCAAGGAGTTTTTCCAAGGACCAGCTCCCACACAGTACACCATTGATGTTGGTGAAAGCTCGATTGATAGACGTGGGAGTCGTGAGACTATCTTATGCTGGCATTATGATATGGAGAAGAAAATCTTTGCCGTGATCCGTGACGGTTATAGTCCAGTGGAGTACTACTCTTCACGTGCTCAATTCCACTCCTGGACTGAGCCTGAGATCAGGAGCCTTCTGAGAGCTCCATTTATTAACAGGTGGAATGGACCAGAAGGTAATCAGATCAGAGATAATCTGCTAGGCCACATGGAGAATGATTTCAGAGATTTCGAGCTGAAGGAGGTCAGGTGGAGAGAGACCGGGACTGACCCTGTGACAGGGCAGTCTATTGGAGAAGCACGGAGGCCACCAACTAAGCGCACAAGGGTGATTAATATGTTGGACGAGATCGAGGATGAAACACTGGTAAGAAACTTTGATTGCTGGTATTACGATCCGACAACACATGAAGTGGTGGTTCTCTGCAAGCCGATGCGTCAATTCAGATTTTATGACCCGGTGGATTTGCTTAGATTTGGTGAGAGAGATATCAAGCTTCTGGCCACCCAACCCATACTTGGAGACGAGAATGATATGGCAAATGCTATAAGGGTTGGGATATTTGATGGAGCAGCGAAGAAGATTGTAGAGAACAGATGGTGGTCGAACAACGTTCAAACATCATTCAGGTTTGACTTGCTGCTGCCGTGAAGTGGTCTAATGGTTCATGCCTAGGGGAAGATTGTAGGGCTATATTATGTAAGGCATGAACATTAGTTGGGCTTTTGTATTTGGGCTTGTTATATATTATGTAATTGGGCTAAGTTAATGTTTACGATTTGGGCCATGTGGGCTTGTTTAGTTTACGATTAGGGTATGGGTAGTATATAAACCCATTTAACTTTCTTTGTATGCAAGCTTTTTGAATACACATTGCAGTTTACGATTTCTCTCTCATTTCAGTGTTTACGATCAGCTTCACTCGAGTAGGTTTTCTCATTCAAGACTTGATCTTTTCATTAGATCTTGTCTATTTCATCTACTCGTTTCTTGAATCAATCGTATTTGAGGTTTCCGCACTCATTTACGATCAAATATCGTGTAGTTGGTTTGATTTCGGACCTACAGATTTATGTTATCAGGATTTTCATATTTTAAGTTATGTTATTCGGTCCATGTTATTGAGCTCATGTGTTTCGAGTCGTGATAGTCGATTTACGTTATCGAACCCATGTACTTCGAGTCATGCTATTCGGTTCGTGTTATCGGGACTCATGTACTTCGAGTCATGCTATTTGATTCATGTTATCGGGCTCATGTATTTTGAGTCATGCTATCTGATTCATGTTAACGGGCTCATGTATTTCGAGTCATGCTATCCGGTCTATAACATCGGGTACATGATTTTCGAGTCATGTTGTTCGATTCATGTTATCAATGCACGTATTTCAAAGCATGTTGTTCGGGTCATGTTATCGGTACATGTATTTCGAGACATATCGTTCGGTTCACGCTATCAATACATGTATTTTGGGACGTGCTGTTCGATTCTTGTTATCGAATTCATGCACCTCGGATCATGTAATTCAATTCATGTCATCGAATTCATACACCATGAATCATGCGGTACATTCCAAGTCAGGGGAGTCGTGTTGTTCTGAAATGGACCGTTCGGATTATGCTAGTTGTGACACTAGAGCGAGTGCTAGTGCGCTCATGGCATCCAATGTGTGGTTTTCCGTTTAGTTCGTGGTACTTGACTTCTTTTGGGTATCATTTGTTTAAGCCTTTTTTGCTCATCACTGGAATTTTTTGGTTGTGTACCGTTAATTCGAGTGTTGATCATTACTATACTATTGCTAAATCAGAGACTCATACGCGTTGCCACCAACGATTGTGTGTGATGCTAGCTTAGCATACGATCGATATTGGTTGCGGGGCATAGGTCTTAGGTTTTAGCGAGGGCTGATTCCGATTCTGTCCAGATATCGTGTCTCGTAAGGTAAACAAAATGTGGGTCGCTACCCATCTAGTTCATCAGAACTTGACGCTTTGTTTGGATAGGAAGTCTGAAGCTCTAATTTTTTTATATCATTATTATTAGTATTGGTTTATTCTATGTGATCAATGCGATAGATGTGAATCTATATGAATCAATGTGATCAATGTGATCGATGTGAATCAATGTGATCAATGTGAATCGGCTTGAATCAATGTGATCAAGGTGAATCTATGTGAATCTATGTGATTAAATTGGGATACTTTAGAGAAATCCATGTTGCATCCATTACTCACCTGAGTCTCCTAAACCCCTAGTCTCGCCACTAAAGTAGGGGAGACTATGGTCCATTACCTTTGTAGTCTTTTGGTTGATTCTGGTTCGATCATAGTGTTTTTACCAGATCTATCGCTCAGTCTCTGTTGGTCGCCCTATCAAGCTCGGTTGTCTGATAATGGTTGTGTAGAATAGGATGTTCTCCGAAGACAAATGGTATTCACTAAAGGTATTAAAGATATGGTGGGTTAGCTATGGTACACCCTATATATAAGCATCGGTAATTCCTTTAGGGTGCATTGGGAGTCGGACCAAGAATAGTGTGTGTGTGGGGTATGTATCTGATCAATGGTTATATCACAATCCATTCTCCTTAGTTGCCATTCCAAACCTAACCCTTGTGGCCGGGTAAAGTTTTGGTGCCGATATAATTGATTCAGTAATCGAGAATATTCCTATCCTCGGTGAAATCTCTTATGTCGTCTCAATGTTGGTTTCAAAATGTCTACATGTGTTTGTTATTGGTAAAACCCTTTTAAGTACTATCTTCTCAAATATTTATAAGTCTCTTCTAATTTCGGGACAAAATTCCCTAAAGTAGGGGAGACTATAACATTTGCAAAATACCCGATTGAGAAATCCGACCCGTTTTGGAACTTTCGCGATTTACCGATTTGCAAGTTATTGCAAAGCGGAAGAATTTTCGGGTGTTTTATACCCTAATTAATGGACCTAAATGATTTATAATCGATTTTTAAAACCGAATACTTAATTACAATCAACTGGAATCAAATTGGGTGTCTCGAATTGAAAACAAAGCAATTCCCGATTTCTACGTGATTTCAGTACGCAAGTCGTCGTTTATCGGGACTCGTATTTGGTCACCGTATATCAAATTTAACATTTTTATGTGTCTAATAAGCAATTATCATGTCAGGAGTCATCACACACTTGATCGAGTCGCGAATCATATATGACTGCCCAAAATCGATACGTATGCCAAAACCAACCAAAATTGCATGTTTTGACCTAATTTCTGTGTGTGTTTGAGTTAAGTGACATATTTGTTATCATTTTGAGTGGATTTAATGTTATGAACATGATGGGACCCTTAATTAAGTGATTTGGGAAGAAACGGGACTCGAAAACCTCGAAAAACAAAGAACCGAGCATGCCAAATCGAGGAATCGATCATTAAGAACCAGACAGTCACATTAGGGTGGTACGCCCAAATCTATTTTATTTTAGGGCAGTACGCCCAGGACCCAGATTGGTAGAATCCCAAAAAAACGGGTATTTAAGCATCATTAACCTCTTTAACCCCCATTTTCCTCCCCCAAACCACTCCCAAATGACCCTAAACGGCTAGAAACCCTAAAGATCATCTTCCTTGAAGATTTGAGGTTCAAGATCAAGGATTTCTTGCTTAGGATCAACCTAAATTCATCCCTTTCGGTATGTAATCTCAAAACCATGAAGTTGGCAACTTGAATCTTCTCTTCTATCCCATCAAGATTTGAACTTTATATGATTTTTGGCATGGATCCATGTTGTATTTGATAAATTTAGGGTTTCTATGAGTAAAGAATCAACCTTTTTGCATGATTTGCCATCTCACTTGAATCCATGATGAAATCTCTATAGATAAAGGTTTCCAATGCAATTTGATGTATGGATCTTCATGAAAATTGTGATTTTGATTATGGATATGAGATTAGAACATGATGAATCATTGATATGTTATAGATCTAGGGTTACTTTCAAAAAGATTGGATTTTTATGTGTCAAAATGACTACATCTATGAAAAGCATGTCATCTAGGGTTAGATCTAGGGATTCCCTCACCAAGATTTCATTTTTATGTTATCAATTAGAATTGATCAACTTTATGAATGTTGTTTAGGACTAGATCCATATATTATGATCATCAAGGTTGGGTTTTATGTGTCGTCTAGGGCTAGATTCGTGTGTCATAATCATCAAGATGTTACTTTTACATTCTAAAATGTTTAGATCTATAATATTCTAGACATGTCTATATGTGATATCATTAGAATCATGGACTTTTATGTGTTAAAGTAATTAGATCCACCATGCATGCTAATTAGGATTGTTTTATGCCCAAACGTTGACTATCAAGATAGATTTGACTAGATTCATGATAGATTTTACTAGGTCCATGCTAGATTCTAGTAGATCGAAAAAATCCATGGTAGATTATGTTAGATCTGATCTTGCATGTTAAAATTTGAATTACCTTGATTTATTACCATGAAAATTGACTTTTGTTGACCTTGTTTGACTTCCATGCTAGTTTGCTAGATTAGGACCATTCTACCTTACCATTAGCCTATATTTGAACATAAACTAAGCCCGTACGTTATCACTTGAGTAAAACACCATCGAGTTGTGATTCGTTTATGTCATGTTAAGTCATGATTATTACTTTACTTATTTATCTTTTTATTTTGGCTCGATCTCGATCAATGGTCAAGGTTATCTTCGGATCAACCTCTCCCTCGTTTTGTGGTGTCATTATATCAAATTGTGTCTCTACATCAGGTGAGTATTCATAGCCCCTCTTTATTTTAAATGATTTGGGGTGCAACATATTTCATATTCAAAACCCTTACTTGATATTCTTTACTCTAAAACTACATGCGAATTCTATGTGATTACGTGTAATCTTGTATGTGAACTTGTGTGTTTATTTATGACTTGTTGTGATCATGTTCGATATCATTACTCGCGTGACATTAGCTGTACAGAGCCGGGGTTACGGTAATAGATCTTATGGGCTTGACAAGCCCACTTGGCCTGCCTCGCGTGTGGTGCCTTGTGATTGGAAACCTTGAGGTCAGGGTTGGATCATGCACCCTTTATGTGCTTTATATCATTATGGTTTATCATACTCGACCGCACTTATCACATTGGCCCGCATGTTTTTAATCTGTGTATCACACTAAACCTATGTTTACTCACCAACTATTCGTAGTTGACCTTTATTTTATACATGTTGCAGATATTGCAGTTTGATGATGTTTTGCCATGACTGATGACACCATAGGGCCGCATGTGTACTTAGTGTGACCTAATTAAACAAGTTAAATTTTTTCATTGTCGTTGAATTATATCATGTTTTGTATTGAATGCTTATATTATATGAAATGGGTTGATTAAGAATATCGCAACATTAATTAGTGTTGTGTGCATCTGGACAATCATCATGCCCCGACGTATTCCGCCGTCGGTCGGGGTGTGACAGATTGGTATCAGAGCCACGACTATAGGGATCTAGGTTATTAGAACCGGCTTGACCTAGACTTATGCCTTAGGTGTCTTGCATGAGTGCCTCATGCATAGCATGCCTATATGATTTATATGTCCATTAACTGCTTCTTAATCATGCCTATTTCTATCATTACCTTTGCTTGTATCGGTCAACACACATACGTACACTAATCACTTGAGGCTTCCTAGCCTCTTTCCTTAGAAATGGTGCCTTATGTATCATTTAGGGTGTTGATTTATGGTTTTATAATCTCATAAGACACGGGGCCTTAGTGACTGACATATAATAACTGGAAGGGTGGAAGCACTGGTAGTCGGGGTCTCTGACTAGAATAGCGTTGCGTACAAATTCGAATTGACGAACCCGGACGCTCACCTGGGACGCCCCGATGAGAGTGCCAAAACCTATTAGGCCAAAGCATGTCAAACACTAGGATCTTTCTCTGATCAGTCACGGTTGTAGTTTTCCGCTCGGGAAATGAGGGCCATTCCATATGTTTTTTTGAAAATCATTCGATTTCATGTTTTACGCGTTGTATGTAAAGTTTTCAGTAACCTATGATAATCTGAGTTACACCATCTCACTGTCACACACTTAAGCATTTACGTCCTAAATGGATTTCAACCTAATTTCTCGTGTTACGTGTCAGTGATTTTATGGTTTTCCTCCTATGATTCTTGGTATTCTATGATTTATTAAAATCAGTTGCTTATGATTTTAAATCATTCACTCACCCTAATGTACCCATTGTCTCATGATTGATTCTCTTTTTTCTCAGCATGGATCGTCGCATTCATCACCGTGACCGTCGGGTGGCTCAGGAAGTCGTACACAAGTGACGGTTGTCCTCCCTGATTTAATTCACCAAGCTCTCACTGCCAATGCCACCGATCTAACACAAGGAAACTCGACTGTTGGGTCCTCCTCTACCAGGACCAGCAAGAGGAAGAGAAAGACTAAGCCTACTGCTAGGGCCACAACCCCTGGGGCTCCAATTGATGCTGATATTCCCGCACCTCTTGTCACTCAAGGTGTCCCCTTGTGCCGCAATCTAAGAAGCCCTACTTGGGACTTCACCCTTTTATGCAATCGGTGAAACCATCATCACCCTACTCACCTTCCATGTTGGTAGCGCACAAATTGTGGCCTTTTGGGTCATCATGTGGGTATCTGCCGCCGATCCAGCCATCTTGGGAGCACTAGTCACCAGCCAGCTCAAGCTCAACCTCAACCTCAAATGTTTCAACTTGTGGTGCCCATGCCTGCTCAAGCCTTTGTTGTTCGCCAGACTAGCTTTGTCTCCTCCTATGATTGCTATTATTATGGTACCCCTGATCGCACTCCTTTGCCGCATCCACTGTTAGCTACCGTTAACGCTGCCATCAACGGTGGTGCTGTTTGTGGACCCCATGTCAGATCATCTCTCCTAGATGTTGTTTGATGTGTCTTATGTTGATGCTTTGTAATCGTTTGAAATCGTTGACTTTCTATGTAGTGACTTCCTTTATTTTGATGTCGTTTGAAACCTTATTGCTCTATTTATTTTATGCACTTATGTACTCGGTGATGTGTTGTCTCATTTGGATTTCTGAATCATTTATTCCTTATATAGTCATTATCGTTATGTGTATGTTAGGTAAATTCTCGTTGATGGGTTCGCAAGTTTTCAGGTTGCGTGATTACGGGATTACACGTATACATGTAGAAAAGCGGGCACATAAGCGAGCTATGAACCTACGCGAACATGACTCTCCTGTGTTGTTAAAATTTTCAAGTTAACCATTTTAAAATACCTTCGTTTGATATGTCTCGTGTATGCTCTAGGTATGTGTGTTGGGGAGTCTACCCGAATAAAAATTAATGAGTTTACAAGTCCACATGTTTACGGGATTGCATGTGTATGAGTTTACGGTTTTATGACCTTTCAAGTAGATAACCTTATACACGTACCAGTATCAAATCTATTGTCTGAAGTTTGGTCTTTATGACTATTGAGTTATGTTTATCTTGCGACCTAACTCGTTGATGTTCGCTCTTCAGCTTTGGTCACAATTAGCATCATTAAATCATTCCCCTCTCATCTGTGTGTACCCTCGATGTTATACTTCAGTTATCATTATAAATCTGTATGCTTTAAGGAAATCATTCATATCTCGTCGGGCACTCGGATCTCGGCAATTCGTGACGATAAACCAGCCTGTGGGCTTTAGTCCACAATTACTTGCGTATGGAGTGAATGCATTTAGGACCCAAAATTATGGAAGTTCATCATAATGAAAGGGGAATCGGAGACATCCCAAAGTCACATCGAGTCTCTCTCCCGTTCACCAAATCAACTTTATCAACTTCCACATTGCCTATATGTCTGTGCGACTCTAGTTGCTAGTCACCTTATCATCTCTAACCCTCGGGGAACCGTTCGCCTCTGCGCGCCCGTTTCTCCTTATGGGTTTTGTCTCGGGCATTTTGTTAACTCAGCTTATCGGTTTCCTTCATGCCTCAGCTTTTGTTTGTATCTGATTCACGACCCTTAATCAAATTCGTAATCGCCTTCATAGGCAGTATATGAATTTACTCATTTCTCATCCTTGATCCCTATCATGGGAAACTCGTTTGCATCTAGACCAGATCCTCTGGGGTGTTTCGGCTACGTAGGTTCGTGAATTCGGCTCTTGATTTACTCAATAGTCGATTTATGGAATCGATTCGTGCCATTTCATCCCCATATATGTCTGGCATTGCTTTACCATTGACTCATGAGTCTAATTTTAGACTCTGTATCCATCATTTTATGGATTCTATCCTTTGCTTCGACTCCTAATTGTTGCATGTCTTTGATGATTGTTTCAGTTGTGGCTCAATCTTTCTTCACTCTATCATTATGTGACCATGTGTTGGTTCGTTAATCTATTTCATCGGGTGTATCATTTAATTATAAATCTTTGGCCTCATTTGGAGGGTACTATGGGTGGATGTGACCGGTAATCTTTAATAATCAAGTTATTCTTAATTTCAAGATATGTTTATATTATCAGATTTCTTGCATTTTGAGTTATGGTATTCGATTTATGTTATCAAGATTTTCGCATTTTAAGTTATGTTATTCGGTCCATGTTATTGAGTTCATGTATTTCTAGTCGTGATAGTCGAATTGCGTTATCGAACCCATGTACTTTGAGTCGTGTTATTCGGTTCGTGTTATCGGGCTCATGTACTTCGAGTCATGCTATTCGATTCATGTTATCGGGCTCATGTATTTCGAGTCATGCTATTCGATTCATGTTATCGGGCCCATGTATCTCGAGTCATGCTATCCGGTCTATAACATCGGGTACATGAAATTCGAGTCATGTTGTTCGGTTCATGATATTCATCCATGTATTTCAAAGCATGTTGTTCGGTTCATGTTATCAGTACATGTATTTCGATACATGTCGTTCGGTTCACGTTATCGATACATGTATTTAGGGACAGGCTGTTCGGTTCATGTTATCGAATTCATGTGCCTCAGATCATGTAATTCAATTTATGTCATGGAATTATACACCACGAATCATGCGGTTCATTCCAAGTCAGAGGAGTTGTGTTGTTCTTAAATGTACCATTCGGATTACGCTAGTCGTAACACCCGAGCGAGTGCTAATCGGCTCACGACATCTAATGTGTGGTTTTCCGTTTACTTCGTGGTACTCGATTTCTTTTGGGTATCATTTGTTTTAAGCCTTTTGGTGCTCATCACTCGAAATTTTGGTTGCATATCGTTAATTCGAGTGTTGATCATTACTCTACTCTTGCTAATTCAGAGACTCATACGCGCTGCTACCAACGATTGTGTGTCATGCAGCTTAGCATACGATCGATATCGGTTGTGGGGTATAGGTCTTATGCTTGATGTGAACCAATGTGAATATATGTGATCGAGTTGGGATACTTTAAAGAAATCCATGTTGCATCCATTACTCACCTAAGTCTCCTAACCACCCTAGACTTGCCCCTAAAGTAGGGAAGACTATTGTCCATCATCTTTGGTTAGTCTTTTGGTTGATTTTGGAATGATCATAGTTTATTCCTCAGATCTATCGTTCAGTTTCTGATAATTGCTGTGTAGAATAGGATGTTCTTCGAAGACAAATAGTACTCACTAAAGGTGTTAAAGATGTGGTGGGTTAGCTGCGGTACACCCTATATATAAGCATCTGTAATTCCTTTAGGGTGCATTGGGAGTCGGACCGAGACCGATGTGTGTGTGGGATAGGTCTCCAATAATTGGTTATGTCACAATCCATTGTCCAAAGTCGCTATTCCAAACCTAACCCTTGTGGCCGGGTAATGATTTGGCGCCGATATAATTGATTCAGTAATTGAGAATATATTCCTATACTCGGTGAAATCTCTTTGGTCGTCTCTTTGTTGGTTTCAAAATGTCAAAGTGTGTTGGATATTGGTAAAACTCTTTTAACGATTCTTTTCTCAAAAATATTGACTCTCTTCTAATTTCGGGACGAAATTTCCTAAAGTAGGGGAGATTGTAACATTTGCAAATTACCCGATTGAGAAATCCGGCCCATTTTGAGCTTTCGCGATTTATCGATTTACAAATTATTGAGAATAGGGAGAATTTTCGGGTGTTTACACCCTAATTAATGAATCTAAATGATTTATAATCGATTTTCGAAACCAAATACTCAATTACAATACTTTGGAATCAAAATGGATGTCTCGAATTTCTACGCGATTTTGGTACGCGGTTCGTCGTTTACCGGGAATCTCGTATTTGGTCACCGTATATCAAATTCAACATGTTTATGAGTCTAATAATCAATTATCATGTCATGATTCATCACACATGTGATCGAGTCGTGAAATGTTGGTGAATAGCCCAAAATTGATACGTATGTCAAAACCAACCAAAATCGCCTAATTTGACCTAATTATGCATTCTTTTGTGTTACGTGGCATATTTATATTCATTTTGAGTGGAATTAATGTGATAAGCATGTTGGGAATGTTAAATGGGTAAATTGGGAGAAAACGAGGCTCGTAAACGCTTTAAAACAAAGAAACTGTCGCGAAAAAGGTGAATCGGCTAGTGGAAGCACGAACAGGGCCTGTCACGGGTCTCGACACCCTCTTGTGCGACCTCTCGGGACCAGTGGCGGACCTAGATACATCCGTTGGGGTTCGGCCGACACCCATGAATTTTTCATTGTTAGTGTTATATATGCGATCTAATCTCGACCGACCCCCAAGAAATTTTATAAACGACCCCCATGAAAGAGTAGAAAAGCCTGATGTGAAAAAAATTTTATCTTGTTTGAAGATACATGTTTAATGGAAGGAGTTGCAGGTTTTAATGGAGAAGAAGAAAGAGGAAGAAGATAAGATTAAATTTAATAAAAAAGAAACTATTCTAGTTAAAAATTATGAAAATAGGCACAAGTCTCCATACAAACTCTGTTACCTATACCTATTTTTTATTTATAATTTCATTTTCTTTTTTTTTTGTTATATTAAAAGAGTCAGACTTGTATTCTCAAATAAAGAAACTACAAATTATCTCAAATTAATTATCAACATAGTCTAAATAAACAAACAATGTTATTTTTTCTTTCGTTCTTCGTTTTCATATATATTAAATTATTGATTATTGATTTTTTATTTTTTAAATAAAAAAGAGTTTCTAATTTCCTAATACATCACAGGAAGAAACTTTTTAACAGGTGTCATTGAGTTCTATTATTCCTGACAATATTTAAGAAAGTAAAAAGAATATTAGATTTGTGGAAATTTAAATTTTGATGATCTACTTTGTACGCATAAATTAATGATTATTTGATTAATATAACGAGATACTTTAATAATCTTAGTGTAAATATGAATATAGAAGAATTTATTATGTGATCCGACCCAATTCATATTAAATTGAACCGGTTAAAAATTTAATATTTAGCGATATACTACAAGTGACCTTGAAAATTTTTCCGACCCCCATAAAAATATTTTCTGAGTTCGCCACTGCTGGGGACCCTCGAGACCTCCAGACGAGCAAAAACCTAATTTTTTCACTATAAATACATCTTAATCACCTCTAGCCTCCATATTTCCCCCTTTTTACCACAAATAAACCCTAAAACGACTGAAGTGATCCACGAGCTCCAAGTTTGAAGTTTTAGAGCCTCGTTCGGGTAAAATCAAGCATTCAAAGGTGTCGGTTTTCATCCTTTGGTGCGTTTTTCTCAAACTTTGCTTCTACCCTCTTCTCCTCTTGTCATAATATGATCAAGATCTAATCGTTAACATGTTTCTAGCTTAGATCTAGGCCTTAGATCATAGATATAGTGATTTCATGCAAAAAGTTATGATTTTTATTGATTTTTATAAATTTTCATGGGTTCTCTTGATGATCTCTTGTTAGATCTAGATTAGGGTTGTTAAATACTTCATTTTTGTGCATGATCTGTCATAAGGAATTGCCATGATAGATAGATCTATGGTTCTTGGTTGAAAGCATGAATCTTGTGCAAAAAGATTGGATTATTTATACATTCTTATGATGGATTTTGCTAGATCTTGGTGGATCTTAGTAGATCTAGTTTTGTATGATTAAAGTTTGTATTTTGTATATGGAATCATCATGATCTATTACCATGCATGTTAAATCTAGGATTTTATTTAAAAAAGATGTCATTTTGATGCCCCTTTTCCATAAAAAAATCAATATATATTTATTGTGAATATTTGTCTAGATCTATGACTTGATGATATTAAATTACGGATTTAGGATAATCGAACTCGACTTGTCATGATCAAATTAGTTATGGATTATTTACATGCAAAGACATTGATTTTTAGATAATTAATTGTTAGATAAAGTTAAATTAGGATTTTGGTCAAAATAAATGATTTTCATGAAATATATTATGATTAGATTAGTGTTAGGTTAGTATTTGGCATGATAATTGTGAAATATGTGACTCCATGAAAAAGAATAAATGTTTTGAGTCGTCGTAAAATAAATAGTTTTATTATTTATTCTTGACGTCGTATGCCTAGCATTAGGAATAACCTATCGTGTGACCTCGGGCGTACGTTATCACTACAATTAAATCACCAACGAGTCGTCGAGTCATTTATGTCGTGAAATTATTTTATTTATTTGTTATTTATTTATTTAATTAATTATTTATTCATTTATTCCTCCATCCGGTTTAGCTGTCGAGTTCATCTGCGGGTTTATTCGTTTTGAGTCGTGGTGTCTCCATTTCCTTTGTGTCTTCTCATCAGGTGAGTATTCATAGCCCCTTCTTTATTTAAACGATTTGGGGTGCAACATGTATCATATTCAAAACCCTTACTTGATATTCTTTACTGTAAAACTACTTGCTAATTCTATGTGA
Source organism: Deinandra increscens subsp. villosa (assembly GCA_039602395.1). NCBI lineage: Eukaryota > Viridiplantae > Streptophyta > Magnoliopsida > Asterales > Asteraceae > Deinandra > Deinandra increscens. Next base: position 97,227,958 of record JBCNJP010000027.1, read on the forward strand.
TTACGTGTATTCTTGTATGTGAACTTGTGTGTTTATTTATGACTGGCTGTGATCATGTTCGATATCATTACTCGTGTGACATTAGCTGTAAAAAGCCGGGGTTACGGTAATAGATCTATTGGCTTGACAAGCCCACTTGGCCTGCCTCGCGTGTGGCGCCTTGTGATTGGAAACCTTGAGGTCAGGGTTGGATCATGCACCCTTTATGTGCTTTATATCATTATGGTTTATCATACTCGATAGCACTTATCACGTTGGCCCACATGTTTTTAATCTATGTATCACACTAAACCTAGGTTTACTCAACAACTATTCGTGGTTGACCTTTATTTTATACATGTTGCAGATATTGCAGTTTGATGATGTTTTGCCATGACTAATGACACCATAGGGCCGCATGTAGACTTAGTGTGACCTAATTAAACAAGTTAAAATTTTTCATTGTCGTTGAATTATATCATGTTTTGTATTGAATGCTTATATTACATGAAATGGGTTGATTAAGAATATCGCAACATTAATTAGTGTTGTGTGCATCTGGACAATCATCATGCCCCAACGTACTCCGCCGTCGGTCGGGGTGTGACACCAACCCACCCAGGGAGGGCAACGAAACAAAGCTATGCCACCTACTGTTTGGGGGGGGGGGGAGGGAGGGTGAACCGGACCGCAAAAAGTAGCCCCCACAAGGCCACAAAACTAGCCACGAAGAAGCACGAACCGACCACGAGCCAGTAGCACGATTACCCAAAGCGGCACGAAGTGTGGAGAACTGGGGGGTGGCACAAAGTGGCATGAAGTGGGTAGGTAGGCGTGAACCAGAAACAAACTGGGGGGGGGAGGAACACGAAGTGGCACGAGGTGGGAGGCGGGTTCGGGCGAAATGCGTAACAGGTAGAAATTTGAATAGGGAGGTGGGAGCCCGGAGGGGATGGCGGGACAGAGGCAGGGAGGAGGCAGAGGTGGAGGGATTGGTTGAGGAAGGCGGCTGAGCTAAGGGGGAGGGGGTTCCGGCGAATGGGATGCGGGTGTGGCAGTGGAAAATGGAGATGGAAGGTTAGGTGGTGGGTGGAGGTTTAGGGGGCGGCGGGGGTGCAAGCAGGGATGAGGCGGAGGCGGGGAGAGAGACTATGGAAGGTGGCTGAACGAAGAGGGAGGGGGTTCCGGCGAAGGAGAGAGGACAGTCGACGGTTAAATTCAAAGAATACTAGCACACATTTCCTTAACAAATAATGAAACATTTTATTGGCATCCACCAACAATATATTAACGTATACTAAAAGTATGAGTTTCTTTTTTCTTTTGTGATGCACATGTGCAGCACTTGATAAAAACACGAAATGTAATTTTTTAAATTTTTTTCCAGAATTAAAGATAACATAATTCTAAGAGTTTTTGTGAAAATTCTCTGAAAAAAAACATTAACGTATAAAGAAGTTAGGTAGGTTTTAATATTGGTTTTCACGTTTTCTTAATAAAATGTGTTTTAGCTTGATCCTTACCATATATATATATATATATATATATATATATATATATATATATATATATATATATATATATATGGAGAGGATCATTTGAGAACCAAATGGTTTTAAAAACTTTTGAGAACCAATCTGAGCCACTCGTTATATATAAGGAACCCCCCCCCCCCTATGAATTTGAGTGCCCCCCCCCCCCCCCCTTGAAAATTAGTGGCCCAGAATGGTTTCTTAAAAGTTCTCAAAACCAATTGGTTCTCATTTGAACCTAACCCTATATATATATATATATATATATATATATATATATATAGGGGAAAGATCCTGCGAAAACACCATTTTTTTTAGAACTGCGTAAACAAATCTTAAAACCTACATAACTTTTTCATACGTTAATATTTTTTTAAAAAATTTGCCCCAAAAGTCTTAAAATTATGTTATCTTTAATCCTATAAAAGTTTTAAAAAACTTAACGTTTTTTTTAATTTTTTTTGTGTGGTGCACATGTGCATCACAAAAAAAAACTTATACTTTTAGTATGAGTTAATATATTTTTTTTCTTAGTCGCACCATATGTCATATATTTTCATCATTTTTTGCGTTTTGTTGAATGATGCACATGTGCATCATACCAAAAAAAACGCTCATACATGTGATATACATTAATATGTTTAAAAAAAATAGCACCCTAAATCTTATAGTTGTGTTACCTTTAGATTTAAAAAAAAATAACATTTTATAACTTTTTTTAATTTATGATGCACATGTGCATCACAGCGAAAAAAAACGTTCAGATTTTTTTTAATATTTTGCTCCAGATTTAAAGATAACGTAATTCTAAGACTTTTGGCGCAAGTTTTATGAAAAATTGTTGACGTATGAAAAAGTTACGTGAGTTTTAATATGTGTTTTCGCAGTTTTCACAAAAATATGTGTTTTCGCAGGATCCTAACCCTATATATATATATATATATATATATATATATATATATATATATATATATATGGAAAAGTGAATACGGTGCTAAGCGCCTAAGCTTACACGCGAAACCCATCAAAATGACGTCGTTTTGAGTAAAAAACTGAAATATTCCTTTTATGCCATTTAAAAATTCAAGCATATGTGATCTTATTATCCTCAATGTAATATATTGAGTTAAGAACACACTTTTATACATGCATGTTTATGAATAAATGTGATGACTTGATGATAATATGTTTAGGTAGTCCATAGATCTTGCATGAATTGATGTGAAGCATGTGTCATGATGATGATAGTATGATAAAGTCGAAATCTTGTCTAGATCTTTGCATGCAAACTAGGGTTTTGTGATAAGTATTATATATATATATATATATATATATATATATATATATATATATAACACTTTAATCTATACTATCTTATTATATATATTAGAAAGAGAAAATGTAGTGTTGAAAATGTTAAGAGTTTTACAATTTTTAATGCATTGTGTACAAATACTTAAAGCACAATTGTTGAAAGTGTAAGAGGTACAAATTTTGATTCACAATATACAATATATACATTCTTAAAAGCATACATGTTGAATGTTTTAAAGGGTACAAGATTTTCAGCATCATGTATAAATTCAATGAACTTGGAACAAGTCTGGCGCGGAAGGGGAGTATTTCAAATCTTTTGAATTTCAAATGGTGAGCTCCTTTAACCTACAGAGGACAATTGCTTTCCAATTTGCAGGTGCAAAAAAGAACTGCTTTTGGTAACATCTACAGCATGGAACACGACAGCTCTCTCCCAAATTTATTTATCGTCCAAATCCACACGCAGCTCTCTCCCATATCCAAAACGTGACAACGCTCCTCTTTCTCTTAAAGCTACTGCATCATCTTCTTACTGGCTTTTAGGGTTTTGATTTCTGGTTTCTTATACCTAGCTCTCACACACGATTTTCTTTGTGGTTTGTTATGGTTGCGGATTAGGGCACCGATTTTGACAGAGGTAAACTTTAAGGTTTTCTTTTGAAATATTTTCCATTCATTTGTTTCTTCTGCTTCTTACCTCTTACGCTGTGTTCCCGAGTTTACTTATAGAGGGAAAAGAAGAGAAGAGAAAGGAAAGGAAGAGAAAGGAAAAGAAGAGAAAGGAAGAGAAGGGGAGTGATTACTTTCCTTCCAAATCCTTCCGATTTGGAAGAAAAGAAAAACAATAGAAAATGAACTAATTTTCTCTCCCTTTCCCTCCCTTTCTCTCCTTTAATGAAACTCGGGAACACAATTTTTTTTTGTTTCCTTCCCTTTCCCTCCTTAAATGAAACTCAGGAACACGAAATTTTTTAGACTTCCTTCACTTTCCTTTCCTTTCCCTCCTAAAATGAACTCGGGAACACAATGTTAGGGTTTTTATATCACTAAGCTCCAGCCACGATCAATCGTTTATGTGTATTGTTCCTACGAGATTTTATGTATTGGAATCAAATTTGTAAAATGGCTGTGATGGTTGGTGTCGGTAAGATGCCGCATGACCTGTGTGATTCTAGATCTGGTTGAAATTCGAATACATCAAGCTTTATCATCGAGAAAAAAGACCAGATCTCTGCTCCCAGTACCGATTAGCTCTCTTCAGCTTTTTATATATTTTAACATGACGCCCATCAATTTGGTTTGTGTATATATGAAGCCAAAATCACATGATTTCTTTGGAGATTTTTGTTTGGTTCTTCGATTTTACAGGGATGAGTTGATTGATTAAGCTCGTGAAGTATATGTTGATGGTGATTTTGATGTAGATGAAGAACCTTCCTCTAACATAAATTTGGGTAAGTGTAATTGCTTTTGAGAATTTGTTTATTTCATGGATTGATGGGCGATTTTCTATTTATAAATTTTTTTCCCGACTTTGAAGCTAAGTGCATGTTTGGCTCTCCATCTGGAATTAACTTATTGACTTATTGGCTTTTCAAAAAGCCAATAAGTTAAAATGTATGTTTGGATAGTGCAAAAGGAGTTTTCAAAACAACTTTTGTAAAAGGAGCTTCAAGAGTATTTCCAAAAGCCAAGAAATTCTGACTTATTGGCTTTTGAGTTGGTAATTACAATTATACCCTCAAAATAAGCTCTAAAACCCACATTTTCTTCCCTTTTTGGTCATTTTACACCTTATTGGATTTTTCCACCACAAAAGCTTATCCAAACATTTATTTAAAAGCTACTTTTGAAAAAGCTAGAAGTCAATAAGTCCTTCTACCCAAAAGGACTTTTCCACTCAAATAAGCACTACCAAACATACCCTAAAAGTTGACCTGTTCTTGCAGACCCGTACAGCTCGAAAGCACACATTTTTAACTAACCATGTGAGGATGTGTTTTGCTGCTTTGTTTTGTGATCAGATAATTACAAGAAGCATGTTATTACTATGAATGACATTAGTTGTATCATTCAATCAGGAAGTAAGTTATAGGTTTTAGCCAATCTCCACACCAGGTGTATTTATTAATTTATCGAGCTCTGTTCAAGTGCTCCATTAGACTCTTTAACGATCTTTATAGTTTTCATTTTTGATTGATATCGTGTATCATCAATAAAATTGAAGATTATATAGTTGAGTTTCTTCAAAGGCCTTAAGGTAACATAAACTTTTCTAATTTTCTTTTTCAGTTTAAATTCAGTCTCTATGAAAATGTTTTTCCTTTTCATGTGTTATGATTGTTGGGTATTCTACTACTTTAGTTTGCATACATATTTTATAATTATGATATTTGTCATGTTGCCATAGTGTTTACCATGAAAAGATTTTGCCTCTCATTTGTTCTTATGATACCAGGATTGACATTATGGGAGAAATAGAACTATGAGAATTTAAAGAGAGTTGCTGACTTAATTGTCTATATGTTTGTAAAAAGCTTCAGGAATTAAGTGGGTATAGGGCTATGAGGTTTTGAAGATAGTTGATGATGTGATTTATCAATATGAAAGAAAGCTTCGGGAACTAAGTGGTATGTACATGTTCTTTGAGTTATTATTTCTCTTGTGATGTATCTCCAACTTTAGTTTTGGGTCCATTCGAGGTTTGATTTTCATTAGTTCACATTTACTCAAATTGGAGTAGTCTTCATTTTGGGTACGGTATGGTTTTGAACTTTTATTCATTTGTGGAAAACTAGATTTTGTCTGATTTTTTTACTCTCAATAATGTTTTGTGATTTTTGTTTTATATTTAATATTTCTTATTCAGTTATGTTTTATTTTGGTCAAATATGCTACATGCTTACTGTAGCCACACTTTGATGGGTTGATACGACCGTGAGGAACAAGAAAGAAGTTTTCTAATTGAACAGTAAGTTTGTAGAAATCCATAAAGCATTGTTAATTAGATATTCTGCATATGATTTTTATATGATTATATCTAAGCCATTATGAAAGAACATCCATAACAACATAGCAGACATGATTTTTAGTTTTTAATGGCGACATTCATATGTTAACCAACTATGTATTGATTTGTTTTTGTAGGTGAGAACTGTAAAAGGGGAATGGGAGAATCAGATCGTTAAAGTATGGTTAAGCCCGTTTGATTATGCTATTGTACTATTTTTACTTTTAGTGACATCTGATATTTCACAACCACTTACTCACAGATTGCAGAAACTTACTTTGTGGGACTCACTACAGTTGAGTGATCTGAGGTTTTATGGTGTTTCAGGGTTGGAGGTTCTTGTGAGCCAAGATGGAAGATCTGGGAACTACAAGCATGATCTGTTTACACATAAGAGTAAATAATTGGATAGAGAACCAATGGTATTGAAGAGAATAACCAAATCAATGCTTCAGTTAGTTCTTATTTGTGGCTGCTTTCGGGATATTTTCAGTTACCTTCAGCCCTGTAGATGCTCGAATATCTAATTCATAGATTCAAGTATGTTTTATACTTTATAATTCACTTGATTTTTTCAGGTTCATTCCATTTTCATTATCTAAGTTTTGTTGTATGCTACGTATGAGTCTATATTGAGACAATACTTAAATTGAGAGGAGATACTCTTTTTATATTTGTTAACCCATTGTTGTATGTTAAGATATTTGTCTTCGTATATTTTTTTATAGGATCTATGTGTATAACATTGAGGAGCTGATATTATGTGCTCTACCTTACCATGATACACATGTGTTTGTCCGCATTGTGCAACTTTTCGACACGCTAAGATATTGGATCTTCCTCACTCTACTTTTTATTAGAGGTGGCAGCTTCGACATGTTTACTTATGAAGGAATTGTTTTTGGTTTTGTTTTTTGTGGGTTAAAGAGGCTGCAAATTATTCATAGCAGTGAGTAAAGGTCTTGAAAATGTTGAGCAAAAGGTTGAGCAAGAACTCGCCACTTAGAAAACGATGGCGCAATATCTACAAGGTAATTGTTATAACTAGATTAACATTTGACAACTTTTGTTTATATTTGACCGAGGTATGTTTTCCACCAGGAACCAAATACAATGTTCTTACAAATGGCATTTGTTTATAACATTTAATAACAGTTTTTGATGGATTTGATTTATAAGAGTTAGTAACTGATGGTGTTATTCAAAATAATAGCCTTTCAGCAGGTCAGGTCATTTAATGTTTTTTATTTATCTCTTATTACCTATATACAAGAGGCATCATGTGTGAGTTTATCTCTTATTACCTATATATAAAAGGCATCATGTTCATGGTTATATTTTCATATTTCTTCTAAATATTTCATTTTAAGTTTACAACCGAATGATAATTTGTGTGTAGGTCGTGGAGCTGGACTTTCTGTGTCCATAGACGGTGGGATAACGATTACCCTATTACATCAACAACCGCCAAATGTGACCAGTCTACTCTAATCTTGAGTGTACCCCTGTGTAAATGAAAGACTCCACACCTACCAATAGGAGGTGATATCTATATTTATAGTACTTACAATTACAAATAAATGAATAAAATAAATACAACATTAACTATAAATCATTTACTAACATCCCCCCTCAAGCGCAATGGTGGAGGACCTAAACGAAGCATGGGACGAAAAGATTCAAATTCAGCTCGAGGAAGACTTTTTGTAAAGATGTCCGCAACCTCTAGCTTGGACGGAATGAACATGGTGTGAAGTTTCCCAGAGGAGACAAGTTCCCGAATAAAATGATAATCAAGGTCTATGTGTTTTGCCCGTTTGTGTGCAATTGGATTTTGTGACATGAAGATAGCACTCTGATTGTCACATAACAGGGTTGGGCGATCGGTCGGAAGAGCATGGAGTTCTTTAAGGAGATGAGTAATCCAAATAATTTCAGTGGCAGTATTGGCCATAGCACGGTATTCAGACTCACAGCTGGAGCGGGCAACTAAGCATTGCTTTTTAGCGCTCCAGGACACTAGATTACTGCCTAAAAATATAGAATAGCCATAGGTTGATCGTCTAGTTTCAATGCAGCGAGCTCAGTCAGCATCGGAATAGCCACGAATGTTTGAGGAGTGCTGTTTGGAGAAAGAGAGCCCGAACGAGAGGGTTCCTTTGACATATCTCAGAATTATTTTGACATGTTGCATGTGATCCTGTGTAGGACTTTGAAGGAATTGACTAACTTGATTCACGGCCTAGGATATATCAGGTCGCGTGATGGTGAGATATTGAAGAGCGCCAACAAGAGACCGGTACAGAGTTGGATCCTCAAAGGCTTCTCCATTTTTGGTGAGAACAACATTAGGAGACAGAGGTGTTGGCATGGATTTAGCATCAAACATATTGGCTTTTATTAGGATTTCTTTGGCATACTTTGTTTGACTTAAAAAGATGCCCGAGCTTGAGCGTGTTACTTCGAGACCAAGGAAGTAGTTGAGATCACCCAAATCTTTGATTGCGAACTCCTTATGAAGACGTGATATAAACGAGCTAATGACATTTTCATCATTACCTGTTAAAATGACATCATCAACATAAACAAGTAAGTAGATAAGGCATGCAGCACGTTTAAAGACAAACATCGATAGATCAGCACGGCTGCATGAGAAACCGTTATCAAGAAGAAACGTGCTGAGACGATGAAACCAGGCCCTCGGGGCTTGTTTAAGCCCATAAATTGCTTTATTTAGACGACACACGTGATAAGGAAGTTGAGGATTAACAAATCCTGGTGGTTGTTCCATGAACACTGTTTCAGTAAGGTTGCCATGCAAGAATGCGTTGTTTACGTCAAGTTGGTGTAATTTCCAACCATAAATCATAGCAAGAGCTAACACAATCCTAATTGTTGTAGCTTTGACAACTGGACTAAAGGTGTGTGAGAAGTCTAGACCAGGTACTTGAGAGAACCCTTGAGCAACCAGTCTAGCCTTGTGTCGATCAATTGTGCCATCAGAACGAAACTTTGTACGATATAACCATTTAGAGCCAACAACATTCATATCTTTAGGACGAGGGACAAGTGTCCACGTATTATTTTCATGCAGAGCTTTCAATTCACAATGCATGGCATCAAACCACTGAGGGGAACGAGAGGCAACTTTGAAGGTTTTGGGATCAGGAGAGTTAAGAACATAGTTTACAACCGGGCTACTGGAGGAGATATACGCACGATGTTTGGGTTTGAATATCCCAGCCTTAGCACGAGTAATCATAGGGTGCCCGGAGGTGGATGGGCGAGTGGGAGGATCGGAAGCATTTGGAATCGGAGGAGAAGGCGGAGTGGGAGGAGGTGTGTCACTGTCGGAACCAGATAGATTTTCATCATCGGTGGATGTAGGTGAAGATTCTGAAGATGGGGTTCTAGCATCAAGCGTATGAATATGGGGAGGATTTGCATCAGTATCACAAAGGTGGCAAGGTGAGGTGATTTTTATGGGCTGGGAGGTTTGACTTTGGGCCGTAGAAGTTGGTGGCGAGACTTTTAGAGTGGCATTTTTAGGTAGAGGTTCTAAGAAGGTGGTGAAGGTAAGAGAATTTAGATTGGAGTCATTTGTGGTGGTGGAAAAAGGATAAGATAGTTCATCAAATTTGGCATGGCGGGTGACAAAGGTACGGTTTGAATTTGGCTCAAAACATCGATACCCTTTATATTGAGGAGAGTAACCGATGAAGATGCATGGTAAGGATCTTGGAGCTAGTTTATGTTCAGAATAATTGCGAAGGTAAGGGTAAACCCGGCAACCAAAGGTACGGAAATTTTGATAGTTGGGTGTTTTATCATATAGTAATTCAAATGGGGATTTGTTGTTTAAAACTCTTGATGGTAATCTATTGATAATATAAATCGCACTGCTAAAAGCTTCCACCCAATAGGTTGTGGGAACATGGGCATTAAACAAAAGAGCAAGGCCCATTTCCACAATTTGCCGGTGTTTACGTTCAACACGCCCGTTCTGTTCAGGGGTGTAGGGGCACGAAAGACGATGAAAAATGCCGTTTTCATTAAAGATTTGCTTCACCATATTATTAGTAAATTCGGAGCCACCATCCGATTGAAAAACTTTAATATGTCTAGAAAATTGGTTTTGTACCAATTTGATGAAGCTTGTTAAGATGGCATAAAAGTCACTTTTTAATTTTAGAGGGTACAACCAGGTGAATCGGCTGAAGTCATCGACGAAGGCAACATAGTATTTGTAACCTTCATGAGAGAGAACGGGCGAGGGTCCCCATAAATCACAATGGACCAAATCTAGAGGTTGAGAAGCACGTTTTTCATTTTGAGGAAACGGTAGCTTGTGACTTTTTGCCATGGCACAAATTTCGCAAACAATTGGTTTAGGTAACAATGAAGATGCACATAAAAGTCCCATTTTATTTAGTAACATAATAATGTCAAAATTGGCATGACCTAGGCGACAATGCCATTGTTCATAGGACATTTTATTTAAATAAGAAAGCAAGGCCATCGGTTCTTCCTTGAGGACATAGAGTCCGTTTTCACATGTGCCCCGTGCTAGAGTTTCCTTCGTTAGACGATCCTGTATGAAAAAGGAAGGATAAGAAAAAAGAACATCAATGTCATTATCACGTGTCAATTTACTAATAGATAGCAGATTTTTTGAGATTTTTGGCACAACAAGAACATCAGTAAGGGTCAGATTCGGTGCAATGAACGCTGAACCTTTGTGTGTGATAGGAAGGGAGGCACCATTGCCAAAGGTGACATGTGTCTTACCAGAGTATGGCATAGAGGAACTGGTCTGAGAAGAGGACCCGACCATGTGGTCGGTCGCTCCCGAATCAACAAACCAGTCTGGTTTGGAAGCGTTAACAGAGCACCGATCTTTGAAGGCCTGAGCCAGGTGAGCCTCGCTGGTAGGAGGAGTAGCACCAGTTTGATTTAACAGAGAGTAACACTGGTTTGCCTTATGCCCTGGCTTGTTGCATCACTGGCATGGTTCGGATGAAGGGAGCCGACCATTACGACTACCACGAAAATAACGAGGGTTACCATTACCACGAGGAGCAGATCGGTGGGTGTTCCTGCCATTATTACGATTAGTATTAGCAGATCTATGCGAACCATTGTTTCTGTTACCTTGAGCAACAAAGGCTGTCGGCGTGGATGAGGCAGAACCATGGAGACTCCTCGAGAAAAGTTCGGTGTTTTTGGCCCTGGCCCGAAGTTCTCGAAGGGTGATATTTGGTTGGGCTGCCTTCAAGGCAATGGAGAAATTCACATAATCAGGTCCTAAGCCTATGTAGTAGGCATGAGTTTTGTCTGTTTCAGACATGGGTTGACCAATGGCCGCCAACTGATCCGTCAAGGATTTTAACCGCCGCTCGAATTCGGCTATGGAGAGGCTGCCTTTGGTGATGGTGTTGACCTGGTCTTTCAGATTCTGAGCCCGTTCAACAGAGGCATTCGAGTAGGAGGCTGCAAGAGCATCCCATTTTTCCTTGGCTGTGGCGAAACCCACAATTTCAGGAAAAACTTCCACGGATAAAGAAGTGTGAATTAATATCACAGCCTTCTGGTCGACTTCTTTCCAAGTGGAGTACTCTGGATTTAACTCAGATTTGTCATCAACTTGAATCGTCTTGGCAGGGGCTGAGAGGAGCCATCGATGTGATTAAGCAAAGCTTGATTTTCAAGGATGGGAAGAAGTTGATTTTGCCAAACTAAGTAGTTGTTTGGGGTGAGAGGAATTCTCAGGGAATGCAAGGCTGAATTGAAATTTGTGATGTTGGTGGAGTCTGCCTTGGAGAAGGCGAGAGAACAGAGAGAAAAGAGGAGATTTGGGGAAAAAAGATGGAAAGGATAGGAGAGAGAAAGGGGAGATAGCAAGGAAATAGGAAAGGAAAGGAGAAAAGGATCGGTCAAAGGAAAAGAAACCGATTGGAGAGAGGGAGAGGCTTCAATGATACCATGTGTAAATGAAAGACTCCACACCTACCAATAGGAGGTGATATCTATATTTATAGTACTTACAATTACAAATAAATGAATAAAATAAATACAACATTAACTATAAATCATTTACTAACAACCCCGCCGCAAACTCGGTGATGAATCACAAGAAACTTTACATACGTTCCAGTTTCCAAGCACACAAGAAAATTTAGTATACTTTGATTAAATCAAAACCTTTGGACATCACAGCATGCTTCCCTGTTCCATCCTCATATTTATGTTCATGCAAACATCACCGCTTTCTTTAGTTTGTCACCTATAGAGGAGTCAACATCTGTGTTCTTTAGTAGAATTTTTCAGACTTTTAACCATTTTGACTTTGTTTCTGTTTTAGCTAATTTTATGATTTGACCAATCATGTAAGAAAATTATAGCTCAAATCAATCCATTGTGCATTGATACGTAAATGAGCTGCAATCGCCAACCCTACTTATTTGCATTTGTTTCGCCAACCCTACGTATTTGCATTTATTTCACATTTATTCCTGGTTTTAGAAGTTGGTAGCACGACGACAAGATACGCCAATCCATGAGCCAAGAGAATTATGGTAATGTTGTGATTATATAAAATGTGTGAATTGTTAAATATTTCTAACTTAATTTGGATAAAACTTGTGTCACAGATGTCTATCCAAGAAGTTGTGTACTTATCTGACTCCGATAGTGAGGCCGGTGGTGTAGTAGCGGCCAAAGCTATCCAAGGTCCTCAAACATGGCCTGTGTTTGATACGAGCTCTTTTGTCGAAACTGCAAACTCCCAATGGCTCAATTCAAGCAATGGATGGCTTTCGAGTAATGAACCATCCGAACCGATTCAGGCAATGTCTAACCAAGAAGGGAAGTTGGTTTTATCTGCATCAGTGGTGCCTTTGCCAACTTGGCGCAGCAAGGAGACCCCTCTTAAGGTCTACTCGCGTCGGAATAGGAAGAAGGTGGTGGATAAAGGCAAAGCTTCCATTGATGTGAATGAAATCTTAATGGGGACCAATGGAGATCAGGTTGTACCAAACACGTGGCTTGATAACCCATCCGTCACACTTCGCGAGGCATTGACCGACCTTACGGCCAAAACACATCGTGCAATGAGGCAGATGGATCAGCTTGACAGTCTCACATTCCTGAAGTCCGATTCTATGAATCAAATGCGTCATTGCGTTCATGATCTTGAGGCGTCGAGCCGCGCCGTGAAGGAGCAGTTTGATTACTTTTGTTTTCTTTATTGGTGATGTTTATTGTTGGTAGGAGAACTTTGAAACTTTGAACTTATTTTGAGTGTGATGAAGGTTCACACTAATTTTGGCGAACTAAATATTTATGGGTGTGACATAGATTCACACAACTTTTGATGAATTAAAAGTGAATGTTTGAATGAATGGATATGATGATATTTATATTGCATGCTTAGATAGTTAATATTTAAGAACTATTGTCTTATTATTATTATATATATATAAATAATAGATAAATAATGGCAACCGAAGCTCGCGAAGAAGCCAGTGGTCCCGGAGCCGGATTACCCGCAACCAGTGAGGAATTGGATACCCTAATTTTGCAACATGTAAATGCCGCCCTTGAGCAACATGATGCTAGAACGGGACAAGGTACCACTAGGCAGGGCTCAGGGAGTCAAACACAAGGATGTACTTATAAGACGTTCCAAGGATGTAAACCTCGATCCTTTACTGGATTGGAAGGCCCTCTCGACATTATTCGTTGGATAGAGAAAATGGAATCTGTCATGGCTATTAGTGGATGTAGCGCGACACAAAAGGTTATGTACTCAACTTGTTCATTCCAAGATGAAGCCCTTTCATGGTGGAATGCTCAAATTAAGAGTCTTGGAGAAGAAGCTGCATATCGACTCACGTGGGATGAGTTGAAGGAGATGCTACTAAGAGAATACTGTCCACGACAGGAAGTTCAGAAATTAGAAACTGAATTTTGGAACTTAAAGATGGAAGGTGCTGGAATTAGAGAATACACTTCTCGATTCATAGAATTAGCTAGACTTGTACCACGTATGGTTACCCCGGAGTATGCCCGGATAGAACGCTATATCTGGGGATTAGCACCACAAATTCGAGGCATGGTCACGTCAGCTAAGCCAGCTATTATCCAGGACGCTATATCTCTTGCTAGATCATTAACAGATGATGTTGTACGTGAAGGTACCCTGAAGACAAAAAGCGAGAACAAGAAGTCGTCTGACGCAGGAGCTGAGCAGAAATCCCTGAACAATAAACGGCGGAGATTTGGGAACTCTGACCGACGAGGAGGAGATAAGAAAGGCAGGGAAGCAGGCCAGGTGTTCACAGTTAACACCAGTGAGGCTAAAGGGAACATGAGACCGCCATGCAAGTCATGCCGTAAGAATCATGCTGGAGTCTGTAAGAAATGCACCAAGTGTAACCGTGTCGGTCATTGGGCTCGGGAATGTTATGCTAAACAGCCTATAGAAGCGGAGAAACGAAATCGCAACTGCTATAACTGTGGAGAAGAAGGCCACTTTAGCAGGAACTGTCCGAAAACTCGAGAGCAGAACAATCGGGGAAGGGCATTTGAGATGAATGCTGGAGCAGCTCGTGAGGACCCTGCAGTCGTTACTGGTACGTTTACTATCAACAACCACTTTGCTTACGTACTTTTCGACACAGGAGCCGACTTTAGTTTCGTTTCTAAGAAATTTAGACCTTCTCTTGGAATAAAGGCTAGTAAGCTAAACAAAAAGTATTCGATAGAATTAGCTAATGGAGAATTAATAGAAACTGAGGAAGTAGTTCGAAATTGTAGTATGTCATTAGAAGGGTATACTTTCAGTATCGATTTGTTGCCTGTAGATTTGGGTAGCTTTGACATAGTAGTTGGAATGGACTGGCTATCCAAAAATCGTGCAGAAATAATATGTTCTGAAAAGTTGGTACGGTTACCACTCCCAAATGGTGACACACTAACGATTCGTGGCGATAAAAATGGTACTCAAGTAAAGATAGTGAACGTCATGAAAATGCGGAAGATGTTACGAAAACATTATCCTGCATTTTTAGTCAACGTTATGGATACTAGGGCTAAGATAAGTAAACTAGAAGAGATACCTGTAGTCAGGGAATATCCAGACGTCTTTCCTGAAGATTTGCCAGGACTGCCTCCAACAAGGCAGGTGGAGTTTAAAATAGATCTTATTCCTGGAGCAGCGCAAGTAGCAAAATCACCTTATCGTTTAGCACCGTCAGAGATGCAGGAATTGTCTAAGAAACTTCAAGAATTGCTAGACAAAGGATTTATTAGGCCAAGTTATTCACCCTGGGGAGCTCCAATATTGTTCGTGAAGAAGAAAGACGGATCTTTTAGGATGTGTATCGATTATAGAGAGTTAAACAAACTGACCATTAAGAATCGGTACCTATTACCGAGAATTGATGATCTGTTTGACCAATTGCAAGGATCTACCTACTATTCAAAAATCGACTTAAGATCTGGTTACCATCAATTAAGAATAGTCGAAGAAGATGTTCCGAAAACCGCCTTTCGGACACGTTACGGTCATTATGAATTCCTAGTAATGCCATTCGGATTAACGAATGCGCCGGGAGATTCATGGATCTCATGAATAGGGTATGCAAACCCTACTTGGATAAATTCGTGATAGTTTTTATAGATGATATTCTCGTTTATTCACGAACCAAGGAAGATCATGAGACACATCTAAGATTAGTCCTTGAACTGCTACGAAAGGAGAAGTTGTATGTCAAATTCTCAAAATGTGACTTTTGGATACGAGAAGTTCATTTCCTTGGTCACGTCATTAATGAAAAAGGTGTACACGTAGACCCCGCAAAGATCGAAGCAATCAAGAATTGGGAACTACCGAAGTCTCCAACAGAGGTATGGCAATTTTTAGGATTGGCAGGATATTATAGGAGATTTATTGAGAATTTCTCCCGGATAGCTCAACCGTTAACCATGCTAACCCAAAAAGATAAAAAGTTCGACCCAGAAACAAGAGGACGCTTTTCAAATGCTGAAACAAAAGTTGTGTAGTGCACCTATCCTATCCTTACCAGAAGGAACGGATGGATTTGTAGTTTATTGTGATGCCTCGAGATTAGGTCTTGGTTGCGTGCTTATGCAAAAAGACAAAGTAATAGCCTACGCGTCACGACAACTTAAAGTGCACGAGAAAAATTACACAACTCATGACCTTGAACTTGGAGCTGTAGTATTTGCTCTAAAAATTTGGAGACACTATTTATATGGCACCAAGTGTGTGATCTACACCGATCACAAAAGCCTTCAACATATCTTTAATCAGAAAGATCTTAACATGAGGCAACGACGCTGGATGGAATTACTCAATGATTACGATTGTGAGATTAGATATCATCCGGGTAAAGCCAACGTAGTTGCTGATGCTTTAAGCAGGAAGGAAAGAGTTAAGCCTCTGCGTGTTCGTGCATTAGGACTAACCATTCAGACAAGTCTATCTGAGAAGATTCGCAATACTCAACATGAGGCCCTAAGGAAGCAGAATTTGAGAAATGAAGGACTTAGAGGGTTGGAATGCGAATTGGAGTCCAAAACAGATGGCATCAAATATTTTATGAATAGAATATGGATCCCAAAATATGGTAATCTACGTAGCTTAGTCATGGATGAAGCGCATAAGTCAAAATACTCAATTCATCCTGGTGCTACAAAGATGTACAAGGATCTTCAGGAATATTATTGGTGGCCAAATATGAAGGGAGACATCGCGTTGTATGTCAGTAAATGCTTAACTTGCGCTAAAGTAAAAGCAGAACATGAAAAGCTACCTGGATTGCTACAACAACCTGAAATCCCCATGTGGAAATGGGAACATAGTGCTATGGATTTCATAACAAAATTACCCCGCACGACCAGTGGTAATGATACTATTTGGGTGATTGTTGATCGTCTGACAAAGTCTGCTCATTTTATACCCATGAAAGAAAATACTGATGCAGAAACTTTAGCCAAATTATACCTTAAGGAGATTGTAGCACGTCACGGAGTGCCAATATCAATAATCTCTGACAGGGACGGCAGATTCACTGCCCGATTTTGGCAATCACTTCAAGAAAGGATGGGTACTCGATTAAATATGAGCACGGCTTATCATCCACAAACTGATGGGCAAAGTGAACGGACTATTCAAACTTTAGAGGATATGTTAAGAGCTTGTGCGATAGACTTTGGGGGTAGCTGGGACACTCATCTGCCTTTAGCTGAGTTTTCCTATAATAATAGCTACCACTCAAGTATTAAAACTGCACCATTTGAAACTCTATATGGAAGAAAATGCCGATCACCACTTTGCTGGGCGGAAGTTGGTGAAAAGCAACTAACTGGACCTGAAGTTGTTCAAGAAACAACTGATAGGATTACGATTATTAAAGAAAGGCTTAAGGCAGCCGCTGACAGACAAAAGAGTTATGCCGACAATAGAAGGAGACCATTAGAATTTAAGGAAGGAGATCGGTTTATGCTAAAGGTTTCTCCCTGGAAAGGCATAATTAGATTCGGGAAGAGAGGTAAATTAAGCCCTCGATATATTGGACCATTCGAGATAATAGGTCGAATAGGCAAAGTAGCCTATAAATTACGACTTCCACCCAAAATGGATGGAGTACACGATGTATTCCATGTGTCAAATCTAAAGAAGTGTTTGTATGATGAAACTTTGATCTTACCCCCAGGTGAGGTCCAAATTGATGACAAACTTCGATTTAGTGAGGACCCTGTAGAAGTCTTAGATTGGAAGACTCAGAAGCTAAGACGAAGTCGTATCAAATTGGTAAAAGTACGATGGAATTCAAAGTATGGTCCTGAATTCACTTGGGAACGACTTGATCAGATGGAAAAGAAATATCCCTAACTGTTCCGTCAGAAGCGAAAAGGTACGCTTTACAATAAATTTCGGGACGAAATTTTCTAAACCGGGGGAGACTGTGACACCTGTCACATTAATCTCCTAATTAAGAATAATAAGTTAGGATTTATTGTGACTATGTGAAATACTTGAACATTACATAAAAAGACTCGTCACTAGGAACCGACTAACGAAACAGATAAAATATATTTGTTTTGTTTAAATATAGAATTTGATATAGGTTGGAACCTTTAAAGAAGGTTTTACGTTCGGTTAGTGACGAAATAGAGAAAAATTACGCGATTATGAAAACGGAACCGAGTAAATAAAAACGTCACTATATTTGGTCACGGACCAAGTATGACGAAACTGAAAAATAATTATACAGAAATAAAAGGTTCCGAGCGTAATTTAATTCTATGAATTTTGATATAAAATTCGTAGCAAAATGAGTCTGAAAAATATGCCGCGAATTGCGTAAAAACCGGACTGTTACCTGTAAACAACTAACACTAGTAAAAATTTTATAAAAATTGGTATGTATGCATATATATGTGGCGTGTGTATATATGTATATGTATGTGTGTGGAGAAAGGTGTAATCATGAGATTTCATGGGAAAATGACACGTAGCCTTACCTAGGTCATCATTGCATCTTTAAAAACCCTACACGCACACAAACACCACCACACTCCACCTCTCCCTCTCCCTCTCTCCTTTCTCACGGCCGAAGACCCCCCCCCCCCCCCTTCACCATTTTCTTCTTTCTTTCATACATACAAACACATACACACTACATCAAGACCTTTTATGAACTTTGAAGATCAAGAACCTTCAAGAACACCTATTATCTCTCTTTAACTTCAAGGTAATAAACCCACTTCATCTTCATCTTCAAATCTTGGAAACCCACCTTCAAATCCAAGAACCAACATCAAATTATTGATAAGTTATGGTGGATTTGGATGGTTAAAGCTTCAACACGCAAAGATTATGTGTAAAACCCACACACACACACACACAAAAATTCGTGAAAGTGTGTGTGAGTGTGTGTTAGTGTGTGTTAAGCTTAGGGTTAGGGTTTGATCATCAAGAAACCCACATGCATGTTGAATCCAAGCTTAAAACATGAGTTTGAGAAAGATTAAATGGATGATCTAAGATGAAAAACAAAGTTCTTGAAGTAAAAATAACTAGTGATTTTGATTACACATGCATGTATAGAAATCATGATTTTATGTGATCTTATGTGAATTCATATGTGTTTATGGTTATGATTTGTTAGTATTTGATGCTAGCATTATGTTAATCATATAATATTAGGGTATGAAACCCTTGGATTTAAATAAAATCCTAAAATATATATATATATATATATATATATATATATATATATATATATATATATATGCTTAAACTTGGAATAAAAGGATTAAATAGAATAATAATTTGGTGCTACAATTGTAGTAATTCCGCCTCACGGTCGTCAATGACGCCTACACGGTCGGTAACGATTGTCACCAAGATAAAACCCCGTGACTATTTCTCATAGTAATTCCGTCTATAATGGTCGGTCATGAGAAAACACGAGCGGTACATGTTACTTATGTAATATTGTAAATTATTAACTAAAATATAAAAGCATTTTATAAAATAAATACAAATTTTATAAAAACAAATTAAGATCAGTATATTTATCTCAAAAGTAGCAAAGTAAATGGAGAGAGAAAAGGGGAGAGAGAAAACTAGGGGAGCCGAAGAGAGCCATCATATCCGGCCGCCGGAATTCGAAGATGGAGACTGGACTAAGGTCTCATACCGGAGAAACAACAAAGACCCATTCTTTAAAGATAAACTTTTCGCGAGGAACTGGACGTCTTTCTACATCTCAAATATTCCGAGACACTATGACATCGACGAGTTGAAGGATCTGTTTGGCCATTATGGTAGGATTAAAGACGTGTTCATCTCTACCAAAAAGAATGCCGACAAGGATCTCTTTGGTTTCGCTAAGTTCGCTGATGTTTCGGACAAGGATGAGTTGGAAGAGCGACTTCAGAATATCAAGTACAGGAATATGGTGCTGGCCATTAATCTCGAGCGTTTTGATCGGAAAAAGAAACCGGTCATCAACATAAAGGGAGAAAAACAGCAGTTCGCTACATGTGCTGCTACGGCGGGCTTCCAACCAGGATGGGCTAAACCTACGCTAAAACCTACTGTGAGTGGTAACAAAAGCTTCAGGGACGCGGTTCTTAAACATGGAGGAGACAACCTGATGGAAGACGACAAAGTGATTCAGATGGGGCGTGTGGAGACCGAAGCTTTCATGGCATGGAGATGTAAGACTATCTTAGGGCGGATGAAAAACCTTTTCAACCCTAAGGAGATTGGCATATTCTTAAGTAACTTGACATCATCCAACGTCCAAGTAAAGTATTTGGGTGGTTTGAATGTCTTAATTTGCTGCGAGGACCCTGTGACTATGTGTAGGTTGCTGAAAAGTGAGGAAGAATGGAAACATGGTTTTTCCAAAATAGAGATCTGGAGAGGGCAAACTGTTCTTCATGAAAGGGCAGTGTGGATCGACATCTATGGAGTGCCGCCTAACCTATGGGATAAGAGTCTTTTTGATCGGATTGGGAGAGAGTGGGGACAGATTATTGTAGGTTCAAAGGCTTCTAAATATGACGAAGATCTCTCTTTCAATCGGATGGCCATTCTTGTTCAATCTGGGCTGGATGTTAACAAGGAAGTCATGATTGATTGGATGGGAAGCGGATTCCCATGCTATGTTAAGGATGCAGGTTTGGCTTCGACGGATGATATCTTTTTTAGCAACAGTTTCGATTTCACGGCGAAACCCTTGCCGGAAAACGGCGCCGACGATTTGGAAGATGGTGAGATACGTGAACCGCGGCATGGGGAAGAGGTGAGGGCTGACGTGGCAATTAATGAGTCATTAACTGCTAGTTGTGACGTTGAAGGGCAACATAGTAATTTCAGTGGAGATAAAAAAGGAACTCAGACACAATCTTCTACACGTGCGGAACAGCGTGATGAGCTGTTTGTGGACAGGCAATCCGAACCATCTGTGAAGCCCAAAAGAAAAAAGCCTAAGAAGAAAATGTCTCATGGGCCTAACTCTGAAACGGGACAAGGTAATAACAGGAAACGAACAAGGGGACCAAGCCCTATTTTTGAATCGCCTATTCAAGGAAGTGGGTCTCCTAATGGGCCGGGGAATAAGTACACCAACAAGACCAGAAGGCCCAAAAAGCGACAAGAACTTGTTTGGGTTGAAAAATCGAACATCAGCAAGGATCATTCAGTCGTGAACGAACAAAGGTCAGAAACGAAGGACAATTCGGAGAAGGAACAAAATAATACTGATAAGATGAAGAAGCTAAAAGAAATCGCCATCATTGTTGGAACGAACCTGGATGGGTTTGAGGAGTTGATTGACGGGGCTGCTAATGGGGAAAAAAACAACAGGTGTTAATGGATTTTCTAAGCCTAAACATCAGGGGAACGAGGGAAGTAGAGAAGATTCGATGGGTCAACAAAACGAGATACAAAAACAGGTCGACTATTGTCTGCTTACAGGAAACGATGTGTAGTAATGGCGATAATCTTCCGGTTAACAGGTTGTGGGGAAGAGGAGATATTGGACATGAGTATGTTAACTCGACAGGTTTGTCGGGCGGCCTCTTGACTATGTGGGATAAAGATGTGTACACGGCGACAAATGCGAAGCACGAGAGGAACTATCTGCTGATCGAGGGTAACATAAAAAGCGATGGTAAGAAACTTAATATTATTAATGTGTATGCTCCGCAGGCTAGCTCCAGGAAAAGAATGCTGTGGGATGAGCTAAGGCTGTTGGTGGATGGCCTTGACGGGATGACGGTCCTCATGGGAGATTTTAATGAGGTCCGGAGACCTGAAGATAGGCTTAACTCGAGCTTCAACAGGGCTAACGCGGTTGCCTTCAATAACTTTATTCATGCCACCGACCTTCACGAGTATCACATGGGAGGTATGAAATTCACTTATGCTAGTAAGGTGGGTAATAAACATAGTAAAATTGACAGGTACTTGGTGAATGAGGCTTTTTGGAACTTCTGGCCGAGAGCCACTCTTACTGCTCATCATCGAGTGGCCTCTGACCACAGCCCGCTTTCGCTTAAGACTTCCGCGTTTGATTTTGGTCCTACTCCTTTTAGATTTTACTCTTCATGGCTTCTTAACCCCATGATAGAGAATGTTGTTTCTGAGGCTATTGCAGGTTGTGATATCACTAGTCCTCCCGATGTGAAACTGATGGCGAAGTTAAGGAAGGTGAAAGAAGCGCTCAAGGAATGGAGAAAGAAAGAAGGGCTTAATGAAAATAAAGAATGTGATGATCTTACTAACATTTGTAACAGGTTCGAAGAGTTGGCCGAAGAAAGGGATCTCTCTAATGACGAAAGTGAAGATTGGAATGTGGCTCGAAACAAACTTGGCGACATTGAGCAAAAGAAGACTATGGATATCAGGCAGAAGGCTAGAGTTAAGTGGGCTATGGAGGGGGATGAAAATTCTGCCTTTTTTCATAGGCTTTATAAGTCTAATATGAAAAGAGGGAGGATCAACGGGCTGAACGTGAATGACATCTGGGTCTCTGAACCAAAGGCGATTAAAAAAGAAGCTCAAAATTTTTTCAAGAAGAAATTTAAATTGGATCCTAACCCAAAACCTAGATTATCTTTGTCTAATGTTAACAGGTTATCTCAAGAGGAGGCGGATGATATTATAAAGCCGTTCAGTAAAGACGAAATCAAAAGGGCGGTATGGGATTGTGGAAGTGATAAAGCTCCGGGCCCGGACGGTTTTAATTTTGCTTTTTTCAAAAGATTCTGGAATTTGTTTGAGAATGATTTTTATGATATTATGCAGAATTTTCATGTTTCAGGAGCTATTAGCAAGGGATGTTCTGCTTCTTTCTTCAGGCTTATCCCCAAAAATGACGACCCTCAAAGCTTGAACGAATATAGGCCTATCAGTCTGGTGGGGTGCATATCCAAAACGATTTCTAAAGTCCTGGCTGATAGACTTAAAGATGTGATTGACTCGGTTGTTTCAGAAAACCAAATGGCATTCTTACAAGATAGATTCATTCTTGACGGTCCTCTCATTCTTAATGAAATTATCACGTGGAGCAAGAAAAAGAAAAAACCGACGATGCTATTCAAAATTGACTTTGACAAGGCCTTTGATTCTATGGATTGGAATTTCGTTATCTCTATTTTTGAAAACATGGGCTTTCCAAATAGATGGCTGGATTGGGTTAGAGGGATCTTGGGGTCGGCTCGTGCTTCAGTCTTAATTAACGGGTCTCCTACCTTAGAGTTCCAATGCGAGAAGGGGTGTAGGCAAGGAGATCCTCTATCCCCCTTCCTTTTCATCGTTGCCATGGAGGGGCTGCACAACATGTTCTCGAGAGCCACTACCCACGGTACGTTTAGGGGCTTTAAATGCCCTTCTAACGGTCCTATGATTTCCCACCTTTTTTTTGCAGATGACGCTATTATTATTGGAGATTGGACGATGGAGAATATTGAAAACATGATGCAGATTCTCGAAGTCTTCCACATCGTGTCGGGGTTGAAAGTTAATGTTAACAAATGTTCGTTGTTCGGGTTTAATGTGAATGATGCTGATCTTCATCGAGGTGCTAGTAAAACGGGCTGCATTATTGGCTCTACTCCTTTCTCTCATCTGGGGATCACCGTTGGTGCTAATATGAAACGGATTGGGGCTTGGCAACCGGTGATGGATACTTTTTTAAAAAGACTTGCTCTTTGGAAAGCTAAAAATCTCTCAATTGGAGGCCGCCTTGTTCTTATAAAGGCGGTGTTGGATAGTCTCCCGGTGTACTACTTCTCTCTTTACAAAGCTCCTAAAGGCGTCACAAAAAAACTTGAAAGTATTCGGATGAATTTTTTATGGAGTGGAAAACACAACAAGGGTAAAACGCATTGGGTTAACAAGGATGAGGTGACTTGTTCGGTGAAAAACGGGGGGCTTGGCCTTACGTCTCTTGAGATCGTTAACCAAAGCCTCCTATCTAAATGGGTGTGGCGTTTCCACAACGAAAAACAAAGGTTATGGAGACGGGTGATTCAAGCTATTCACCGATACAAGAGAACTACCACCTTTATGCCTTTTAAAAAGTCTTTTAATGGTTGCTGGGCTTCTATTGTGCAAAATGAAGGTAAATTGAGGAACAAAGGAATAGATATGAGTATGCTGATGGTTGCCGACGTGGGGGGATTGGGCTGGGGGGGTGACCCCTCTGGACGCTTCTCCACTAAGTCCATGAGGAGGCTGATTCAGCCGGACTGCAGCGGCGAGGTTACGGGGGCTATTGAGTGGTCTAAATTGGTCCCTAAGCGCATAAATGTTCATGCATGGAAGACGAATCGGGGACGTATAGCGACGCGGGGTGAACTTGTTAGAATGAAGATGCCTATCAACAATGCTACCTGTCCTTTATGCTCCAGCAGCACCGAGACTGTCGATCACTTATACACGGCGTGCGAGTTTACCATGGATGTTTGGAACTCGATTTCTTTATGGTGTAAAGTGGACCCGATTTTCGCATTTCAAGCCTCAGACATTTTCAAGCTCCACAAGAATGTTAGGCTGCAAGGACTAAAAAAGAAGACTTTTCATGCTATCATCTTTGTCGCGGCGTGGTGTATTTGGATAGAAAGAAACGAGGTCGTGTTCAATCGCAAGAGACCGTCTAGTTTTTACGTGGTGAACGAGATTAAGGCTAATAGTTTCTTTTGGTTTAATTGTAGAAATAAAGTTCGCAAATTAGATTGGACCGAATGGTCTAATTTCGATTTGTAATCTTTTCCGCCTTTTTGAGGCTTATTTATATTGAAATAGCTGTTCGAAAAAAAAAACCTAGAGAAAAGGAACCCCCATGTGTGGGTATAAATTAAATGATGTAGAGTTAATACTTTTAGTGTAATTAATGCCTTAAATAGGTAGAAAATGTAAAAATATGACAAAAATCCGAAAAATCAAGTTTGGTCAGTAGTGAAAGGATAGTAATCAATAGATAAGAGTTATAAAATTTTTCTAGAATTTTTGGAATTTATTTAATAATTAAAATGGAATTATGTGATTAAAAAATGGCTAAAAATGCTTAAAAATAGAATAAATTGGAGAAATAATATAAAATAAATTAAGGACCTATTTTTGACAGTAGAAAACTAATATAAGTGAGAATAATTGAAAACTTAGGTGAAAATGGCACCCGAACTCTTAAAATAATAAAATTACACATTAAAAACATATAAATTAGCAAAAATAAGGTATAAAATTGAGATCAGTAGCTAAAAGACTTGAAACAGAAAGATAATATTTGAAAAATATAAAAATAAAATGAAAGTGAAAATTTAAGTATTGGAGAAAAGTTGGATAAAAACCGTCACCAAAAGGCCGTAAAAACGGGTAATTTAGCATAAAATAGAGAAAAATTATAAAATAAATGCTAAAATATTTGGAATAATGTTAATTAAGTTTAACAACTTATATTAAGCCTTAGCATAAAGTTTCATGTATAAAGATTAGTTCTTTTGCTTTATGTATTGGAAATAGTCGAATAAGGGCAAAATTGTCATTTTGCTCGAATAGTTTGAAAATTCAGAATTTGTCACATGAGTTAAGAAGAATGGCCTAAGTAATCTGATATAATGGGAAATAGGGCCAAGGCATTTGAAATTATACAATTAGAAGCACAAAATTGCACGAGAAAGCAAAGGTGAGTTCACTATTTCCCCTTTTTCTACATGATTTATAAATATTTTGGGGCTGAAAATGCATATAATGAAAAAGGTATGGATTTTATAAGTTGACAATCAATGTGTGGGTATGATTAGACATAAGTAAGGGCGCGAACGCTCATAAAAAGATGAGCCTGGCCATAAATAGAAAGAAAAGTGAATGAAATAGAATTCGGCCGTCTAAAATCGTTAACTATGGAATAGACAAGAGGAGTATTGATAGATCTATAGGGAATGACCAACCCTATCCCACTGATCGGTCGCTCCGGTCGTGAAACATGGTGGGAAATACTTCCAAATAGTGGTTTACGTATCGATTTAGAGCTTATGTTGCTAATTATACATCATGTCCCTAGCTATAGTTCATGAACCATACGTTGCCTGGAAAACTTATGTATATCCCTGCTTTCAATGAAAAATGAAAAGTAAATTGGTGGTTTCAAAATAAACCACATATATTGGAAATGAGATGATTGGTGGTTTCAAAATAAACCACATATATTGAAAAATGAAATGAGATGATTGGTGGTTTCAAAATAAACCACATATATTGAAAAATGAAATGAGATTATTGGTGGTTTCAAAATAAACCACATATATTTAAAGATGAAATGAGATGATTCGGTGGTTTCAAAATAAACCACACATGAAGAAAAGTGGAAATGTGAAAAATGAGAATACGGTTTTGATATAAAAATTGGTGAACTCACCAACCGTTTGGTTGACAAAATCTTTTTATGCATTTTCAGGTGCGTGATGGCTTGGCTTGTGGTGTGGATCTGACGTATCGGAGACGAAGTTGTCGTGTGGATCTCTTTATATTATTATGTAATGTTTTAGTAACTATAATGTAAGGGACCTAAAAACGGATGGCTATGCCATTCATCATCTAATGAAATGTTTTGTGTAACTTTTCTTTAAAGTTACTAGTTACTAAAACACATGGGTTACCGACTTTTGATCACCGCCACATAAGACTTCCGCTAAACTAAAATTTTTGGGGTGTGACACGCTATTCACGTTGCATCGTGCTAAAAGTAACGAATATCACGTTTTAAATTTTCGTGCTGTCATAACGTGCCAACAAATGACGAATAACGCGCTATAAACTGTCGCCGCCGCATTTCGCGGGTATCCCCCTAGTATATATACTAGCCGTGTGCCCGCGCGTTGCGGCGGCAAAGTGTATAGCGTGTTATTCATCTTCTGTTCACGCGTTGCAGCCACAACAAACTACAATGCAATATTTGTAATATAGAAGTCATCAACATAGTTTTAAGATATCAGTAATAACATAGTACTTTTTAAATCAAAATCTGAGGATCAATGAATTTCATAGTGAGGAAGTCAATCCGTGTCGTACGCCATGCATTCAGTCATAAACCGTGTTTTAAGTTGAATTCATGAACATAATAGTTTTGATGTTATCATTAAGAGGGCCTCATAAAACATAATAGTTTTGATGCCATTGCGGCGACAGTAATTCATAGGGCGTTATTTGTAATATATTGTATTGTACGTCTATTAGTTTTGTCAAACCATCTCAAAATATATATTGTATTGAACGTCTATTAATTTTGTCAAATGAAGTGAGACCATTACAAAATGTTTGTAAGAAGTTCTTTAGAAATTTGAAATATGAACGTTTGAAATTTGTCCGTTGGGAGGTGCATGACGACGGACGGACATGGATGGATGGGGTCCGTAACGCCGCATGTCAGACGTGCGGAGCCATATCGGACGGATGAACTGGGGAACACTATGGATAGATGACTATAAATAAATTGTATACTTCACCGATAGGTCATAAACAAAGCGGTCTCTCTTATATATATATATATATAGAGAGAGAGTGTTGAATGTTGAATTTTTAAGAAATTTACAACTTGTTAAGCATTGTGTACAAGTAAACCAAGCGTCAAACAAGTTTAGTGTTGAAAAATCAATGAACCGGTCGGTCTTTTATTAAATCCAAAACAACCACGGTTGCTTTTTGAAATCCACCATCCACGAGGGTACGAGACACAGAAATCACTCTCCTATCCCATTTCAGGTAACTTTGATTTCTTCTTTCCATCTTTGCCTTTTCACAGCAACATATCCATGGCAAGACTTTGATTGAACCCTAATCAGACGGTGGGCTGCATATTTTCACTCAGATTGAACCCTAATCCGACGGTGGGCTGTACAATTCACTATGATTCGTCTATCTCTATTGACCAAGATGGAGCCTATAAGGTCTCCTTCTTTGACGATGATGGACGCCACATCCACAATCTTTCAAACATCGTATCAATCGGCTTTCAATTTCCTTTCAGTTTCTGGTAATCTGATCATTAGCTATTGTGATTCAAGTGTCAATATTTCTGTGAATTTTTGTTTAATTTCCCTGATGTTTAATAACGATTGAAAGTTCTTTCGGTTTTTTTAATTGCAGAAGTTGAAGCTTCTTTTGGTTCTTTCGCCTTTTTGCTCCGGCTTGTCAGGAAAAACTTTCATGCTGTAGAAATTTGGGGGTTTTTATTGGGTATTTTTTCATATACAGTTTTCACGTTTGGGATAATTGAAGTCAATGTGATAATTGATTTATAGGTAGGTCAAGCAGCTGGGGTATTTTTGTTGCAGGTTAGTATTCTGGCTTCTAGATTGGCTTTATTAAGGTATGATTTTGATCTTCTATTTACACAATTGCTTTAAAACGTGACTGTACTTTCCACTATTTAACACTGAATCGTTATAGTCTTTCACATTGAAAGAGGATTGAGACCTTAGATAGAAAAATGTATCAGCACGTATGCTTGTGAGATCTATTAATGAAAACTAATGTATATAGCTTCTAGAAGTATTTGAATTATCCAAAGCAATATTTGTTAATTAAATCTATTGTAGAAGTAAATCTGACTTGTTAAACGCTTGAGATGGGTGTGTGATATTCATGATGATCTTTCGCAAATAGGCTATGATTTGGAATCACTAAATCAAAAGTTTCTGGTTTAGTGAGTATTCTTTCATAATATTCATGAAAAATAACAGCTGGCATCTTTAACTTCTGGAGCTGCTAATTGATGTCCTTGTGTTATTTCATTTCTTTTTAATGCACCTGATTACCTTAAAATAGGAAATTAAGCCATCTTATTATGGTACATACAAGTATTTTGGCTAAAAATATAGAAATGTTATATCCATGAATTGGTTCATTTGCTGTTGTTAGTTGATGATCCACCAACTCTAAATTCAAATCAGTTTAGCAGTTTCCTTATAACAAGCTATCTCTGTTTCACTACTTTTTTATGAGCGGGTTAGATCTGATGGATGTTTGCGCAGGTAAGTTATAAGTTTATGCTTTTGTGTTCTAATGGTTTATGTCGAGTTTTATTGTATCTCTGTGCCTAATTTTTTTTACCTCTTTCGTGTAAGTGATTCTTTTTTTTTTGTAGATGTGAAATCACGAATGTTGCAGGTGAAAGTATATATGGGTGACAGATGGCATTTGGATTTCAAAAGAACACATTTTGACATGTTTTCACCACCAGATTTCTATGTCAAGGTTCAGTCTCATACCTGTTTTATATGCCCAAACTAATCAGCTTATGATGCAACAAACTGCTATATAGCTTATGATGGAACTCTTTATCTTCATAAGGGATAGAATGATAGATCTTGTTAAATATATGAACAAAAAAAGACTTGGAGAGACATATGCATTTCTATTCATGCCAAGGTATAAATAAGTATAAAAATTTATATATATATATTTGATGAACTCAGCATCTTGTAATATTATTAACTATTGTTTTCACCTCAGCACCTTGATGCACAGATTTGTGATTGTGGCTCTTAGAATGTGTGGGACAGATTTGTACATTACACCAAACCTTTGTGTATCAATATGGTTTGGTTTAAGAGATGCTCATATGTTTTGTTAACTTCAAGTAAGATTAAGAATCACGGGGCTAACTTGAAGAACCCTACTTTCGACTCTTTAAACCCATTTGACCCGTTTTTATTTAAGCTAAGTTTTCACTTTACCCTTTTGAGTTTTGACCTATTAAAGATAAAGCATAACCTAACCAACCCATTTACAAGTAAATAGTTTGAAATTGGCACTTCTAATCTATGCGGTTTCTTTTTCAGTTATTTCCCATTTTCATAGTATTTGATACATATCTATATATGTTTGGTGTCTGTGTATGGAATAATAATATAAACATTTATTTTTTGGTATTACAGGTTGTAATCTGTCCCTTACCATATATTATACTGAAGTGCAACATGTGCCTGGTAGGGGAACATTTAATATGTAATAATTTGTTTAAGCATTTATTATATGCCGTTTTGGTAATTTAATCTTTATAATGATTTATTATACAGTAACACATCTCAACACATTTTGTAAGATTCTCTAAGTAAATACATTTGTTGTATCTAAATAATAAAAAAAGGATACCAGTATAGTAGGGCATGCAAAAACATACGGACTATGTATAAACATGTGAATGTGAAGAGGTTAAGAACAAGAGAATGCTAGAGAAATTTATGGTAATTCCAATCAAATTAGTTTTTAGAATGACTAACCAACAACATTATTATCTTTCTCTTATGGCAGATCTGTGTTTGCCAATCCTTAGGTTCAGGTACGTTTATCTTTTTATGTTATTTGATATTTTATGAGTTAAAAAAGGTGAATTACATCATCACTGCCTTAATGACTCTTTCAAATAGATTTCCTTAATAAATTTAATTTTTAATAATCAGTTGCTGATTTGGGAGTGCGACTGATAGAGAATGAAGAAGTAAAGGCTACAAACTTAAGGGACTTAAAGGCAATTGTGATTAAGGGAGGGGTGAATGGTAATAGTGGCTAATGTAATGTTAAGATTTAGTTATAAATAAGGATGGGGGGGACCATCATGAATAGGGAATGAGTTTGTTAGAAGTGTGAGGCTCCTTTCTGTTAGAGAGAGAGAGAGAGGAATCTTCCGGTTATTTCCATTGTTATTTCCTTTTTGAGATACAATCTAGTTTCTTCTATTCATCATCATCATTCAATTCCCTAATTCTATTACAGTTTCCATCATAGAAATCGATACCTATCATTGGTCCGACCTGCCTTTTCCAGCACCATCCATCGATCATCCTTGTTCTCTGTTCCTGTTTTCTTCGATTTCTGCATCCATATTTGCCCAGTTTTTCTGCTTCACCATGGTTAACCAAACATCTCGACTGGATATCGTTGAAGGTCAGCAACAACAATTGCTCGGTGACTTCGCTTCTCTGAAGGCCACCCTTTCGTCGGACATGAACGAACTCCGCAATCTGTTGGCGGATTTACTGAAGAAACAGGCCACTTCGCCGTTGGTTGGGAATTCCAGCGGTGGTACGGGTGACGGAACCTCCAATCCGGACCAATCGGTCCTTCCCTGGGCCGCGAAGAAGGTAACACTTCCTGAATTTGCTGGGTTTGACCCCCAAGGCTGGATCCATAAGGCCAACCTCTACTTCGACGTTAACAAAACGTCACCGGATTTGCGTCTCCGATTGGCAGAGCTCAGTATGACCGGTGTCGCTCAGCATTGGTTTACTATCATCACCCAATCCCGACCTAGTTTGACATGGCTGGAGTTCCAATCTGAGATGTTGCGTCATTTTAGCGGATTAGAGATCCAAAATCCTTACGAGCAACTTGCAGTTCTGAAACAAGGTAATTCGATTTTGGATTACATAGATGACTTTGAGTATTTGCTTTCCTTGGTTCCGCGGCTGCCGGAAGATCAAGCAATCGGCTATTTCATCGTCGGTCTGAGCGACGACGTCCGTCGTTGGGTCCGACTGCACCGGCCGGTGACGCGTATTGACGCGATGAATCTCGCCAGAGACGTGATGCAGCTCTTGCATCCCGACGAGTCCGGTGGATCGGCCGCTCGTTTCCGCTACTCCGTGCTTCCATCAACAGCGGCGTATTCGCCTGGGTTCCCCCCTTTGGGCTACTCCGGAGTAAACCTTGTTGGATCGGGTCATCCCTTACTCTTGGGCCCAACCTCCGCCAACTCATCTGCTTCCAAGGGTCCTAATGTTGGGCCTCTTGGGCCGACCCAATCTCTGGCTGCCAACGTTAATTCGGCAGGTGTGGTTACAAACAGGGATCGCGGAACACGGAATTTATCTCGAGCGGAGTACGACGATCGCCGGAAAAAAGGATTGTGTTTCCGTTGCGGTCAGCTCTATAGCCCAGCTCACAAATGTCCCGAAGGGGCTCTTCGTATCCTTGTTTTGGGTGATGACGAGATCGATCCCGACAATCCTCTTCCCCACACCATCGGTGAACTTTCATTGTTCGAGTCCAAATCAGGGGTGGATCAATCGGGTGGCGCAGCGTTAATGGAGATCGGAGGTATTCTCCTTGGTCAGGTGTTGCGTTTTTTGGTTGATAGCGGCTCGACTCACAATCTCGTGTCCAAATTCTGGGTTGATACTTTGGGTTTATCGGTATCTCCGATTCCCCCTACTAAATTCACGGTGGGCAACGGGAAGACTTGTACTATCTCCAACCAATGTCTATCGCTCACCTTTCGCTTGGATGCACATGATTTCACTCTAGATGCTTTGGTTTGTGATGACCTTCCGCGGGATTTTGTTCTCGGCATGCCGTGGCTCGCGGGATTGGGAGAAGTGGTTCATGATTGGCAACACTATTGGCTACAATTTATGGCTGAGGGCATGTTGGTTCGTCTCCGCGGCCTACCTTTTTCGGATACGGATCCTCCTCCGATGGAACCCGCGGAGATTATCGCCGCTCGGTGGGTTTTGTGTGAGGCTGCTCCGGTTCGTCAATGGCTCATCCGTTGGGTTAATCAACCATGTGAGAGCTCTACTTGGGAACCCGCGCTATGGATCAGGTCTCGTTTTCCTCATGCACGTCTTGAGGACAAGACGTTTTTTAAGGAGGCGGCATTGATAGAGAATGAAGAAGTAAAGGCTACAAACTTAAGGGACTTAAAGGCAATTGTGATTAAGGGAGGGGTGAATGGTAATAGTGGCTAATGTAATGTTAAGAATTAGTTATAAATAAGGATGGGGGGGACCATCATGAATAGGGAATGAGTTTGTTAGAAGTGTGAGGCTCCTTTCTGTTAGAGAGAGAGAGGAGGAATCTTCCGGTTATTTCCATTGTTATTTCCTTTTTGAGATACAATCTAGTTTCTTCTATTCATCATCATCATTCAATTCCCTAATTCTATTACAGTTTCCATCATAGAAATCGATACCTATCAGCGACATGTAAAAATCTTTTTCCATGTTTCTATTACTCTTTTTTTTCTATCTCTGGGTTACATTTGTTGCATTATTATACAATACGTTGGGGTTAGACAAGTTCTAGCCTTTGTTCTGCTAGGTCCCTATCCATTTTACTTACCAAAGCCATTTCCTTTATTCACTTCCTCTGCTGATGTGCATGTTTTTTTTTTTTACTTTTTTTTTATGTTAAACTTTCATGCTAATGCTACTGTATTATGTTCACTGCTCTTATATAACTTACAGTGATGTTTTTTGTTTAACTTTTAGCATTTGAAATGACATTCTTATATGGCATTTTATAGAACAGTTGGATCACTCGGGTCGGGGGCTTTGGGGATCATTAATTGGTGTTAAACTTGGTGCGTACATAGTTTCGTCTACGGGTATGGGTGAGTTTCATGTGTGTTGTATCATGGGGCAATGGGCTGGATTGGATGTTGGGTTGGGGGCTTACAGTGGTAGACGAACTATGCACTTCGGTTCGTGTTTCTCTCTTCGTGTGGTGTGCGTTTTTCTTTTCTTTCTTCATGCTTGGGTATTAGCACGTGTGGGTTGGGCCATGGCAGTTGTGTTTTTCTGCTTGGGGTGCTGGAGTCAAGTGATCAGGTACACAGGTTGGCTTAGAAGTCATAACTAACGAAAACCTTATATTGTTAATGGTGATTGAGAAAGTCATGTAAAGCCAAACATTTATGTTAATTGTGTGATGCTTACTTTATTTCTGTATAGGTACTTAGGTAGTAGCCAAGAGTGAGTTATCAAAATCTTCTAAGGTTATAAAGACATGTTTAAAGTTTAAACTCTTGAAGAAAATTATACTTCTTGGTCTGAAATATGAAAACGTGCTTGTGAGTATTGAAGCTCCTCAGAGACCTATATGCAAGGTAAAGAGAAACAGATCATGCATACAATTTAGTCATGTGCTCTTGTTAATTTTATCAATTTTCATTCCAGCTAGATGAAAAAGAAAATAAGTTTATAATGCAATATAAAATGCAGTTCGACTGGTTCATCTAACCATTTTGACTTTTAAAGTCAAACCATGAACTTGGCTTTGTTGCACTGAGCTTTCTTTTAATAAAGCGATTTAGTAACTTACCAACTCTTTTGAAGTGCTTTGACATGTTTGGCCAATATCGTTCTCTTTTTTGTAACTTTTATGATTTACCGATTTGATCAAGATACAAATTTACTTGAACTGAAAATTGCCACCTCTAGAACTTTAGTTCAGTGTGTCTAAAGCCAATCTCCCTAAAAAGTAAAATAAACACATAATAAGTGAATTCTTTATCTTTTTGCTAATATCTTTGGCTTCGGTCCCACTTTTTGTTATTTTCCATATTTATATTCAAGAAAGTTTGTTTGTAATTTAATATCTTTCAGGTTATTTTCTTTTATAAAAAAAAAGGTTATGTGCATCACCCTATTAATTCCCAACTTCATAAAACTGTAGGTTGGTTAGAAAAATCTTTCCCCAAGACCAAACTGACACCAAAATTTGTTAGAGTTGTAATTTTGTTCATAAAATATTATACCGCTTTTTTTATGAACTGAATTTATACTTTTGGTTTATTTATCCGTTTATTTATGCCACAGGTAGCTGCTAAGACATACAATCCACATCTCATAATTTCTATGTATTGGTTTTTAAGATTGGTCAAAAATAGAAGCCATTGACACCTAAGTTGTTACGAAGATTCATTATATACAACGCTCTACTCTTGTCCATCTAAACCAGGAGGGGAGGAAATGTCCAAAATAATAAGTACAACTTATTACTTTAGCATAAAATTATTAAGATGTAGTGATTTGAAGGGTTTCAAGACAAATAACTACTACATTGTAAATTAAAAATTGAAAATTGAAAATTGAAATTTTGGCATGAGGGCGTACGAAGTACAAGTTGCTTTTCTCATTTTGTATAGCACTATCTATGCATGTAGTTTAATTATTACGAAATGTATGTGTTATATTAAGTGTCCGGCTATATCCACCCCAGTGCTTTACTAAAGACACCCTCTACACACGGTCATTTCATTTCAAACGACATCAAAA
Source organism: Deinandra increscens subsp. villosa (assembly GCA_039602395.1). NCBI lineage: Eukaryota > Viridiplantae > Streptophyta > Magnoliopsida > Asterales > Asteraceae > Deinandra > Deinandra increscens. The sequence continues at coordinate 97,262,902 of JBCNJP010000027.1, forward strand.
CGGTCGTTTCATCCAAAACGACCTCAAAACGGCCCAAATGAATATTTAGAATATATAAACCGTTAAATGACAATGATTGGGTGATGATTAGGGAATGTTTGTCGGGTCGTTTTGTATAAAACGATCGTTTCAAAAGATTCAATATTTTTGGGGTTGAGAAGCCTTAAGTTTCAATTGTTTTTGAATATTTTTTTTATTTATTAAAAAAATTCAAATTTATTTAGAAAAAATTATTTTAAAATTAAAAAAATACAAATCTAGCTGTTGGAGAAATCTAGCCGTTGGAGAAAACTAGTCGTTGGAGAAATCTAGCCGTTGGAGAAATCTAGCCGTTGAAAGTAGTATATGATATATATATATATCAGTACTGGTACACATAATGTTTACATATCCTCAATGGCTAATCGTAGAAACAGGGATTCTTCTTCTCGTTATCAGGAAACTAAAGACGATGATCCATACAGCATCTCATACGATGAATTTCTACGTATTTTGGAAGAACCAGTTTCTGGTGATGAAATGAATCCCATTGACGTTGATCTCATTCCAGACAATAGCCGCCGTCAACGTGTTAACCCATACGGCGTCTACCCGCAACCTCGTCCTCCGGTGAATCCACATCGTCCTCCGGTGAATCAACATCGTCCTATTGTGAATCCACGCCGTCCTCCGGTGAATCCACGTCGTCCTCCTGTGAATCCACTTCGTCCTCCGGTTAACCCCGCCCCCGAACTCGACTGTGACTTCCCTTGGAATCATTAAAATTATCTTTACGTTTATAATGTAATTTCCTGTATTTGTATTCCGGTCGGTGATGTAATTTTCAGAATAATTGTTGCAGATCTTTTATGCCAATATAACATCATTTATGACTTGTTCATTGTGAATTTGACTTTCAAAACAGAGACGTTGGTTTATTTTTAGAAAATTTTCAAATTTTATTTTTTTTTCAAGAAATTTGATGGTTTTATATGGCCTTTTTGAGGCATTTTGAATGATTTTTTTTTTTTAGTATTTCTGATTCGGCCCAATTTTTTTTTATGAATCATGTATTACTTTTGAAGGTGCATTGTAATAATTTCACTAGAATTTTTCAAAATTTATATTGTTTAATAATTTTACTTTGCGTTTTAAGCATTTTGAACAAATTATTTGGAAAATATTTAAAATCATGTTTTTGTTGTAAATATTGATGGTGTTATATGCCTATTTTAGGCATTTGAAATGAAACAAAATTTCTTAGTTTTTCCGATCCTCCTAAAACTTTTTATATAAGTCATTAATAAGTTTAGTAGTCGTTTTGTAGTAATATCAATTGATTTTTATCAAAAAAATTTATTATAGATTTCACAAGCAAATAAGACAATTTAAAAGTTATTTTGTTAGACAATTATGCAAATTATGTTAGACAACCAACGAACGCAAAACATGATATACAACATAACCACCAAAATATAAGTTAATATAACATGTCACATACATCATCATCACCACAAAAACATAGAAGCAAAATAAAGCGAATAAGATGTTGTATCAAATACATAACCACCAAAATAAAACATAACCAAACCTAAGGAGCCTCATCATCCTCCCCCTCGTCGCCCTCATCATCCATGCCCTCATCATCCATGACCTGGTCGGCAACACCATCCGGGTCCACAAACGGCTCTAGTACAGGTGGTGGTCGTATCACCGCACGACTCCTCGCCGCCAGCTCCGCAAAGGTCTCCGCCGTCCACGCCTGAAAATCGAGCATGTGTCGGAGTATGTGAGTGGTCTCACGTGAATGGCGAATAGACTCTCGCATAAACTCGGGAGTGGGTGCCACCGGTGGGATGATGACACGTGGTGGTCCAACTCGTATAACAATTCAGTGCGAATCGTGCGCCAGTCATGTTGACTCCGGCCTAATCCAACAGCAAGAGCACGGAAACCACAGTTCCCATCACCTATCATGTCTGTTGTGCTTGCAACGTACCTGTACATCGTCTCAGGTATCCAAACTCTGAAGCGTTCCGCATTGTTCCTCTCCTCGTCTCCCGGCATCCATTCTTGCTCGGGATCCTTACCTTTTCTGGTATTCTGGGTCTTTTTTGGGGTCTTGGTTGGTGTAACGTGAGAACTGTGCCTAGGAGGATCAACGTTTGTATATCCATGACCTACAGATTCCTGGGTGGCGAAGAGCTGTGATACAATGTCACTATCGGTATAATCAAGACCACTGGGGACATAGGAGCTGTGTCGAGGAGGCGTGTCCTGATTCACCTTCTTGCCCTTTGGGGGACGTCCTCGAGGTTTCTGGTTGGTAGCAGGAGCCTCTTTGTTGGTTTTCTCAGGTTTAATCATCGACCACACCCGATCTATAAAATTCTTCTAAATCGGCTTCGGTTGGACCAGTAAATGTCTTCTGACCTGATCCATCTCATGCTCCACGTCGTAGGCTTCCCCGGCACCGACGATCAACGGATGGTCATCAAGCTTCGTCCAGTAGGGGTCTATCTCATCAATAGGATATTTGTCACCTGGATGGTTTAACGTTGGGAGATTTAGCACAACAATTGAAATAGTTAAAGTCTAAACCGAGGTAATGGATGGTTTCTAACCTGACCGTATGTACTTTCCCAACTTGCATGAACAAGGAAGACCGCATGACGTCCACACGTTACAAGAACAACCTCGATTGTACTTTATGAGTTTTTCAATCCGATTGACCTCCTTAACAGGGATGTTGAGGCCGGTGTGGGACATACTTCATAGGAGATCAGCCAACACGGGTATGTTATGCTCGTTCATCCGCTTGATCTTGCTGGTTGTGAAACTCCGATCGATATCATTTTTCTGACCATCGACGATTTCGTTAACACATGTTACAAACCGGTCCAGCGTGTGCAGTTGGTCGCGTCGTCGAGATCCCTTTTCAACCTTGCGTGCTGGCTTTCTACCCGGTTTGTAGTGTAGTTACCGAAGTTACGTTTCTTGTCGGTCCAGGCGGACACAAACTTCTCCCGGTGCGGTTCAAGCCATTGCTGGTTTAGGTACGCCAGAACGCCTGAATAAATAATGTAATGGTGTTATTAATGCATATGTAACGATATTAGTACTAAACGGGGTTAGAGAAACATTACCTCTGTGATGCTGGGCGAGTTCTCGATATAGTAAGTCGTAATGAAGGTTGTAGTTTGTCACCGTGTTGGAGTTTATGAGTTTGCTCCACAATTTCAAAAACTGCTTCCACCCATCCTTATCAAACCCTGTGTTGCAGTTTGTAAAGATGTTATTCTCTATATGCCATCTGCACAGGTTACGCGTGGCATTGGGAAAAACATTGCCGCACGCTTTGACGAGGGCAATGTCTCGGTCGGTGATGATTACGTTAGGCTCGAGGCGGTCGTCTCCAATGGTCTCCTTGAGGCGTTCCAACATCCAGGTGAAGTCTTCCTGACGCTCCTGGCTAATGAAGGCGCTGGCGACTAGAAATGAAATTCTGGTCGAGGTCACGCCGACCATTTGGACGTATGGAAACTTGTACACGTTCGTGTTGTACGTGGCATCTATGCCCAGGAAATGCGGGAATGCCCTCCACCACTTGTAGGAGTATTTATGGACGAAGAACACGCCATCAACTCTATTCGTCCCCGGCGACGTTCGGTCATAGTAGATGTAACCACCTTTAGTAAGCAGGGAGAAGAATACCTGCATAGGGGTATCACCGACCGTTTCTTCGCCTTTAATCTTAGATAGGAGGTTATAGAGCGTACGCTTACTCGACACGTTCTTGGGGTTGTTTTTCTTAATTTCTGTCAACATGTGACGAGGCCGGATCTTTTGGTTTTTCATCTGTCTCACATTACCAACCTCCTCGTCGTTAAACCTCATCGCCCTTGCGTGGCCTTTTAGATTTTCCGACGGCTCGTGGTTATGCTCATGGTTCACCACCTCTAATTTCCAACCGGCTAGAATTTTTCGGTACGTACCTTTCAGCTGGAACGAACATTCACATTTCTTGCTGCCCGTCTTTCTCTGCTGAGTACCCTTTGGTACGTATTTGCCACCACGATCACACACTATCGTCATTTTTGTATACTCTCCCGTAAGTGCATACGTAGAGCTACGTCTAGTTGATATGTCACACCCCAACCGACGGCGGAATATGTCGGGGCGAGACGACTGTCCAGATGCACATGACAACTAGTAATAGTTACCAAATACTTAAACATGCCATTTTTTTTATATATATATACAAAGATCCGTACAACAATAAATGAAAGCATTGATTAATGTCTTTATCTAGGTCCGCAATCCTATCGTGATCAGTCAAATAATCCAAGTAGTCGTCCTGCAACATGTATAAAATAGAGAGTGTCAACTACAAAAGTAGTTGGTGAGTACACATAGAATTTTATATATATCTAGATAAAAAGCCAGCGATTTATGCAATTAAGTACTTAGTCATAAGGACCATATGAAGAATATAAAATAACTAATCATTCATAGATATAGATGTTGTGTAACCAACCCTAGACAATAAGGAAGCAATCACCTATTTGAAGACAGGATTATGTCTCAATATCCTAGGTGGGTTGTCAACCAATAGATATTCATCTATCATTGTTACCACGGCGAAATGGTTAATGGTACACAAAAGATTATAGATATGATATAGATACATAATCAATAGATATAGATATTGTGTAACCAAACCTAGACAATAAGGGAGCAATCACCTATTTGACGACAAGATTATGTCTCAATATCCTAGGTGGGTTGTCAACCAATAGATATTCATCTATCATTGTTACCACGGCTCAATGGTTAATGGTACACAAACGATTACAGATATGATATAGATTTTATTTACGATTTATAGATATGATTCACGATTTCCACATACTAAATATTAACATAGATGCACATAATAAAGAATACACACTTAACATCATAGAATCGCATTGAGTTTGAATAAGGAATAAAGATTTAGATTTTGATATAGGATATACATGTTGCACCCCAAAATAAAAGAAAAAGTGGTTATTAATACTCACTACTCAAGTTATCACTTGAAGGAATCACCCTTCTAATAATAACAAGAGTTTATATCGCATAACATCCCACAGTATTAAAAAGGGGGTATGAGTACTCACATGATAGATGGATTGAGAGTGAGATGTAACACCGAGATGGAGATATGAGAATCCTTGAGATTATCCTAATAAATAAATTAGCTAGATAAATACAATAAAACTTAAAAGACTAAGAATTTAATATTATGAGTAAGTTAGATTGACTTATGTTTTATATTTTTGTTTTTATAACCCCATGTAAGTAACTAGTTATTTTTCTCAATGAACACATTAATCATTTCAACATGTATTCGTATTTATTTTCATTCGTTTACTAATAAGAATGTTTTTAATATTCACATCATGATTCAATCATACATATTTAAATGTATTTAAGAATTTATAATTTTTGTTGCATTTACTTCAAGTTTTATAAAAAAACTTATACTTATAATTAAACCTCATAAAATACAAAGTTTTTATATTTTAGTAAAACTTTTATCATCATCTTTACTTTCATGCACATATACCATCATACATACATGTATATGCATGTAAGACATGCACACCCACATATATATATATATATATGTATACTCACGAATGCATGCATGTATATATATATATATATATATATATATATATATATATATATTTCGACACATACACACACATATGTACACATCCTTTTTATCATTTCTTCCTCATTTTACAAATATCTTCAACCATAATCAAGATTTAAACTTCAAAACATTAAGAATTCTTGTGGGGGTTTTTAGAATAATTAACATCATGTGTTCATCAAATCAACATTACCCATTGATCTAACCCCATGTATGTAAATCAATCTATTTGTTTTAAGGATTCAAGCTCTTTATCTTGTAAGAATCATTTAAGCTTTGGGGGATCAAAGTTCAAGTTCAAGCTTCCAAATTCTAGAGAGAGAGTAGAGAGAGAAAGCTTCATACTTGAAGATTTTAGGAAGGGAATTGGATGGCAACACTCTAAAGCTTGGATCCTTGAGTGCTTGATCTTCAAATCTCTTGTTGCATGTAGAAGATAATGATTGTGTGTGTGTGTGTTGGAATTTTCGAACAAGAGGAAGAGAGGGGGGGGTTTACGGTCGAAAGAAGGAGAGAGGGAGGAGAAAGAGGGTGAGATGGAGTGTGTGTGTGTATATGTGTGTGTATTTTATATCATCAAATGTAATCATTGCCTACCAATAGGCATGATTACTTGGAGGCTAAAGAAAGAAAGGTGTCATCATGATACACCAAAACATGACAAGTGTAGCCAAGTGTAAGTTGCATGTATATATATAGTAGGGTTTGGTGGTTAACAAGTATAATACTGGCATATTGCGGTATAACTGGTAAATTTTCTGTCACGAAACGTAAAAGTAATTATATGAAAATTACTAGAATTAAATTACGCTCGCAATGGTATAATCCAAAATAGTTTTCGTCATACTTGATTTAGCAGTTATTTTTATGAGTACACTATATCTTTTAGACGAATACCGGGTTGATCATAACTTGATTTGTCACCAACGTTTGTTAACGAAATATTTTTCATAACTCAAATAAGCTTGCTGAAATATAACAACAAAGGTTTTAATTACTCCAACGAGATCATTAACATTCTTGTTTATTTATGTCTTAAGTTAGTACGGTTCTAAAAAAATGCTCACTGATTCATGATCATGATTACACTCCGAATCCGAAAACGGGTCGGGTAAAATACATATGGATTAATCGAAGTGTTACAGTCTCCCCTACTTTAGGAAATTTCGTCCCGAAATTTAGTAGAGACTTGTGATAAGAAATAAGAAAATATAAAAGATTCCACCGGAGATAGAGGTGTATTTTCGATTAAAGAATCTATTATATTATGAAACTGGATTGGTATATAAAAGATTTGCCAGGAATAGAAATATATATTTCTGTAAAGTTCAATTTAAGATAATGATTTAGGCTTTTGAATAACTGATTTTGATAATACACACGTGGAATGAATATCAAGAATTTTAGAGATAGGATTTTTGATTGAGTTTGTAAGATTTTCCGATTTATATCATAAACAATAATTATTGTCTCCCCTACTTTAGGAAATTTCCTAAATAGGAAGAGACATAATGAAATATGAGGGGAATTATGCAACATGTACTCTTTTGAATATAGAAAATGATAACTTGAAAATCAATGAAATAGTCTTTATACAAGGTTTCGGATTTTCCTTAATAAGAGGATGTGTACGTTTCAGGGGATGCTAGATGTGTCGCGACTCACACCTAGTCCTTCTGTCACGTGACACAAAGTCTATAAAAATCCGGAACAATCCTTGTCAAAACTCTGACTTTTCGTCTATGACCAGAACAACTGTATGGTGTAGCTAGCATCACACACAATTGACGGCTATAGTATGAATTAGTCTTAGCTTTGCAAGAATAATGATGATTGGAGTAAAACATAATGATGAATGATTAATAAGTATGATTATGAAATTACGAAGGTGATAAAGGATTATAGCGTTTGAGTTAATCAAAAACCAACTATCTTAGGTTTATTGATTTCAAACCTTAAGCAAACCAGCACCAAATGATTTCGAATACCATAAAATGATTGCATACCATGTCTCAGACATATTGACCGAGTAGTATGAATTTGAATATCATGATTTAACATGGATCGAACCACACGCTTCGAGTATATGAACTAATAACATGATTTGAGAAGGAAATTGAGTAATAAGATTGAATTTCATAAATCGACAATTGATTTATCTAGAGTCGAATTTATGAAGTAATTCATAGAAGTTAGGTTTTGTATAGGACATGCATCTCATTAATGCATCAACCATTGACTTAACGGTAGTTGAGTTTATGAAATGAGAGTTGAATGTATGAAGGGAAACATTGTTAACTAAATTCATGATTTGATTATTGAATCACCAAGTGTCAAATTCATGAGTTAATTAGCAAAACTTTCCCAGAGTAGATTTGAAAATATGTTTAGAGCAATCTCAAATATCGTAGGAACATTTATTGAACGAAGTGAAAATCTTGATTTATTCACAACCATAGATTTGAAAATAATTCTTGATATTCGCGGATATAATAGATATACCATTGGGGATGAGTAGATTATGAACATTGTATAACTAGGAAGGATTTAAGACCTAGAATACAATTCATCTTTATAGAAATAAATGATATGCGAAAATTTAAAATATGAGATTGGCTGAATTCAAGTATGGATTGATAGTTCGTAGATTTCTTGTGATTCTGAGACGATAAGGTGACTTGCGACGGAAGTAATGCTAGGTATGAGGTCAATACGAAAGTCGCCTTGGTGAACGGGAGGAAGACCCAATATGTCCTTAGAAACCTTTTTAAGAAAGTTCCGTTCGACTGAGGATGTCTTTTGCTCTCATTTCTTTATTACGATCTTCCATAATATAGACCAAAGATGCAACGTACTTCTTGCGCAAGTATTCATGGGTTATGAGTTAAACCCACTGGCTAGTTTATCGTCATAGATCACCAGGATTTCGTTTGTGTAGAAGGGATAATAAGTGTTTTACTTTAAAACACACATCTTATGCAATTGACTGAAGTAAAAGATCTTAAGGTTAAGTGATGATGAGAATGTTTGCAGATATCGGTAGCAAGTAACTCCAAGGCTTAAGTCATGGTATATATATATGACTTAGATATTTATGATTTTTGAATGAATACTTTCTGGAATTTAATATGCGTGTATGATTGTTTACTTGAGAGGTCATAAAGTCATAAACTTATACACATGTAATCCCGTAACCACGTGAACTTGTAAATTTCATAAATTTCCAAACAAGTGAGCTTTCATACATGTATATTTGAAAATAATGAATTCAACATATCCAGTCTTGAAGTGGATATATAGAAATTTTATTAAAATGGATAGATACATCATCAGAACAAAAGTAAATACTACAACGAGCTTCGGTTCATCCAGGTGATCTCTGGGTATTATAACAAAGTTCTTCACATAACTTTCATATTAGAAGTTCCAGACGAAACTCCAAGGTTAGCATCTTCATTTGAGGAAATTTTGTTGGTGATGATTTGTGGACATGTGTTACGAAGATGACTAGGGTCTCCACACTGATAACAAGAACGCATAGGAACCTTTGCGGTTTGAGATGTAGCAGTGAATTGAGCAAGCACCTTTGTCATAGCTTGAACCATTTGAGGTTGAACTGATTGACGACATGTGTTCATGTGGTGACCATAACGACCACATGTGAGACATTGCCGACAAACCGAATTAGCAGAGTGGTGATACTTGCACGTGTTGCACTCAGGATGAGCCACGTGGTAGGGTTTCTTTGATGGTGGTGCAACAGAGGTAATTGGTGTAGTAGGGGTAGCAGAAATTGTAGTAAGATGTTTTGCCTTCCTCTTCTTCTTATTAACCTTTTTGGTGGAGACTTTGAGATTTTTAAAACACTGAGGTAGATCATTAGGCCTTTCAAAGTCATTACGCTTTTCAAGGTCGCATGACTTGTAGTGTTTGAAGCATTTGGTGTTTGTGACAGGTCCATACTTGATAGGGTTAACATTAAGAGCTTTTTGAACTAGATCAGTGATAACAACTGCTATTTGTTGAGCAATCTGTTGGGCTACGTCATGATTTTGGTGATGATTGCCGCGATCCATTCTGGAGCAAAAGAAATTATTCCCAAGGTAAGGAGTATGATAAGGTTGATAATAAAGGTGAGGAAAATTTATGTGATTGAAATCGTGGTATGACGGATATTGAGTTTATGAATGGAACACGAGGGAAATCATTTAAAATCGTAAATTTTGATAAAAGGCTGAATCGTAAGTAGTGAATACAAATCATAATTTGACGAAAGATGTGGTAAAGCACAAGAGTTTGATAATTATGCTGAGTTTAAACAAATGAAGATGTATTATGAAACAACGAGTTGAGGAAATATGGGAGATCATTATGTAAAATATAAATTTGATAAATCATGAGATTACATAACCAAATCATGTTGACTTGTTTAAAACATAATGGAATGGCCTTCATTTCCCGATTGGAAAACTACAACCGTGACTAATCAGAGTTATTAAAATTCCTAGCAACGTTTACCATGGCATGCTTTGGCCTAATAGGTTTCAAAACTTTCACCAAAGATTCTTAGATCCAATAACAGGGCAAAATGCCGAGCTGGAACAGAATACTTAGTTACCGGTGTTTTCACCCTTCCAGTTACTACATGTCTGTTGCTAAAGAATTTTAACTCTGACGAGATTTTGATAGATAAATGAAATCCAATATTAAAATACTACATAAATTAGTACTTACTAGGAGAGACTAGGAAGCCTCAAGAATTTAAGGAATAAGTGTGTGTGTCAAGTGTTGAGATGGAAACGAGATTTAAGTAGGCAAGTCTAAGTAGCATCTAGGGACATAATACAATAATAGGCATTCTAACACGAGTGAATCATGTGGGACACCTATGGTATAGTCTAGGTCATCCAGTTCTAATAACCTAGATCCCTATAGCCAAGGCTCTGATACCAATCTGTCACACCCCAACCGACGGCGGAATATGTCGGGGCGAGACGACTGTCCAGATGCACATGACAACTAGTAATAGTTACCAAATACTTAAACATGCCATTTTTATATATATATACAAAGATCCGTACAACAATAAATGAAAGCATTGATTAATGTCTTTATCTAGGTCCGCAATCCTATCGTGATCAGTCAAATAATCCAAGTAGTCGTCCTGCAACATGTATAAAATAGAGAGTGTCAACTACAAAAGTAGTTGGTGAGTACACATAGAATTTTATATATATCTAGATAAAAAGCCAGCGATTTATGCAATTAAGTACTTAGTCATAAGGACCATATGAAGAATATAAAATAACTAATCATTCATAGATATAGATGTTGTGTAACCAACCCTAGACAATAAGGAAGCAATCACCTATTTGAAGACAGGATTATGTCTCAATATCCTAGGTGGGTTGTCAACCAATAGATATTCATCTATCATTGTTACCACGGCGAAATGGTTAATGGTACACAAAAGATTATAGATATGATATAGATACATAATCAATAGATATAGATATTGTGTAACCAAACCTAGACAATAAGGGAGCAATCACCTATTTGACGACAAGATTATGTCTCAATATCCTAGGTGGGTTGTCAACCAATAGATATTCATCTATCATTGTTACCACGGCTCAATGGTTAATGGTACACAAACGATTACAGATATGATATAGATTTTATTTACGATTTATAGATATGATTCACGATTTCCACATACTAAATATTAACATAGATGCACATAATAAAGAATACACACTTAACATCATAGAATCGCATTGAGTTTGAATAAGGAATAAAGATTTAGATTTTGATATAGGATATACATGTTGCACCCCAAAATAAAAGAAAAAGTGGTTATTAATACTCACTACTCAAGTTATCACTTGAAGGAATCACCCTTCTAATAATAACAAGAGTTTATATCGCATAACATCCCACAGTATTAAAAAGGGGGCATGAGTACTCACATGATAGATGGATTGAGAGTGAGATGTAACACCGAGATGGAGATATGAGAATCCTTGAGATTATCCTAATAAATAAATTAGCTAGATAAATACAATAAAACTTAAAAGACTAAGAATTTAATATTATGAGTAAGTTAGATTGACTTATGTTTTATATTTTTGTTTTTATAACCCCATGTAAGTAACTAGTTATTTTTCTCAATGAACACATTAATCATTTCAACATGTATTCGTATTTATTTTCATTCGTTTACTAATAAGAATGTTTTTAATATTCACATCATGATTCAATCATACATATTTAAATGTATTTAAGAATTTATAATTTTTGTTGCATTTACTTCAAGTTTTATAAAAAAACTTATACTTATAATTAAACCTCATAAAATACAAAGTTTTTATATTTTAGTAAAACTTTTATCATCATCTTTACTTTCATGCACATATACCATCATACATACATGTATATGCATGTAAGACATGCACACCCACATATATATATATATATGTATACTCACGAATGCATGCATGTATATATAGATATATATATATATATATATATATATATATATTTCGACACATACACACACATATGTACACATCCTTTTTATCATTTCTTCCTCATTTTACAAATATCTTCAACCATAATCAAGATTTAAACTTCAAAACATTAAGAATTCTTGTGGGGGTTTTTAGAATAATTAACATCATGTGTTCATCAAATCAACATTACCCATTGATCTAACCCCATGTATGTAAATCAATCTATTTGTTTTAAGGATTCAAGCTCTTTATCTTGTAAGAATCATTTAAGCTTTGGGGGATCAAAGTTCCAGTTCAAGCTTCCAAATTCTAGAGAGAGAGTAGAGAGAGAAAGCTTCATACTTGAAGATTTTAGGAAGGGAATTGGATGGCAACACTCTAAAGCTTGGATCCTTGAGTGCTTGATCTTCAAATCTCTTGTTGCATGTAGAAGATGATGATTGTGTGTGTGTGTGGTGGAATTTTCGAACAAGAGGAAGAGAGGGGGGGTTTACGGTCGAAAGAAGGAGAGAGGGAGGAGAAAGAGGGTGAGATGGAGTGTGTGTGTGTATATGTGTGTGTATTTTATATCATCAAATGTAATCATTGCCTACCAATAGGCATGATTACTTGGAGGCTAAAGAAAGAAAGGTGTCATCATGATACACCAAAACATGACAAGTGTAGCCAAGTGTAAGTTGCATGTATATATATAGTAGGGTTTGGTGGTTAACAGGTATAATACTGGCATATTGCGGTATAACTGGTAAATTTTCTGTCACGAAACGTAAAAGTAATTATATGAAAATTACTAGAATTAAATTACGCTCGCAATGGTATAATCCAAAATAGTTTTCGTCATACTTGATTTAGCAGTTATTTTTATGAGTACACTATATCTTTTAGACGAATACCGGGTTGATCATAACTTGATTTGTCACCAACGTTTGTTAACGAAATATTTTTCATAACTCAAATAAGCTTGCTGAAATATAACAACAAAGGTTTTAATTACTCCAACGAGATCATTAACATTCTTGTTTATTTATGTCTTAAGTTAGTACGGTTCTAAAAAAATGCTCACTGATTCATGATCGTGATTACACTCCGAATCCGAAAACGGGTCGGGTAAAATACATATGGATTAATCGAAGTGTTACATGATAGAACATAACCCTTTGGGAGAGCTCGTTCAAAGGCCCAGTCAAAGAGCTCTTGTTTTGATACGAAGATCTAAAATTAATAAATAACTATCATAATTGGAAGTGGTGATAATATACACATGTCGGGATGACTAAACCGTAATTATTGAAAAAAATATAATGGATTCCGATAATATGGATAAATCAAAAAAATTAAATGACGAAAACCATGAATAGGTGGTACCTGATCGGTTTCATAATACCCACGGTTGTTTTCGTCGTCGTCGTTGTTGTTGTTGTTGTTGTCGTCATCTCCGTTGTTGTTGTTGTTGTCGTCGTCGTCGGTGTTGTTGTTGTTACTGTTGTTGTCGTCGTCGTTATTGTTTTAATTACCAGAATAATTTCCTGAATAATTACCGACATAACTACCGGCGTCTCCTTGGTAAATTCCTCCGTAATTTCCTCCATAATTATCACTTCCATTATAACCGCCGGGGTTGTAGCTATCACCTTCGCTGCCTCCGTTGTTGTTAAATAATTCATCGAACCACGACATCTCTTACGAATATTATAGATTGAGAAAATGATCGTAGTATAAAACAGTGGACGATCGATCGATAATATGAAAATATACGATCAATCGATCGATATATATACGATTTAAACAGAATAAAACATCACATCGTTATCTACACAGTGATCGATTGTGCAATTCAAAAAAACCCCCCTAACGATCGTTTCATGTAAAAAGGGCAAAAATTATAGGTCGTTTCTTTCAAAACGACCGTAGGAATAAACATGATTTGATAGGGTTGCAGCTTTTGATGTCGACGTACAATTCCAATGGCCGTTTCAGGTAAAACGATCGTTCCTAGATCGTTTGGGTTGAAACGGTCGTGGGCTTTGGATGTTTTTAGTAAATAACATGGGTGTCTTTATAAGCACTCTATATTAATTGTTGAAGCCAATAATGTTTGTTTTAGGAAGGATACAACTAACCTTATTATGCATAGATATCACGTGGACGTTTAATGGGATCTAACTTTTATTGCTTAAAACTTTTATTTTCCGAATGAAAAGTGTGTTACACAAAATCTCTTTCAAAATCCCATCCAACAATTTGAGTCATCTTTCTCTTGGTATAATTGTGTGCATCCTTATATTGCTCTTGATGTATCGATTTACCATGCTTTTGTTCCATGTGAGGCAAATATCGTCCCCTAGGCTACAATCTCATCGAAACAACTATTCACGTTACTGAGTGATGTTGTGCTTATTACTTTTGTAAATCAAGAACCAGGTGCAATGGGAACATGTACTAGACCAAACAATTTTTGCATATGCTTTGTAGCCCACCGATTAGGTATAATGCTTTGTAAATCACCGGCGACGGCGGGGCGTTAACCGCAACCACTACTCGGATTTGAGGCATTGAAATTGTCATCGCGCTAACAGAAGTGAATACCGCGATGTAAATTATCACGCCGAAGTAACGCGCGAACAAAAGACGAATAACACGCTATAAACTGTCGCCGTCGTAACGCGCGGGCACCATGCTATATATATACATATATATTTAGGTTCATTGTAGACACTTTCACATGTGAAATAGCTCTATTTCACATGCAAAATTATTTGACAAGTGTGAAAAAAGAAAAGATGAAATTAATCACAACCATTAGATCAAGAGATCCAATGGTAAAAAAATTGTATATGGCCTACACTTTTTAAGGTGTGTACAATGAACCTCCCACTATATACATCTATTATATATATATACAATAAAATTTTGAAGATGAATAGTAACCTTTTATTTTCTCATGGTTTGGCAACTAAAGTTTGAGGGTTTGACATTTTCTACCCTAATCTTTAAGACTGTTTTTTAATAAAGTTTGGCATATTAACATTTTCTACCCTAAACATTAACATTTTGTTTTTTTCTTTAACGGACTTTGGCATATTGACATTTTCTACCCTAAACTTTAATACATTGTTTTTTTCTTTAATGGAGTTTGGCATATTGACATTTTCGCATGGTTTTTTTTTTCTCATGGTTTGGTCACAAGAGTTTGAGTGTTTGACAATTTCTACCCTAAGCTTTAACACTTTGTTTTTTTTTCTTTAACAGAGTTTGGCATATTGACATTTTCTACCCTAAACGTTAATACTTTGTTTTTTTTCTTTAATGGAGTTTGGTATATTGACATTTTCTACCCTAAACACTAGAGTTTGAGGGTTTGACATTTTCTACCCTAAACTTTAAGACTTTGTTTTTTTTTTAACGAAGTTTGGCATATTGACATTTTCTATCCTAAACTTTAACATTCTGTTTTTTTTTCTTTAACGGGGTTTGACATATTGACATTTTCTACCCTTTTCCTTCCTCATGGTTTGGCCACGAGAGTTTGAGTGTTTGACATTTTCTACCCTAAACTTTAATACTTTATTTTTTTTCTTTAACGGAGTTTGGCATATTGACATTGTCTACCCTAGACGATAATACTTTATTTTTTTTTCTTTAATGGAGTTTGGTATGTTGATATTTTCTACCATAAACTTTAACAATTTGTTTTTTTTTCTTTAACGGAATAGTAAATTTTAGGTTTTCATAGTTTAGCCATATATGTTTCATACTTTTACGTTTTCTACCATCTAACTTTTAAAGTTTTTTTTTTGCTTTAAGTTTTGTGGTCTTCTACTTCAGCCACGAAACTTTTAACTTTTCTACTTTCCTTTTTTAGTATACTTTTATAGTTATATACTTTCACGATGAGACTATTAGAATTTTACGTTTTATACCCTTAACTTTTTAACTTTCGTTTTTTAAATGTTTTTTACTTGCACGAAACTTTTAACTTTTCTACTTTCGTTTTTTAGTATACTTTTATAGTTTTATACTTTCACCACGAGACTTTTAAAATTTTACATTTTATACCTCTTAACTTTTTAACTTTTGTTCGACATACAAATTCAAACCCGCAGCAACGCGTGGGGTGGTAAACATCTCGTTACTATATATAATGCATATTGGTCATGGGGGTATTTTTGTCATCAAATTTCCTTATTTCTAAGACGCGTACAAGGGTTTATACAGTGTGTACAAGTGTTTTAAGCATCTTAATTAAAGCAACATTCAAGAAAAACTAATCACGTTCAAAAAGTGAGGTTATAATAGGAATTAACCATCTCTGCATTTACTCTTCTCGCACGCCTCATCGAAAAAACCCACGCCACCTTCGTTTCTCCACCTTTCGATTGGACCTCACATCTCCGTTGCTCAATCGATTCACACAATCTCTCTTGATAGCTGCATACTCCATTCAAATTGTTCACCACCCAAGAAGCTCTCTAAATTCGCATCTCCATCTGGCATTCTCAAGAAACATTTACTACAAAACGATCCAGAAACTGATTTGAGGTAAACCCTAGACGAATTCTGGTGCTTTGGTCTAATTGTAGTTTTGTCTTATTCCTTCTCATTTTTCAGCGCAACAGGTGGCTATGGAGGAGTTTCAGGACACATATGCGTTTTGATTTGGCTATGGAGGAGTTACAGGGGATGCAGGTGGCAGCGATAATCACATCTGCGTTTTTATTTACAAGGCACCGAATTCATGTAGAAGCTAAAATTTTTGAAGGTTGACCTAATGTATAAAGTAATCGTCGTTTCTTCATGTTACTTTGATGTTCTGTTTTAGTTTTGGTATCCTCTTTCTTTGATGCTTACTTTTTGTTTAAACCAAGCAGGTTTGCTTCTTGCATCAGGGTGTGTTATCTTAGTAAACCAAGCTCTACTTTGGATCTACAATTGTTGTAAGAAAACTCATCATTCATTTTTTACTTCTACATTTGATTAAAGTTTACTATTTTCATGATTTAGGTTTGGAGATTCTACAGCTAGGTAATATTATGGTTAAAGGATTGTTTCTTGGATGAAGATGTACTGCAAAGATGTGATTTGACCCGTTTGGGTATAGATATACTCTATTTACAATTGCATTAGGTAATATTATGGCTTTTTTAAAGGATTGTTGATGTGTTGCAAACACATCTTGTTTTCCCGTGTAATTTGTATAGTGTTTGAGTCGGTTTTGAGTCATTTTTATCAGGTTTTTAGTTAATTTATAGTATTTGAGTCTTAATGTGCTATTTAGTCATTTTTGTATAAATTGGTGTGAGTTTGAGTCTTTTATTTTTAAGTTTGTTTATTTAGGTCGATTGTGATTTAATTGTGCTTAAATATATTGGTTGCAGGTTGGTTTAATTTGCCAAGGGGATGGTATGATATTTTTCAAAGTTCAAGGGCTAAAAGAATTAATAATGGAAGTTCAGGGACTGGCGTTGTATTAATAATACACGTCAAGGGGCTAAAGTCTAAAATGTGAAAATTCAATCCTAATTAATGTCTAATTCGGGATGAAGGAACGTGAAAGAAAAGTTGGTGGAACCGACTTCGGTGTTAACAATGCAATTAAAAGGAATTTAAGAGAATTGATTGTTTTATAGTTGTGGACTTTTGATCTCACGATGAAAACACAAAGTTATTGGGCTCACGAAGCACTAAACAAACTCGTTGTGGGTTGCCAATTGGAAATTGAGTGGGTTGTGAATTGGAAAATTAATATTCACGAGGGTTAGGTCAGCAAGTTGGCAGCTAATTATAAAAAAAAGAAAAGAGTTCGTAACAAGAGGAGAACCCTACGAAGAAAAGGATAACAGAAGCACTTCAGACGGAAGAAAATAAAAAGCTTGGACGAGGGGTTCTAATAAAGAAGAGAGCCGACCCTAGAAGACGTGGAGGAAGACTAACACATAAGTTCCAGCCGGCAGAGGGACTTGCGAAGAAATTAAAAGAGGGTTCCACGACATATTTTTTTGACATCCAGCAGAGATTACGCAGGAGGAATTTTGAAGGCTAAGAGAGACAGGGATCGAGGAGGAAGGCTCGGGATTCATCTATTCCACTTCAATCATTCAAATCCGGGTTCTTTAATCTTTAATTCTTGTTCTAATTCACTTATCAAACTATGAATGTGTATAAAGATCTAGACTTTGTGTTTGCTTCTGAATTGAACATGGTGGTAGGCTATGTTATTATTACCATCTAGACTCTTTGATGATTAATTAGTATTTTCAGTTTCATTCGGTTTATGAAAATTTTGTGATGGATTTTGACTCTCTATAAATTCCATTGATTTTCTGTAGTTGATGCACATGTGTGCTTAATTTAGGGTTCCAATTGTTATTCAATGCTTGCTTGATCTGCGGATGTCTTCCGATTTGGGTTGGGTAATTAATTTGTGTGACTTTGTGTTTGCAAATTGATATGGTTAGTTTACTCTAATTGACCATAGAATTGAATATAAATTGTTGCCTTGAATTTTGTGTGCTGCTCTCTAAATAAGCTTAAAAGGATGATAGTTGTCGGGTAGTTGGGTTGGTTAATGAACTAGGGTAGCATTGTCTAATAAGGAAGTGTCCTAGGAATTTGATTAGCTTGCTATTCCGTGTTAACGATAGAAATCAGTGGCAGTTCCTGCTAACCTAAGGTTACTTAGATTTTTTCGAGGGTAATTAGGTTTAGTTGAAGTGGGAAGGACTTAAAAGGTGAACCCTTGTTCGAGCGTTAGGGTAGTCAAGTTAGGAAGGACTCAAAAGGTGAACTAATCAAGCCGGTAAGCGCATTCCAATCTTTAGGTATTCTATCAGTAACATCCGGAGAGTGATTCGGGGGCTCGTAGAGTTTCTATAGGTTGTGTGTTAAGATCCCGGCCCCATCATAATTGTCATATCCGAGTGAGGTCGTTAATATTAATTAGGATTCTGGGTCTAGGTGGTACCCTTCTCATTCTTGATTTCTCCCGAGTTCTCTTGTGTCGGTTGTTAGCTAATCAGTTAATTTAGTAAATTTAATTCTTTTTTTTTCACATTTAAACCAAAATTCTCAATTTCCTATTTAAGTCCTAGTTTTGAGTCTTGTATTCTAGTGTCCTTAGGGTTCGATTCCGGACTTCTGTAGCTATACTGTTTCTGACAGGTACACTTGCCTTTAGGTTCGGTTTAGTTTAGGTTTTCTGGGTTTAACTTAGTGTGTCTAAGTCTAGGATTAGGTCTAGGATATATATTAGTTATTTTTAGGTGTAGTTCCGAACACATCAATTGTTTTTTGGATGAACTTGTTCACAAGCGATATCTGAGCCTTGATGTGCCCAAATTGAGGTGATCACCCTGTTGAATATAATCTGGAATCTGGTGTCATTCTTTCAGTGGTTTGTTATTATTTCTATTTGTGTTATTCATGACCTTTCAAGCTGGAAATGTAGATGTTAACTTACTAGAAAAAAATGCTATGGAATGGGGAAAACCTCAAGTTCCTTCTGGTAAACAGGTAAGTGTGAAGTTGCTTCAAAAAATGATTGTAAATGATTAATGAACATGCTTCTTTTCAAGGCTTTTTGATTCTTTTAATGATCATGTGTTGATGTTTCCCATTTGTGCAGGAACTCACGGAGATGAATTTTCAATCTATAATGTATGTTAGGTTTTAAGTATATAATATTATTTAAGATTTTAAGGATCATGTGTTGGTCTTTTTGTTTTTGGTAAGTAGTTAAAAATTTGATGGCTCTAATGCAATTAGTTAATTTCATGCGGTAAATAAGAAACCATTAGCAATCATTTCACAAAAGCAACCTTTAGCAATCCTTTCAACACTGAAAAGGTAAATTTATCGCCAAACTTGATGTTGTTTTTGTGATCAGAGTGAAGTGGGTATTTGGATGTGTGTTTAAACAGTACTAAGGTTCATATTGTACATTCAAATGGGATTACATTCGCTTGCTTGCCACCTGTTACTATTTATTTCACTTTTGAACCTTTTATGATAAATTTTGAACCTTTTAGTACTTATTTGGAATACAAATCTAACTGCTTATAATAGGCTTTTTTTAGGGATCACACAGTAAATTGTATAAAAAAAGGAATGAAGTCAACTTTATGCAATATAGTTGTTCTCATTTGTAGGGACCAAGCATTTATAGATGAAGGGCGTTCATATAAGGCCAAAATTTGTAGTAAGATCCAAATTAAAGTATGTTGTTTCTTTATTTCTATGGAATGCTTGTAACATTTGTTTTGGATTTAAAGAAGATAGTCTAACCCTCATGTACGACAAATATTTACACGAGAAGACGATAGAGGATATGAGCTGCGGTGCTTCGACTTAAGGAAAACAGATCGAGACCGGTTGAAGAATATGCATAATTTATTATAGTGGTACATGTATATTCTTCTGTTTAATAGTTGCTGAAGATTCTTAACTTTTTGTTCAATGTGTATCAAGTTCTAATGGCAGCTTGGTTCAATTCCAAGCTCAAATTTAATTTATATCATAAGATATTTTTATGATCAGGTGATATTTATGTAGGCTTGCGACTAGGAAACACAAACAGATAATATATTAATTCAATTTATCACAAAAACTATTTAAATATTTGAGGTTTCTAATTGGGCTGAAGTCAGGAGATGGTAGCACCTTTCCCCTAATGAACCATGTTTTATGCTTTCAGGCTCAAAATTATATTTCTTGTTTTCTTTTGTGCATTTTCTGGTTTCATATAACTTTCTCAAAGCTTATATCAACTTTTGTATATTTTAACAGGGAATCTATCAGGTTGGAAAATGGAACGACACAAAAGTTTCTATAAAGATACCAGACAAAGATATCTACATATGTTTCTTATATTAGTGGTTAGATGTAAAATTTCAAGATATCAAAGAGGCAGTAGAGCTGTCTTTGACTCACCTTAAACTTTGATTGCAATTGCAAAGGTATACATATGTTTAAACTTCAAATATATCTTATGATATTTTAAATAATTTATGCTACCATTCAATTCTTTTTGTTTATTGGACTCTGTATTTCAGGATTTTTTGGATGCTTGTATTGTAATAAATTATTTTGAAGTTGGTTTAGCTGCTTTTTGTGGGTTAAGAGTTGAATCTTAAACACTTGTCACTTTTAGGACATGTTCATGCACTTTAATTTACCCATTTGACATACTAGAGATTAAACTTAGCACAAATGAAGCTGTTTGTAAGTCAATGTATGAAATTACCACCTCTGTTGGGTCAAATGAGGTTAATTATAGTAGTGTTTTTCTAAAAAATTCTTTTATATAAAGACTCATACTTATTGCTCAGATAAAATGGTTCATCTATGCTAAAATAAAATGGGTCTGATCTCAGGAACAAATTAGATGGTGTGACTTTTCGTGTTATGTTTTCTGTAATGGATTATGGGTCGCTTAGGTAGTGTTTGTCAATGTGGGCTACCAGACTAAAAAATTCAGAATTCGTCGCTGGGGTTGTTTCAACAAAGGGCGAGTCATTTCCGTCGTTGGGTGCTACAAAATTTAGTGGTTAGCGCTGAGGTTTGACATTAAGACTTTCAAAGTTACATATAATCAAGTATACTTCCTCTCAGGAAACCATGATATTGGTTATGCTGCATATCACTCTCACAAGCCTGAGGTATATTTATGTTTTCACGTGGTAAAGATGATTATTGTACCATTTTAAGGTGTATCGAAATTTATAACTTGTTTTCATTTCCCTTCCAATTAAATACATGTATAAAGGTTTGATGCATTTAATCAAAATACAGTTAAAGATCGTCCCTTCCCATTTAGACAAGAGGGTAGAAAGGTAATCTTCTTAAAAAGTTGGTCCAATATTTGTTTGTAGTAAGAAGTTGTGTTTGATTTTTGTGTTTTGTGTTTAAGAGGGAACGCTACATTGAGGTCGACAACTAAAAAACGGATAATGCAGGAGGTCAATGTTTTAATGCCACAAGATGTAAGTGGTTAACTGGAACGTTCAAAACAAATAAGTCAACTGTTAGATTTGTAATCAGGAGGTTGATACGGGTTTCCAAGTGTTGTCAGTTGTTACTGCAGTTAATGTGCCTATTTATATCATGTATAAATAACTGATTTATGCATATAATTGTGGTTATTTATTATCTTCATTAAAATGTTAGTGGAAAAGAAGTTATAACTACCACACTCGAGTAGAATTTGGTGATGAAACTGCTGTTGCAGATTTTACTGGCGCCCATGCTATCATTCGATCGTTTCCTCACACATATGGTCAGTGTTTGGCTCATTTTTCATGGCAACATCCAAAGTACCCGGTGCTCAGATCATTAGTGAGCATCCTGCATTGAGGTAATCCTTGTTTTATTTTAGTTTTCATTGTTATGTACTTACTTCAGTGTCATGATAGATTCTGTACTATTTTGCATGCATATCTTACAAGTTTTCATTTCAGGGTTGGACTGATATTCCTTGGTAGACAGTCTCCTGGAGGACACAGGTTGTTTGGGGGCTTCATAAACCTCTCAAAATTCACACTCCTAAAAGTACTCTGCTTGGTTTTCTAGGTAAGCATTTCACATCATTGCTACAAAAACTCAGATGCATCACAGATGGTTGTTTTGGCGCTTGAAATTTTATTTTCAATGCTGCTTTTTTCTATTCCGTGAACTGGCAAATGGAGAAATATGTTTTCTTTTATTTCTCATTATGAGTTAACATGGCACATGCTTAGAAATTATGAGTTAAGCGTGTGATGTGACCGGGTGGTTCTAAACGTTTATTTGCTCAGAAAACCCTCTAGATCACAGATAATATTCTTCCAACCAACAAAATTCAATGTGCTTTTAATTGAAGACAATTTGCATTTGTGTTTACTAACCCTGCTGTTAATAAACTATGTTTGTCGTAACTATTTGAAGGTAGTTATGATCTATTGGGACGAACAAAGGATCAAATAAGAACGAAAAGAATTGTCACAATTTCATTTTTTTACTGAGTGGTGAGTGTAGATTGGGTGAGATAGGAACTAACTTTTGTGTTTGGGGTGTCATTGATGAGGGTTGGGAAATGTCTTATTATGGCACACGGATTTCAAGGCACAAATCTGATTGGCTAAATATTATTTACGAGGATCATGGTATTTCTTTGAGATTAAATAACTAATGAAATTTTTCAGTATCTTCGTCAAACGTGGGTATTTCTTATCAGTCTTTTACGAGATTAACGGAGATAACACCGCAACGAAATTTTGGAAATATTTCGTTATTCTAATTTATTTTATTGGGGTTCTCATTTATTGACGTCAGGCACACGTTTGCTATCGACCACTAACGGGTTAGCTTTGTTATCCGGTTAATTATGCAGCTTTTTCCAATATGTCTCACGATTTATTTTTAGCTGATGCATCACTGATGTCAGCTAACCGGATTAACTAGAATCTCAGTTAAATTATAGGAATTTTTCCAATTAAATCTCTCGAAGAGCAGTTACTTGAAGGAAATTGATGAAATTTTTTCAGATCGCGCCGTTTTCACCAGCATTTCTCAGAAATCTTCACAGAATATTTTTCCGAGCTCGTTTTTCATCACCCAAAATTATGAAGACTCCATTTATTATTATTTTACGCCCGGGATCTCATTTTTTCTCCGATTTGACACTTTATTTTCACATCCAACCTAGTCACGCGGAAAAAGAGTATTATCCATGGATCATTCACAACTGTCAGCATCCGGCTTCTAGTTTTTCGTGAGATTGTCTGATTTCAGGATTTTGATACCGTTTTTTCTATGGAACTGAGCAGACTCTGCATCTGATTTTTCGCTTCCACATCGGATGTTTTCAGAGGGATCTAGAGAAAAGGGGGAATTATTATGGAACTGGATTATCGGGCCGATTATCAGAAGTTGGAGCATTTTCAGTGTTTGATTGGTTTATCTGATTCGGTTTGTTGCAGTTTTTTCCACTGGAGAAACGAGAACTGAAGAAGTTTATTCAGAGGGGGAATATCTACAACAAATTATCTCGGGTTTATCAGTTTCTCATTGAAGATGTATGACAGAGCGATTCTTCAGCAGTTTAACAGATTTGAAAGCATCAGTCAAGGGGGAATATGTTGGAACAAAAATCTATGTGACTGACGCCATCAAATCTGTTTACCAAAGCATTCGACTGAAGATTCCATCATGAAATGATTCAGAGACACAGGTTGTGACGATCGAGGCTTATGAGATTGGACATAAGACCATTTTCTAAAAAAGGCAACCGTTCGGGTCAACAGTCAACGTAAAAGTCAACAGAAGATAGGTTCGAGCGAGTCAAGCTTCAGATTAATTAAATCAACCTTGATTTAATTAATAATTATTTTATGTTATTTGATTTTTATTTGTATTTTGTTCATTTATTGTTTTCACTAGTTAGTCACCCTCACTATAAATATTGTGAGGGTGCCTTATTCACAAGATGATGACTCTTTAGGATGAAGAGTCTTGAGAGTGTGTGAGCTTCCGTTCTAGAGAGAGAGTCATGGATTTCTAGAGAGAGAGTGTTGTCATGATCTCTTGTTGTAATCATTCGACTAATGAAATCATTCGACTTGAATATCATCTTTCTTGTTATGGATTATCCTAGATTCTCTTGATTCATCCCGTCTTCTTCCAATCTACAAGCACGAGGTTGAACACAATACAGGTTTGATGAGCCTTAGATCGATCTTAACAGAATCCACCTGTCTTTGCAAAGATTTGTACAACACCGTCAATTCTGGTAGTTAAAGACTGTCCTCAACTGGCTGTTTGCCAGCATCTTTGGACAAACCTAAGCTATCAATCCTAGATGATCAAGCTCAGTACTCACGGCTTCTTGGCACCTGGGATTCTTCTTGACTGTTTCCTTCTCCTTTGGTTCTAATGAAGGACCCTTAGGATTGGGTCTTATTTATGTTACTACTAGCACCAAGTTCCAGTGGGGATACTTGAGCAGCAGCAGCCCTTTCCATATGAATCTCTTCAGTACTCCTGAGATTCACCTCCAATGAACAGTGTGGGATCAATACAACAGGGTCAAGATCCATCAGAATGTTCTCATGTAATGTGGTGTTTGAGTTATTAACACCATTATTTGGATCCTGAGTAACTGCATTATCACTGCTTTGTCACTGCTTGGTGATAATGAAGTATTAGGGGAAAACCTAGGGGATGGGGATTGTGCTTCCATATCTAATGACTCCCCCTCAAATGAAGGTTCATC
The DNA here is from genome assembly GCA_039602395.1 of Deinandra increscens subsp. villosa. Classification (NCBI taxonomy): domain Eukaryota; kingdom Viridiplantae; phylum Streptophyta; class Magnoliopsida; order Asterales; family Asteraceae; genus Deinandra; species Deinandra increscens. The sequence continues at coordinate 97,288,340 of JBCNJP010000027.1, forward strand.
CCTGAGAGATAATCCCAAATTGGCTGGTTTCTGCTTAGGCTTTTTACCTTTAGCAGGGTTAGAAGCTTTGGTATCTTTGGTTTGCATAGGTGGAGGAGAGCTAGCAACCATAGTTTTCTGCTTTTTGGAACTTGCAGTAGGGGATTTTGTGGGAGTTGTGGCAATGGTGTGAGTGGTGTTATTATTCATCTTCCTCTTTTTGGATGAGTAATGAAGTATGGAAGAGGAAGGTTGGACAGGTGTGGGTTCAGTTACTACTGGTTGAATAGCATTGTCACCTTAAGCATTTTGCTCATTTGCAGCTACAGTTTCAGTTTGCTCCTCACCTTAATGAGGATCGAGCGGAAACTTCCTCAAAATGGGCATAGGATGGTCAGTATCCTTTCCAAGAAAAGCTGACCTATTTACAGCTAAATTAGAGAAAGTTGTCTCATTCAAAAGTTTTTGTTGCAAAATCTTACCACTCATAGAAATTTGAGGGTATTCTTTTTGTGAAATGTAGGTTATAAACCTGGGATAGACATAGAAAGAAAATGTTTCAACATTGCATGTAATGGCATGAAAAATCAGTTTGGAAAAGTTAAAGTTTTCACCTTTTACGACTGCATAGAAAGCAGAGGCTTGTTCAGCAGCCAGTTCATCAAACGCCTTCTTTGGAATGAGGCACACCATCAGAATGTGAGCAAGGAATCTCCATTTGTAGGGTAATTGCTCTTTCTTGATGGGTTTGCTTGTTTTGGAACCGCCATAGCCGAGGGCACTGAACAGGGGTAGGTAGACTTTGTCATCCATTATGACATAACCATCTTCATCCTTGAGTTGCAGCACACTCCTGATTTTATCTTCGATGATAACCACTTCAGTCTTCTTCACCGTTGAAGAGACACTTTCAACACCATCATCGTCTTCGAGAACCTCGGCATTTTTCCAGAATTCTTCCATGATTTCTTCATATATCACCGCCTCAATAGTAAGGGCGTGATGTAAATGCAATTTCTTTAAAAATTCAATCATTTCAGAGTAGGTTTTTGTTTTTCTAGGATTCTCCAAGTAAGCCACCAGGTTGTGTTCGAAGGCGAACTTCGAATCCTTGGTAGGCTTTTTGCCGTTTGAACTTGCTTCTGGTGCCATTATTGACGAATTTATGAGAGAAGTTGAGAATTATGCTTGGGATTTTGGAGAAGTTGAGTATGGAAGTTATGAAATGTGAAGAAATGACAGGAATTTTGGGTATTTACTTTGACATGGGGTGACATGGAGGAGAGAGAATTTACCCAACTTTTCAGTAGTTGATTTAACTGATGCTTCAAGTGTTTATATGGTACAACACGTCTAAATATAATTTACTAAACCTCGGATAGTTAGTGTGCAAAATTTAATGGGTATTTAATTGCATATCCGCTTCGAGAAAAGTGCCTTCCGATTAATTAAATATTCAACATTTTATAAAGTTGAACCAGAAGTTCAAGCGGAACCCATATTCTTTTTTAAAAACCAAATTTCTTCCGTTTGAACTTCAAGCGGAAGTTGTTTCCGCTTGGAAGAATTGTTTTTTCCAAACCTTTCCCCAGCTGTGATAACAAAGCATGTTTCCGGTTGAAGTTCACCCGGAGATTTGAAAAGTTATTTTCTCACAGGTTGAACTAGAAACTTGAAACGAAAGAGCAAAACTCATGATTTTTTAAAATGTCTTGTGTCAATTTCTACAGTTTGACAGTAAATTACTGACCATGGATTAAAATTGGTATTAATTAACACAAAGATTTTCTTTTTCTTTTTATTTTTGTATCAAGAGTCGGGATCTTTGACACATGGTCTTCTTTATTAAAATTTTTTGAAAACATTTTGAATTTAATCAAAGTTCATCATCCAAATTGCTGTAATGAGGTAGAAGAATCTAGCCTCATCAAAATATTTCGTAAACAATTCAGCTAATTAGTGATCATTATGAACTTTAAGCAATTTAATTAAATTCTTTTCAGCACAATCTCTATTAAAACGGTACCTGATGTTTTGGTCAAAAACTGCCTAAGCAATTAGTGGATCAAACTTTGTAAGTGAGGTAGTGTGTTTGATGAATCTGGCAATGAAAATGTAAGTTTAGATGTTGACATAAGGATGTAACGAGGGAATAATCCAGGAAACCTGAGTATCCTCAAGGATCCTAGCAAAAAACCTCGGGAGCCGGCTTTAAGTGCCTGCTGCCTGAAACTTTTATATAACGGAAATTGTTCAAGTACAAATGAGGTGAGCTCGTATACTAAGTGTTAAAGAGAGTTTCGAGTATGAATGCCGTGTGTTGTGTACGACCCTATAGCTCAATATATATCAAGGATTACATGAATAACCAACTTCCTAAAAACTAGCAACTAATTCCACGTCGCCTAGCTAGCCGTTAGAGTCCACTTGGTCCATGCTTTCTATTAGTTGACCGATTCTTTAGGGCATGTGTGTTATATTGATAGTTATCTGCAAAAAATAAACAAAAGGGAAGGTAATTATTAGCTAAAAATAAAATTTAGGATCCCTACAGTGAAGTGCTTGCGAACCCCTGCGAGCTGCTCAATATATCCTGAAATCCGGTACCAACAATTGCCCCCAAATTTTTGGCGGATGGCGCATGTAATCCAGCTATCAAGAATTTGAATTCTCTGATCTTATCGCTAATGTAATCATGATCAAAAGGAAATTAGTTCGGCCCAACTCCCAAGCGAAGTTCCTGTTAGCATTTTTGGCTTTAAAAGCTTTATCCTTCCTTCATATTTCTCCACATTTCTTTCGGAAACCCTAGAGCTTCTTTGATCTCCACAGGTCAGTTTCTTTCTCCTCTTCTTCAGTTCTTTTTCAATGGGCAAGAAGTTACTCCGCTCTAGCACCATTACCTCCGACAATGTGGACGACGGGCTCACAGATCAGGGTTTACTTCTGGCGACTAAGGAAGAAACCTGCAACTTCGACGATCGCAAGATTGAGATGTTACAGTGATCCTCATGCTTCCCAGCCGGAACCGAATTCCGCCCCTATGACCCTCGTCTGAAAGCTGACCGTATTTCTTCCGATTGGGTCTGTTTTCTGTACTAAACCTTCCTCATCGGCATGAAATTTCCGTTTCCTCCTTTGGTAAACGAGTTCTTTTCGGTCACCAACTTAGCCTGTTCCCAAGTCATGCTAATGATTTGGCGAATCCTTTTCTCTCTTCACCATCTCAATCATACCCGTGATTTGAACATTGGGGTTGCTGAAATTTGAAAAGTGTACCGGCTTGGCACCTATGGTAACAGTAGGTTTGTTCTCAAAACCAGAACCGGAGTAGCCCAAATGGTTCCCAAGGCTTCTCACAATGATCATGATTGGAGAAGCCAATTTTTCTTTGTCAAAAGGAAAAGTTTAACCGGTTGCAAGAACCTTCCTACCCAATGGGTTATCAGGGGTAGGAAGAGTTTCCTGAGCTACTTTAATTTTATAAATTATTTTACTTCTTTTACTGATTTGCTTGATTCTTGTATTTGCAGCTCCCAAATTTGAAGCATTGATCAAACCTGCCCGAGATTCTTCCAAGAAGCTCCAAGAACTCTACAGCATCCCAATTTTTGAAAGAAGTTACATTCCTGAAGGTGTAGCAAGTGCTCGAACCACCTCTCAACAATCTCAAAGCCCATCCAAGACCATGTCTGCTGGTACTTGAAGGCACTTGTTTTTATTTCATTTTAAGCTGCATTTTACTGTTTTGTGAAACTGATTCCTATTTGTCTTTGACGAAGCTCCAGGTTCAGCCTACAACTTGTCTCTCCAAGACCTCAAGTCCCTTATTGCCAAGAAGGAAAAAAAATGAAGAAACTAGCAGCAAGGTCCCCCAAGATGTCTCAGCTCCCAAATTTCGGCCTTCCAGCACTCGGTCCAAAACCTCCTCTGCTAAGAAGCGCAAAGTCTCTGATGCCACCATCAATGTGGACAGCTTTGATGGCTTTCCTCCTGTTGCAGCAACCAACAAGCTGCTCTCTCTGCAGGCTATGGTGAACATCGTAAGTGTACAGAGAATATAGAGAAGTATGTTAAAATTAGAGATAGAATACTTCCCTTGCTGATTCTTATCCACTTTGATTTAATGCAGGGTATCGATAAACTGAGCCACAAGGTAATTGAGCTAGAAGGCAAGCTGGAAGCAGCTCAGCAGAAACTTGAAGCTGTTGAGGTTAAACTCGATGAAGCCTTGCTCCGCATTGAGCAGATGGGTAAGATAGCTGCCAGCAAGAACTGCTACCATGAGAAGCAGCTCAAGGAGTAGGAGGCTGTTGTTGCTCAAGCCTTGAAGCAGGCCGATCGGAATGCAAAGTCCTCAGCCGCCATCAGTGTACTCGAGTCCATGATCGAGATGGCCCCTAGTGCACAGGCTGAAGGCTTCAATCCAGAGAGCTGGCCGGTTCAGGATTGGAAGGAGAGCTTCGAGAGGCTGAAGGCTGAGAGAGACGAGGCTGCAGGAAAGGTTGTCGAGGGGGTTGAGCCGGAGATCATGGTGGTGGACAAGATGGCTGGTGCCAAAAGGACAAGGGCAAGGGAAAGGAGGTGGAAGCTACGGAGGAGAAGGTGGGCGATGAAGGCAATATTGACTAGGTCGGAGCCCACATTTTTGTTTGTTTTTGTTTGTTGGTTGGTGGTTTTTAAATAATGGTGTGGTGAAACTGAAACAATGGTAGGCTAACTCATAGAAGCTTGGATGGAGGGACCTTGAGTTTCAAGGCGAAGTCCAAGCTTCTTAGAGAATATTTTGTTATGGTTGGCCTCAGGTGGAGAGATCTTGGGTTCCAAGACGAAGCCTGGGGTCAACCTTTTTAATTTCCCGCATCATCAAACATAATCTAGCAGCATTTTGACCATCATGGTGTGTTATTCGTATTTTCATTATGTTGTAAATTCTGAAAAACAGTTCAATGAGGATCCTACAGGATGCTCAATAACCTTATTTAATTTAAAAACTTAATATTTTCAAAACTTGTTAACATTAACAAACCATGATGTCATCTAACATTCAGTTAGTAATAAAAGCGTATCATATTTGCATCCATAGGAATCCTTAAGATAGACTTGATGAAATCTCGACAAAACTGAAAGTAGGTCTTGAGTACTTGGGAATGAGTCAAACAAGGGTTAAGCCCATCTTGATCTTTTAAGGCACAAGGTGCCTTATAAATCTTGGGTCTAAGCCAACTGGGGTCAAGCCCATAAACTTTTGAGACATGAATATGTCCGAACCTTAGTTAATGTAAAAACATTAAAAGCCTTTGTTAAACTGAGTTCAAGCTCAAAAACACTTTGGACTAAGTCAATTGGGGTCAAGCCCATAAAACTTGAGAGACACGAAAGTGCCTAAACCTTTGTTGACATGAAAATGCCAAAAACCTTAGGACCTTTTTGGTATGGCACGTCTGCCACCCATTTTTGAGATGCACTATATGGCCAACAATGATGAAATTATTAGCTACCTGTAGATGGACTGGTCGCACCACATTGAACCATAGGCCACCATAGTGCGCTCCTGGCGAGGGTCATGCGCTCCAGGCGATTCCCATTAGTGAAAGAGAAGGTGAAAACCTCCTAAACCCTTGACTGCATTCACAATGCTTTAGACTCAGAAGAGGCGATCAGCCTCTAGCTTCTGACAGGATGCTCGGAACTTCTACAAAACACTCAAGACTCGGTGAGGGGTGGGTGTTAGCTTGGCTAACACCCCTTCGATGCCTAAGTCAGTAACTACTTCATAAAGATAATAATATGAAACTAAAATAAGAATCAAAGACATACCTGGAGTTTTTTGAAGCTTAAACAAGGATCCATTGGGAAGCTTAGAGGTTCCTGAGGGCATTTACATAAAAATGTGAGTTTAGATGAATTGCGTTCCAGGCTCTTGGGAGCATCTCACCTTCCATAGTAGCCAATCTATATGCCCCTTTTCCAGCTTCTGAATCAACTAAGTAAGGACCCTCCCACTTAGGTGCAAGCTTCTCATCAGCTGGATTGGTAGTATTCTAAAAAGCCTTTCTAAGTAGCAAGTCTCCTACTTGAAACCTTCTGATCCTGAGATTCTTGTTGTAAAACTTGGCAATCCTTTGCTGGTATGCCGCAATTCTAAACTTTGCAAGATCTCTGATTTCGTCAATTGTTTCAAGATCTTCAAGGAGCTTCTGATTGTTAGCTTCTAGATCCTGGAAACTTATTCTAACAGTCGGCATCACCATTTCAGTAGGGATGACAGCTTCTGAACCAAATACCAAGGAGAATGGTGTCTACCCAGTAGCATTCTTGGAAATTGTTCTGTCAGCCCATAACACAAATGGGAGCTCCTCAGCCCATTTTCCCTTTTTGGCTCCTAGCTTCTTTTCAAGGTTGTTGATGATGATCTTATTACTTGATTCTGCTTGACCATTAGCTTGTGGATGCACAGGAGTTGAAGTCACCATCTTGATGCCCCAACCTTCACAAAAAATAGTTGTTCTTTTACCAATGAACTGAGACCCATTGTCACATACTATTTCAGATGGAATTCCAAATCTTGTCAGGATATTCCTTTTAATGAAGGAGATCACCTCCTTTTCTCTAACTTGAATGAATGTTTGAGCTGCAATCCACTTAGAGAAATAATCCGTCATTGCCAGCATAAAGACTTTTCCCCCGGGTGCTGTGGGCAGCTTACCAACTATGTCCATGCCCCACTTTATAAATGGCCATGGGGATGATACCGAGTGGAGCGGCTCAGCAGGCTGATGGAGGATGTTGCTATGCCGTTGACACGCATCACACTTTTGAACATAAGCCATTGCATCCTTTTTCATAGTGAGCCAGTAGTATCCTGTTCTTAACACTTTAGAAAACAGTGATCTGCCCCCAGCGTGATTGCCACAATCTCCCTCATGAATATCCTGGAGTACTTCATATGCTTCGGGCTGTTTCAGGCATCTCAAAGTATGGACCTGCAAGAGATTTCTTGTATATGATACCATTTATTATTGAATATGGGATTACCTTTGTTCGGAAAATCTTGGGATTCTTGTTCTTAGGGATTTCTCCTTCTTGAATGAACTTCTTGATGGGATATGTCCAGGATCCCTGAGGATCTTGAGAATCCATCACCTCTTGATCTTTATCTGTTGTGACATCATTAACCTCATGTTATTCATATGCTGGGGTTAGGATGTGAGTTATGGGAATCTTGACACCTTCTGGGATCCTTAAAGATGATGCAAAGTTTGCCAAAGCATCAGCTTCTGTATTCTCCTCTCTAGGCACCTGTGATATGCTGCAATCTTTAAAAGATAATGCTAATTTTTTGACAAGGTCTAGATATTTGGTTAGTCTTTCGCCTTTCACTGCATAGGATCCATTAAACTGGTTAGTTAATAATAAGGAATCAATAAAAACTTGAATGTGTTGGATACCCATATCTCTAGCAAGTTGTAATCCTGCAATTAAGGCCTCATATTCAGCTTCATTATTAGTAGCCTTAAATTCACAATGTATAGATAGATGTATAATGTCCCCCTGCGGCGATTTTAGAAGTGCACCCAATCCTGTTCCTCTGATGTTAGAGGCTCCATCTGTATATAATATCCAACTGCCTGAAGCTTCCTAAAGCTGCTAGACCTCTAGTTCAACTTCCGGCAGTATGTCACTGCTGAAATCAGCCACAAAGCCCGCAAGAGCTTGAGACTTTATTGTTGTTCTTGGTTTATATATGATTTCATAGGCACTTAGTATAACCACCCATTTCGCCATTCTCCCTGACATTTCTGGCTTTCTCAAGACACACTTAATAGGATAGTTAGTTTTCACATAAATAACATGACTTTCAAAGTAATGCCTTAACTTTTGAGAAGCCATAACAAGAGCTAAAATTAATTTTTCTAAGTAAGAATACCTGGTCTCAGCATCTAATAATGTTTTGCTTACATAGTACACCGGATGTTGTTTTCCTTCATGGTCTTTAACGAGTACATCACTTGTCGAGCTGCCCGAGACTGCTAAGTATAGAGAGAGCGACTCCCCTTTGACTGGCTGCATCAGTAGTAGAGCAGATAACAAGTATTCTTTCAAGGAGCTCAGAGCGGCTTCATGCTTCTCACCCCATTCGAACTTCTTGTTCTTCTTCGATATGTCATAGAATTCTTTGCTTTTTTCAAAAGATCTTGATATGAATCTGTTAAGTGCTGCAACTCTTCCAGTCAATCTTTGAACTTCTTTGACATTAGTTGGGGACTTCAAGTTTATGATTGCTTGGATTTGCTCAGGGCTGGCTTCTATTCCTCTTTCAGTAACCATATAGCCTAGGAACTTGTCGGCTCTCAGACCAAAATGGCACTTGGCAGGATTTAGCTTCATGTTGAACTAGTCCAGGATATCGAAAGCAGCTTCCAGATCCCTAGGATGATCCTTAGCTTTTTTGGACTTCACCACCATATCATCTATGTATACCTCCATGGTGTCCCCCAGTTAGTCTTTGAACATCATATTGACAAGCCTCTGGTATGTGGCACCTGCATTTCGTAAACCAAAGGGCATAGCAATATAATAAATATATACCTATGGGTGTCATGAAGGCTGTGTCTTCTTGGTCTGGTGGCTCCATCTGAATCTGTTGGAAGACTGAGGATGCATCCATAAAAGTTAGCATCTCATGCCCAGCAGTTGCATCCACCATTGAATCAATATGTGGTAGGGGAAATGGATCCTTGGGACATGCCTTATTCAGGTTTGTGTAATCCACACACACTCTCCACTTGCCATTCTTCTTCTAGACCACCACCACATTAGCCAGCCATCAAGGATATTTAACTTCTCTGATCATCTTTGACTTGAGCAGCCTATCAACTTCCTCTTGGATTATGATGTTTCTCTCAGGAGCGAACTTTCTTCTCTTTTGATGTATGGGCCTGAATGATTCATCTATACCAAGTTTATGAGTAATACTATATTTAGATATACCTGTCATATCCTCGTGTTTCCATGCGAATGTTGTCGTTCTGGACTTCTGGAGGCTCATGAGCTGCTCTTCAGTATCCTCAGGAATATTAGTTCCTACCAGCACTTTGATTTCAGGATCCTCAAGATTTAGCTGAACTTCTTTGATCTCTAATTCCTTTTTCATCCGAACTCTTCGTGCTGGTCCCTTTAATTGCTATGCTAGCCTGGGCTTAACGGTGTTCTTCATAGCTGAAGTGTAGCAGTCTTTAGCTTCTTGTTGATCATTCAATATTCTTATAACTCCCCAAGGTGTGGGAAGCTTCACACATTGGTGATAAGTTGACAGAACCGCTTTCATGTCATGGATCCACGGCCTCCCCAAGATAACGTTACAACAAGGAAGGGAGTCAATTACACAGAATTTTTGCATGGAGTTGCCCCTTCAACGTACACAGGAAGCCTGATGTCTCCAACTGTACGCTTGGTTTCTCCACTGAAACCTACTAACACTGAGGATCTTGGGATAATTTCTTCTTCTGGGATGCTCATCTTTTTAAGCACATCCAACTGAATGATATTGACTAAGCTGTCGTTGTCTATCAGGATCCTGCGAACATAATGGTTAGCAATGCATAATGTGATTACCAGACTGTCGTGATGAGGATCTTTGATATCAAGCTTATCATTTTTATCGAAAGAAATGATTTTGTCTTCAGTCAATATCGCGTTATTCTTTGGTCTGCTTCCTTGATCCATCTTAGCTTCTCTAGCATGTCTTTTAGCTGAGGAGAAGGAAGCTCCACATATATCAGATCCCCCCGAGATAAAGTTTATCACCTTGGCATTCGCTGGTGGTGACTGTGCTCTTTTGGGCAGCTCGGCAACATCTTGAGTTTTGCTCTTCTTTCTGCCAAACAATTCTTTGAGATGCCCCTTGCTGAGTAGGTAGCTAATTTCTTTTCGAAGAGCTATGCAATCGTCTGTTAAGTGCCCAAAGTCTTCTTGGTAGGCACACAACTTAGACTTATCCTTCTAGGACCCCTTCTTCTCGAACTTCCTTGGCCACCTGGCTTTATCACCTAGATCCTGCAAAGCACATAACAAACCACTTACGTCAACTGAAAAGCAATACTCAGATACCTTTGGAAAGTCTTCCTAATCTTCATCATCCTCAACCACATTGACTCCGGGATTATCACTCCTGTAATAGGGCTTAGACCGTTGTTGCTTTCCAGGAGAATCGGTCCTTCTGCTTGAGGATTCAGGTTTTGACACATCGCTTCTTTTCTAGACTTCTAAACTATCCTGTATAAGTCAGGTGTGAGCTTCTCGAAGCTTCTGCTGCAAGAAAACTGGTTATTAAACAGGTTAACTAAATGCGGAAAAGAAGTAATGGTATTAGGAGGGATACTGAGCAGCCATTTTAAGGCTAATCTTGTTAATGTTGAGCCGAATCCCTTGCAAAGGCAAGCTTCTTTGATGTTAACTGGGATGGGGTTGATTTTCACCCGTTCCCTGTATTACGCCACGTGCTATTCAGGATCCGTGGTCCCATTGTAGAGTTTCATGTTGGGAGTTTGGAATCTTTTCGGAATCTCTACGTCACAAATGGGCCAGGCAAACCTAGAAACTTTGTGACATCCTGAGGCACTTCATGAATTGGCCAGATAACACCAGGAACAATTGAGATCATGTCCTTTAGTCTCTGAAGCTCCCTGGCTATAGTTGGGTTGATACCTGTATCCTGCATAGTTCCTTGGTTAGGATTAGCATAAGAATTATCAAAGTTGTTACCAGCCCGGGGATTCTAAGGATGGATCTGGGGTCCATATCCAGCATCTCTGAGGATAGTCGGCTCAGTTGTGGTCTCCACTTGCATGGGAATGAAGTCTCCCTCATGCATCTCCTGAGACGAGCTTGGAAATACGCCTGCAGAGACAGAAGGGTTAGAAAATAAGGATCCTCGGGGATCCTGAGTAGCTCGGTAGCGGCTTGAGAATTCAGGGAATGGCTGAGTTGAGGATCCTTGTAGCACTTGAGCAGTTGGTGCCCATGACTGCTGGCTCCAAGGCTCCTGAATGTTAGACATTGTGAACCGCTGAGACTGGGGACTGGGTAGTTGCGCTGAGAATCTCGGCGCCTGCTGAATTGAAAATCCGGATGGTTGTTGGCTCGAGCGTCTCGGCGGCTGCTGACTTCCGTAATATATGAAGTAAGATTATGGGGGCTGCTCAGAGTAGAGTCCGGAGTACTCCAAATCTATCACCCCGGAAGTCTTCTGATGTTGAGAACCGGAGAATCCAGAAGTAGTATCCGTTGCAACGTCTGACTTTGGAGCAGTAGAGGAATTTGCATTCTGTTTCGGCAACTCCGATATTTTCGGAGAGTCAAAACCGAGTGATTTCGGCATCAAAGGGCTGGTTTCCTGTACTGTTTCTTTGATTTCTTCAATTCCATGATCTCCTTCATCATTTTCTCGTTGGTTTTGGCTTGTTCATCCACATGAGTCTTCATTTGCCTGATCAAAACATACAAATCATTATTAGAAATGGCAGGGTCGGTAGACATACCTTGTGATCTAGTAAAAGTAGGATATTCCACTCTTTTAGCATCGGTGTTAGTCGTTTTCTTTGGCATTGGAGGAAGACCGGTGCTAACAGTCGGTTTGGTGGATGGAATAGATTTTGATGTAATCTTGGATTGGTTCGACATTTTCAGAGTTTAGCAGTGGGAAGGAGATCAAGGCTCTTAGCTGAATTCAAACACCCCTTGCCCCACGGTGGGCGCCAAATTGTTTTGATCAAAAACTGCCTAAGCAATTAGTTGATCAAACTTTGTAAGTGAGGTAGTGTGTTTAATGAATTTGGCAATGAAAATGTAAGTCGGGAGCCGGCTTAAAGTGCCTGCTGCATGAAACTTTTATATATGGAAATTGTTCAAGTACAAATGAGGTGAGCTCGTATTCTAAGTGTTATAGAGAGTTTCGAGTGTGAATGCCATGTGTTGTGTGCGACCCTAGAGCTCGATATATATAAAGGATTACATGAATAACCAACTTCCTAAAAACTAGCAACTAGTTCCACGTCGCCTAGCTAGCCATTAGAGTCCACTTGGTCTATGCTCTCTGTTAGTTGACCGAGTTTTTAGGGCACGTCTGTTATATTGATAGTCAACTGCAAAAAATAAACAAAAGGGAAGGTAATTGTTAGCTAAAAATAAAATTTAGGATCTTTACAGTGAAGTGCTTGCGAGCCCCTGCGAGCTGCTCAATATATCTTGAAATCCGGTACCAACACCTGATATCAATGTGCTTTGTCTTTGAGTGCTTCACAGGGTTATTGGTGACGGAGAAGGCACGGTTGTTGTCTGCATAGATAGGAGTTTCCATGAAAGTAATTCCATAGTCCAGCATTTGATTTTGATTCCACAAGACTTAGCCACAACAGCTTGAAGCAGCAATATACTCAGCTTCAGCAGTAGAAGTAGAAACACATGTTTGTTTCTTTCATTGCCATGAAACAAGTCTCTCCCCCAGAAACTGACATCCGCCTGATGTAGATTTATTATCAAGGTTGAAGCGCCCATAATCGCTACCAGTGAAATCCTTGAAGGTGAAATCAAAATTCTTAGGATACCACAAACCTAAATTAGGTTGACCCTTTAAATATCTGAATATCCTTTTCACTGCCAACATGTGAGATTCCTTTAGTGATTATTGATACCTTGCACATAGGTAAACACTGAACATAATTCCTGGCATGCTTTCTTTTAGTTACATCAAGGATCCAATCATGGCTCTGTACATATGCTTATCCACAGGTTCACCACTTAAGTCACTAGAAAGCTTGTGGGAGGTGGGTATAGGAGTTTTAGAAATTGAAGCTGACTGCATTTCAAATCGTTTAAGCATATGTAAGGACACAGAATGATCTTACTGCTGATAGAATCAATCGATCTAGTACACGAGAAGGTAAATAAGAGTTTTCTTACTGAATCACTTGAAGATTACAATGAAGACTCTCTGGTTTCTCTCTAGAACACACACACAGAAAGTGTAGAATGACAGAAGTTCTTTGTAGAATCTAAACAGGTCAACCTATTTATAGGTAACACTTACTGCCCAGCGTACCATCCAACATACCAATTGGTATGTTGGCTCTGTACCAATTGGTACGGACCTTGGTAAACTGTCTCTAAGACTCACACATACGCTCTCACATAGGTACAATACACGAGACACACTATAGCATAGGAATATGCTCTAACAAACTCCCCCTTAATGTGTAGTGTATCTATTCTAATTAAATCTCGAGTCTTCAATCTTCAACATTACTGCATCCGATCTTCAACTTGAAATCTTGTCACCGATCTTCAACTTGAAATCTTGTCATAAATAGAGCTTGCATGGCTGGATCACTCTTGAATAATCGTTGAACTTCAAGATCCATTTATGAAAGATACTTTAAACTCCCCCTTTCAACATGCTTGAGTCTTGACAGCACAGAACCCACAATTTCAGAAGACAGAAACACAGTTTCCTTTTTCTTTTATGAAAATTAATTTAATCTTGGCGCAAAACTTCTCTTTGAGAATCCAAGATGTATTTTTGAAATTTAATTTCGTATCACATGTTAATTGGTCGAAAACAAATAAGAAACAAAATCTTCTTGGCTTTCTAAAACTTTACATCAAAACACACCAAACTTTTTTTTTCTTTTTCTAAGTTTATGCTAAAACACACCTAAAATCGTTTTTTAATATTCAGATATGAAATATAAATACAATACTGAATAAGACACTATTTTTGTCTTTTGTGAGAAAGATCACAACTTGGGATCATATTGAACATAACACACTGAACTACACTTCAATTTCAATTACTTCGGCACACAAGTCATGAAGATTGCTGGTATAATTTGTCCATCTTAAACTCAGGCACAATCATACTCATAACATCCGGATATGTTAAGTTATTGATTAGATTCATTTTAACCAGTGTACCCCACACTATCAGACATACATAGATATATTAGCTTATCACATTTTGTGATTTCACTTGTGATTTATCACATAGTGATTGTATTCATGATATCGTCAAGTGTATTCCATGCAAAAAGAAATAAGAATGTTAACTCGTCTACCTTAAGGTCGATCTTTCGATACGCAGATAAGGCCTCGGATTTAACAAGATAAGAAAATAAAAACAAGTTGAAATTGTATAATTCAACAACAATCAGGACAGTCTTGTGGACACGCAGAGAAAGTCCGATGAATTATACGAAACACCAAAGAAAATAAAGCAGAACCTTTAATGAATAACTATCAGGTTGATCTTATGGATACGCATAGATAGTCCGGTCATTTAAAAAAATAAAGAAAATCAAACAAGTTTAAATCTTTGCAAAATGAACACATGTATACACAGTGACTTCTCATTTTTCTTTTTCACATATCTTTTCAATATCTTGAGATACGCTTCAAGATGTTGTCCACTTGGTCAAGCATTAGTATTTAATGAATATCACATCTGAATACTTTTTGATTTAATGCCGAGCCTACTAAGCACATCAAACAAAGATCTTATGGCTTTTTCATATAATTTATCCATGAATCAGACAAGTAAGTCAATGTACCATCATTTCCCAATTATGTCTGATACAATTTCTCATTTTTTAATGTTTTGTATTTTTCTTTTTTCTCCCCCTTAAAATGAAAACTCTATTTTTGGACTTTTCATTTTAACAAACATAAAGACACTATTTTTGGTATTTTCAATACTCTCCCCCTAAACGGCAAACAAAATGCAATAAAGAAAAAAAAATTGACCTTTCGACATGGATACCATTCAGTTTTAGCTTCTAGAAAAATTTCAGTTTTGAAATTTGAGATCACTTGTAAATTAAATTAGATCAGCAGAATACTCCTCCATCAGCAACTGTTCAATCACCGTTAGGCCTTCTAGAAGTACCGCACACTGGTCAAACACTTCAGTTTATAAATGACCAGAAGCGAATCGCTCCTGGTTGACCAGTGTCCTGATTTTGTTTTGAAACCACTTTAGGTTTCCAGATTTGTTATATTGGTAAATCAGTATTTGATGAACCAGTCAGAGTTGATTGTGACGGACAACTGACAGATGAATCATTTTGAAATATAGGTAGAAACCTTCCTAGATGTTTGAAAAATGTCGGTTGAAATTCATAATATACTCTGCCATATTCATCAATAAATTTGTATTTGGCAGATTTACCAACAAAAGGAACCTTTCCTTTTCTTTGATTAAAAGCAGCAATGACAGGACAATCTTGTGCCATATGCCCTTTTTGTTGGCAATTGTAACACAAGCAATTGTGTACATTTTTCCTCTTTTGTCTCTGCAAAGCTTCACAAAAATTAGCATCTCCAAAATGATCATAAAATGTATCATATACCTGAAATCGATGATCATGAACCCATTTTGATGTCGGGCTCTGTTGAGTAGAATTAGATCCTCCGGAAGAAAATTTAACAGTTTGCTTCTTCTTGTTCTTCGGATCAGCATTCTTCACAAAAACTTCTGATATTTTCTGAGCATCCACGCAATGAAGCGGATATTCTTTATCAGAAAATATTTGTTCCGAACCTTTGAGTTTGTAAAACCTCTCAGGTTGAACTTTTTCAGCTTTAAACACATCTTTCTTCATGTGTTTCAAATTAACATTCTTTAAACTTTGTGGCTTTTGAGTTTGTGAAGTACCAATATTAGTAACTTTCTTCTTAAACCCCAAATCAACATGTTTATTCAAAATCTTCTCTTCCGAAGTAGATAATTGATGCCCGTTCTTCGCAAGACGAGAAAACTCAGCTTTGACTTTGTTGACATCTTTTTTAGCATAGAAGATTGTTTCATTAATGTCAGTATTGGAACGAATCTTCTCAGTTGAACTGGCTGATTTCTCTTCTTTAGGGGACGAAGAACCAGACACAAACTTTGAAGTTTTAGGAATCTCAGAGTTCCTCTCATTTGTCTTCTTCCCTTTCTTGTTGTCTTTCTTTTTCTTCACAAGCTTTTCCTCATTAGATTTAGTATCAACAAATTAAGAATAATCACAATCTTCTACCGTTTCTTCCATCGCATTAACAACTTATTTGATACTAGCTGGAGGCGACGCTGTCTTGTTCAAAAGGAGATTTACATCAATTACTTGAATCTTGAAACCAGAAATCTTTTGTTGTGCTTCAGCTAATTCTTTTTCTGATGCAATCAACCTCTTAGCAGCCTTGTGTGTTTCATATTTTTGCAATCTCAAATTATCAAGCTCAACAAATAACTCTTTCTTCAACTTATCTTCATTCCTTTTCTGAATATCGAGATTCGCATTTTGCAATTTATTCACCCTTGCTAACTCCCTCTTTTCATCTAGAAACTTTTCCATATTAATCTGATATTGAACAACTTGAGCAACATTTTCACCAGAAGTCTTGTTGAGCAAATCAAGCTTAACCTTTGACTTTTCAAACAAATTATTGAAATTATTGGCAGCATCCTCAGCTTCAGCCTTCCATTTTTCAACTTCCTTGACTAATTCAACATTTTCCTCAGATAATTCTGTAAATTCCTGTTCAAAATCCTTTTCAACACATTGAAACTTTAACTCTTTCTCAACAAATTATGAAACTCTAAAAACTTTTATTTTTGAGATGACAATTCTTGAATTAGTCCTTCCAACCTTTTTTATTCATTACCCAATTCTTCTATCTTTCTTTCATAATCAGCAACCAACAATTCATTCTCTTTTACCAAACTTTGAATTCTTTTATCCTTTCTGAACAAAGTTCACAACTAATTCATAACCACTAGTTTCAGAACCACTCCTGTCAATTCTAACCATAAATGCATGCTGACCACAAGTATATTTAAGTTCTGCTAGCTCAGCATTTAAGGGAATTTGCTGGTTTATCATGAATTGCAGTCAAAGCAATAAGAGTTTCCAATTCTTTCGATAATCATATCCTTGACCAAATTGTGAGACTAATGCCTTTGACTCTGAATTATTTGTTGAAGACTATGATGAAGAAGCATTTGACTTTGAACATTCATGAGCAAAATGTCCAAATTTGAAACATTTGAAATATTTTACTTTTGATTTGTCTAATCCAACTGTACCATCTAGATTTAAACTTTTGAATCATGTTCTCTTTCTGAACCTTTTAGCTCTTTGAGCTAGCATAGCAAGTTGCCAATTGAGATACCTTTGTTCGAGATTATCTGGATCTATCTGATCAAAATCTTATTCAATTAGATTAGTTGTTGGCAAATCACCATTCAATAATTCATAGTATGAAGATAATAATGCCGAAATCAATGCCAAATGTTCATCAGGTGTTTTTACAGATAATGAAGTCTAATTGGAATGATTTGGAATAGTGAAACTGCACCCTCTTGATGAACTTTCAGAATTTCCTGATCCATGGCTAGAAACAAAAGCTGTTGGAACTGGACTTAATGATTCAAAACTAAATGATTTTGATTTTGCATTGATACTTGCAGAATTTTGACCATGATACAATGCATAATTTTGCAGTTGAGCATGATTTTGATTTTGCATTGATACTTGCAGAATTTTGTGTGAAGTCATCATTTCCATTTCTCTAGCATGAAGCTTTCATGTTAAATCATGAAATGATAATGTTGAATAGTCTTGTCAAGAGTAAGCAACAAAACATAATTCTCCCACTTCTCTGGTAATGCTTCTAGCAGTTTCTCTTTTAATTCCTCCCCAGTTTTCTCAATGTTAACCACTTTCATTTCACTTATTAGCTGTAACATTCTGGATACAAGAGAAGTGATGTTTTCTTTAACATAGTGTTGAAAGTTTTCAAATTCTTTATTCAACACTTTTCGTCTACTGTTTTTGTATTGATCATTGCCTTCGCATCTTGCAGACAAAGCATCCCATACCTGTTTTGACATTTTGCAAGTACTCGAGAACATCGTAGTAGCTCAAGTTTAGCTTTCTTTCGGCAGCATCAAAATTGTGAATTTCTTTAAAAATCCTTGATCAGTTGGATGCATGTAAACCTTTCGAATTGGAATCCATAAATCGATATCATTCGAGCTAATGTAAGCAGAAAATCTTTGTTTCCAATTGTGATAATCTTCCAATTTCATAAACTTGGGAACTTTCTGGCTTGTTTTAATTTCGTCATCAAAGTTAATCATAGCTCGCATCGTGTTTTGCATAACCACAAATGCTTGAAAATCAGACATCTTGTGATAGACTTTTCGGTATCGAAAACATCAGATGCAAAAACGGAGGTCTTAGAGACGGATTTTGGGGGTCAAACCGGAGGGTACTGGCCGTTAGGAGAGTAAAAGTGTAGATCTCATCGAGACAGTCGTTTTTGTTGGTATTAGCTCCCGTAACTCGTAAGTGAACTCAAGTTACGTCAGTTTTAGTGAACACCACTTTTCTGCCAGCGTACCAATAACACTCTCAGCGTACCAAATCGTTAACCAACGTACCAAAAACTTTGACCAAACCAAGCTCTCAGTGTACCACAATTCTCAGCATACCAAACCAGTAGTGTACTAGTGAACAGTAACGGACTAAACTTGGTACGGCGTAACTGCTACGGACCAACGTTGAAGATTGCCTTACATACCAATTTACATACCATCAGTGTACCACCACATTCAACCGGGGTACCAACACATTTTGGACTGATTTTTGAGATTTTGGACGATTTGAACTCTAATTTGCAGCAGTAGCCACCGAAAGCACACTAGGAATGTTTTAAAATCAAGTTTGACATCAGAATCACTTGGAAAATTAAAGAAAACTGATGAAAAACCAATGAAACCCAAACTTTCTCTCACTAGAAATCCAAAAATGACCAATTCAAATCAGCAAAGCAACCTGGAATTGCTCTGATACCACTTGTAAGGACAGGGAATGATCTTACTGCTGATAGAATCAATCGATCTAGTACACGAGAAAATAAATAAGAGTTTTCTTATTGAATCACTTGAAGATTACAATGAAGAGTCTCTGGTTTCTCTCAGTAGAACACACATAGAAAGTGTAGAATGACAGAAGTTCTCTATAGAATCTAAACAGGAAAACCTATTTATAGGTAACACTTACTGCACAGCGTACCATCCAACATACCAATTGGTACGTTGGCTCCGTACCAATTGGTACGGACCATGGTACGCTGTTTCTAAGACTCACACATACGCTCTCATATAGATACAATACAGGAAACACACTATAGCATAAGAATATGCTCTAACAGTAAATCTTGAAAGTATTTTGACTTATTCAAGAAGACACATGTAGCAGTTTGATTCACTTGCAGTTCCAAAAAGAAACTAAGCTCTCCCATTGAGATCATTTCAAATTTGGCCTGTATAAGAGCTTCAAATTCCTTTTATAGAGAAGAGTTGGAAGAAACAAATATAATATCATCTACATATATCTACACCATCAACATGTCTTTACCAACTTTTTTGATGAAGAGTGTTCTATCAATGAATCCTCTCCTATAATCATTTTCATGGAGATAATTTGAAAGAGTTTCATACCAGGTTCTAGGAGCTTGCTTGTGGCCATATGAAGCTTTGATTAGCTTGCACACACTGTTTGGATAGTGTGGGTGCTCAAAGCCTAAAGGTTGACATATATACACATCTTGATCTAGCAGCCCATAGAGGAGAGCACTCTAACATCCATTTGAAAAACCTAGAAGTTTTTGAATGTAGCATAGGCTAAGAAGATTTTGATTGCTTCAAGCGTGGATACTGGAGCAAAAAACTCATCATAATCTATCCCTTCCTCTTAAGCATACCCTTGAACCACTAATTTAGCTTTGTTCTTGATCACAATTCCCCTGTCATCCTTCATATTCATTGTGAAACACCCATGTGGTGCCAATTGGTTCTACCCCTATTGGAAAATCAACCAATTTCCATACTTATTGCTTGTTGATTTGAAACGACTCATCCTGCATAGCTTCTACCCAACTGTTGTCTCTCAGCGCTTCAGTAACTTTGGTAGGAACTTCCTGTGATAGAAATGCAGCATGCAAGCAGATCTTTCAACAAACCTGCTCCTTATTAGCATAGGAGCTGACACATCTCCAATGATATTCTCAACCGGATGAATCTTACTGATTCTTCTATCTGAGTAGACAGGAAATTCATGACTTCTACAATTGGTGGGAATATTAAGCCAAGGATGTACCACATTTAACTTAACGTCACAAATTTGTGAGATCAGATCGGGTGTTGCATTCAACTCTTGAGAACTAGGCATTAACTCATGTGATTCATGTTCAGAATTGAGCTTATTTAATGTGTAATCATTTCAGTTTAAAGGCTCAGTGAATCTAGAGTCAGAGCTCTTCATGGAATCTGAAGTGCCATTTTCCGGTTAAAGTTGAACTGGAGAATCAAGTGAAGTAGCTTTCGTTTGAACTTAAACCGGAACGATCTCCGCTTCACCTTAAATGACTTAACTAGAATTGTTGACAATAGTTTGCTTCAGACGCTTGGAACTAAGTGATGAAGATAATGGAGGATCAATGGTAAAGTTCTTTCTGTTCATTATCCGATGCTCATCAGCTGAAGTTCTGATCATCTGTTCCTGCAAAGAAATACTCACAGGCTTCTCAACAGTTATGTTAAAAGCAGTAGTTAGTGCATCAATATCATATAACTAGGTGGGCTGACAAGTAAGTTGTGCTTTGAATTCTCATTAAAGAAAACATTTAAGGTTTTTCAACAACTTTGGTTCTCCTGTTGTATACTCTGTATGCCTTTGACGCTCCAGAATATCCAACAAAATATCCATCATCTGCTTTTTCAGCTAATTTTGGCAATAGCTCATCGGTTATAAGAATTGTGACAGGACACCCAAAGGATTTAAAGAAATAGATATTTGGTTTCCTATTCCTCCAAAGTTCATAAGGTGTTTTATTTTTACATTTAACAATCAAAATTATGTTTTGAACATAGAAAAAAATGTTTACTGCCTCAGCCCAAAATATAACAGGGAGTTTTGAATCAGTGAACATAGCTCTAGCAGCTTCAATTAGTATTCTGTTTCTCCTTTCAGCAACTCCATTCTGTTGTGGTGTTCTGGGAGCACTAAACTGTCTAGTGATTCCCTTTTTGTTCACAAAAATCATTTAAATAATGAGTTTTAAATTCTATGCCATTATCAAACCTTATTGTTTTGACTTTTAATTTTGATTGATTTTCCAACTCGATCACAAGAGTTTTTAGCAATTCGGCATTTTCATCTTTTGTTTTTAAGAAGAGAACCCCAGTATATCTGGTAAAATCATCAATAATCACAAAACAATATGATTTCTTTCCAAACTCATCACTCTTGTTGGCCCAAAAAGTTCCATGTGTAATAGTTCCAAGGGTTGTGAATAGAACTTTCAGTTTTTGGTTTGAAGGATGACTTGTGTTGCTTACCCTTGAGGCAATATAAGTGAATTGTTTGATAGGAAGACCCTTGACTAAACAAAGATTTACAATTTTATTCATATTCTTGTAATTCACATGTCCTAGCCTTATATGCCAAAGATCAAATTCATCAACAGAGGTTGTGGATATAAAACATGCATTGCCACTGATAGGTGTAGCAACTGACATATCCAAGACATACAAACCTTCTTTCTCGGGTGCTTTGAGTAAAATCATTTCCTCAGGAATTTTTATTTCAGATTTATGTATGATGGCCTCTCTCTCATTGATGTGTTCGGAATGATACTAAAAATATCTAATACAACCTAGACCTAAACCTAGACCTAGACACACTAAGTTAAACCCAGAAAACCTAAACTAAACCGAACCTAAAGGCAAGTGTACCTGTCGGAAACAGTATAGCTGTAGAAGTCCGGAATCGAACCCTAAGGTGTGACACTTCGGTCAATCATTATGTATTTTATCCGACCCGTTTTCAAATTCGGGTTATAATTATGATCTTGAATCAATAAAGAATTGTATTATATTTTGTTATCAAAATTATGTTATATGATTCGTAGAAATTATCTCGAAATCTTAATTCAAATTCTATCTCAATCAATTTCGTTATTTAAGTTAAAACCAGACAACTTTAGCAAATCCAAACATGTATTATATTTGTGTGTAATACTAGTCACGCATACAAATAAATACTAGCGGGGTTTCATAAAAAGTTGGAGATTTATGACAAAAATAATGAAATTTCGGTACTTTACACGATTTCGGTATTAACCGGAGATCTCGTAAATCATCAAAATCAAAATATTTATACTCCAAGATTATAAATATAATGAAAATATATTTTATAAATTTTTAGGGGTAAAAGTGTCATTTTACTAAAGTTCGGGGGCTAAAACTGCACAAATGAAACTTCAGGGACTAAAAGTGTAAATCTGCCAAAATCACTTTAGGGCAGTACGCCCCAAATGTCTAATTTCTGGGCGGTACACCCCAAAACGTGTAGACGTGTTTTTAGTTTTGCTTCGTGTAAACAGCTCGTTTAAGCCTCCAAAACGTGTCCATTTCGTCGATTAGTCACCAGGTAACGTGTTTAAACACCATTTCGTCCCTTCCAGTATATAAACCAACCTCTGGAACTCGAAATCAAGCTTTAATCCCTAAAATCTATCTCTCAAAAACCCTCATTTTCTTCTAGTATCTTCTCTGCTCAAATTCGGTTGATCCAGGAGCTCTCGAGGTCTAATTTTCTGCAGTCCTCCTCTATTTGGTACGTAGAACAAAAGCCCTCTATCAATTTCTGTTCATATCGTTGTTTTAATCAAGTTCCAGATTTGCTTAAAAACTAGGGTTCTTGAACTCTTTTGTTAAAACTAGAACAATCTATTAGGAATTAGGAGCTGAAATTTTGGGGATCTTCATACGAACACATAATAAAAGAAACCCCTAAGTTAATTTCATAATTGGAGAACATTTTTTTCCAGTAAAAACGGTATCATACGACGTTATAATGCCCAAATTTAACAAACGTTTATGAGTTGGAATTTCAAACTTTAGGGGATATCTTTATATAATATCAAGATTAAAACCTTAAATTTTTATCATTTTTCGAGCATGTTTGATATAATTCATAAATTTGATAAATACAAATAATCCTTAAAAACCATTATATTTATATAATCAAACATAGTATATGGTGTTATATGATCATGTATATAATTTTAACATTCTTTTACAAACACCATTAATATTTTATATAAACATATGTATTTTACAAATATACTTATATATTTATATATTTAAAAAAACATATATATATAAATATATATTTAAAATTTTAAACTTAAACTAATATATATATATATATACACTTGAAGTTTAAATAAAGTATATATATATATATATATATATATATATATATATCTAATAAAGATCATAAACATATACATCCAGTTATTTTTATAAAACTATTTAGAACTCGCGCAGACCGGAAGGGTAAACGCCTGTACACTGGGTTTCCTGGCATAGGTAAGGATGTCGCATAAATCCCTCGTTGGACCTGGCAGACTTACCTGGGGATTCCTGGAGTGAGTATTTACTTATAGGAAAACACATTTTCATATTATCACTAATCTTTGTTTTAATCAATATAGATATAGTCTTTTGACATAATAATAAAACCTTACACTCTTCAAGAACCCTGTGCAATTGAAACTATATTCTTTGTATTAATTTAGCCTATTTATGTTAATAGGCTAATCTCAAGGTCTATCATTATCACTCTCAGTGTTATCGTTCATCCTCAATCCGCTCATCATGTGAGTACTCGTAGCCCCTCTCTTTTTGTTATTTGGGGTGCAACATGTATCCTATATCAAAATCGTTATTCTTTATTCTTGATACAAAACAATGCGATTATATGAGTATTTGTGTGATTCTTGATATGCTTACTTGTATGAGACTTGATACGTGAAACTTGAGACTTGAGACTTGATAAACTTGAAACTTGACAAACTTGAAACTTTACTCTTGCGTAAACATTAACAACACCAAGCCTTTGATTCATTAATAGCTATTGGTTGACAACCCACCTAGGATATTGAGACATAATCTTGTCTTCAAATAGGTGATTGGAACCTAAATTGTCAAGGTTTGTTTTACGCGTTTATATCTTGACTCTAATACTTGTTTGTCATATTCTTAATCATACACTTGGCACGTTAATCGCATACTTTAAACTTATACTTAATATTAAACCTATGTGTACTCACCAACTCATTGTAGTTGACAGATATTTTATACATGTTGCAGGAAATGCTACTTGTGACTTCCGTTGTGTTATCATGTTAGGCTCTGCTGGACCTAGTTAAAATTTAATCATGTTTTGTTTGTTATATTTTTTGTAAAACTACTATGTTTATGGAATAAAATGGCATGATTAAGTATATCGCAACTTATATTATTTGGTTGTGAGCATCTGGACAATTTATCACGCTCCGACAAATTCCGCTGTCGGTCGGGGTGTGACATAAGGACACTAGAATACAAGACTCAACTAGGACTTATGAATAATGGAAATACTGAGTAAATATGGATTTTTGGATTTAGGAAATAAATTAACTAAACTAACTAATTAACCAATTAACGGAAGCAGAGAAAACCTAAGAGAAAACCAGATTAGAGAAACAGTACCACCTAGACCTAGACTGCTAAATCACGCTACTGACTTCTAACGGCTATGACAAAGATAATGGAATCAGGATCTTAATGACAACTCTAAGAACACCCTAGTGGACCCCACCATTTACCGGGTGTGACGCAATAGGAAATACTAAGAATCGAATACGCTCACTAATTGGTCAGGTCACCTTCCGGCTTGTTCCTAACTGATAATTCTAGTGCTTGAACGGTTGGTTCACCTTTTGAGTTCGTCCCAACCCACCTATCCTAACCACCTTCGACAGGCTCTAAGGCACCTTAAGATAGACGAAGCCTCACTAAAGTTCTACAATTAAGAAAATTAGCAAATCAATTAACTAACCTAGGGAATTTCCTTGTGGGATAATTTGATCCTAAATAGTTAACTAACCTGACTAATCATTACCCTTATCACCTCCCGGCTTGTCTAAGGATAGCAACCCACAAAATTCAAGCAAACAACTAATAACTGAGTCTATGATTACCAAATAGCAAACATGTCAAATTGCAAACACGCAGTCACACAATCATAACTACCCTACTCAAACTGGAAGACATCCACAAGCGGAGCAAGAATCAATCACTAATCCTAAACCTAAATCATGTAGTCAAACACATTAATGGCAGAAAATAATGAACTTTAAAGAATATCAAATCCATACATACTTTTGCCATAAACCGAAAGAAATCAAAAACATAAAATAGTCATCAATTGGCCTAGGCGGCATTAATTGCTTAGCCTAGGACCATATTACAGTCAAGAACACAAATAAAAACTAAGTCTTGACCAATAAACATGGTTTAGTCTAGTAATCATAAGAAATAAAGAAGAAACGAGAAACCGGATAGAAGTTTGATGTTGAATGGTTGATCTCCCGTGACCTCCTATGCTTCCAACCTACTTCTACTCACAATCGCCTTTTGGTCCCCCCCCCCCTTTCGTAAGTTTCTGCCTTCGATATATACAAACAAAATAAAATGATGCAAAACTCACTCAAATACTACGAAATTTACACAGGAAATATAGATGTGTTTAGCACACATCACTCATTAAACAAAACATTCAACTTTCTGTCACACATTTGTGAGTCACTAAGTAAGTTGAAATTTAAAGCACCAACAAGATTGACTTTGTTAAAACTTAGCAGACCATTTGTAACATCTCCTTGAGTTGAGATTTACCCCTTGTTGCTTTCAAATGCAACAGTCCTCCGTTGTGTATTTTTATGTTTTCCAAAATGTGCTTATTCCATATCATATGGCTGGTGCACCCACCGTCAACGATCCACAAATGATGTTGACTTTTATTCTACACCTGCACATATAAAAAATTGGTTAATTTCTGTAGGGGACCCAATCCTTTGTGGTCTTGGGTTTACCTAAAGCATCATTATACTTGTACTCCTTGTGTACTTAAGTATTTAAAATGGGTTATGCTGTAAGCAAATCATCAGTTTTAAATTCTAAATCTTGAGCTTGACTCGATTGATGAGTTCTTTCACTTCCTATTTTTGTTTTCTCTCAAGGGCTTTCCTTTCTTTGAACAATCTGAATTTTCTCTATTTGTTGGTTTCAGTTTTGACAAATTCACTTGTTGAAAACTAATTTTGACTTGAAATTCTAGTTCTTTCAGGTGAAAAGGAAAACTTTTGAGATGCCGAATTACTTTGAAAATTATTTCACCTAGAAGCGGAAAGGATGAACTTCCACTTGAACTAGACATAAATTCATTTTAACCAAAACTTCTCCCACTTTGAAACATGTTACGAGAATTAACTTTTCCTTGTGAAGGATTCCTCCTTCCTTTTCCGTCAAAGAGTTTAAAATTGTCCCTGAACATAACAGATGGTCTTTGTTTTGAAGCAGTTACAAATCTGAAATTTTTCTTTGTAATTGCGTGAGCTGTGGATCGTCTACTGGATCATCATGTAAACGTGTAATTCGAGTTACGAAAATGAACACAAACGAGTAAATACAAATGTGATTTGTATTGATTATCAATCAGAGAACACACACAGAGTTATACACACAGAAGAATGACCAAGAGTACTGAATCTATACCAGACGAAGCTATTTATAGTCAAACAAAACTATGCGAACACACTGTCACCCGAACTACCACTTTGGGTTAGTTCGTGTGCACCGAACTAGCAGTTCGGGTCACTTCGGGTACAGGCTCTTTTGTAGCTTGCCTTGTACCTGAAACTTCACACGACGACCAGAATAATGCACTAACAAACTCCCCCTTCACGTGTGCAGTATCAATCTTCATATAAACTCGTATCTTCAATCAAACTCTCCCTCATCTTGACGGTTAGTCTGATCTTGAATACTTGACATTGCAGCGCATGTAATCTCTTTATCAACATCTTCAGAAGACATGAAGTTGTGATGTTCTCTTTCCATTTAGAACCTGCCAACATAAATAATATTGGCGTAAAACGTCTCTTTGAGACTCCAAGATGTATTGATTTTGAAATTGATGTCATATACCGTGTTGATCAATCAAAAAGAAATAAGAAACAAAATATTTTTGATTTTTCTAATATTTATACCAAAACACACCTAAAATCTTTTTGGTATTTTCTGATATGAAACGTAAATTGAATACAAAATCAAACATTATTTTTGTCTTTTGTGAGAAGATCACGACTTTAAAACATATTGGTCATAACATGCTGAACTACATTTCAATTTCAATTATTGTAGCACAAAAGCCATGTCGATTGCAGATATAATTTATCCAACTTGATACTCAGACATAATCATACTCATAACATCTGGATAGGTTAAGGTATTGATTAGATTTGCTTTGACCAGTGAACCCCACACTATCAGACATACTTAGATATGATTTTGCTTATCATTCTTTGTGATTTCATCTGTGATTTAACACATAGTGATTTAATTCCTGATATAGTCAACTGTGTTCCATGCAAAAATCAATAAGAACGTTAAATTGTCTACCTTAAAGTCGATCTTTCAATACGCAGATAAGGCATTGGATTTAACAAAATAAGAAAATAAAAAAAGTTGAAATTGTATAATTCAACAACAATCATGTCAGTGTTGTGGACACGCAGAGAAAGACCGATGAATTATACGAAACACCAAGGAAAATAAAGCAGAACCTCAAACGAACAACAATCAGGTCGATCTTTCGCTACGCAAAGAAAGTCCGATCGTTTGAGAAAATAAAGAAAATCAAACAAGTTTAAATCTTTGCAAAAAAAAAAAAAACACATGTTTACATAGTGACTTCTCATTTTCTTTTCACATATCCTTTTCTTGATATATCTTGAGATACGCATCAAGATGTTGTCCAATAGGTCAAGCAACAGATTTAGTGTATATCACATTTGTATACTTTCTGATTTGCCGAGCCTATCTTACATATCGATCAATGGTCTTATGGCTTTTTCATCTAGTCTATCCATGATTCAGATAACGTTAGCCAATGTACCATCATTTCCCAATCATGTCGGATACAATTTCAATTTCTCATTTTTCAATGTTTATGTCTTTTCAAAATTTTCTCCCCCTAAAATGACAAACTATATTTTTTACACTTTCATTTTACTATTTAAAAAACAAATCACTATTTTTGTATTTTTCAAAAAAACAAACTCCCCCTTAAACCAAGACGGAGTGAAAAACAAAGAAAAATTGATCAACCAACACGAATACTTACAATTTAGCATTTTGAAAACACATGATTTTGAAAATGATTTGGAAATTCATTTTAAGTTAAACACAGATATTCCACTATCGGCAAACGTTCAACTATCGATAGGTCTTTCTAAAATACTTGCTAACACCAGATAAAAGATTAGTTGCTCTGGGATCGACTAGATTCAACAGCGTTGGGTCGCCCGATGTCTTCCACGTTGTCTCTGTTAGCCACGGAAACTCTTTTGGGTTTCCATATCATGGTAGACGAAATTTTTAGATCAGAACCTAAAAAAATTTCAACCGACGCCTTAGGTTTTGACCAAAACGGCTTGTTGGTTGATTTGAACTTTGGAGACCATGGCTCATAAAAAATGTGACCATTGTATCCACATATTTTGCATTGTTATGGATATATGCAGTCGTTAGAAAATTTGCAGCAAGATGTCTAGGTCAACGACATGCATAACAAATTCTTTCACAAAGTTGTTATGAAAGTTTTGAAAAATGTTTTGGTTTGCAACTATGATTCGTAGCTGGAGAATCATAGTAACCAAAAGAATTATCAGAAGCAAATGAATAAAAGAAATTATCAGATGAATCATACCTAGGAGATGATCGTTATGGTAAGTTGTAAGAACCACTTGAAGAACCGCCAGAATGATAATGACCATTTCTCGATGTACACACATTCGATTTCTTTTGTTGATCTTGCTTTTGTTGAGTCTGAACAAGTTTAACAAACTGTTTCTTCGGCTGTTGTTGAGATTGATGAATAGGCTTAACAACAACCTTTTTCTGTTTCTGTGTTTGTTTCACTGAGACATCCTTGACTTCATAACCCAAACCTTTGTGCGTGAACCTTGGAATCTTTAATGACTCAACTTTAGAATCAGAAACATTCTTTTCTTTATCTTTTATAGTAAATTTAGCTTTGTTATCTTTCAGCTTGTTCTCATGAATCAGAGATTTATCAAGTTCAGTTTCAGTTGAAGTATTAACAGACTTCTTACTCTTATCAAATAGCTGCTCATCTTCCAAGATTGATGAACCAGCATCAAACTTTGGAGTGTTGCCAGGTTCAAACTTCTACTTTCTAGACTTAGATTTCTTTTTCTTTGCAGAAGTAGGAGGTGCAAACTTTGAATAATCATACATTACTTCATTTTGATTCACAGAAGCCGATGGACGACTTGACATATCAACTGATGAAGGAACTTTATGTAAATCATTCTTAGCTCTTTCTTCACTCTTCGACTGTTTGTAGATGTAATTCAGAAATGTTGGTGACAAATTACAATTCTTTACTTGACGTTGCAAATCCAGAATCTCAATTTTTAATTCAGAAATCTTCACCTGAGCATCCAACAACTCTTTCTGAGAAGCAATGAACTCTTCCGACAACTAATTATATTCATACTTATGTCTGCTTCTCAAATCACATTCTTCCAAAACTTCTTCGGTAACCTTTTCCCATTTCTTCTTGAAATAATCAACATCTTTTATTAAAATTTCATTCTTTTCTTGGAAAAGAACATTTTCATCTCGAAGTTTTAAAAGTTCTTATTGAAGACTAATTACTTTCTCAGCAGCTTCGATAGCAATCTGATTAGCTTTTTCGTATTTCTGTTGAACAAGATAAGCCTTTTCAAATAAAGCATCAAAATCTTTAGCAACTTCTTTAGCCTCAGCTTTAGCTTTTCCACATTCTTCACTCAAAACTATCTTTTCTTTCAATACATCATCATTAATATTAGTAGGTTCAGCACACTTTGGACATATTGAAAAAACTTCATTATGAACTTCTTCTATGTCCCTATCATCCCCTTTATCATATATTACACAAGAATTTGTTTCAGAATCAGTCATATCACTAACGATGCGTTTAGTATTGAAAATATTAACACAATCATTTTTATCTGATAACTCATGACTTTCTAATACTAAACTGCTAGATGCTGAATCATATGATTTTGAACCACTTGATTCGGAACCAGTGTTAGCTAAATAATCATTAATCTTCATGGCCTGAATGTTTGCACAATTTTGAGTAACATTCTGGATATTCGCCATATCATTAGACAATACACATGTCTCACTTTTTTCTTTCAATGCATTCCATTTATCTTTAGCAGTGTGATACACTATGAATTTAAGAAATAACTCTCTTGAAAGAGCATTTTTGATAATGTCTCTGGCTTTTTATTCATTATCTGTATAAGTCCTTTCTTCTTGTGACAGATGTCGATGTTTTTACATGTCCATTTGCATGAACAGGCTATTTGAATTGCTGATCAATTATCTTTCAAAACTCTTTGAAATGTTGATTGATTTTAATCTTAAAATCAACTTTCCATTCATGATAATCTTCCACCTTTAAAAACTTGGGTATACTTTGACTTTGACTTCCCCCAAATGTTTGAAAATGATTCATCTTTTTACCAAAATATGATGTTTCAAATACTTCAAACTCAAAAACGAGGTTCTTAGAAGTGGATTTGGGGGTCGAAATGAGGGTACTAGCCGTTAGGCGAGTAAAAGTGTAGATCTCTCCGAGACGGTCATTTTGGCTGGTATTAGCTCCCGTAACTCTTAATGGAACTAAAGTTACGTCAGTTTTAGTACACTACCCAAAATTGAAGTCACCCGAACTAATCCGAACTGGTAAGCGAACTTGTGACACCCGAGAATTTCAAGGTTAACTTCCGTTAGACAAACCCGTTAGTTACGTTATAAGTGTTAACTTAGTAACTAATGCATAACTAGGCCGAATACGTCCACGACCTTTGGTTGATTACCGAACCCGTCCATATGTGTTATGTGTTCATCATTGATTGTCTTTATGTGCAATGTGATTTAAATACATGACTTATTATTGTGAATAGCATGATTAATTGTAAATACTTGATTATGTGAAAATTGACCTGTTTTAGTAGCCAGCGAAACTAACGGGCGAAACTATAGTGTCGCCCGGTAGCCAGCTAAGACAATCCAATATCACGAGACCAGAGCTAGTTTCGCCTGGCCAGCGAAACTGCCAGCGAAACTGGCTCCTGATATAAATAAACTTAATAAACCCTAGTAGCCTCATTTGCCTCATTTCACAACAAACACACACACACTCTTTTCTCCTGGAGATTCTGGTCAGTCGAGGTTCACACCGAGTTGTCGAGATCTCAGCCCCAAACCATCATCTACCAAGCTAGGAGATCGAACCGTGAGTCCCAAAAACCTCCATTTTGTGTTTTATATGTGTTTTTCATAAAAAGCATGACCAAACCTTCATGATATTGCTTGATCTTCTGTAAATATGCTTTAGGATGCTAGATCTACCATAAAGTCAGCAACTTTACGTTTAAAAACAAACCATGATGATGATTTATGCAATTTTGGCCATTTTAGGGTTTAGAAGTGTTTTTAGAGATTTGATGATTAAAATGCATGTTAAACGTGTTAAAGCTGCTTGATTTATGTTGGTAAATGCCTATGGATGCTAGATAATGAATTGCATGTATGATCAGAAGCTGTTAGGTTGATTTTTAGGCAAATCCGTATGTTTTTCGCGACCAGCGAAACTGCGTGTTCTCTGGGCGAAACTAAGTAGCGAAACTATATCTCCTTCCAGCGACACTGCCCAGCGAAACTATAGTGTCGCCGGGTAACTTGACCAGACCAGCTCGAGCGAAACTACCGAGCGAAATACCTGAACGAAAGTTCAAACCAGTTTCCCGGCGAAACTAGGCTAGCGAAACTGCGTCAGCAGTTTCGGGCGAAACTAGCCTAGCGAAACTGTGTCACTGGGCATTGCCTAGCGAAAGTGCTGCCCGTGCACCTAGCGAAACTGCCTAGCGAAACTGTGCTAGCGAAACTAAGACCTGACCTAAAAACCAA
Organism: Deinandra increscens subsp. villosa; assembly: GCA_039602395.1. NCBI lineage: Eukaryota > Viridiplantae > Streptophyta > Magnoliopsida > Asterales > Asteraceae > Deinandra > Deinandra increscens. The sequence goes on from JBCNJP010000027.1 coordinate 97,320,525, forward strand.
ACTTGTGAAATTTGCTTAAGTGTTATGCCATGACCTACATGATTATGCCATGATGAAACATGTTTGATATCTGATTTATATGAACCCTTGTTTATGATCAACCATTGGTGTCGTGTGTCGGTATGTCGAGTCACAGTTGCAACGTGCTATGTTATGGGCCATAGTGACGTTAAGTAAAGATTAGACACGAAACTGATACTTAAGACCTAAACGTGTTCATAGGTCTTCGTTAAACAAACAATATTTGGATTACTTGAAGTGTAGCAGTGCAACCCAAGGTGAGTGTCACTAACCCGCTTACTGTGAGTCCGTTTGGGCCACACCGAATAACTTAACGAAAACAATGCTGATAAACTCTAGAGTGCTAGGCACCTACTGATGAACATGAGAACACGGGATGCTTGGCACCCACTTGATGAACTGAAGTGTTTTATGGGAAACACTTGTGGACTACAAACAAACTATTTTTGGAACAAAACTGAAAACGTTTTAATATGGCTAGTGTAGGTTAAAGTCTAAACCATATGATATCACATGTTTTCTAAGGATGCCTTATAACTTAAAAGTCCTCAACTAAAATTGTGCCATTAATTGTAAAGCGAGGGGATGTTGGGTAGATCTACTGGAGTTTGACAAACTCCGCCCCGTGGCACGGGAAGTGCACGGAGGAACAATATCAGCCTATTTGACCGTGGTCCCGAGAGGACACGGGGGAGGCAAAAACCGCGATGACGTAGGTCCGCACCATACGGGATGGCTCGGCCCCCACAAAATAAGTCAGCTTTGGTACAAACTTCCTTAGAGCATGGAACAACGGATTAGCTACCCGCGATATCGGTTGAGTCCTTTAACTTTACGGAACTAGTACATACCCGATGACGTAGATCACGGACAAACCACTTATAAACTGAGATTTAATTACGAGCATTGCTTTTCACAAATAAATAACTTGTAAGTATACCTTGACACGAATTATGATTATGAGACCGGGCCAATGCATGACAAGCCCACTGTGAACTCACCAACCGTTAGGTTGACACTTGCGTGGTTTAAACTTTTGCAGATCGCTAAGGAGTATCCACCGGAGGTTGGCATGGCACGTGAAGACTCTTATTTTTTATTTAACTTAAATTGGGGATTTATAAGACAATGAATTTGTAAGGCACGTGGTTAGTGCCAGGATAATTATTTTTCCGCTTTGTATGTAATTTAAGACTCTGATTTATAACTTGTGTTTGAACTAACCCTGATTCGTTTAGTAATTGTAACTATGGTTGTGGATCCTGGTCTAGTCGCGCCCCTTAACGGTATAAACTCCGTTAGTGGTATTTTGGGGGTGTGACAGATTGGTATCAGAGCCATAAGTTGCAGAGAACTGGAATCATTTTTGAAAACGATTTGGAAACTGCAACTTGAAAACCTTGGTTACAAAACGAACAAACAAATTCCCAAAGACAAAATTCTTACGTGCCAACCTGGGATACTCGCTCTGCTGTGTAAGTAAAGGCTTAATACGTATGTATATATATATATATAAATATATATGTATAGACCGTGTCTAAGTAGTCTAACGGAAGACCTTAGGAAATTTTCACACACGAATACGAAATGCGATCGCAAATACGCACACTACTCTGGGGAAAGCGACAACGAAACGATGCTACACGCTACGTCCTGATTTCTATTACGACGACTACGCCGACGGTGACTTTATGGGAAGCCGACCTTCGACGATAGCACTTACGACGTTCTCCAGCGACGCCTCGGTTTTGCACAAATTTTTCTGGACTAATAGTGGGATAACGGGAACTGGCTAATATACATATTATGGGATATGTATAGAATATAACTGTGACTGAACATTGGCTACTTTAACTATTCAGCAAGATGTCTGGAAGAGGAAACGGAAGAGGCGGCATAAACATGACGCCTGCACAGCTGCAAGCAATGATTACTGAACATGTGCAAGCCGCGGTGGCAGCCGTCCAAGCTGCATATGCCGCACAGGGTAACTATTATGCCGGTTAAGGCACAAAGCAATTATATCATGACCTGTTTAATTTTAAAATCCGAACTATTTATGCATCAGGAAACCAGCACCACTGCACGTTCAAGTCCTTCATGGACTGTAAGCCGATGACATTTTCCGGCGAAGAAGGAGCTGTAGGACTCCTTAGGTGGATTGAGAAGTCCGAAAAGGTTTTCTCCATGTGTAACTGCCCAGCTGAAAGCAAGGTGAAGTTTGCTACTGGTACCTTCGAAGGAGCCGCACTCTCCTGGTGGAACGCTGAGATTCAGATGGTTGGGCTAGACGCGGCTAATAACATGCAGTGGGCAGCGTTTAAGGAGCTGATCATGGAAGAATACTGTCCACGTGACCAAGTCAAGAAGCTTGAGGGTGAATTCCTGAATTTGAAGATGTCTGGGTCTGAAGTCGAACAATACACCGCACGATATCATGAATATGAGGTACTATGCCCCACAATGGTTGATGCTGAGTTCAAACGCATTGAGCGTTATCTGGAAGGCCTCGCGCCTCAAATCAAGAGTCTAGTGACTGCCAGCAACCCCGCTACCGTGCAGCAAGCCATTCGTCTGGCTCACAAACTTACTGATCAAGAGGTCGAGAAAGGTACTCTACCTGCGAAAGCCACTGAGAAGACTGCCTTGAGTGGCAAGAGAAAGGCTGATGATGAAGCTCCTGAAAACTCGATGAATGTTCAGAGTGTTGGAAACAGCACTGGGAGGTCTTTCAACTCCCAAGGCCAAAGCAAGAGGTCCGGGAATAACAGTGATAACTACCGCCAGGGCGGAAATGGTCAGAGCAACTACAAGGGTAACCTGCCCTTGTGCAACAGGTGTGGAAAGCATCATGCTGGTAATTGTAGGAAGAATATGAGCTGCGAAAGGTGTGGTAAGGGAGGCCACGAAGCAAAGGACTGTTGGGCAACTTTGCCCGAGCAACAAAACCGCCCCAGAAGAAACAACAACTATGGGAACAATCAGGGCAATGGAAACAACGGTCAGAACCGCAACAATGAAGCTCCCAGGGGAAACGGTAACGGGAATTGTTATGAATGTGGTGCTCCAGGCCACATTAAAAGAGACTGCCCTCGGCTGAGAAGACAAGGGTTCGGAAATCAGGGAAATAACGGTGGGAATGGTAACGGTGGAGGTAATGGTAATGGGAATGGCAATGGTAATGGTGGAAACGGGAATGGTGGAAATGGTAGAGGTCGAGCTTTCGTCATGGGCCAGGGTGAAGCTCGCAATGACGCCAACGTGATCAATGGTAAATTTATTTTGAACGGTTTCTTTGCTACTGTTTTATTTGATTCTGGTGCTGAAAGAAGCTTTATTTCCACTAAATTTGCTAGAATAATTAATGCTAAACCGATCGACTTAGATGCTAAATATGTGGTAGAACTAGCAAATGGTAAACTTCATGATACGACTCAGATAATTAAGGGCTGTAAGTTAGAACTAGCTGGCCATACCCTAGGGATTGACCTTATGCCTTTCCCGATTGGTAGTTTCGACGTTATAGTAGGAATGGATTGGTTATCTGAGAATCGGGCTGAAATCTTATGTAAAGAAAAAGTGGTTCGTATCCCACTCGAAGACGGTAAAGTATTAACGGTTCAAGGTGAGAAAGGTGGAACAGTCACCGGCATTATTTCATTCCTTAAAGCTCAGAAATGCCTCCGTAAGGGTCACTTCGCGATTCTTGCAAACGTCACTGACACGACACATCCCGAGCGCAAAATTGACGATTACCCGATAGTTCGCGACTTCCAAGATGTATTTCCTGAAGATCTGCCTGGCTTGCCTCCATTTCGACAAGTTGAGTTTGGGATTGATTTGGCTCCAGGTGCCGCTCCGATTGCACGCGCTCCGTATCGTTTGGCTGTAAGCGAGCTCAACGAACTCTCCGCGCAACTACAAGAGCTACTCGACAAGGGGTTTATTCGTCCAAGTTCGTCTCCATGGGGAGCTCCGGTACTGTTTGTTAAGAAGAAGGATGGAACGTTCCGCATGTGCATTGACTACCGAGAGCTTAACAAAGTTACGATCAAGAATCGGTATCCACTTCCTCGAATCGACGATCTCTTCGATCAACTGCAGGGTTCAAGCTACTTTTCAAAGATTGATCTATGGTCTGGATATCACCAGCTTCGCGTTCGTGATGAGGATGTACCCAAGACAGCTTTCAGAACTCGGTATGGTCACTACGAGTTCCTGGTTATGCCGTTTGGGCTAACCAATGCACCTGCCGTATTTATGGATCTGATGAATCGAGTGTGCAAGCCGTACCTCGATAAGTTTGTGATAGTTTTCATCGACGATATTTTGATCTACTCTAAGACCAAGGAAGAACACGAGGAGCATCTGCGTCTTATTTTGGAATTGCTTCGCAAGGAACAGCTCTACGCCAAGTTTTCAAAGTGCGACTTTTGGATCCGCGAAGTCCAGTTTCTTGGACACATTGTTAATGAGGAAGGAATTCATGTCGATCCAGCCAAAGTGGAAGCAATAAAGAACTGGTCTACCCCAAGAGCGCCAACAGAAATCCGACAATTTTTAGGACTTGCCGGATATTATCGAAGGTTTATTAAGGGTTTCTCTCAATTGGCCCAACCCTTAACGGCCTTAACGCACAAAGGAGTGCAATACAGATGGGGTGAGAAAGAAGAGCGCGCGTTCCAAACGCTTAAAGATATGTTATGTTCGGCTCCAATTCTTGCGTTACCCGATGGAATTGACGACTTTGTGGTTTACTGCGATGCATCGATTCAAGGACTTGGTTGTGTGTTGATGCAACGAGACAAGGTAATTGCCTACGGGTCCAGGCAACTAAAGGATACTGAAAAGAATTATACAACGCATGATTTGGAAATGGGAGCCGTTGTTCATGCACTCAAGATTTGGAGACATTACCTATACGGAACAAAGTGCACAATATTCACCGATCATAAAAGTTTACAGCACATCTTTGATCAGAAAGACCTCAACATGCGGCAAAGAAGGTGGGTTGAATTACTGAACGATTATGATTTGGCCATTAAATATCATCCGGGAAAAGCAAATGTGGTGGCAGATGCCCTAAGCAGAAAAGAATACGAAAAGCCTCGGCGGGTACGAGCGCTTCAACTTACAATACATTCAGGATTACCGGATCGGATCCGTGACTGCCAACGAGAAGCTTTGAAAGCAGAAAACTTCGCAGCTGAAGCACTGCGTGGTGTAGATGGCCATTCTGAAGTTAAGTCCGATGGACTCACATACTATAATGACAGAATCTGGGTTCCTTTGTTTGGAAATCTCCGTGAGCTCGTAATGGACGAGGCTCACAAGTCAAGATACTCGGTACACCCTGGATCAGATAAAATGTATCAGGACTTGAAAAATCTTTATTGGTGGCCGAATATGAAAGCCGACATTGCTCGATATGTGGCTAAGTGTTTAACGTGCTCAAGAGTCAAGATTGAATACCAAAAGCCTTCTGGTTTACTGCAACAACCAAAGATCCCAGAATGGAAATGGGAGGATATCTCAATGGATTTTGTAACAGGACTACCTCATCGATCAAATCAACCGGATGCGATTTGGGTTGTCATCGATCGATTAACCAAATCAGCACATTTCATTCCGATGAAGGAAAGTGATAATATGGATAAATTGACAAAGCTGTACATCGACAAAATTGTGAAGCTTCACGGTGTGCCTAAGACTATCATTTCTGATCGAGATCCTCGATTCACTTCCCGGTTATGGCAATCAATGCAGGAAGCATTGGGAACCCGACTAGACATGAGTACAGCTTATCACCCGCAGACTGACGGTCAGACGGAACGAACGATTCAAACCTTAGAAGATATGCTCCGAGCTTGCGTCCTTGACTTTGGGAAAGATTGGGAGACTCACCTCCCACTGGTGGAATTCTCTTACAACAATAGTTATCATTCAAGTATAGGTGCTGCACCTTTTGAAGCACTGTATGGCAGAAAATGTAGATCGCCCGTGTGTTGGGCCGAAACGGGTGAGAAAGGGCTCACTGGACCGGAAGTTATCCATGATATGACCGAGCGGATTATTCAAATCAGACAACGGCTAGCTGCAGCACGTGATCGACAAAAGAGTTATGCCGACAAACGCCGAAAACCTCTAAAGTTTGAGGTGGGTGACAAAGTATTGTTGAAGGTATCTCCCTGGAAGGGAGTGATACGCTTCGGGAAGCGTGGAAAGTTAAATCCTCGCTACATCGGTCCGTTTGAAATTATTGGGGAAGTAGGCCCGGTGGCCTATCGATTGCAACTCCCTGCTGAACTCGATGGAGTTCACAACGTGTTTCACGTTTCCAATCTGAAGAAATGTCTGGCTGAAGACATCGAAATAATTCCCTTGGAGGAATTGGAAATCGACGAACATCTGAGATTTATTGAGCAACCAGTAGAAATCATGGGACGCGAGGAGAAGGCCCTCAAACGTAGCAAGATTCCGATCGTCAAGGTGCGATGGAACTCAAGGCGTGGACCTGAATATACTTGGGAACGTGAGGATCAGATGAAGAAAAAGTATCCTCACTTGTTCGAGCAAACATCCACGGAAACTCATGGTATGATTTAATTTTGGGGACCAAAATTCCTTAACAGGAAGAGGATGTGACAACCCTAAAACTTTTTGCTTTCTTTCCCCAGCGACGACAGCAACGACGACAGCTGATGCTGCGAACGCTACGACACAAGAATAATTTTCGGGACGAAAATTCCAATTTCAGGGGAATGATGTGACACCCGAGAATTTCAAGGTTAACTTCCGTTAGACAAACCCGTTAGTTACGTTATAAGTGTTAACTTAGTAACTAATGCATAACTAGGCCGAATACGTCCACGACCTTTGGTTGATCACCGAACCCGTCCATATGTGTTATGTGTTCATCATTGATTGTCTTTATGTGCAATGTGATTTAAATACATGACTTATTATTGTGAATAGCATGATTAATTGTAAATACTTGATTATGTGAAAATTGACCTGTTTTAGTAGCCAGCGAAACTAACGGGCGAAACTATAGTGTCGCCCGGTAGCCAGCTAAGACAATCCAATATCACGAGACCAGAGCTAGTTTCGCCTGGCCAGCGAAACTGCCAGCGAAACTGGCTCCTGATATAAATAAACTTAATAAACCCTAGTAGCCTCATTTGCCTCATTTCACAACAAACACACACACACTCTTTTCTCCTGGAGATTCTGGTCAGTCGAGGTTCACACCGAGTTGTCGAGATCTCAGCCCCAAACCATCATCTACCAAGCTAGGAGATCGAACCGTGAGTCCCAAAAACCTCCATTTTGTGTTTTATATGTGTTTTTCATAAAAAGCATGACCAAACCTTCATGATATTGCTTGATCTTCTGTAAATATGCTTTAGGATGCTAGATCTACCATAAAGTCAGCAACTTTACGTTTAAAAACAAACCATGATGATGATTTATGCAATTTTGGCCATTTTAGGGTTTAGAAGTGTTTTTAGAGATTTGATGATTAAAATGCATGTTAAACGTGTTAAAGCTGCTTGATTTATGTTGGTAAATGCCTATGGATGCTAGATAATGAATTGCATGTATGATCAGAAGCTGTTAGGTTGATTTTTAGGCAAATCCGTATGTTTTTCGCGACCAGCGAAACTGCGTGTTCTCTGGGCGAAACTAAGTAGCGAAACTATATCTCCTTCCAGCGACACTGCCCAGCGAAACTATAGTGTCGCCGAGTAACCTGACCAGACCAGCTCGAGCGAAACTACCGAGCGAAATACCTGAACGAAAGTTCAAACCAGTTTCCCGGCGAAACTAGGCTAGCGAAACTGCGTCAGCAGTTTCGGGCGAAACTAGCCTAGCGAAACTGTGTCACTGGGCATTGCCTAGCGAAAGTGCTGCCCGTGCACCTAGCGAAACTGCCTAGCGAAACTGTGCTAGCGAAACTAAGACCTGACCTAAAAACCAAACTTGTGAAATTTGCTTAAGTGTTATGCCATGACCTACATGATTATGCCATGATGAAACATGTTTGATATCTGATTTATATGAACCCTTGTTTATGATCAACCATTGGTGTCGTGTGTCGGTATGTCGAGTCACAGTTGCAACGTGCTATGTTATGGGCCATAGTGACGTTAAGTAAAGATTAGACACGAAACTGATACTTAAGACCTAAACGTGTTCATAGGTCTTCGTTAAACAAACAATATTTGGATTACTTGAAGTGTAGCAGTGCAACCCAAGGTGAGTGTCACTAACCCGCTTACTGTGAGTCCGTTTGGGCCACACCGAATAACTTAACCAAAACAATGCTGATAAACTCTAGAGTGCTAGGCACCTACTGATGAACATGAGAACACGGGATGCTTGGCACCCACTTGATGAACTGAAGTGTTTTATGGGAAACACTTGTGGACTACAAACAAACTATTTTTGGAACAAAACTGAAAACGTTTTAATATGGCTAGTGTAGGTTAAAGTCTAAACCATATGATATCACATGTTTTCTAAGGATGCCTTATAACTTAAAAGTCCTCAACTAAAATTGTGCCATTAATTGTAAAGCGAGGGGATGTTGGGTAGATCTACTGGAGTTTGACAAACTCCGCCCCGTGGCACGGGAAGTGCACGGAGGAACAATATCAGCCTATTTGACCGTGGTCCCGAGAGGACACGGGGGAGGCAAAAACCGCGATGACGTAGGTCCGCACCATACGGGATGGCTCGGCCCCCACAAAATAAGTCAGCTTTGGTACAAACTTCCTTAGAGCATGGAACAACGGATTAGCTACCCGCGATATCGGTTGAGTCCTTTAACTTTACGGAACTAGTACATACCCGATGACGTAGGTCACGGACAAACCACTTATAAACTGAGATTTAATTACGAGCATTGCTTTTCACAAATAAATAACTTGTAAGTATACCTTGACACGAATTATGATTATGAGACCGGGCCAATGCATGACAAGCCCACTGTGAACTCACCAACCGTTAGGTTGACACTTGCGTGGTTTAAACTTTTGCAGATCGCTAAGGAGTATCCACCGGAGGTTGGCATGGCACGTGAAGACTCTTATTTTTGATTTAACTTAAATTGGGGATTTATAAGACAATGAATTTGTAAGGCACGTGGTTAGTGCCAGGATAATTATTTTTCCGCTGCGTATGTAATTTAAGACTCTGATTTATAACTTGTGTTTGAACTAACCCTGATTCGTTTAGTATTTGTAACTATGGTTGTGGATCCTGGTCTAGTCGCGCCCCTTAACGGTATAAACTCCGTTAGTGGTATTTTGGGGGTGTGACAGAACTGAAACGAAGGTAACCGAACCAATCCGAATTGTGGCTTCGGTTACACGAACTGGAACCCGGACTGAGATTGATCCGAACTGAGACTTTGGTTAAACAAACTGATCCGAACCTATCCGAACTGGGACTTTAGTTGACCGAACTGGAGCGAACTCACCCGAACTCACAGATTGTTCTTCACCCGAACTCGAAACGAATCAAAATCATTTTGAGCTAAATATTTCAATTTAGAGTGTTTTGGAATGAGATTTTCAGCAGTAGATCAGAAACAATGAAAAGGAATGTTTTAGGATCAGATTGTTCACCAAAAACTCAACAAATTTCACCAAACAAATGCAAAAACATTTCAAACTTTCAAAAACCCACACTTTTTGTATCAAAAACTCGAAAAACAATGAGATCTGATCAGTAGATTGAACCGAAAGCTCTGATACTACTTGTAATTGCATGAGTTGTGGATCGTCTAATCGATCATCATGTAAACGTCTAATTAGAGTTATGAAAATGAACACAAACGAGTAAATACAAATGTGATTTGTATTGATTATCAATCAGAGAACACACATAGAAATACACATAGAAGAATGACCAAGAGAACTGAATCTATACAAGACGAAGCTATTTATATTCGAACAAAACTGTGCGAACACACTGTCACCCAAACTGCCATTTCGGGTCAGTTCGTGTGCACCCGAACTGGCAGTTCGGGTCACTTCGGGTACACACTCTTTTGTAGCCTGACTTGTACTTGATACTTCACATGATGACCAGAATAATGCGCTAACATTCTTTTTTTTCGGTTGAAATTGAGTTCGAGCGAAAAAGTGTTCCGCTTGATGTTCAACCGGAAAGCTGTTTTGTTTAGATACCAAAAAACTTATGTTTCTTTCATTTCCAAAAAGAACTCTGTTTGAATTAGGTTCAAACTATTTGACTATGTGACTTCTTATAGGAGAAGTTTTTCCTGTCAGTTTCTTTGATAAATCAGACTTTTGATTTTTCACAGTTTTCAGTTTTGAAGATTGATGTTTGTTCAATGGGTTAAAGTAGCATACAGCTGCTAAGTGACCGAATTTCCCGCAAACTATACACTTGGGAATCCCAGAGGAATCATAGGATTGAGTGTATCTAGGAAATTTGTCACTTGTTTCTTGATTGTAAACCATTTTTCCAAACATTTGATTTTGAATGGTTGTCTTCCACCAAATTCTGAATCCTTAGGTTCATAGAAAGTGGGTGGAGGAACAACAAACGTTGGTCTCAAAATTTTTGATTGATCAGCTGATGTAGAAGTACTTGCAACAGTGATTTCGGTTTTATCAAATTCACATGCTTTTTCAATAATAGATGGTAGAGTAACATCATTAACAATTAAGCTAACAGTGCTATCAGTTTTCAGAGTTGGTATTGGTTCAATCACATGTGAATAGTCACTAGGTGGTTTAACAGATGTGTAACCAATTCCAATTTTCCAATACATTGCACCTTTCCACAGTTTCTCAGCATTTTCATTTGCCTTTTGGAACTTGTCGCATGTAAACTGAGCTTCAATTACCTTTACTTAAAGAGCACCCACATCTACCTTAGCATGTTGGGTCTCCTTTCTTGAAGTATTCAGTTTAGAAATCAAATCATCTATCTGAGTTTCTAAGTTTAAGTTAGTTCTTTTTTAACTGCTCAATCTCTTCATTAAGGTTTCTGACTTTTGAAATGTATGAGTTTTCAGTTTTTCTAAAGCATTCTTTTAACTCATTTAGATTTGACACTTCTTCAATTAACTTAGTGTTATGATTTCTATATCTATCAACCTGTTCAACACACGCAGGAGTGCATAAGTGCTCTAACACTTTCTCGGGAATAGAGTTTACCAGATCAGATGAAGATTCCTCCTTTTCCATCAGGGCATGATTGGTTGGTTCAAACTCAACTATAACTTCTTCCCAGTCAACACATTTCGTTTGACTGGCCACAACTATAGTCGAGTTGCTGCTGTTGTTGCTTCCGCTTGGTTTTGGTTGAGTTGGTTGTGAGTTTGAAGCAAGATGTGTGTTGTTGCTCTTGTTGCTGTTACTAGTTTGTTGATAGCTTCTATGAGCTTTTGCATGAGTTTGGTTTTGTGACTGACCTGCTCTCATGGGACTTAGACACTCTCTTGCAAAGTATCCTAGTTGATGACAGTTGTAGCATTTAACTTTGCTCTTGTCAAGCCTAATGGGAGCATTTCTGGCTCCTTTGTAAGTTCTCCCAGTACGCTTATAAAAGCGTTGAGCTCGTACAGAGACCATTACAAGTTGAGTGAGAATGTCCATCTCTTCTAAGTCATTAGCACCAATGCATTCCATGTCTTCACGAGTGGAGCTAGAATGTGACTCAGTAGCTATCTAAGCATTATGAGAGTTTTCAAAGTTATGTGAAACAATCTCTTGACAACTAGGTATCTTTGGAAAACAGACTATAGGTGACTCATTTGAAAAGGTGGTGGTCACATTTATTTGGTTTTGAAAATCAGTAGTTATGAGAGCAGTTGACTGCAACTAAGTTGGTTCAGAAACTGAGTTTTGTTTAAGATTGATTTCCATCTGATAAGCACATTGAATGCCATGAAGCTCACTCAGTTTCAGTTTCTTAAGATCTTTTCACTCCCTTATGCTTACCGTGTAAATGGTCCACATAGAGGGTAGTGACCTCAAGAATTTTCTGTTAACATCAGCTTGTTCAAGAGTGACATCAGCCCTTTTCAAAATGTCTTTCTTGTTTTCTCTAACTTCACTTGTACCTTCATACATTTTGTTTAGAGCATTCCACAGGCCAAATGCAGTTTTGTACCCTTTAAATCCAACAAGAATAGAATTGGGCATCACTGCTTGCAAGGTCCAGTAGGCCTTGAAGTCTGGCTCAAGTGTCTTGTGGTCAAGCTCAATGTATTTGTCAAGTGGTTTTGGAATTTGTATGTCTTCATCATCAGCAAATGGTATGGTTAAAAACAGTGAGACCAATAGTTAGTGACTTCCAAATATGATGGTCTAAACTTCGAACAAACCACTCCATACGGAGCTTCCATGTATCAAAATCATCAGGAGTGAACATGGGTGGTTTGTTTGTGCTACCGTTTGAAGAAACAATACTGAGATTATTCATTTTGAAAGTCTTCACAGAAGAAAAGCATAAGCAGTACAGTTGACAAGTAAATATTAACTTTGAAGCACTTAGAGTCTTCAAAGTGAGAGCCAAAGCTCTGATACCACTTGTAGGATAGATATCTAAACTATTTTAGATTAGTTAACAAGATTTACTTGTAAGAATAACCTTCTGGAATTAAGTTAAACTTCGCTCTACTTATCGGATTAATTAGTTGCAACACTTGTAAATATTAGTTGTTTGCATGAATATAATAATACACGAAGTAAATATCACTCAACAATATTACACGATGTTCTTGCATACAAATGTTGAGTGCTAACTATGCTATATATAGTGCTAAGGAAAATCAATGATAGCCATTGATTTCCATACGATCATCTCGATCGACGAGGTGAATGATGTGTGATCAGCAATATACTATAATTGGAGAGCGGCTTTGATAACAAAAGGAAGCAACCAGGACACCTTACCAGCGATTTGACAACTGATGTGATGTTACAAGAGATATTCCGGATGAATTCTTTATCTGATGACTAATAGAGTTCACCTAGAATATTCTCTTACGGTTCATCTGAGCTTCTTCCGGTTGAATGGTCTTTTCTGCTTGGACAAAGACTTCAGTTTGAACTTGTTCAGCCGGAACTTCTTCATAATCATTACTCAACTGGAACTATCAAAAGCAATATTCCTTACACTCTTCAATTTTACCTTGAAACCTCAAATCTTGATCAACTGTCTCACTCTTGTTTGCTGAAATTTTAACAACATGCTCTTCACATTGTATTGTTTATCGTATCCCATACTATTTTTGCTTTACAATGATTTTTGAAATGACTTAAAATTCCTGTAGGTAAGGCGATGATGAGAAGTTAATTCCTTTTCATTTCGATTATATTTCTTCAAAATAAAATTTCCATTTATCCTTAACATCTCCATCAAAATCAGTTAGATATTTATATCCATTTGTAATCGGTAACCACAATATATTATCCAAATCAACAATATATGATTTAAACTTTGTTACCCAACTATGATAATTTTCAAGCTTTACCTGTTTTGACACATTCTGATGTTCACGAGCAATAAAAGCATCAATTGAATACATTTGAAAATATGTATAATTACGTTCAACAAACCGAATGAAGAATTTCAAAAATATTTGATGAATGAGCTCGAGACTTCCAAAATATCACTTGAAATTGCACTTAAAATCTCTTGAAAATTTGTTTTTGATGTTTGATTTTAGATTTTTGTAAATTTTTTTAGTATTTTATTTTAACAATTAAACTTTGAAAAACAAAATCTTTATAGCTTTGTTTTGTTTTAAGAAAAGGATCTAAACACCGAAAAAATAACAAGGTAAAAACACAAGCAAAACAAATGTGTTTATGTTTGTTAACTGATTCAACAAATGCAAAAAGAATTTGCATTCATAGATCAATCCAACAAACACAAGAACTTTGTGTAAAAAATTTATTTATTTATTTAAAAACATTGTGTTGTTTTAGAAAAAAATTTATGTAAAGTTTTAAAGGAAACCTTTTTTTAAAAGAATTTGTGTTATATTTATTAAAATCTCTATGAGTTTTTTTTTTCAAAAAAAAAATTATGTAACAATTTTTGTTAGTTGTTTAAACTAGAGGGCTAAAAGTGAAAATTTGTCTAATATGACAAATTAGTCGAATGAAAGACTCCCCCCCCCCCTCTTTCTCTTCTTTCTGGTGAATGAAACCGGCCGGCGAACCAATTTTTCGGCGAGAAACTACCACAACCTTCAAACACCCGTAACTTATTCAATTCTTGACGAAAATTGAATATTCGAAAGTTGCTATAGATTCGTGGTGACAGGAGGATTCAAACTAGCACCATTGTTGCTATGTTTTGATGAGGTTTGAGCATCGAATAAGTAGATCCGGCGAATGAACAAGTTAGTGAACTTGTGATCTTCTCAAATCGGCACCAAAACAAAAACGGATATTTGCATTAGCTTCGTATGATCGAACCAAGTTTGTAGGTACCAAAATTACACAAAATGATCGAATATTTAAGAATTCACTATTGAAGAAGATGAAGAACACGTAAAGCTTCACTGTGAAATTGCGATCTCACCAAATCTTTACCAAAACGAATTCTGAGACTTACTATAGATGTGCAATGACCTGTTGAAACTTCCTGTATTGATTAGAAACACCAACACTCAACAGATCAATCGAATTTTAAGATCAAAGTTCAAGCAGTTTGATTTCATAAAGTCAGACACGTCGAATTTGAGCAAATAACAACGATTTCGATTCAGAAAACGATGTAGAATTACGCCTGGATTACTCTGATACCAATTGTAATTTTGGATTGTCCTGATCTAGTGATTTGTACACCAAATTAGGATCGAAAGTATACCGAAACTAAGAACACAAAGTTTAAATATAATACGAGTTTATTGCTCGATTGAAACAACGATTACATAGTGCGAATCACTAGATATAACGTATGATCTCTAGAATTCACGAGCAAAAACTCCTTCCTTATAATTTGATTCACAAAGAATGGTCACTGAATGAATATATTGTGTGTTCTCATGTGTTCTTGAATGTTTTAATATCCACCGAATGAGGTCTAGTATTTATGGACAACAAGACATTCGACAACCTCTTCTTTCAATGGGTTTGATTCAGACATCATTTGGCAGCTTTATGAAGACATTTGTTGACCTTCATTCGGAATACATTCGGTGGACCTAGGTTCTTCATTCGGCACACCATATTGATGATTATATGTAAGAATATAATTCTTACATATAAGAATCTCAATCATACTACAATTACAATATCTACCCTAACATTGATTTAACAATTCTAACCAAATAACTAACGTAACTAACTGATACACACACGGCACACATGTTTTGCACTAATATCTTTTTATTTTTGACACAATATGACACAATGATCTAAACATTTTGACACAATATATCACAATGATCTAACCATTATTGACACAATATGACACAATGATCTAAACATTTTAATACAATCGATAGAGTATAGTTTTTTATTTTAAATATAACAACACTGTATGTGTTTTAAAGATAAAGAAACACTTGTTTTAATGATGTAAATTTAAAAAAAAATGATGTCGTATCTAAGTGTTATGAAGGTTTAAAAAATAGGGTGAACTTGATAAAAGGTTAAAAATGCTCTTCCATCTTTTGTTTTTCTCTCTAATTCTACACAGAAAAACTTTAGGCCATAGATAATAATGGCTATGGTGTAGGATGATTATGATCATTGTTTAGTTCTTAAAAGTTGCATGAAAAATATATATGTTGTTGTCAAATAAATATATATGATAATAATCAATTTTTCATCGCAGATCAAGTATTATGTTTGACTTGTATAATAAGATATATACTTACATTAACACTCAAATAAATCGTCAATGTGTCATCGAGTCAACTAAGTCCATCGTGTCATTTTGTTCAAATTCATTTGTCTTTTTGTTCGTTAAGGTAATCTTCGGGGTTGACCGTCTTATTTCATGGTGTTATTCTTTCGTTCATATCTCCAATACCAGGTGAGTATTAATAGCCCCTTTTCCTTTATCGTTTTGGGGTGCAACATGACGCTATCTAAATCTCAAGTTCTTCATAGTTTGTTCTAAATCAAGATGCAAACTCTATGACTGTTATGTGTGTTGTGGTATGTTAAATTTGTGTGGATTATTGTGGTCGATGTGGTACGCGAACTTGAACTTTACGCGTAACTCATTAACACACTGATCCGGGGTTACAATAATAGATCTATTGGTATGGCATCCCACCTGGCCTGCCTAGTAAATGGTGTCAGGTGATTAAAAGCCTAAATCCGAAGGATTTGATTACGTTGCTCATCATGTGCTTTGGTTCATTTCTTGTTTATCGTAATTATCAATTACACTTAACTCATGGATAATATTTTTTAATCTAGTATGGTATACAAACCTATGTTACTCACCAACTATTCGTAGTTGACCTATATGTTGTACATGTTGCAGGTAATGCAGTTAGATGATGATGAACTTATTGATCGATGATGCTTAGATGAATGGCCTTAGTTGTGACATTAATAATTAAAATGAATGTTTCATCTGTTTAATTGTTGGATTTATGTCTGGATTATGATTATACTCTTTATGTTAGGAAATGGGTTGATTAAGAATATCACAGCATATAATTTAGTGTTTTGTGCATCTGGAAAATCATCACGCCCTGACGTATTCTGACGTTGATTGGGGTGTGACAGATTTGTATCAGAGCCACGACTATAGGGATCTAGGTTATTAGAAATGGATTGACCTAGACTATTGCCATATGTGTCCTGCATGAATACCTCATGCATATTATGTCTGTTTAATTGCTATGTCTTTCTAATGCTTCTTGGTTATACCTGCTTCAGCTCCTATCTCGGTCCTAACACTCGGCACACACGTATACAAATCGTTTCAGGCTTCCTAACCTCCTCCCTAAGTAATGGTGCCTTAAGTTACATTTAGGAAGTTGATTTTCTTGATTTAGTATTCTATTCGGAGTTAGGTTCCTAGCGGCAAACATGTAGTTGCTGGAAGGTGAAAGCACCAGTACTTGGGGTCTCTGTCTAGATAGGCGTTGTGTATAAATCCAAATCTTTTGATGGACATAGGCGCCTATCTGGGACGCCCCGATGAGAGTGCCGAAACCTATTAGGCCAAAGCATGTCAAATACCGCTAGAAAACCACAAATACCTCTTATTATTAGTTACGGTTGTAGTTTTCCCAAATTGGGGAAAACGAAGACCATTCCATTATTTTTTACCAAGTCATTCTGACTTCTTGTTTTAGGTTCAATGATTTTATGCCTTTTAAGGATTCTCAATATCCTATAATTTATTTTGTTCCGTGGCCTCGTGATACTCAAATTCAAATGTGATATATGACGTCTTTCCCCTCATGATTCCAAATTAGGCATTCACCATATCTTGTCTCTTGTCTCGTGGATGTTTTCTCCCTTTTCTTAGCATGGATCACAATAATCATCACAACGACTGTAGAGTGGCCCAACAAATCGCACGTAGGGTTTTGAGGGCAGCGAGTCCTCCTCTGCCAAACCCAATAAGAGGAAGAGAAGCACTAAGCATACAACTATGGCAATGACTCCTGTCGTTTCTGCCGCCACTTTGATCCTTGCTCCTCTCGTTGCTCAATGGGCTCCTGTTGCACCACCAACTAAGAAACCCTACACTGGGTCTCACCCTCTATGCAATCGGTGCAACCATCATCACCCTACTTACCTTCCTTGCCGGAAATTCCAGCAGTTGGTGGTCCGACCTGAAGCACCAAAGACTGTTCAATTCTCAAAGAAGAGTACCCCCACATAGTTTGGCTAGGTATAATTTTGCATCAAAAACTTCTGAATGAGAAAACTTTTTCAAACCTTGCCTTAAACAAATCTCCATTTCTTGGAAGGGATACTGACCACCCCTTACCAATTCCAAGGCAGTTTCCTGATGAACCTGCTACCTCAGAGGTTCAACCGGAAACTGTAGGAGTGACTAAGCTCCCTGCTCAAGATGACAGAACTGTAGACCTAACAGTTACTGATCCCACATCTGTCCCTGCTTCCTCAACACTAAAAACCTTTCAAACCAGAAAGAGGAAAGCACACAATCAATCTACCACTGCCACCTCCTCAACTGAAACTCCTCCTGTCATTTTCAAAAGACAGAGACAAGTGGTTATTAGGTCTCCTCCACCTAGTGCCACCACCCAACCTGAAGCTTCTAACCCCGCTCCAGGCAAAAAGTCTAAGCGGAAACTTGTCAAATTGGGATTCTCTCTTAGGGACGAACCCTCATTTGAGGGGGAGTCATTAGAAGCAGATGCACAATCCCCATCTGAACATGTATCACCACTTCAACCCCAATCACCCAGGAGTGACAGTGCTATCAATCTTGGTTTAAATGAAGGTGTTATTAACTCACCTGCCACATTACATGAGAACATCCTGATAAACCAGGACCCTGCAGCACTGAACCCACACTCCTTACTGGAGGTGAATCTCGGGAGTACTGATGAGATTCATGCGGAAAGGGCTGCTGCTGCCCAGGGATCCCCACTGGACCCTGGTGTTAGCAGTAACATCAATAAGACCCAATTCGCGGCAATCTTCTCTGAATCAGCACTTGAAGTTCCTTTATTGGAACCAAGAGTTGTTGTGACAGATGAAGAGAATCCCAGGTGCCAAGAAGCCGTGGGTAGCACTGCTGATCAATCTAGGATTGATAGCTTGGTTTCGTCCAAGGATGCTGGAAAAAAGCCAGTTGAGGACAGTCTTTCACTACCTGAATTGACGACTTTGTACCTATCTCTCCAAGCACAGGTTGATACTCTGAATTCAACTGTTGCCAAACTGGTGAATGTTACTCCAACTGATGCTGAAGCAGGTCCTTCAACCCTTCACAGTGATGCTGATGCAGCTGTAATAGCTAAAGAAGCTGATACTGTCAAATTGGGGGAGAAGATGCCATCAAGACCTGTCATTACAGAGATTGAAGAAGATCAAAGGATACCGGCTGAAGTCAGAGCCACAGCTTGTCAAAGAATTGGCATAAATCCCTTTGGTGTTGAAGAGTGTTGGGCAAATATCAAAAGCAGTCAATTGATTGCTATCTCACCTTTTGAGGATCCCAACCTCACAGAGCTGGTCCAATCTTCTATGTTGATTGCTGGTGCTCTACCTGAGCACATCAACATGATCACTACACTTCTGAAAGATGTTATATTTCCGGCTGAAAGAACCAGTGATCACAGCAAGGCAACCGAAGATAGCGCTGCAACCACTGTAGTTGCTACAATCTCTGAAGGAGAAGACGAGAATCCTATTGGTGAAGATGAAGGGACTGAGGTGTTGGAAGTTGCTGATATAGAATCTGAAGTCACCAAACCTCAGGTGGTGACTGAAGATCAATCTGATGTCCAAGCGGAAGTTCAGGCGGAACTTCAGGCGGAAGTGTTTGTGGAAGCTGAGAATATTATTCAACCGGAAGCCCATTCGATTGCCCAGGTGGAAACTTCTGGCCCTGGCAATTCAGTTGTTGGTATTGATGGGTCCACTGAACCAGCTGAGGTTCAACCGGAAGAAAGGAGTAATGCTGAAATGGCAGAAATGGCTGAAACCCTCATAACTTTAGGGAGCACTGAACCAACCCAAGCGGAAGAACCTGTTCATGCTGAAATTTCTAATACAATTCAACAGGTGGTTCAAACTCCAGAGGCTGAAGCTATACAGAAGATGGTAGAGGATGCCAAGAGAATAGCAGAGGATGAGAGGCTTGCTAAAGAAATTCAAGAGGAATTTGATCTTTACATGCAAAATTCTGTTTTTGAAAATTTATTGGAAGAGGCAAAGACCAGGTCTTTCAACTGGAGAATGAAGGATTATGATTTAGATGCTGTGACTGAAGCCGATAGGCAGAGGCTAATCTCCATTGCCTCTCACTTGCCTACCAAGCTGGTAAAGACTGATGAGAATTATCAACTGTTGAAAAGGGTAAAAAGGGCATTTGTGGTCAGAAACTGAAGAACTGAAGAAGAGGTAGCTCAAATGAAAGTCAAAGAACTATGCCAAGTGATTGACTCAATTTTTCATAAGCTAAAAGGAGATATAGCTGCTGTCAACCCAAAGCTTGTGATGCCTACACCCTCAGAGCTCACCTCAGGTATGTCAACTCAAATAAATGTTAAACCTGAGATCACTGATGATGCAGATATCCCTCCTCCACCTTCCTTCACATATGACCCAAATCCTATGCCTACATCAGTTCCATCCCTGTTACAGTCTCTAGCCATCATTCCATACCAACCTCCTAAATTCTCCAAGAAAGTAGCCGCCAAACTTGCCAATCCAAAATTCAGAGCTGATAATTTCACACCCATCATTCCTTTCAAGAAGAAGCCTCCTCCTACTATGGATTTTTCTGATATCTTTCCACCTACCCCACCTTCTAGCCCAACTCCTGAAACCAGTAAACCACCTTCACAAACCTCACTTCCTCCACTCACCATCAATGAACCCTCCACCACCATCACCAAACCTACTGAAGTCCAGGCTGGCCCTTCTTCATCTGACAGAGGCAAGAAACCCATTGTGCCAGAAACTACTGTTGACTCTGATGAAGATAGATTGGTCAGGAAGAGAAAGCTGATGCATGCCAAGTCTAAAAGAAATCAAAAACAAAAGAGAAGAGGTCCTCCCAGCAAAAGACAAATTGTTAGTTGGACAGTGGATGAAGCCACATTTGATTTCACTTTTACTATGGCCAGTGGCATAACTCAAGTGGTAAATGTTCGCAAGGCAACTTCTCAACTCACTTTGCAGCAAATGACAGACATCATTCTAAAACTCAGAGAAGTTATGAATCCTTCAAGAGCAGAGCACATGTTAAGGCTTGTAATTGAGCCATCTGTGCTGGAATGTGGAATGCTCTATCGAAGCAATTTAGATGATGAGTCAGCAGGAGAAGAAGAAGAAATGCCCACCAGTGAAATAAAATTTATCATTTGGGAAGAGGAGGAGAAGCTATTCTATGTTCATAGAGCTGATGGCACCTTTACAATCCATGAGTCTATTTCTGTTCAAGAAGAATGGAACGAAATGGACTGGGATTCAATTAAACACGTAAAGGTGACCAAAACAAACACCAAAGAGCTTTCTCAGAATCTTGATGCCAGTGTCAGAACTACGGACAAGTAGAACAAAGTGAAGAAGATTTTTGGGTACAAGTCAATTTTGAAGAAGAATTTTGACTTAGAAGAATAATTTGACAGCATCAGCTTAGGGGGAGATTGTAAGGAACTTCAGTTTTGAAGTTTTTCGGTTGAACTCAAGTTTTGACAGTTCCGGCTGAAGTTGAAGCGGAACTACAACTTCAAGCGGAACAGCAAGTTCAAGCGGAAAGAAGCAATTTTGTCACTTAGTGAATATTCCGGGTGAACTCGATTATCCATCAGATAATGAGTTCAACCTGACTTTTCCTGAGAAGTCTTTTCAGTAGTCACATCCTGCAAAAGCTTCTCGTATTCTTCTACATCTGCCCAAGCCGCTCTCCAAAAGTAGATTGTTGCTGTCAACACGCAAGTCGTCTCAAATGTCGAAGTTTATTCTTTTGGTAGCTTAGATTTGACTTTGTATTGTACGGTCTAGATTAGATCACATGAGATCAATGGCTGTGATTGATCTCATCTGCACTATATATAGCTTGTTATCTCTTAGTTTACATGGTGTGGTTATCACTTGTAATAGTGTAGCTTTGAGTTAATGCAAATAGTACCGAATATTCAATATCTCGTTGTCTCTACTACTTTGCAAATCAAGCCTTTACACTTTACAAGAGTCTAATATTGCTTAAGAAAAGTAAAATATAACTTAATTCCGCAAGGTTATATTTGCAAGTAAAGTGAATTGTTTAAGTTTAACTCTGACTTATATCGATCCTACAGATGCCTCAGTTGAGGTTTTATCCTACTCTCCTGATTCTGACCGTTACCCTCTAGCCAATGGGTGGCTCCTTCGTTGCATGCATTTCCATTGGGGGGATGTGTCTTGTCACATCTCACCACGATCTACGCTATCCTTCCCGGTTGGTCACTCCTCATGCAAACTGTTCGATTGCTTGTGGGGTTAAGTGTTGGTTTATCGCAAGGTAATGTTTTTATTGGTTAATCTAGAGCAGTGGTCTCCTATTAGGTAAAACCCATGCAAATTTACATCAGTCCCTGTGGTTTTACTAAACTTACCGGGTGGTATATCGGGTTTGGCAACTAACGAGTTTGTCACATTGGGCCTATCGGGTTTCAATCTTGGGTTACATATACCGCTTATAAATCTATCGGGCTTCTTAGCCTATATTCTTAAATATTGGTTTAGGCTTGACTACACTTGGTGGCCCAACCGATTTCCTTCTTATTGGGCTATTTCTAGGCTATGGCCCATATCACTTCCTTAATGGGCTTCACATCCACTTTACATCCTATGGCCCATATCATTCTAATTGGGCTTCTAGTGGTCCATTATGCTTAATGGGCTTAACTATTTGCTTATTGGGCTTCCTAACACATGCAATTGGTTACGTTAAGTTGTTTAATACAAATGGTTACATGGATTATAATCGGGTCAATATGTTGTGTACTAGTGCTTGTGCTCTAGTTATACTAAGCAAATAAGTAAAATAAAAATGCGAAAAATTCCTACTGCTATTTTTATAATATAATATAGGTGTGGGTATTACATTTCCCCATCGTTAAGGAAAATTCATCCTGAAATTTTAATGTTGGTTATTATTAAATAACTTTGGATGTTTGCGTCTCATCTCGTCCTCACGTTCCCAAGTGTACCTGGGGCCATGGAGAGACTCCCATCTCACCTTAACAAGTGGTACGGTACTTCTTTTGAGACGTTTGAGGTCACAATCTAAAATTTCTATTAGTCTCTCCCTAATGTTTAATCTATTGTCTATAACTATGTCTTCATGTGGTATTAGTTGCTCTAAAATTCCTATGCTTGAATGTGCACTATTGTTGTAGGCGAATTCTATCAATTTTAGATATCCATCCCAACTTCCTCCGTAGACTAGCACACATGCTCTTAACATATCTTCTAGCGTTTGTATGGTGCGTTCGCTTTGTCTGTCCGTTTGTGGATGGTAAGCGGTACTTAAACTTATCCTTAAGCGTAATGCTTTCTGCAACTTAATCCAAAAAATGAGATGTAAAGCGAGGATCCCTATCAGATATTATTGCTTTAGGTACTCCGTGTAGAGATACTCTTTCATTTACATATATTTGTGCTAATTGCTCCATCTTATATTCCACTCTTATAGTTATAAAGTGCGCCAGTTTGGTTAATCTATCGACATTACCCAAATGGCATCATGTCGTCCTCGCGTAGAAGGTAATTTTGTTACGAAGTCCATGGTAACGTGTTCCCATTTCCATATGGTTATTTTGTGTTGTGTAAGCAAACCCGATGGTCTTTGATTGTCTACTTTGACCATCGCACAGTTACCACATTCCTTCACGTACTTGGCAATATCGGTTTTCATTCCTAGGCTACAAATAACGCTTCTTCATTGTGGCGTACATCTTGTCACTCCCGGGATGAACCAAATATTTAGCTATATGATGCTTCATCTAATAATATCTTCCTAAGATTTCTTTCTCTAGGTACCCATTTACGATCTTTGAATCTTAATACTCCATCCTCTCTTGGGCTTAATTTTTCTTTAATCCCTTCATCTTTTCATCTCCTATATTATCTTGAGTTAGAGCCAATTCTTGGCTTGCGTTAATCTTATTTAAAATATTGGGCTTAGCTTCTATCTTCATAAAGACTAAAGTTTCCTTCTTGCGTTTCTCCTTGCGACTTAGAGCATCTGCTACTACATTTGCCTTTCCAGGATGGTACTTAATCTCAAAGTTATAATCAGTTAATAACTCTATCCCTCTACGTTGCCTCATATTTAGTAACTTTTGATCAAATGCATGTTTTAAACATTTATGATCCGTATACACAATAAACCTAGTTCCATATAAGTAATGTGTCCAAATTTGCAATGCAAACATTATGGCTACTAATTCTAAATCATGTGTTGTATGATTTTCCTCATGTGACTTAAGTTTCCTAGACGCATATGCTATATCCTTTTCATGGTACATGAGTACTCCTCCCATGCCACTTAGATGCGTCACAGTATACTTCAAATCCTTTCGGTCCATTTAGTAAGGCTAGTATTGGTGCACTATGTAGTCGTCTTTTAAGCTCATCAAACGACTTTTGTTGCTCATCCTTCCATTCAAACTTGTTATCCTTCTTAGTTAGCTTAATGAGGGGCATCGCTAAAGAGGAAAAAGTGGAGACCACCTATAGATCCAACTAAGGTTGAAGCAGCGGAAAAGTGGAAACCACCTATAGATCCAACATAAATTAGGCAATTTCTAGGACGTATCGTTATCCTTCTTAGTTAGCCTAATTTCTGTTGGATCTATAGGTGGTCTCCATTAACGATACGTCCTAGAAATTGGATTTCGTTCATCCAAAATTTGCATTTCGAAAATTTTCCATACAACTTCTCGCTTCTTAAGAGCTCCAATATTTGTCTTAAGTTGTCTATATGTAAAACCACGAAACGGATCTTCTGCATGATTCAGTTAATTGGGAACAACACGGATGTAAATAAAGCCTTGCTTTATTGATTCACTAAGAGTTACAAGGTAAAGAGAGAAACACCTTCAATACACACAATTAAGAGATAGAGAAATGACAGAACTGCTAAGCTCTATCTAACACGAACTATTTATAGTCACTTACATACTGGCTGGAGTACCACCTTGCGGACCAATTGGTACACCCGTACCAACTGGTATGGCGGACCATATAGTACGACCATCTTGGTATGTTGACTATATGACTCACAAAGATGATCTAGTCTAGATACAATACACGAGACACAACGTAGCATAGGAATATGCTCTAACAAACCCCCCTTAACGTGTAGTCTATCTATGTATCTATCTATCCAACTAAAACTTTAGTCTTCAATCTTCAGCATCACTGCAACCGATCCTCAACTTGAACTCTTGTCAGAAATAGAACTTGCATAGCTGGATCAATCTTAAACAATCTTTGAACTTCAAGATCCACTTGTGAAAGATATTTCATACTCTCCCTTTCACCATGCTTAAGTCTTGTCACACAGAAACCTGCAATTTCAGAAGACAGAAACACGACTTTCCTTTTCTTTTGAAAAATTATTTTAATCTTGGTGCAAAACTTCTCTTCGAGAATCCAAGATATAGTTTTGAATTCACAATTTTGTATCTTGTATCGATCGGTCGAAAACAACTAAGAACAAAATCTTTTTTGCTTTTTGTAACATTATATTAAAACACACCGAAAATCTTTTTGATTTTTTGAAGATTATGCTAAAACACACCTAAAATCTTTTTGAAACTTTCAGATATGAAACATAAATGCAATATAAAAATGAAATACTGAATCGCACACTATTTTTGTCTTTTGCGAGAAAGATGACAACTTGGGATCATATTGGTCATGACATGCTGAACTACACTTCAATTTCAATTACTTCAGCACACAAGTCATGTCAATTGCTGGTATAATTTGTCCATCTTAAACTCAGGCACAATCATACTCATAACATCTGGATATGTTATTGTATTGATTTAGATTGCTTTGACCAGTGTACCCCACACTATCAGACATACTCAGATATGTATTTTCTTCTATATCACACTTTGTGATTTCATTTGTGATTTAATCAAATAATGATTGAATTCATGATATCGTTAACTGTGTTCCATGCAAAAAGAAATAAGAACGTTAAATCGTCTACCTTAAGGTCGATCTTTCAATACGTAGATAAGGCATCGGATTTAACAAAATAAGAAAATAAAAACAAGTTGAAATTGTATAACTCAAAAACAATTAGGTCGGTACTCCCGTACACGCAGAGAAAGTCCGATGAGTTATACGAAACACCAAAGAAAATAACGCAGAACGTAAAACGACCAACAATCAGGTTGATCTTTCGATACGAAAAGAAAGTCCGATCGTTTGACAAAATTAAGAAAATCAAACAAGTTTAAATCTTTGCAAAATGAACACATGTATACACAGTGACTTCTCATTTTATTTTTCCACATATCTTTTCTTTAATATCTTGAGATACGCTTCAAGATGTTGTCCACTTGGTCAAGCATTAGTATTTAATGAATATCACATTTGAATACTTTCTGATTCAATGCCGAGCCTACCAAGCACATCGAGCAATGATCTTATGGCTTTTTCATCTAAATTATCCATGAGTTAGACACGTAAGCCAATGTACCATCATTTCCCAAATATGTCGGATACAATTTCTCATTTTTTAATGTTTTTGTATTTTTTGTTTTTTCAATGTTTTTGTATTTTTAGCTTTCAATTTTTAGCAATCAATACTGATACCTTTCAACTTTTAGCTTTCAGAAAAACTTTCATTTTAGAATATGGAGCAGTCAATTTAAGTTAAGTAGGAGACTCCACTATCAGTAACTGCTTGAAGCTTGAACTTCACAATCACCGACAGGTCTTCTTGAAGAAACCTGCACACTGGATTTAAATGATTAATACTCAAAAGACTCAAAGCACACAACTTCTAGTCGACCAGTGTCTTCCACGAAATCAGAAGCAGCCGTGTTGACCACTTTAGGTCGCCACTGCATTTTTGCAGGTGCAGTTTTTATTGAAACATCATCTTGTGATGAATCACCAACACTAGAATCACTTTTAAAAACTTGTTTACTTTTCGATTTAAAAAAGAAGGTGGTGAGTCAGTAAAAATTCTACCCGATTCATCAATTATTGTGGCAGTTTTTCCAGAAAACATTCTATTGGCAGTTACAGGACAATCCTGGGCCATATGTCCCTTTCGGTAACATTGGTAGCACAAACGATATGATTGTTTAGAATGTAGCTTGTCATGGACTGGATGACATGTAGAAGGGAACTTAGTATTATCAGAAATATCATCAAAAACTTGAAATCGATTAGAATGTACCCATTTAGATGCAGGACTTTGAGGTGTAGCATTAGAACCAGATGAAGAAGATTCTTTTGGAAAACTTTCAGACGAAAACTTCTTCATTTGGTTTCCCCCTAATCCCTTCTCCATGGTAAACACCTCGGCCAGATGATAAATTTGATCTAAACTTGTATCCTTCTTTTCCTTCTTAACCTTCTTTGTCATGGTCTTCTTCGTTGTCTTCTCAAATTGCATACCCTGGCTTCCTAAACCCGAACCTTTGTAGCCTGGTAACGTTGTCAGATCAACTTGAGAACCTGAGGACCCGGCTTTAGCCGCTTGATTAAATGAAGATTTGATATGTTTTAGTTTGTTAGCTTCAACCAACGTTGCAGCAACAACTTCTTCATGAAATTTCTTTTCATCTTTCTTAATCTTTTCGCCAATAGAAATAACACCCTCTGCTGACATAAATCCACGAGAAACAAACAATGGTGGTGTTTTATCAACCAAACATTCCTCCTTTTCTATCACCTTCTTTGATTTCTTTAATGTCTTTAAATCAGAATTTTTAACAGCCAATTCAGAGTAATCGTGCTTGGTATTTGAAGGACTCAAATCAACAATAGCTTCCGTTTGAATCACTGGATGTGGTATTTGATTAAAATCATCGCCTCTAAACACCTTCTTGAAATTATCATCCTGACACAAATAACTTGCAAAAGAATGAGAATTCTTCAAATTATGCAATTGATGATTTAGATCCAAGATTTCAATTTTCAACTCTGCTATTGTCTTCTGAGCTTCAGTAACAATCTTTTCTGACTGAATCAATTTCTTAGATGTGTTGTTAACTAAAGACTTTTCTCTTCGCATACCATTATGAGCATCAAGCACTTCTTTTCTAATTTTCTCCACTCTTTCTTTATAGATCTCAACATTTTTGGTTAGCAAAATCTTGTCCTTCTTCAGAGTAGTGATCTTATCTTGCAATTCATATTGAACAATTTGATATTCAGTTCTTTCAGCAGTAACCACATCTAAAGCTTTCTGAAGTTCAACATTAGATGTTTTAAGTGCTTCTACTCTTGCTGTAGACTAATGAAATAGATTCTCAA
Organism: Deinandra increscens subsp. villosa; assembly: GCA_039602395.1. Taxonomy (NCBI): domain Eukaryota; kingdom Viridiplantae; phylum Streptophyta; class Magnoliopsida; order Asterales; family Asteraceae; genus Deinandra; species Deinandra increscens. The sequence goes on from JBCNJP010000027.1 coordinate 97,348,718, forward strand.
AATCTTCACTCACATTCTTCTACCTCCTTGACCAACTTCTCATTAGCAGAAGTGTAGGTCCGAAACAACAACTAATCACGATATTTTAATCACAAACGAGTGCGGAATCCTCGTAAGTGATTGATTCAAGAAGAAAGTAGAAGCGAACACAAGAATACGATGATTAAACAATAAAAACTTGAACTTTTCACACAAGAAAACTTGTCGGGTACAAATCTTTTCAATCGTAAACAACTTCTCTCTCTCTACGGGTTTATGATCACGATCGTAATCACCAAATGGCTGCTCAAAATCGTAAACAAGCTTCTCCAAAGGCTTGCTTGATCATAAACATGAGGTGGTATTTATACCACCTCTTACAAGCACATGGGCTAATCATAAACCCAATAAGCCCAATCATAAACCCAAGCCCATGCCCAATCTAATAGTAAACTAGCCTAAACATAATAAAACTAGCCTAAACATAATAAAACTAGCCTACTAATCTAATTAAACCCTCTAAGCCCAGCCCAACTCATTTAATATTACAAGCCTCATAATCTAGCCTCTACAATCTTCCCCTAGGCTTGTGATATTAAATGTCTTCGATCTTTGAGATTCTTCTTCTTGAGTGGCTGGCATAGATGTTGATGAAGATTCTTTCCGCAGAAATCTTCAATGGGTTTCATGATGGGCACATGGGACTTCCTCTTGATCAGCATCAGCTCGAACTTCTTGAAATGAACAAGTTAATGAGAGGAGGATTCTCATTGACTTGTTTCTCTTGAAAGAATTGGTTCTTGCTGAATCTTCGGTAACTGTCTTGAATCTTCAAAACAATTAGAGGTTATATTTTGAAAAACCTCTAACTGTGAAGACCTTGATTGTTGAACTTGGATCTTCATGATCTCTGACTGCTCTCTGCATCACTTTCTTTTTCAAAGATTGACTTGAAATCTTCAGCTTCCCCTAAACTTGTGAGCATTTTCTTTGAAAAACTTTTGAAGCTTTTGGATACTTGTAAAGATACCAACAACTTCCCCTGAACAGTTGCTTTTCAGATGGAAGTCTTGTCCGGTTGGTTCTTTAACTTGAGCAGCAGCAACATCTTTCTATCATCAACCTGTCTGACACACATTTGAAAAAATATACACCAACAGACATTTGATGACTGGTCTTTGGGTTAGAAGGTAATTATCATCTGTTCAGTTGAATCAAATTAACATAATTTTAACAAAAAACCCTAATATAGATTACGGGTTTTCTATAAAACTTCCCCTGAACCCAAGACCTCTAAAGACTTCCCCTTAGCTGATTACTTCCCCTCAGCTAAGGACTTCCCCTGAGATAATACATATTATCCTCGAGTTCCCTTCGGATACTATGTATTATGGAAGTCTTTTCGGATAATAAGTATCATCCTCGAGTTCCCTTCGGACAATACTTATTATCCCCTCTCCTTCCCCTAAAAATTTGTCAAGATCTGACGGAGGAAGTCTTTTCCATTAGATAATAAGTATCATCCTCGAGTTCCCTTCGGATAATACTTATTATCCCATACTCCTTCCCCTAAAAATTTGGCAAGATCTGTCGGGGGCATATTGTCATGCATTGAAGCCCATGAAAAACATATTTTGACTTCTCAAGTCGACCTGGCCAAGACGAAAACACATAAAAAGGAACTTAACGACTCACACACGAAAGATAAAAATAAACAACTACTTACCAATATAAAACATGAGAAAGTTTACAAGGGATCAAACCATATGAATCTGACTGAGGAACCCTTTTCAGCTTCAGTTACTCGACTAGTCCAGGTGATTGCCGGTATGTTTGTCCGCTTTAAACTCAAACCCGTTTAATCCCAACCGAATGCGTCATGCTTAATATAGTACAATATTACCGTCATGTTTAATTGTCCCCACACCCAAGCGTACACAGCAAAACCTACCCAACCTCAGAGTTTATTGAGGATTCACAAACCCCCAACTTGAGGAACCATGCAACACCGTTATGACTACCACTTATTTTATTAACCATCAGTTGGTGATCAGGTCGGCCGCTAAGCACGCAAAGAAGACCAACCGAGTGATTATCTATTCTCTTTTCTTTTTCATATTTTTTTTTATATCTTTTTCATTTCTTTTTCTTCATTTTCTTTCTTTTTATTATGTGGTGTAGTCATGACAGCAGAGACATGGCGTGTGAGAGAGTGAATACTAGGTATAATTACCACTCTCAACCCGTTTTTGCTGGGATTCAGTCTTTTAAACCATGCAACCTGGGATGAGAAACTAAACATATATATCTTTTAAGTTTACTGCACTTTCATTGGTGGTCATACGATTAGGTCGAGCCTACCGAGCATATCACCGTGGAGCTTGCCTTTCACTTCCGCCTTACGCGTGTCAGCCATCTCCAACCCGGTCATTCATTTTACTTCCCCTAAACTTCTCAAAAACAAGACACAAACAATTAAACACAAACAATTAAAAATTGAAAAGCACACTGTAGGTCCGAAACAACAACTAATCACGATATTTTAATCACAAACGAGTGCGGAATCCTCGTAAGTGATTGATTCAAGAAGAAAGTAGAAGCGAACACAAGAATACGATGATTAAACAATAAAAACTTGAACTTTGCACACAAGAAAACTTGTCGGGTACAAATCTTTTCAATCGTAAACAACTTCTCTCTCTCTCACGGGTTTATGATCACGATCGTAATCACCAAATGGCTGCTCAAAATCGTAAACAAGCTTCTCCAAAGGCTTGCTTGATCATAAACATGAGGTGTGTAGGTCCGAAAAATCTCCCAAACACACGATATTTCTATCACAAACGAGTGCGGAATCCTCGTAGGTGATTGATTCAAGAATAATAGTAGAAGAATAGACTAGATCTATGAAAAAGATGAAGTCTTGAATGAAGAACAACTACTATGAAGCAATGAAGGCTGATCGTAAACACTCACAAGAACAAGAAATCGTGAACCAGTAATCTCCAAAGCTTGCTTGATCATAAACATGAGGTGGTATTTATACCACCTCTTACAAGGCCTTGGGCCAATCATAAACTCAATAAGCCCAATCATAAACCCAAGCCCATGCCCAATCTAATAGTAAACTAGCCTAAACATAATAAAACTAGCCTACTAATCTAATTAAACCCTCTAAGCCCAGCCCAACGTATTTAATATTACAAGCCTCATAATCTAGCCTCTACAATCTTCCCCTAGGCTTGTGATATTAAATGTCTTCGATCTTTGAAATTCTTCTTCTTGACTGGCTGGCAAAGACGTTGATGAAGATTCTTTCCGCAGAAATCTTCAATGGGTTTCATGACGGGCACTTGGGACTTCCTCTTGATCAGCATCAGCTCGAACTTCTTGAATTGAACAAGCAATGAAACGGAGGACTCTCATTGACTTGCTTCTTTTGAAAGCACTGGTTCTTGCTGAATCTTCGGTAACTGTCTTGAATCTTCAAAACAATTAGAGGCTAAATTTTGAAAAACCTCTAACTGTGAAGTCCTTGATTGTTGAACTTCAAACATCATGAACTCTGACTGCTCTCTGTATCATTTTCTTCAATGAGACTTGAAGTCTTCTGCTTCCCCTAAGCTTGTGAACATCTTCTTTGAAAATCTTTTAGAAGCTTGTAAAGAAACCAACAACTTCCCCTGAACACTTGCTTATTCAGATGGTAGTCTTGTCCGGCTGGTTCTTTAGCTTTGAGCAGCAGCAGCAGCATCTTTCTATCATCAACCTGTCTGACACACATTTGAAAAAATATACACTACCAGACATGTGATGACTGGTCTTTGGGTTAGGAGGTAATTATCATCTGTTCAGTAGATTCAAATTAACATAATTTTAACCAAAAACCCTAATATAGATTACGGGTTTTCTATAAAACTTCCCCTGAACCCAAAGACCTCTAAAGACTTCCCCTTAGCTGATAACTTCCCCTCAGCTAAGGACTTCCCCTAAGATATTACATATTATCTTCGAGTTCCCTTCAGATACTATGTATTATGGAAGTCTTTCGGATAATACTTATTATCCTCCCTCCTTCCCCTAAAAATTTGTCAAGATCTGACGGAGGAAGTCTTTTCCATTAGATAATAAGTATCATCCTCGAGTTCCCTTCGGATAATACTTATTATCCCATACTCCTTCCCCTAAAAATTTGGCAAGATCTGTCGGGGGCATATTGTCATGCATTGAAACCCATGAATTACACATTTTGACTTCTCAAATCAACCTGGCCAAGACGAGAGACAAACACAAAGAACTTAAAACTCACACAAGAAAGATAAAAATAGACAAATACTTACCAATATCAAACATGAGAAAGTTTACAAGGGATCAAACCGTATGAATCTGACTGAGGAACCCTTTTCAGCTTCAGTTACTTGACTAGTACAGGTGATTGCCGGTATGTTTGTCCGCTTTAAACTCAAACCCGTTTAATCCCAACCGAATGCGTCATGCTTAATATGGTACAATATTACCGTCATGTTTAATTGTCCCCACACCCAAGCGTACACAGCAAAACCTACCCAACCTCAGAGTTTATTGAGGATTCACAAACCCCCAACTTGAGGAACCATGCACCACGACTATGACTACCACTTATTTTCATTAACCATCAGCTGGTGATCAGGTCGGCCGCTAAGCACACAAAGAAGACCAACTGAGTGATTATTTTTCATTTTCTTTTCTTTTTCATTTTTTTTTTAAATTTTTTTTCATTTCTTTTTCTTTTCTAATTTCTTTTTCTCATGCGGCGTAGTCATGACAGCAGAAACATGGCGTGTGAGAGAGTGAATACTAGGTAATTACCACTCTCAACCCATTTTTGTCGGGACTCAGTCTTTTAAACCATGCAACCTAGGATGGGAAGCTAAACATATATATCTTTTAAGTTCACTGCACTTTCATTGGAGGTCATAAGTTTAGGTCGAGCCTACCGAGCATATCACCGTGGAGCTTGCCTTTCACTTCCGCCTTACGCGTGTCAGCCATCTCCAACCCGAACATTCATTTTACTTCCCCTAAACTTCTCAAAAACAAGAAACAATTAAAAATTGAAAAGCACACTATTTTTGAGGGGTCAACATTTTCATCTTCTTTACATTTCTTCCCCTTGCTTTTTGATTTTTAATGTCACAATTTTGTGAGCATTATCATTTTTTTTTATTTTTTTAAATTTTTTTTTTCTTAACAAAATAAAACACACAAACACACAAACAAATTAAATGACTTTACACACATCTGGCCAAGCTAACTTTCAAAGTATTGATTTGAAAATTTTTAGAAAATAGGGTTTCATGACATGCACACTTCATTCCGTTTGAAGTCAAACACGTACTCAATCAACTGCTCAATTAAAACTTTAATGAAGTGGGTTTGACTCAAAAGACCCTTTGTTGCCTCATCATTCAAACAACCAAGTTAAGAACAGTACCTTTCATGCTGATTTTGATATTTTACCTCTCAAAGAGACATATCCTCCAATGTATAGATAACTTGACATGACATGAGGATACGTCTCCTAAAATGTGCCTGGAACAATCACTTATCAACAAACAGATTAATAATAAAAATGTTAGTGATAATCCTCCTTGACTGTTCCTGCACATAGTGAGAGATTAGTTAGTCATTGGTACCCAGGCCATTGTTTTTCTGGGTACACCTGAGGAATCAATAAAGGATACTTCTTGTAAGAACATCCCCTTTGAGAAATCAGGAAGTTGGGATGGAGCTGCCTTGATTTTAGGTTTCCAAGTTCCAGGTGATTTAACATTTGTTTTAGTCACTTTTGGTGCTGTGACTTTAGGTATTTCAACCTTCTTCATTTTAGTTTCATTTTTCAAAACAGTTTTTGTTTTAGTCACCTTTGGAGCTGTGACTTTAGGTATTTCAACCTTCTTCGTTTTAGATTCATTTTTTAAAACAGTTTTAGTTACCTTGGGAGGGGTAACTTTGGGTTTTTCAGACTTTGGTTGTTTTGAAAATGGTTTCATCACCTTTTTCTGAAAATTTTGGTAACCTGGAAAGCTGTTGTTTTGATTTGAAGATTTTCTTTCAGCTTTGGCAGCACCCCAATGTTGATCAGAGGGTTTAACCTTAGGAGTAATAGTCTTCATTGCCTTAGGTTTCTGCACCATCATCGGCTTAGACTCAACTGACTCCTGAGATGAAACCCTTTGACTTTGCGGATAGTAGGGTTCATAGTGGCGATAAAGACAGTTTCTAGCAATATGACCAGCAATGCCACAATTAAAGCAAGTCTGCTTCTTTAGATAGAAGTCAGACGTGTACCCATTCGTCTTTGGTGGCTGATATGTAGCTGGTTTGCCTTGTATCTGCTTCGTTGCCTTGTCAGCAGCTCCAGATTTGACTTTCTGCTGGTTCCTGGAAGCCTGAGTAGAAACAGTCCTCATCGTCTTTGTGCTCTCTGGATTCTTTGACGTTGAAGCATCATTCTTGCAATCACAACGGCAACTGCATGATCCAACTGAAGAAATGGGAGACACAGCTACTCCCTTGAGTTTTTCATTCTTCACTCCAGCTGTTGGTGTAGGTCCTGAAAAAACTCCCAAACACACGATATAATGATCAAACACGAGTGCGGAATCCTCGTGAGAGATTGATTCAAGAAAAATAGTAGAAGAAGAACACGAGAATACGATGATTGAACGATAAAAGCTTGATCTTTGCACACAAGAAAACTTGTCGGGTACAAAATCTTACAATCGTAAACTAATCTCTCAAGGGTTTATGATCATAACCACCTATGGCTCCCTCCTTGGATCATAAACACCTATGGCTTCCCTCCTTGGATCATAAACACCTATGGCCTCCCTCCTTGGATCATAAACAAGCACCCCAAATGAGGAGGACTAGAGGGGTTTATATAGGCACCCCAATGGGTTTACTATTGGGCCCCTTGTGGATCATAAACCCAATAGTAAACCCAAGCCCAATCATAAACTAGCCTAAACACAATAAACAAATTAGCCTATGATCCTAATTAAACCCTCTAAGCCCAGCCCAACTTATTTAATATTACAAGCCTCATAATCTAGCCTCTACAATCTTCCCCTAGGCTTGTGATATTAAATGTCTTCGATCTTTGAAATTCTTCTTCTTGACTGGCTGGCAAAGACGTTGATGAAGATTCTCTCCGCAGAAATCTTCAATGGGTTTCATGACGGGCACTTGGGACTTCCTCTTGATCAGCATCGGCTCGAACTTCTTGAATTTGAACAAGCAATGAGATGGAGGATTCTCAATGACTTGCTTCTTTTGAAAGAACTGGTTCTTGCTGAATCTTCGGTAACTGTCTTGAATCTCCAAAAATTAGATGGTAAATTTTGAAAACCTTCTAACTTTGGAGAACTTGATTGTTGATCTTCAAACTTCATGATCTCTGACTGCTCTCTTTATCATTTTCTTTTTCAAAGATTGACTTGAAATCTTCAGCTTCCCCTAAACTTGTGAGCATTTTCTTTGAAAAACTTGTAAAGCTTGTAAAGAAACCAACAACTTCCCCTGAACAGTTGCTTATTCAGATGGAAGTCTTGTCCGGCTGGTTCTTTATCTTGAGCAGTAGCAACATCTTTCTATCATCAACCTGTCTGACACACATTTGAAAAAATATACTCTACCAGACATTTGATGACTGGTCTTTGGGTTAGAGGGTAAATATCATCTGTTCAGATGATTCAAATTAACATTATTTTAACCAAAAACCCTAATATAGATTACGGGTTTTCAATAAAACTTCCCCTGAACCCAAGACCTCTAAAGACTTCCCCTTAGCTGATAACTTCCCCTCAGCTAAGGACTTCCCCTGAGATAATACATATTATCTTCGAGTTCCCTTCAGATACTATGTATTATGGAAGTCTTTTCATTAGATAATAAGTATCATCCTCGAGTTCCCTTCGGACAATACTTATTATCCTCCCTCCTTCCCCTAAAAATTTGTCAAGATCTGACGGAGGAAATCTTTTCCATTAGATAATAAGTATCATCCTCGAGTTCCCTTCGGATAATACTTATTATCCCATACTCCTTCCCCTAAAAATTTGGCAAGATCTGCCGGGGGCATATGGTCATGCATTAAAACCCATGAAAAACACATTTTGACTTCTCAAATCAACCTGGCCAAGACGGAAAACAAATACAAAGAACTTAAAACTCACACAAGAAAGATAAAAATAAACAAATACTTACCAAAACCAAACATGAGAAAGTTTACAAGGGATCAAACCGTATGAATCTGACTGAGGAACCCTTTTCAGCTTCAGTTACTTGACTAGTCCAGGTGATTGCCGGTATGTTTGTCCGCTTTAAACTCAGACCCGTTTAATCCCAACCGAATGCGTTATGCTTAATATAGTACAATATTACCGTCATGTTTAATTGTCCCCACACCCAATTGTACATAGCAAAACCTACCCAACCTCAGAGTTTATTGAGGATTCACAAACCCCCAACTTGAGGAACCATGCAACACTGCTTTGACTACCACTTATTTCATTAACCATCAGTTGGTGATCAGGTCGGCCGCTAAGCACGCAAAGAAGACCAACTGAGTAATTTTCTTTTCTTTTCTTTTTCTTTTTCAGAATTTTCATTTTTTGCATTCTTTTTCTTTTTCTTTTTCTTTTTCTGTGGTGTTGTCTTATTCAGTATAAACATGGCGTGTGAGAGAGTGAATACTAGGTAAATACCACTCTCAACCCATTTTTGCCGGGACTCAGTCTTTTAAACCATGCAAACTGAGATGGGAAACTAAACATATATATCTTTTAAGTTCATTGCACTTACATTGGTGGTCATACGATTAGGTCGAGCCTACCTAGCATATCACCGTGGAGCTTGCCTTTCACTTCCGCCTTACGCGTGTCAGCCATCTCCAACTCAGACATTCATTTTACTTCCCCTAAACTTCTCAGAAACAAGACACAAACAATTAAAAATTGAAAAGCACACTATTTTTGAGGGGTCAACTTTTTCTTCATTTTTACATTTCTTCCCCTTGCTTTTTGATTTTTAATGTCACAATTTTGTGAACATCATTTTTTTTTTTTTTTTTTTTTTTATAAAAAAAAATTTTTTAATTTTTTTTTTTTAATTAATTTTTAATTTTAAATTTTTTTTTTAAACGATAAAAAAATAAAACACAGAAACACACTTAAAAGAACAAAAACACTAAATTTTGAAGATATCTGGCCAAGCTAACTTTCAAAGTATTGATTTGAAAATTTTAGAAAAATGGGTTTCATGACATGCACACTTCATTGCATTTGAAGTCAAACACATAATCAATCAACAGTTTAATTGACACTTTAGTGAAATAGGTTTGACTCAAAAGACCCTTTGCTGCCTCATCATTCAAACAACCAAGTTAAAAACAGTACCTTTCATGCTGATTTTGACCTTTTACCTCTCAATGAGACATACCTTCCATTTTATAGATTTCTTGACATGACATGAAGATACGTCTCCTAAACTGTGCCTGGAACAATCACTTATCAACAAACAAATTAGTAATAAAAACGTTAGTGATAATCCTCCTTGATCGTTCCTGCACAGAGTGAGAGATTAGTTAGCCATTGGTACCCAGGCCATTGTTTTTCTGGGTACACCTGAGGAATCAATAAAAGATACTTCTTGTAAGAACATCCCCTTTGAGAAATCAGGAAGATGGGATGGAGCTGCCTTAATTTTTGGTTTCCAAATTCCAGGTGATTTATCATTTGTTTTAGTCACCTTTGGAGTTGTGACTTTAGGTATTTCAACCTTCTTTGTTTTAGATTCATTTTTCAAAACAGTTTTTGTTTTAGTCACCTTTGGAGTTGTGACTTTAGGTATTTCAACCTTCTTCATTTTAGAATCATTTTTCAAAACAGTTTTAGTTACCTTGGGAGGGGTAACTTTGGGTTTTTCAGACTTTGGTTGTTTTGAAAATGGTTTATTCACCTGTTTTTGAAAATTTTGGTAACTTGGAAAGCTGTTGTTTTGATTTAAAGATTTTCTTTCAGCTTTGGCAGCACCCCAATGTTGATCAGAGGGTTTAACCTTGGGAGTAACAGTCTTCATTGCCTTAGGTTTTTGCACCATCATCGGCTTAGACTTCACAGACTCCTGAGATGAAACCCTTTGAGTGTTCGGATAATAGGGTTCATAGGGGCGATAAAGACAGTTTCTAGCAATATGACCAGCGATGCCACAATTAAAGCAAGTCTGCTTCTTTAGATAGAAGTCAGACGTGTACCCATTTGTCTTTGGTGGCTGATATGGCGCTGGTTTGCTCTGTGTCTGCTTCTTTGGTCCATTTGCTGATCCAAGATTGACTCTTGGCTGGTTCCTCGAAGCCTGTGTCGAACCTGTCTTTACAGTCTTTGCGCTTCCTTGATTCTTTGACGTTGAAGCACCATCCTTACAATTACAACAGCAACTGCATGATCCAACTGAAGAAATGGGAGACACAGCTACTCCCTTGAGTTTTTCATTCTTCACTCCAGCTGTTGGCTTCATACTCGGATGCTTGATGGTGATCTTTGGCTTCTCAACTTTAGCTTCACCGATCACTCCATCAGTTAGTCCCTTGAACTTGGAGGAGAAGGATGGTAATTCATATCCAACATCTGGTTCTTGGTCAAACATAGATCCAGATGTCATAAAGATCTTCCCCCCAGGCCGTGTCGTCAAGATCACCTTTTCCCTTTTTACTTCGTCAACAACTTTCAAGCATGGGGTTTCAATTTTAGGGTATGGTTTCAACTCTACCCCAACATCATCAGACTTGGAATTATGACATCTGTTATACTCCTGGCACTCAGCATCATCTCTTGATACGTCCTCTATTCTCCCTTCACCATATGTCATGTTTGCCTCGTTGTCTATTTCCTCTTGAGTCAACGGTGTAGTTCCAACCAAGACACTATCAATAGGAGGAGCAGCTTCTTTATAATCTGACTTGGTTCGTTCAACTTGATCCTCACTAAGAAGTATTCCTATAATGTCTCTGGGAACTGGTGGAGGAATAATGCTGTTTGCAGCCAAGGCCTTATCAGTCTTTTCTGATCCAAATCCAGGTGTGTGCTTCCCAACTTGACCAGTCACAACAGCATGTGACAATTCCTTTCCAGCATCAAGCATTCTTTTGCTCCTCATTTGATTCATATCAAGCTTAACCTGCATCTCATTGTTCTTATGCCTCAGGTCATCTATCTGCTTACTTAGCTCAGCTATTTCTAATTTAGCGTTGTCATACAGATAGGCGTTCTCAGTTGCAAGGTTCCTATATTTTGCTATATCTAATTTCTGAGCTTTTACCTTCTCTTCATTCTTTTGCCATCTACCCTTAAAGGAACTCTTCTCGCACTTTGTCTCAAACAATTCTGACTGAAAATTTCTACACATTTCTTTAAGTTCAGAAATTATCCGAGCACAAGTAGGATTGGGGCATATCTCAGCATCATCGTCCACCAATATATTCTTTTCTTCAACCGAATCCATTACGAAAGCTTAGGGAACCTAAATCTAAAGTCCAAACGACCAAAAACACTGATTACGATTAAACCACTCTCGATTACGATCCAAATAGCCGATTACGATCGTAAATAATGATTACGATCGAGAACACATTTCCGTTGACACGTCACGATCGCAAACACTGAAACCGCCTTAAGAATCGTAAACTGAGATTACGATTCAGTGATTACGATCGCCGGGGTCGTAAACACTGTTTCCGATAACAGACAGTCGTAAACTCCAGTACAACTAACAAGTACAGTCGTAAACGATTATCTTCAAGTCGTAAACACTTCAAAGTCTGAATCTTGAACTCGTAAACAGGCAATCTTCAAGAGAAACCCAGAAACACCAGTCGTAAACCCCAAGAACTGATGAACACAGCACCTGCAGCAGTCGTAAACACCTGAAACACCCTCGAATCTTCAAAAACTCGAACACAAACCCAGAAAACGCTTGAATCTATATCGTGAGAACCTCGAATCTAAGATTCTTAGCTCTGATACCAATTGTAGGTCCTGAAAAACTCCCAAACACACGATATAATGATCAAACACGAGTGCGGAATCCTCGTGAGAGATTGATTCAAGAAAAATAGTAGAAGAAGAACACGAGAATACGATGATTGAACGATAAAAGCTTGATCTTTGCACACAAGAAAACTTGTCGGGTACAAAATCTTACAATCGTCAACTAATCTCTCAAGGGTTTATGATCATAACCACCTATGGCTCCCTCCTTGGATCATAAACACCTATGGCTTCCCTCCTTGGATCATAAACACCTATGGCCTCCCTCCTTGGATCATAAACAAGCACCCCAAATGAGGAGGACTAGAGGGGTTTATATAGGCACCCCAATGGGTTTACTATTGGGCCCCTTGTGGATCATAAACCCAATAGTAAACCCAAGCCCAATCATAAACTAGCCTAAACACAATAAACAAATTAGCCTATGATCCTAATTAAACCCTCTAAGCCCAGCCCAACTTATTTAATATTACAAGCCTCATAATCTAGCCTCTACAGTTGGCTTCACACTCGGATGCTTGATGGTGATCTTTGGCTTCTCAACTTTTGCTTCACCTATCACTCCATCAGTTAGTCCCTTGAACTTGGAGGAGAAGGATGGTAAGTCATACCCAACATCTGGTTCTTGGTCAAACATAGATCCAGATGTCATAAAGATCTTCCCCTCAGGCCGGGTCGTCAAGATCACCTTTTCCCTTTTGACTTTGTCAATTACTTTGAAGCATGGGGTTTCAATTTTAGGGTATGGTTTCAACTCTACCCCAGCTTCATCAGACTTGGAGCTATGACATCTGTTATACTCCTGGCACTCAGCATCATCTCTTGATACATCCTCTATTCTCCCTTCACCATATGTCATGTTTGCCTCGTTGTCTATTTCCTCTTGAGTCAATGGTGTAGTTCCAACCAAGACACTATCAATAGGAGGAGCAGCTTCTTTATAATCTGACTTGGTTCGTTCAACTTGATCCTCACTAAGAAGTATTCCTATAATGTCTCTGGGAACTGGTGGAGGAATAATGCTGTTTGCAGCCAAGGCCTTATCAGTCTTTTCTGATCCAAATCCAGGTGTGTGTTTCCCAACTTGACCAGTCACAACAGCATGTGACAATTCCTTTCCAGCATCAAGCATTCTTTTGCTTCTCATTTGATTCATATCAAGTTTTACTTGCAACTCATTGTTTTTATGCTTAAGTTCATCTATCTGCTTACTAAGCTCAGCTATTTCTAACTTAGCGTTGTCATACAGATAAGCGTTCTCAGTTGCTAGTTTCTGATATTTCACTATGTCTAGTTTCTGAGCTTTTACCTTATCCTCATTCTTTTGCCATCTACCCTTAAAAGAACTCCTTTCACATTTTACCTCAAACAGTTCTGACTGAAAATTTTTACAGATTTGCCTAAGTCCAGGAATTATACGAGCACAAGTAGGATTGGGGCATATCTCAGCATCTTCGTCCTCAAATATATTCTTTTCTTCAACCACTGAACTCATTTTCTTTCTTCTGAAAATCTTGAAAAATCTACAATAACGGCAAAAACGGCAAAAGTACTATTCAAAAAATAGTGTCAAAAACTTAAAACTGAAAAACGGAGGCCTTCGGAGTGGAATTTGGGGGTCCAAATGAGCTCCCCTGGACGTTAGTCTGGGGTAATTCTGGGGCTTGATGTCACGAACGTCGTGTTCAAATTTGAGGTTCTAACTCCAAACGAGTCAAAAGTTACGCCCGTTTCCGTGAAAGTGTGAAAAAGTGACTTTTTGCCGCAAAAACCTGTTTCCGATCGTAAACACCGTTTCCGATCGTAAACACCTGTTTACGATCAAAGCCAAATCGTAAACACTTAACCGCCTCAAATAATCGTAAACTCCGATTACGATTTCCGATTACGACCCCGGATCGTAAACACCTGTTTCCGATTAGGAAAAATCGTAAACACCCTTTACGACTTTGCAAAGTCGTAAACACCAGTACACGAACAAGTACACTCGTAAACACCAACTACAGACTCGTAAACAAGCAATCTTCAACAGAAACGGATCGTAAACACCTCGAATACCCAGAAAAAGCGAAGAACAGCAGCACCGAAGGTCGTAAACTCCCAAAAACCTTCAAATCTTCAAGCAAAACTCGAAAACAACCCAGAAAATACTCGAATCAATATCGTGAGAGCCTCGAATCGAAGATTCTTGGCTCTGATACCAATTGTAGGTCCGAAAAATCTCCCAAACACACGATATTTCTATCACAAACGAGTGCGGAATCCTCGTAGGTGATTGATTCAAGAATAATAGTAGAAGAATAGACTAGATCTATGAAAAAGATGAAGTCTTGAATGAAGAACAACTACTATGAAGCAATGAAGGCTGATCGTAAACACTCACAAGAACAAGAAATCGTGAACCAGTAATCTCCAAAGCTTGCTTGATCATAAACATGAGGTGGTATTTATACCACCTCTTACAAGGCCTTGGGCCAATCATAAACTCAATAAGCCCAATCATAAACCCAAGCCCATGCCCAATCTAATAGTAAACTAGCCTAAACATAATAAAACTAGCCTACTAATCTAATTAAACCCTCTAAGCCCAGCCCAACGTATTTAATATTACAAGCCTCATAATCTAGCCTCTACAAGGTGGTATTTATACCACCTCTTACAAGCAAATGGGCTAATCATAAACCCAATAAGCCCAATCATAAACCCAAGCCCATGCCCAATCTAATAGTAAATTAGCCTAAACATAATAAAACTAGCCTACTAATCTAATTAAACCCTCTAAGCCCAGCCCAACTCATTTAATATTACAAGCCTCATAATCTAGCCTCTACAAGAAGTTAACTTGACAATTTTGGTCATGAACTCAACATTCTCATATTGAAGTTGTGACTTTTGGTGATCAATGAAGAACAATTGGATAATAACGTTTCGATGTCCGATTAGCTAGATCGAGTAGACGATCCGATGCTCACGCATTTTCAAGTGGTATCAGAGCTTTCTAGTTCACTCTATTGATCTATGGTTGCTATTTCTGGATCTCTGAAGCATTTTTGGTGTTTCTCGAGTTTGTTTGTGTGTTCTTCATCTGTTCTATCGATTCTTTGGTGTCAAAACTGCTTCTAAATCAATCCCTATCATCGTTCTAGATTCACTGCTGCTTGTTTCGTCAAAATCAGTCAAATTTTGAGCGTTTTTGAAAAAATATGTCGAGGTTTGGAGGTTCCTGGTCAAGTTCGACGTAACTGCTCCGAAGCTCAAGTTCGGAGCTCCGAAGTACGGTGAGTCATCGGCGAGAGTTCGGTCTTAGATCGGTTAGTGTTCGGAGATAGTTCGGAGTTTGGATAGTTCGGTCGAGTTTCGGAGGTGTTTTGAAGTTCGGACAGAGTTTAGCCTGTTGATTTAGTTTCGGTGAGAGTTCGGTGGAAGTTCGGAGCACTGTGATAAGTTCGTAGAGAGTTCGGCCGATCAGAACTAAATTTTTCAAGATGTCGGAATTTCATGCATTTTCCGCGATGCAGAGTGCAATGCAAACAATGCTGAATTTTGATAATAAAATCGGAACAAGTCAGAAAGTTCCAAAATTGTTAAAGTTGGAAGATTATCATAATTGGAAGCAACGAATTTCTGCTTATATAAGCACGAATGATATCGATTTGTGGATTCCGATCAAGAAACTTTATCAACATCCGACTGACGCGGGAGATTTTAAGGAAGTTCATACCTTTAACAATGCTGAAAGAAAATCATACGAGTTAGAACAAAAAGGTTTTGGTTATCTAACAATGGCATTACCCATTGAGTTTCTACATCAATTTAGTACTTGCAAGAAATCAAAGCAATTGTGGGATGTAAGGATCAAACTAACCCTCACGCGATATCTGGACTAGTGAAACCGTGCGGAATCCGGTTTAACTAGTTGATTCAAGACAAACAATAAAAGATGATAATTGAAAAGTATAAGCACAAGAAGTAACAAACCGATTGAAGAACAAACTTAGATTGAACACTGATTGCTTGCTACACCTTGGATCAAAATTCTCTAAGGAAAATTTCGATTACACCACAATTCACCAAAAGACTAGCAACCAACAACCCTAAGTTGATTACTAGGAGTCCTATTTATAGGAGATGGTGAACTTGGGAAACAAGTTAACCTACCTACCTAAAATAACTCCTAATTCCCGTATTTGAACCCTAAGGCCCATAAAACTCCCACTAAACATTGTTTAAATGAGCCCAAACGCATCTAAATTGGCCCAATGACCCAATATACCCATAACCCAGCTTATTTTCACCTATTCTAACACATAGGCCTTCAGAATACTCCGCCAAGTGATGATTTAATACACAAGCCACAAATCTTGGTCCTTACAATCTTCCCCTTGGCTTGTGCTATTAAATATCTTCTACTTTCAATCTTCAGACTTCAGTCTTCTCCTTGGCTTGAACATGGGTTGGTGAAGATTCTTTTCTTGAACAATCTTCATTGGGCAGCAACGGTCGAGTTCTGATAGTTTTCTCTCAATCAGCATCAGCTTGGACTTCAAATGACAAACAAGTAATGAGAGGAGGATTCTCAAGTACTTGCTCCTTCTTGAAACATGTCGAGTCCTTGCTGAATCATCAGTAACTGTCTTGACCAGCATGTAACTTCAGAGGGTAAAAATGTTGAAAACCCCTATCTTGGCATTCTTGATTCTAGATCTTGAACTGACTGCACTTAGCTTCCCCTGAAATTGTGAACAGTTTCTTCTTGCACTTTGAAAGCTTTTCTTGAACAACCAACAAACTTCCCCTAAGCATAGGGTAAGTCCTTTTCTGGCTGGTTCTTCAACACGAATAGTAACAGCATCAGTGCATCGGTCAACTGAGTCCTTGACCATCTTGTCCATGAGTTTTTTTTTTCTGACTTATCCTGTCAAGCACAACATGAAACAGACACTAACCAGACATGATGACTGATTATCGGGTTAGAATTATTTTACCAAATACTTCCCCTGAACCCGAGGACTCTTCACATTATCTCCCCCTGAGATTCTGGAGGGGTGATACTTTCTTGCATAAAACCCATAAAACTTATTAAAACCTTTAAATTAACCTGGCCATGGTTGAAAAATAAAATAAACAATAAAAACTTAAGATAACACAAAAGAAAAATAAAAATAAAAACAAATATACCAAATTTTTAAACAAGAAGGTTTCTATGGGATCAAACCGTATGAATCTGACTGAGGAACCCTTTTCAGCTTCTGTTACTCGAACACGTCCAGGTGATTGCCAATATACTGATCCACTTTAAACTCAAACCCTTTTCTTATTCAGGCTGTTTGTCACTTTATTATCTTTTAAGGTGTATTAATTATGAACAGCAAGTGGGTTTCAACAAATCCTAGGTACATGTTATTACACACTATCAAGCATATAAATTCCCTACCACATATTTTCACAACCTGAACCAGAAGTTTGAAACTGAGCTCGAGACTTGGTTGAGAAGAGAAAGAATAGATCACATAGATTTTTTGGGTATAATATACAAAGTCAACTGAATTTTTGAAACATTTTTAATAATGCTCTCATCAGTGACAAAGGCTGAGGGTTTTGGACTCTTGAGGGTCTCTTTTGATGTGCTCTTTGGCATCTTTTGGGTGTATATTATTTTTTAATTTCTTTTATTTTTTTATTTTTTTTATTTAATTTTTTTTATTGATGATCTAGAAGCACGTATGTATGAACAACTCCAGGTCATTGCTCACGCAAAGCAGAGGAGAGCCTTACATACACGCGAAGCATCCCCAGGTCATTGCTCACGCAAAGCAGAGGGGACACCGACTTTTTGAGCTCAATTTCACACTCTTGGAGAGAAGCGTGTGTATCGGGAACTTGAACATGCAGTCAAATAGAAATGCAATTAACCTAAGTGCTCTTACTCAACAAACTGCCATACGTTATCTTTAAGTGTGTAACGCATACCTTTTCAGATTAAAGAGCTGAGCCTACCAGCATATCACCATGGATCATGTCTTTCACATCTGCCTTACGCGTGTCAGCCATCTCCAAAACGGAAATTTATTTCACTTCCCACCTTCTCCGGCAAACAAACAAAAGATTAAAAATTAAAAAGCACAATTTTTAGGGGTCAACAATTTCATCTTTTCTATTCTTCCCCTTGCTTTTTGATTTTTAATAACAACACACACCTTTCTTTTTTTTTTTTTTTTTTTTTGAAACACACTAACACACTATAAGACAAACTTGGCCAAGCTAACCTTCAAAGTTTATCATTTGAGATTTTTTCAGAAATGAGTTTTGTTTTATGTAGAACCATACTTCTCATCAGATTTACCAAGAAACAAACAATTAAGACAGTACCTTGCTGATATTGCTAGATTTACCTCTTACCAGAAGAACATCCCTACAAATGAGATTCTGCATGTCATGTAGTTGAGAGATGCCTTCTATCCTGTGCCTGGAACAGTCACTTTCAAAAACAAATAAGTTAATGGAAGTCCTCCTTGATTGTTCCTGCACAAGGTGAGAGATTAGTTAGCCATAAGTACCCAGGCCATTGTGGTTCTGGGTATACCTGAGGAATCATTGAAAGTTATTTCTTTTAAGCACATTCTCTTTGAAAGATTGGGAATTGGGGTTGTGGGAACCTTTGTTTTGGGTTTCTTGGTGTTGTTTTTGGTGGACTTTGGTGTGGGCTTTGTGGGTTCATTAGAATTCACACGACCATCATTGGAAATGACATTCGTCGGCTGATTGTTTTCTTTCCCTTTACCCTGTAGCCTTTTAGGTGGAATTTGATAAATGTTTGATTTATCATTTTTAACTTCATCAAATTGTTTGGAGTGCTTCTTATACACCCCTTTAGGTAGGTAACACTGATTTACCACCTATTTCACATTCCACCTCTCTTGATTATTCTCAGAAAGACCACCATGTTTGGGAACCCAAATAGGTTTTAAAGAAACAACTGATTTGTTAACAGAATCATTCAATTTATGACTTTTGAAATCAGTTTTGGTTGGATGTTGAGGTGACTTAGACTTTTGGTTAACTTTCTGTACCTTTGGTTGCATGGGTACTGACTTCTGCACCTTAGGGATTGAAGGTGCAGGCTTTTTGGTCACCTTGTATACCTTTGGTTGTGAAGGTACATGTCTCTGCACCTTAGGGTGTGAAGGTGCAGATTCTTTGGTCACTTTAGATACCTTTGGGCCTGTAGGTACCTTTGGCTGAGAATTTACCTTTCTGTGGGCAGGTTTTTGGTTTGTGCCACCATATGATTGCCCTTGGAAGTTTTGAAAATGAGTTTTAGGGTAGTAGGGTTCATATGTCCTATATAAGCAATTCCTTGCCATATGTCCAGGATTCCCACACATATGGCAGGACTGCTTCTTTGGGTATGCGGGAGCTTGGGAATATTTCTTCCCTGTGGATACCCAAGATGGTTTGGAATTTTTGTGGATCCACACAACATTGCCATTGGGCCTAGTTGTTAGCACATACTCCCGCTGTACTGGCACAAATTGGTCATACACAGAATTTACCTCAGGATATGGGATAAAGTCATGTGGTCTGGCCTCCTGCACATTCTGCACATTCTGCACGTTCTGCACATTCTGTACATTACTAGCATTATCACAAACATTAGCAAACACATTCAAACAATCATTCAAACCAACCAAATTGGGATCAGTAGGCTTAGGACCAGCAACCTGTGGTCCCTTATCCTTTCTCAAAATCCTGACTTTCCTCAAAGGTTTAGAAAGTTTAGGATCACAAACACCGAAATTAAAAGTACCACAAACAGAAGTTTTGTCACAAACATTAGACTTAGCAAAGCTCAATTCAGACTCACACTTATTTGACACAAAACTTTTAGTTTTAAAATCGGGAAATTTTATACTCTCAACACCAACACTTTCTCCCTCAGAACCTGCTTCTTTATTTTTTGTATCTGCACAAGAAGTAGTAGAGTTAGAAATAGGAGCAGTAATTTTAATAGGACATTCAGAAAGTCTTTTGTCAATGTCAGCTAAAGAATCTATTGTCCCTTTGACGGTATATGTTCAGAAATCATTTCATGCATGTGGGGCATGGGGACAGTGTGAGTTGATGTTTCTTCTTTGATATCATCCCCAAAACCTAAACCTGAATTTTGTTGAACATACTTCATCCTAACATCAGAGTTATAGAAAAGAGATCTTGCTTCCAGCATTTTTGATTGAATCTTATTATTAGCATCTATTTTACTTTGAGATTTAGCAAGTTGATCTCTCAATTCTTCTACCTCTTTTGTTAGATTTTTAACTTTTGTGTTAGCAACTCTCAACAAAACTCTAGTGTCACTTAGTTGATTATCAAAGTTTGTCACATCAAGCTTTGCAGCTTCATACTTTTCCTTATTTACTTTAGCCATATCTTTGAAATTGTTAGATTCCCTAGTGGCACGTTCACAGTTTAGAGATTCATAGTAAAATTTAGATTCATATTCTTTGTAAGCTTTAAATACCTCTGCAAAATGAGAACAAGAACAATTACATACCTCAAGGTTGATGGTAGATACAGAATTACCTGGTAGAAGGGGTGCCATGATTTTCTTTGAATTGGACCGGAAAGACTCGATCGGATAGAAAAGGATTTTCGATCGGAAAGGTAGGTCGAAAAGGTTGATCGAAAAGAGGGTTTTCGGTCGGACAAGGGGTTTTCGATCAGCAGGAGGTTAGGTTGAAAAGGGGTTTTCGGTCGGACAGGGCTGATCGAAAAGTACTTTTCGATCGGATAGGAAAGTGGTCGAAAAGTACACTTCTCGATCGAAAAGTAGGGGTGGATCGAAAAGTCTCAGAGTGGACTTTCCGATCAAATCGAGAAGCTGATCGAAAAGTCACAGGGGGACTTTCCGATCGAGATGTCTGATCGAAAAGTCACAATTTGGACTTTCCGATCGAGGAGAGCAGTGGATCGAAAAGTCTCAGGGGACTTTCCGATCGAGACCTCTGATAGAGAAGTCACAAGGGGACTTCTCGATTGAGGATGGCTGATCGAAAAGTTACTAATAATGACTTTTCGAGTGAGATCACCTGATCGAAAAGACACAGAGGGTCTTTCTCGATCACCGGAACGCGACAGGAAAGGGTTTTCGATCAGAGAGCCTGATCGAAAAGTCTTCACTTGGCTCGAAAAGTCTCTGATTCACAAACAAATGGACTCGAAAGCTTCTGTTTAGAGTATAAACCTGCAAAAAGACTTCGAACAGTGCTAAAAACTGAAAAACACCACAAAAACTCAAATCGTTAGTCACCAAAAACTTGAATCGGATATCGCGAGAGCCTCGAAACTTGCGTTTCTTGGCTCTGATACCAATTGTAAGGATCAAACTAACCCTCACGCGATATCTGGACTAGTGAAACCGTGCGGAATCCGGTTTAACTAGTTGATTCAAGACAAACAATAAAAGATGATAATTGAAAAGTATAAGCACAAGAAGTAACAAACCGATTGAAGAACAAACTTAGATTGAACACTGATTGCTTGCTACACCTTGGATCGAAATTCTCTAGGGAGAATTTCGATTACACCACAATTCACCAAAAGACTAGCAACCAACAACCCTAAATTGATTACTAGGAGTCCTATTTATAGGAGATGGTGAACTTGGGAAACAAGTTAACCTACCTACCTAAAATAACTCCTAATTCCCGTATTTGAACCCTAAGGCCCATAAAACTCCCACTAAACATTGTTTAAATGAGCCCAAACGCATCTAAATTGGCCCAATGACCCAATATACCCATAACCCAGCTTATTTTCACCTATTCTAACACATAGGCCTTCAGAATACTCCGCCAAGTGATGATTTAATACACAAGCCACAAATCTTGGTCCTTACATGGGATGCTTTATCAGCAAAGTGTGAGGGTGATGATGATTACAAGAAAAGTCGGAAGAAAGTGTTGAATAAAGAGTTTGATAATTTTCAATTTTATGACAATGAGAACATTACTGCTTTGGTTTCCCGGTTTTCACATCTAATCAGTGAATTGAAGGTTGTTGGTATTGGGAAAACTGATGCTGATTTGAAGGAAAAGATTATGGAAGCTTTGCCTGAAAAGTGGGAAAACTATGTTCTGCTACTCACACATGATAAATATTACTCTACATTGACATTCCACGAGCTTACTGGAAAACTTCATGCTCGAGAAATGGAAATGTTAAATTCAAAGAAGTCAACTGCTACTTTACACAATCCTGAGTTATATCATGGTGAGAATACGGCAAGTATGAATGCTAAATCTAAACCAACTTTGAGTTCTGCACCAAATATTTCCTTTATGGCTGGAGCTTCAGGTAATTCTGATAACAATTCATCAAGAGGTTGTAGTTTTACCATTCCAAATTTTTCTAGTCAAAATGATTTTTTTGCTGAGTCAATGGATGATTGTGCCAACATGATTACTGCTTTAATCTCATCATCTTTTGGTTTGGCTATCAAAAATGTTGCTGATGCACAATTAGTCAGAGATGATCTTGATGCTCTTGATGATGATCAATTAACTGAATTAGATCTCTCTTGGCAATATGCTATGCTGAGTCATAGATCTAAAAGATTTTTCAAGAAGCATGGAAAATCTACTTCTGATTTTAGTGAGAAATTAGGTTTTGACAAGTCAAAGTCGAAATGCTATAAATGTTCAAAGCTTGGACATTTTGCCAAAGAATGTACAGAAGTCTGGTTTTCCTTTATCATCTAAAACTGGTGTTACTTCACCATCTTCTAGTAACTCAGGCAAGCCAATAGCTTTAACATCTCAACATGATGGTGTTTTTGATTGGGGTCAATGGTTTGGATATGATTCATCAGCTTTGATTGTTACTCATGTTCAGTCAGATGATTCTTATTCAGATACTTGTTCCGATACTGATTCAACACCATGTTCTTATGCATCTGCAGAAAATTTGGAAAGTTTGTTGAAAGAAAATGCTTCATTGTTGCATAAAATTCAAAAGCTTTTTGAGGACTTCACTTTGGTTATTTCATAGTTGCATGTTTCTAAAGAACATGAAAAGGAATTGGTTATGAAAAATGAGTGCTTGAATACTGAGATTAAAATGCTGAATGAAGTTTTAGAGATTTCTAAACAAAACAAAAGGGATGTTGAATTTTCAAAAGCAAAGTTATGCAAAGAAAAGGATGAGTTGGTAAATGAAGTTACAAAATGGAAGGCTGAAGCAGAGGATACTGCTACTGATTTTCAAAACTTGTTTGAAAAGTCTAAGATTAAGCTTGATTTGCTAACAAAGAATGTTGAAGAATCGACTGCTAAAATTGAAGCATATCAAGTTGATATGGAAATGTAACACCCCAAAATCTAAAGGTAATAAATATATATGTTTTGATATTTTATATGTGAGAATATGTGTTGTATATGTGTTTATGTGATTAACATGTTAAATTGTTAAGAAATGCATATTTGAAGTTATAACAATAAACCATGCATAAGGTAAGTGTTTATCGGGTTAGATTATTAAGAAAAAAAAAGTTACATGTTTATATGTTAAATATATGTTATTTGAATGATTAGTCACCATGCTAGGTGTCAATTCTCATGATTAGTCACCATGCTAGGTGTCAATTCTCATGCTTAGTCACTAGGACACTTGTAAGAAGCATGTGAAACACTCTTGGCTATATATAGACCATGGATCCATCCATTTTTCCTTGCTAATTCACGTAAAATCAACCTAAAACCTCTAAGAAACCTCAAGAACACCAAGAACACTCTAGCTTGCATTTTTGAAGATTCAAAGGGAGTTAGGAGCCCATCTTCTGGAATAGATCAACTTAAGGTATGTTTAACATAAGCCTTAAATTAGTTTCATGATTCATAACACTTAGATATGCCTTTTAAGAATAATGCAAGATTAAGGTTCTTGAACATGTTTTGTTGAGATTGGGAGTTCTAGTGGGAATCATGGGTTGAAATTTGGTATGACGCTCTAGAATAACATGTTTTAAGAAAGACTTAAGTTAGTTCATGTTTAAAGAAGGTTTGGTATGGTTTCACCATGTTGGTTTATCAGAAACAAGTAAACCAAGAACAAGAACATAAACATTGGTGCTTTGATCATAGTAATTCTGCCTCGTGGTCGTGATAATGCCTATACGGTCGGTCATGATCATTACCAAACTAAAACACAAATATGGGTGATATCTCATAGTAATTCCGCCTCCTGGTCGTGATAACGCCTATACGGTCGTTCATGAGAATCACTCATCAAGGGCATAAAGGCTTGGGCAAGGGTAATGATATTCAACAAAAGAACATAATTATATATATGTACTAAGTATATGTAAGTTAAAACATGGGTTTTGATAAAGTATTTAATGTACCGAGTTACTCGGATATCTAGAAGTTGGTGCGGACTAGAAGGGTCGCACCTGTACACTGGGGTTTCTTGTATAGTGACGTTGTCGCATAAATCCCAACTAGGACATGGCATACGCTTCACTGGGCGATCCCGGAGTGAGCGTTTACTTATAGGAATGCACTTTGTCACACCCCCAATTAACCACTAACGGAGTTTATACCGTTAAGGGGTGCGAGCAAACCAGGACCACAACCATTAGTTACAAATACTAAACGAATCAGAGTTAGTCCAAAGATATATCATAAATAAGTCTCAAATTACGCAGCGGAACAAAAATCATCTTAGCACTAACCACGTGCTTTACAAATCAGTGTTTTAAATCCCCAATTAAGTTTAATCAAAAATAAAAGTCTTCATGTGCCATGCCAACCCGCTCCGGATACTCCTCAGCGATCTGCAAAAGTTTAAACCAGGCAAGTGTCAACCTAACGGTTGGTGAGTTCACAGTGGGCTTGTCACGCAGTGGCCCGGTCTCATAATCATAACGTGTCAACATATACTTATGTGATGTTTATTTGTGGAAAGCAATGCTTTGTAATGTCCAAAATCATAGTAACGTGGTTTAGTAAAATTGATGTCCGTAACATACGTTATCGGGTATGAACTAGTTTTGTATAGTTAAAGTGCTCAACCGATATCGCGGGTAGCTAATCCGTTGTTTCATGCACTAAGGAAGTTTGTACCAAAGCTGACTAATATTGTAGTGGCAGCGCCATCATGTTTTGCGGACCTACGTCATCGCGGATTTGCCTCCCCCGTGTCCTCTCGGGATCACGGTCAGATAGGCTGATATTGTACCTCCGTGCACTCCCCGTGCCACGGGGCGGAGTTTGTCAAACCCCAGTAGATCTACCCAACATCCCCTCGCTTTACAATTAATGGTACAATTTAGTTGAGGACTTTTTCAATTATAAGGCAATCCTTAGAAATCATGTGATATCATGTGGTTAGACTTTAACCTACTCTAGCCATATTAAAACGGTTTATTTTGGGTTCTCATGAATCCTGAAAACATTTTCAGTTTTGTTTAGAAATAGTTGTTTAAGTATTTCACAAGTGTCTCCCATAAAACACTTCCAGTTCATCAAGTGGGTGCCGAGCACTCCTAAGTTTTCAAGTTCATCAGAGAGGTGCATAGCACTCTTAAGGTTGTCAGCATTGTTTTCCATTAAGTTATTCAGTGTGACCCAACCGGGTTCACGGTAATTGGGTTAGTGACACTCACCTTGGGTTGCACTGCTACACTTGCTAAATGGTCCAAGTATTGTTTGCTTATCGAAGACCTAAGAACACGTTTAGGTCTTAAGTATTAGTTTTGTGTCTAATCTTTACTTAACGCCACTATGGCCCATAACATAGCACGTTGGAACTATGACACGACATACCGACACACGACACCGATGGTTGATCATAAACAAGGGTTCACATAATTCAGAAATCAAGCATGTTTCATTATTGCATAATCATGTAAGTCATGGCATAACATTCAAACAGGTTGCACAAGCTTGGGTTTAGGTCTGGTCACAGTTTCGCTAGTATAAATTCGCTAGGCAGTTTCGCTGTGTGCACGGGCAGCACTTTCGCTAGGCAATACCCGATGACACAGTTTCGCTAGGCTAGTTTCGCCCGAAACTGTTGGCACAGTTTCGCTAGCCTAGTTTCGCCCGAAACTGGTTTGAACTTTCGTTCAGGAAATTTCGCTCGGTAGTTTCGTTCGGACAGGTCTTGTTGGTTTACCCGGCGACACTATAGTTTCGCTGTATAGTGTCGCTGTAAGGAGATATACATAGTTTCGCTATATAGTTTCGCCCAGAGAACAGGCTAGTTTCGCTGGTCGCGAAAAACACATAAATCAGCCTAAAAATCAATCTAACAGCTTCCATATTTCATGTAATTCAATATCTAGCATGCATAATCATTTACCAACATCAAACAACAAGTTTTAACACCTTAAACATGGGTTTTCACATTCAAATCACCAAAAACACATTTTAAACCTAAAATGACCTAAATAGCATAAATCTTCATTATGGTTTGATTTCAAACGTAAAGTTACTGACTTTATGATAGATCTAGCATTCCTAAGCAACATATCAAAAGATCAAGTGATTACATGAAGATCTAAGCATGCTTTTTAAGAAAACACATAGAAATACATAAAGAATGGTTTTGGGACTCACGATTCAATCTAGGGCCTGAATGGATGAGATGAGATGATGGTTCCTTGATGGTTTTCTTGACTGACCAGAAGTCTCGAGTAAGCAGATGAGAGTGGTGTGTGTGTTTTGTATGAAATGAGGCAAAAATGAGATCTCTAGGGTTTTATGTCATTATATATCAGGGGCTAGTTTCGCTGGCTAGTTTCGCTGGCCAAGCGAAACTGACTCTGTAAGTCAAAGGTTAAGCTAGTCGGGCGACACTATAGTTTCGCCCGGTAGTTTCGCTGGAACCCAAAAGTGACCAATTTACATTCTAAGCAAGATAAGCACGGTTCATGAATTTCACGCAATTACACAATTAATCAACAAACATGTTGCACATACTTCCTCATAGAGACAATTCAATAAATAAACACATATGGACGGGTTCGGTGATCAACCAAAGGTCGTGGACGTATTCGGCCTAGTTAAGCATTAGTTACTAAGTTAATACTTATAGCGTAACTAACGGAGATTGTCTAATGGAAGTAAACCTTGAAATTCTCGGATGTCACATCATCCCCTTGTAAATGGAATTTTCGTCCCGAAAATTATTCTTGCGTTGTAGCGTTCGCAGCCTCGGCTGTCGTCGTTGCTGTTGTTGCTGGGGAAAGAAAGCAAAAGTTTTAGGGTCGTCACATCCTCCTCCTGTTACAGGAATTTTGGTCCCCAAAATTAAATCATACCTTGAGTTTTCGTGGACGTTTGCTCGAACAAGTGAGGATACTTTTTCTTGATTTGATCCTCTCGTTCCCAAGTATATTCAGGTCCACGCTTTGAGTTCCATCGAACCTTGATGATCGGAATCTTGCTACGTTTGAGGGCTTTCTCCTCGCGTCCCATAATTTCTACTGGTTGCTCGATAAATCTCAAATGTTCGTCGATTTCCAATTCCTCCAAGGGAATTATTTCAGTGTATTCAGCCAGACATTTCTTTAGATTTGAGACGTGAAACACGTTGTGAACTCCATCGAGTTCTGCAGGGAGTCGTAATCGGTAGGCCACCGGGCCTACTTCCCCGATGATTTCAAATGGACCGATATAGCGAGGATTCAACTTTCCACGCTTTCCGAAGCGTATCACTCCTTTCCAGGGAGATACCTTCAATAATACCTTGTCGCGTACCTCGAACTTCAAAGGTTTACGGCGTTTGTCGGCATAGCTCTTTTGTCTGTCACGTGCTGCGGCTATCCGTTTTCTGTTTTGAATAATTCGCTCCGTTGTATCATGAATGATTTCCGGTCCGGTGAGTCCCTTCTCACCCGTTTCAGCCCAACACACGGGCGATCTGCATTTTCTGCCATAAAGAGCTTCAAAAGGTGCTGCACCAATGCTCGTATGATAACTGTTGTTGTAGGAGAACTCCACCAACGGAAGGTGAGCCTCCCAATCCTTACCAAAGTCGAGAACGCAAGCTCGGAGCATGTCTCCCAAAGTCTGAATAGTTCGTTCCGTCTGACCATCGGTCTGCGGGTGATAAGCTGTACTCATATCCAGTCTGGTTCCCAATGCTTCTTGCATAGATTGCCATAGTCGGGAAGTAAATCGAGGATCTCGCTTGGAGATAATGGTCTTAGGCACTCCATGACGTG
Organism: Deinandra increscens subsp. villosa; assembly: GCA_039602395.1. Lineage (NCBI taxonomy): Eukaryota > Viridiplantae > Streptophyta > Magnoliopsida > Asterales > Asteraceae > Deinandra > Deinandra increscens. The sequence continues at coordinate 97,377,011 of JBCNJP010000027.1, forward strand.
CCACAATTCGGTCAATGTACAGCTTTGTCAACTTATCCATATTGTCGTTTTCCCTTATTGGAATAAAGTGTGCAGATTTGGTTAGTCGATCAATGATAACCCAAATCGCATCTGGTCGATTCGATCGATGAGGTAATCCCGTCACAAAATCCATGGAGATATCCTCCCATTTCCATTCTGGGATCTTTGGCTGCTGTAATAGCCCAGAAGGCTTTTGGTACTCGATCTTAACTCGTGAGCATGTTAGACACTTAGCCACATATCGAGCAATGTCGGCTTTCATGTTCGGCCACCAATACAAGTTTTTCAAATCTTGGTACATTTATCCATGAACACTGCGGGTGCATTCATCAATCTGAATGGCATTACTCTAAACTCGTAGTGTCCATACCTCATCCTAAACGTTGTTTTCGGGATATCATCATCCTTTATCCTAAGTTAATGGTATCCAGACCTTAAATCTATCTTAGGAAAATAGTTAGCACCTTGTATTTGGTCAAATAAATTATAGGATCGGTGTTAATTAGACTTTAACTTAACAAGAAACCCTCTACTTGTAAATATAACCCTGCGGAATGAAGTTATATTTCACTTTACTTAAGCATATTTTAGTTCTCTTGTACAATGTAAGTGTTTGATTGCATAAGAATAGTAACAACGATGTATAAAATACTTGGCACTATTTGCATTAACTCAAAGTTACACTATTACAAGTTGATCAAGAACCGTGTGTAAACTAAGAGCTAACTAAGCTATATATAATACTGATGAGATCAATAACAGCCATTGATCTCAAATGATTTAATCTAAACCGTTAAACAAAAGGTCAAATACAACTACCAAAAGAATAAACTTCGACAGATGGGATATCTTGCGTGTGAATAGCAACATTCTACTTTGGGAGAGTGGCTTTGATAGATTTGGAAGCAACCAAGAAGCTTTTGCATGATTGGACGACTAAAAGACTTCTCAGGAAAAGTCCAGTTGAACTCATTATTTGGTGGATAATCGAGTTCACCTAGAATATTCGCTATAGGACAAAATTTGCTTCTTCCGGTTGAACTACATGTTCCGCTTGAACTTGAGACTTCCGCTCGAACTTCAACTTCAAGCGGAACACTTCAAAATTGGCTTTCAACTAGAGATCTTCAAAGAGATATTCCTTACAATATCCCCCTAATCTAATGCTGTCAAATTATTTTTCATCTTCGAAGCTATGTCCAAAATTGACTTGTACCAAAATCTTCTCCTTGACCTACTTGTCTAAGGATTTGATGCCTGCATTCATATCTTGAGATAGCGCATTCATGTTTGTCTTGGCCACCTTCACATGCTTAAGTGTTTCCCAATCTCTTTCATTCCATTCATCTTGAACAAAGAGGGATTCATGAACGGTGAAAGTGCCATCAGCTCTATGAACATAGAACAACTTCTCTTCTTCTTCCAAAATGATGAATTTTACATCATTGACAGGCTCTTCCTCTTCATTGTAAGTATCACCCTGAGATCTGAAAAGCATTCCACATTCATGCACTGTAGGCTCAATACATAATCTCAGCAGGTGCTCTGCCCTTGTTGGGCTTAGAATCTCTCTTAACTTCACATAAATGTCAGTAATTTGAAGTGCAGAGAGCATTCTGGAAGCTTTGTGAGTATTCACCACTAAATTTGTGCCATTCTCAAGTTTGAAAGTGAAGTTAAAGTTTGCTTTATTTGCTGTCCACCCAATAAACTTGTTCTTTCTAGGTGGAGCTTTTCTCCTTTGCTTCTGATCCTTCTTTTTCTTGGCATGCATCATCCTCCTCTTTCTTTTCTTTTTCTCCTCATCAGAATCATCTTCTGATTCTTGAACAGCAAGCGTTTTTCCCTTTGATGTGGGAGAAGAGGGACCAAGTTGAACATCAGTTGGTTTGGGGGTAGGTGTAGGAGCAGTGATGGTTGAAGGTTCTTTTATTGTAAGAGGTGGCAGGGATTTTTGAGTTGGTGGTCTACTGGCTTCAGGTGTTGGGCTAGTAGGAGGAGTTGGTGGAAATATATCTGAAAAGGCCATGACAAGAGCAGGTTTCTTCTTGAAGGGAATACTTGGAGTGAAATTATCATTTTTGTACTTTGGGTTTGAGAGTTTGGTGGCAACTTTCTTGGATATTGAGGGTGGTTTGTAAGGTATGAGGACAAGAGACTGAGATGCTGATGAAGCAGCTGTAGGTGTAGGGTTTGACTCAAAGATAAAGGATGGTGGAGGTAGGATATCTGCATCATCATCAAATTTCGGTTTAACATAAATGTTAGTTGCCATACCTGAAGTGAATTCTAATGGCAGGGGCAACACCAGGTTTGGGTTGACAACAGCACTATCTCCTCTGAGCTCTTGAAAGATGGATTCAATCAGATTGCATAGCTCCCTAACCTTCATTTGAGATACTTCTTCCTCTGATTTTCAGTTTATGATAATTAGAACCCTCCTGACCTTCTTCAGCAATGCATAGTTTTCATCATTCTTCACCAGTTTGGTGGGAATCCTTGAGGTAATATCAATCAGTCCTTGCCTTTCAGCTTCAGTTATAGCCTCTAAGTTATATTCCCTTAACCTGCAATCAAATGACCTTTTCTTGGCTTCTTCAAACAAACTCTCAACAACCCAGTTTTGTAAGAACATATCCAATTCTTCTTGAAACTCCTTAGCAAGCCCTCATATTCAGCAGCCATTCTGGCATCTTCCACCATTTTACTTACAGCCTCTGATTCTAGAGTTTGGACAACCTGCTGAATAGTTCGAACATTTTCATGTTGAACTAGCTCTTCAGCTTGAGTTTGCTCATCAGCTTGAACTGGCTCATTACTCCTCATAGCTACCAATGTCTCAGTTATATCCTCAGCTTTATCTCTCGGTTGATCTTTCGGTTCAACCACAGGGAATTGATCAGATCCAAATATTGACTGGTTAGGCCCAAACACTAGATCAGGAGCATTTTCATCAATCACAATGACTTCAACCTGTGTTTCCGGTTGAACTTCTGGTTGAATCTCAGCTTCAGCTTCAGGTTGAACTTCAGTCACCACCTGAGGTTTGGTGACTTCAGGTTCTTTATCAGTCAATTCAATCACCTCTGTCCCTTCACCTTCTCCTAACACGTTTTCATCTCCTCCTTCAGTCATGGTTCCTGCTGCTACAGTTCTTGTACTGTCCTCAATATTTTCTGCAGTTGCTTTGCTGGTGGAAGCTATAGCTTGATCACAGGCCCTTTCAGCCGGAAATATTACATATTTCAGCAGCCTGGTGAACATGTTTATGTGCTCAGGGAGAGCACCAACAATCAGCATGGAGGATTGAACCAATTCAGCAAGGTTGGGGTCTTCAAATGGTGAGATAGCTATCAGTTGGCTACTCTTCACATTTAACCAACTATCTTCAACTGATAAGGGTTGGAACACCTGCTTTCCTACAGGCAGTGGCCCTTACTTCAGCCGGTATCCTTTCTTGTTCTTTAATTTCGATTATGGCAGGTGTGGAAATTAACTTCTCCCCAAATTCGATAGTATCAGCTTCATCTTCAGATATGTTTGGGTTTGAAGGACCTGCTTCAGCTTGAATAGGAACAGCTTTGGCTAATGATGCAACAGTGACATTGAGTGAGTCAACCTGTTGTTGGAGAGATAGGTACAATTTCATCAATTCAGGTAGTGTATAACTGTCCTCAACTGGCTTTTTACCAGTATCCCTGGACAAAACCAAGTTATGAATCCTAGATTGATAAACCCCGGTACCCATAGCTTCTTGGCATATGGGATTCTCTTCAATTGTCTCAGCAACCCTTGGTTCCAATGAAGGGCCCTCGGGTGCTGATTCAGAGAAGATTGCTGCATATTGGGTCTTAGCTATGTCACTACTAGCACCATGGTCTAGTGGGGACTCATGGGCAGCGGCAACAACCCTTTCTGCATGAATCTGATCATCACTCCTGAGATTCACCTCCTATAAGGAGTGGGGGCTCAATGCAACAAGGTCAAGATCCATCAGTATGCTCTCATGTAATTAAGTTAGTGAGTTAATAACACCCTCATTTGGATCAAGGTTGAGTACATTGTCACTCCTGGGTGATAGGGGATGTAGGGGAGAAAACCTTTTGGATGGGGATTGTACATCCTTGTCTATTGACTGCCCCTCAAAAGAAGGTTCATCCCTAAGAGATAATCCCAATTTGGTTAGCTTCCGCTTGGGCTTTTTTCCTTTAGCAGGGCTTGAAGCTTCGGGTTGGTTGGTGGGCGTAGGTGGAGGAGACCAATCAACAATGTTTCTCTGTCTTTTAAAATGGACAGGTGGGGATTCAGATGAGGAAGTGGCAGTGGTGGTTGTTTGAGCAGTGGACTTCCTCCTTTTGGAATCGTAAGTTTGTAATGTAGAGGAAGTAGGGACATATGTGGGATCAGGAACTATGGGGCTTGTAGTCATGTCATCTTGAGCAGGTTGCTCATGTGCAGCAACAGTTTCTGTTTGAACCTCAACCTGAGCAGGTTCATCAGGAAACTGCCTTCGAATTGGCAGGGGATAGTCTATATCCCTTCCAAGAAAAACTGACTTGTTTAAATCTAGGTTGGAAAAAGTTTTCTCATCCAGAAGCTTTTGATGTAGAATTGAACCACCCAAATTAATTTGAGGGTATTCTTCTTTGAGAATGCAAGTTAAAAACCTGGGATAAAGATAAACATATGCAGGTGTGGTGTTCATTTTTAGGGCATGGAAAATAAGTTTTGAGAAGTTAAAATTTACACCCTTTACCACAGCATAGAAGGCTGAAGCCTGTTCACCAGCAAGTTCATCAAAGCCACCCTTCTTCGGAGTGAGACACACCAAAATCGTGTGGGCCAAAAACCTCCAGTTGTATGGCAGTTGCCCTTTTTTAATGGTTTTGCTTCGCAACGAACAACCGTATCCAATGTCTCTGAATAGTGGTAGATACTTCTTGGAATCGACAGCCACATATCCATTTTCATCCCTTAGTTTCAACACTTTTCTCACCTTTGCTTCATCTATTTCCACTGTTGTGCCTTGAACTGTTGACACGATTGCTTCACAACCGTTATTGTCTTCAACAACCCGGGCATGAGACCAAAATTCCTACATAATTTCTTAAAAAATCACCGCCTCAACAGTCAGCGCGTGATGAAGGTAGGATTTCCTCAAGAATTCGATCATGCCGTTTTAAATATCGGTTTTACTGGGTGCTTCAAGATAGGCTACCAGGTTGTGTTCCACGGGGAAATTTAAATTGCTGGCAGGCTTCTTGCCACTTGTGCTCGCCTTGGGAGCCATTGTTTATTTGAGATTTTGAGAGAGATTTTGGGAAGTTATGGAGAGATTTGGAGAGAAATTTGGGAGTGGGGTTTGTGAGAAATGAGGAAATGACGGTAAACTAGGGCTTTTTACCTTTTTCATCGGTGACGTGGAGGAGAAAGGTTTTAAAGAAACCGTTGAGTAACTGATGTGAGTTGTGCTTTTTGGTGTGTACGGTACAACTCGTTAAAGCATGTCATTATCCAAAAGGATATTTATTGAAACCTCGGATATTTAATGGTTAAAAACTTAATGGGTAATTAATTGTGTATCCGCTTAAAAATTTGTGCCTTCCGGGTAATTTAATGAAAAGTGACTTTGACTTATTGACCCAGCAGTTCAAGCGGAACCCATTTTTCTCTTTTATTTTATGAACTAAATTTTCTTCCATTTGAACTTCAAGCGGATGATTTTTCCACTTGGAAGAATTGTTTTCAAAAGCACTGTTACCACGTAAGTTACAAAGCATTTTCCAGTTGAAGTTCACCCGGAGATTTTCAAAGGCTCTTTTCTCACAGGTTGAACCGGAACTTTGAAGCGGAAAACCAAACACATAATTTTTTAAAATTTGTGTTAATTTTTCATAGTTTGATAGCAGTTGCTGACTATGAATTGAAATGATTTCTAATTAACACAAGAGTTTTTTCATTTTCTTTTTCTTTTTGTATCAAGACACGTGCTCTTAGATACAAAATTTTCTTTTATTGAGGTTGTGAAAAGTTTTGTATTAATCAAAGTTCATCATCCCAATGGTTGTGATGAGGTAGAAGAATCTTGCCTCATCAAAAGCTTTGGTAAACAAATCAGCCAGTTGATGATCAATGTGAACTTTGAATAATTTAATCAGACTCTTTTCTGCACAATCTCTAATAAAATGATACCTTATATCAATGTGCTTTGTTTCGGAGTTCTTGACTGGATTGTTGATGATGGAGATGGCACTGTTGTTGTTTGCAAAAATTGGAGTTTCCATGAAGGTGATCCTATAATCAAGCATCTGATTTTGGATCCAAATAACTTAACTGCAGCAGCTTGAGGCAACAATGTATTCAGCCTCAGCAGTTGATGTAGAAACACAAGTTTGCTTCTTGCATTGTCAGGAGACAAGTCTTTCACCCAAGAATTGACATCCTCCTGATGTTGATTTCTTTTCTATATCACATCCTCCATAGTCACTATTAGTGAATGCTCTATAAGAGAAGTCGGAATTTTTGGGATACCATAAACCCAGTTTTGGTTGACTCTTCAAATACTTGAAAATTCTCTTGACAGATAGCACCTTTGGTGAGGACTGATATCTTGCATATAAGCAAACACTGAACATAATGTCAGGTCTACTTGCAGTAAGATACATCAGTGATCTTATCATCGCCCTGCACATGTGTACATCCGCTGGTTTGCCACTTAAGTCATTGGTTAACTTGTGCGAAGTGGAGATAGAAGTTTTTGCAATTGAACATGCCTGGATGTCAAATATCTTCAGCGTATCTTGGATGTACTTTGACTGGTTTAGAAAAATCTCAGCTGCAGTTTGCTTTACTTGTAATCCCAAGAAGAATGTTAATTCTCCCATGGAACTCATTTCGAATTTTGACTGCATATCAAAGTTTCAAACTCCTTGCACAAAACAGTATTAGTTGAACCAAAAATAATATCATCCACATAAATTTGTACCATCAACATATCCTTGCCAACATTTTTGACAAAAAGTGTTTTGTTAATTGCCCCTCTCCTGTAGCCATTCTCTAGAAGATAGTTTGAAAGAGTTTCATACCAGGTTCTAGGTGCTTGTTTAATACCATACAAAGCTTTGATCAGCTTGCACACCCTGTTTGGATGGTGAGGGTCTTCAAAGCCAGTAGGTTGATTGACATACACTTCTTGTTCCAACAGCCATACATGAAGGCACTTTTGACATCCATCTGAAATACTTGGAAGTCTTTGAAGGCAGCATAGGCTAGAAAAATTCTGATTGCTTCCAATCTAGCCACAGGTGCAAATAATTCATCATAATCAATGCCCTCTTCCTGTAAATAGGCTAGCACAACCAGTCTTGCTTTGTTCTTAATTACAATGCCCCTGTCATCTTTCTTGTCTCTGAACACCCACTTAGTGCCAATTGGTTCTGCTCCATCAGGCAAGTCTACCAATTCCTAAACTTTCTGCTTATTAATTTGAAACAACTCTTCTTGCATTACCTCTACCCAATTGTTATCTTTTAAGGCATCAGCTACCTTGTTGGGTACTTCTTCAGACAAAAATACAGCATGCAAACAAATGTTTGCATCAAGCAGATTTACTTCATGTCAACACTAGTGCTGACATATCTCCAATAACATTATCCAACGGGTGATTCTAGTTGATTCTTCCGTCTTGAAGCATAGGGAACTCGTGGCTTCTTCTATTTGAGGGTATATTGAGCCTAGGAAGTATGTGATCAAGCTCAAGATCACCAATATGTGACACAGGATCTGAAACTTCAACTGCTTCATGAGAACTGGTTTCTGAATTGTGGGTCAGATGCTCAAAATTAAGCTCATTTGATGTAGTATCATTTGAATTTTCAGGTTCATTTGACCCCGAATCAGTGTTCTCACAGTTTCTGAATTGAGTTTTCCGGTTGAACTTGAACCGGAGAAACAGGTTCCGCTTGGACTTCAACCGGAACTGCTTCCGTGTCAATTTGAACTATTTCAGACGTTTTCTTTCCATTGCGTAACAAGATAGGTTTGATGCTAATTGAAGAGAAGAATATTGGCTTCTTGTTGGTTCCAGCATGGTTGCTCTTCCAATGTTCATCAGCTGACGTGTAAAAATTTTGTTCTTGCACTGAAGAACTCATAGGCTTCTCAATAGTTATGTTGAAAGCAGTAGTTAGTTCATCAATATCGAATAGCCAAGTGGGCTGAGACTCAAAATTGTTGGAAGATTTTCATTAAAAGACACATTTATTGTTTCTTCAACAATTTTGGTTCTCTTGTTGTATACTCTGTATGCCTTAGACACACCAGAATATCCAACAAAATATCCCTCATCTGCCTTTTCTAAAAATTTGGGCAATAGCTCCTTAATTATCAATATTGTAACAGGACATCCAAAAGGCTTAAAGAAGTAAATATTTGGCTTTCTTTTTATCCAAAGCTCATAGGGTGTCTTGTTCTTGCTATTGACAATCAAAATCCTATTTTGGACATAACAGGCAGTGTTTACTGCTTCTGCCCAAAATATCACAGGGAGTTTAGAGTCTGATAACATTGACCTAGCAGCTTCAATTAGTGTCCTATTTCTCCTTTCAGCAACACCATTCTGTTGTGGAGTTCTAAGAGCACTAATTTGTCTAACAATTCCCTTTTATGTAAGATCTTTATAGGGTTGGTGGCAACTCAAACATAGCATCCTTAGTATTTGTAATCAAATTGTAAATCTTTCACTCTACTTGTATTTTGTACTTGGACAATTCTCATGATATTTATGTTAATCATTCAAGTATTTGATGTTTTGTATTTTATATGTACTTGGACAAATCTCATGATATTTATGTTAAACACTTGGCGACCTCACCAAGCTTAGCGACCTCACCAGGAAGTCTTGGCGACATGGTTTTACACTTGGCGATCTGGACAAGTGTTCTTGGCGACCTCACCAAGTGGCCCTGGCGATGTCAGGATTTGTTGTTGGCGATCTCGTTAGTCTGCTGACATAATTTTCACTAACTTCAATAACATTCTCTTGATTTCAGTGCTGTAACGGCAGGGGCTCTCACCAGTATAAATAGCAACATGAGAATAACCTAAAATAAGCTTTTGGATGACTGTTTGAAGAATGAGAGCACCTGTGTGTGAAAACCTTCGTGTTCTTGAGTTTTAGACATGAAATCTAAGGATTTCAACCAACAAACACTATGATTTGATCATGGATTCATGATTTCCGCAGTTGGATCTGTGCATTGGATGATTAAAGGCTCCAAATTGGTCCTGACAAATGGTATCAGAGCCATTGTTCTTCAGCTTCTTGAGGTTTTTCTTAAAAACTTGAAGAATCACTCATTAAAGTCATCAAATCTAGTTGTTTGTATGATTCCTTGTACCATTTTGAACGAAATTTCACAAGGAATCTGTTGGAATGCTTAGATTTCACCAATAATCACAATAAATGGGTCAACTTTTGAGTTTTTCAGATTTGAGCGAACACAGAGCATACGTGATGTGCGTTTCTTTTGAAAATTAAAGTCTACCTTCTACTAATTTTGAGTCAAAATTGAACATGCATACATGTTAGACTCGTGATTCAGGGATGATAGCAACTTGAATCATTCAAAAACATCAAGTATTGAAGATTTTAGAAAAAAAATTGTGTTCTTGGAAGTTTTTCATAAGAATCACTATTTGATCCGATTTCACATAGATTAAGTGGTTTTTGGAGTTTGCTGTAGTTAACAAATGTGTTCCTAAGCAAATTCCTAAACTGTTGGTGCATTAAAAACTTAATTTCGTGAAATTTGATTTTGACCCAGTGATTATGCTCAAGCACATAGCTGAAAATTTTCTAAGTCTTTAAATTTTTGAAAATTTCAAATATCAGATTATTGCTTGATATATTCAAACTAAATAAGCTTCATGATGTTTGTTTTGTAGGTTTTGAGCAATTAACATCAATCTTAGCATCCGTTAAAGCAATTTCTGAGATCTCAACCCGTTTGACCCATTAAGTAATTTTGTGAAGAAACACAACTGTATCACCATGTCTGAATTCAATTCTGGAAACCAAATGTTCCAAGGGCATAACAGGCCTCCTAAACTACTCGGGGCCACCAATTATGATGACTGGAAAAAGAAATTTCAGTGCCACCTCGAGTATCTGGATTATGACCTATTGACATCTGTAAAGTGTGGTCCTAAGGTGTTCTATGTGGATCCTATGCCTGTGGCTAGTGCTGATCCACCTCCCGCTAAGTGACTTGTAATAAAGAAAGTTGAGGATTACTGTTAGTACCTGAATATGGCAACATGCTGGATCAGACAAAGCTTTTGAAGACATCAAGATATCAACTAAGTCCCGCTGGCCGAACTCTGGCCAAACCCAGGTCGAACCTAGGCCGAACCTAGGGTTCGGACCAGCTGAGGAGTTCGGACAATAGAATGGTTATAAATAGATTGATAGGTCTATTTTCTGTAATGAGTTTTGGTGAGTGTGTGTGTTTTGTAAGGTGAAAGTGCTCTGAGTCTGTTGTAATTCATACCAGTTATTGAATGAGAGATTGAGTCTTTATTTATACAACTTGTTCACACGTTTTCTTAACACAATGATGTCAAACTGATCACGATCCATCTGCTCTAGCGTTTTCAAGTGGTATCAGAGCTGTAGGCTCTTTTATGGTCTAAATTCATCATGTTTCTTAAGTTTGAGACGTTAAATCTTCAGTTAGGTGTGATTGAAAGTGTTTCTGATTGATTTTTATTTAATCGATCCTTTCTGAGTCATGTTTTTACCTAACAGAAGCCTCTGGATGTCGAAATTCGATCAAAATCTGAATCTGGTGCAATTTTGAAAATTTCCAGTCGAGTTCGTCTCCAGTTCGGCCGAAGAACAGATCTGAAAAATAACCGCTCCGAACTCCAGGTTCGGACAGCGTTCGGACATGTTCGGACGTCCGAAGATCAGGTTCGGAATAGGTTCGGAATGATGAGGTTCGGAGGAGGTTCGGATGAGGTTCGGAAGATCAGGTTTGGATGAGCACGGCCCTAGCCAGGGGCTCTGCCCCTTGGACCCCGCCAGGGGCTGCCACCCCTTGGACCCCGCTTCTCAGGGGCACTGCCCCCGAACCCCCCATAGGTGGGAATTTCAAAGAAGCGGATCAGTTATCGAGTTTACCCTTGATTCGGTAGCTGCGGGGTGTTATGTTTGAAGACTTTTCAGATTCCGATACTTGTTACAAGTTAATGATCGAATTTCAAGAAATGAGTTTGCGGGTAGTCATTGTTCTTGATGATGGACAGAGATTCAAGAACGCGTGTTTCTGATGATGGACAGAGATTCGGAGACATGGTTATGGTTACTTGGGAACATTTGTCGAAGATTATCTTTTTACACAAACTGAAGATTAAATGAGATTAAAGATTCTGTGCGGGCCATTTAAGTTTATCATTCCACTAAAAACATGCGGGGTTGGAATCATAAGAAATTGAAGGTTTGAATATGTCACTTATTTAGGGGGAAATTGGGGACCCTAAAACTTTCAAAGTTTCATAATTGAAAAAGTGAATATTCAAAAGCAATCAGTTCAGGGTTGATGGTGATTTTTTATCTTCGTGGAAAGGTAGTGTATTCTGATGTTCGTGCAAACCGATATGTCAAAGTTTTAGGTTATGGTTTGGAACTCTTTGTCATTTGCCCGATACTTTCTTGAGTTATGAAGACTTGGTCAGATTCCAGTCTGCAACGAGATATACGTTACTGGGGTAATATATTGGGATGGATTTCATGCTGGGGGGAATTTCCATGATTTAAGATGTTGATCGTGTCTGTTTTCATAAAGATCAGAATGTATTACAATTTGGTGAAGATTAAAGATTGTTGTCAATATGCTGTGATGTTCGGTTGTCTTTACAAATTCCGGATACAACTGATGAAGTGAACCATTATCATATATGCCGGTTCCAGTTGGATGGTTGTGCTTGAAGCAAGGTGGAATTTTATTGGTTTTGGAGATTGTATAGAATGGTGAACTGTTTCCTGCATGCCTGAAGTTCAGTCCAAGGGGAGTTTGCTGAAGATAAAGATTCAAGATGTAGCAAGCTGACTGAAGATTGCTAGAAGATCAAAGTCTGGATTCAACAGTAACGTCCAAGGGGGAATTTATTAATACCTGAATCTTTTGTGGCCGTTACTGTTCGAATTGTCAAACAGACTGATTTGTCAGAGATATGAACTGAGGTCCGAACCCCAGCCGAACTTGGTGTTCGGCTGAGTCCGAAGGTGGTCCGAACTTGAGGTTCGGATGAAGTTTGGAGAGGGTTCGGATGACACCTAGTTCAGACAGAATGAAGAAGTATAAATAGTTTCGTCTTTGTATTTCTTTGTAAATTTCTGTCCAGTGTCTTTCTAGATCAATGTGTTGAGAGGAGAGGTTCTGTCCAACCTCCCCTGGAGCTTAATCGTTTGTATTCTCCTTCGGTTTATGTAATCATCCAACATGATATATGACAAAACTTCCGTCTCGATATTATCTACCATAGAATCGATCCGTATATATGTTTTCAAGTGGGATCAGAGCTATCTGGTGTTGCTCAGTTCGATTTGGTCATTTGTGTTACGGAAAAACTCGTTTTCATCGTGTTTTTCATCCCTAAATACTTTGTTTCTGAAAATCTGACTTGTGTACATCATGCTTCACGTTCAAATTCCTTTTTCCGAGTGTTTTTCGTTCGATTGATCGTCTAGAGCTCGTCAGTTTTGGTTTTCTGTAAGTTTCAAGTTTTTCGAAATTTTTCGTTAGTCCGAACCCCAAGTTCGCAATAACTGCTCCGAACCTGAAGTTCGGTTAGAGTTCGGTCATCTTTCTGTTTGGTGAAGAGTTCGTGACACATTCAGAGAGAGTTTGGACCGAGTTCGGAGTAATTCGTTTGAAGTTCGGTTGAAATTCTGTTCGATGAGAGTTCGTGTACCTTTCGGAGAGAGATCGGACCGAGTTCGGAATTGGTTCGGAGAGAGTTCGGTGTTGTTCACTATAAGAGTTCGGATATCAAGTGTTCAGTAGGAGTTCAGACATATTACGGAAAGACTAAGTTCGTGAATAGTTCGGACGAAGTTCGGCAAGTGTAATCAAGTTCGGAACAGTTCGGATAGTTCATTTGAGTTCGTGAAGAGTTCGGACCAAATAGTAACTTCAATTTTTGAAATGTCGGATTATCAAGCATTCGCAGCAATTCAATCGCAAATGCAGACTCTGTTGAACTACGATAATGAAATTGGGACTACTCAGAAAGTTCCCAAACTTTTTAAATTTGAGGATTATCCAAATTGGAAGAAACGGTTCGAGGCTTATATTGGGACTACCGATCCGGATTTATGGATTTCCATGGATGCACCGTATGTGTATCCTGTTGGACAAAACAATGTGACCATAATGCAAAGAAATCTGGATATTGCTCAAAAAGCTGACTTCACGAGAGAACAAAAAGCCTACGGACTCATGAGTTATGGACAACTTTGAAAGAACGATGTGAAGGCAACGATCAATATAAAAAGAGTAAGAAGAAAGTCTTGAACTAAGAATTTGACAACTTCAAGCATTTTGATGGTGAAGGTGTTCCTGAATTGATCTCGAGATATTGTCATCTGCTGTCTGAGATGGATACTGTTCAGATTAAGAAGGATGATGATGAATTAAAAGAAAAGTTACTCGAGGGTCTTCCAACAAAATGGGAACCGTATGTGTTGATGCTTACTAATGATAAGGAATATTCATCGTTGACATTTGTGAAGCTATTGGGAAAGTTACAAGCCAGAGACTTGGAAATGAAGAATGTAAATACAACACCTGCCGAGGTCCAAAATACCGACGTTTATTATGGTTCAAATGCTGCTACAATTTTGGGCAAATCTGGCAAAGCAACAAGTTATGCACCAGCAACTGCATTCGTAGCTGGAAATTTGTCTGGAAATGGTTCAAGTTCAGGAAATGGAATAAATTCGCAGAATTATGAATATAATTATGGATCTGGAGGGTGTAATGTCTCAATTCCTGCAAGTAACATGATGAACACTAGCAGGATGGCCATGTATGTTACAATGACGGAAGACTATATGGCTCTTGTATCTGCTTTGGTGTCATCGTACTATGGAGTGATTACTGGCAAGGTGACCAATGCAGAATTAATAGAAGAGGACTATGATCAAGTTGATCCCGATGATCTGGAGCATATGGATATCAACTGGTAGTTTGCAATGCTTGCTAGGAGGGTCAAGAGTTTTCTGAAGAAAACTGGAAGGAAAGATCTTAATTCGGGTGGTCGAATAGGTTTTGATAAGTCTAAAGTGCGATGTTATAACTGCTCAAATTTTGGACACTTTGCACGAGAATGCTCTCAAGCTAAGAAGTAGTAATATCAAAAATTTGCTCCTAAGACAAATACTTCTGGAACCAACAATGCTTCAAATCCAGGGAGTTCCTCAAACTCAAACCCCAAATCTGAAAATACTAAAGCCTTAGTGTCTCAAGAAGACAAAATTTATAACTGGGTTAACCAGTTTACTGATTCATCTGCTTTGATTGTTGAACATGTGCAGGATGAAGATACCATGACAGAGTCTACCCAAGATGGTGATGAAGTACATGAAGAAGCAATTGGTGAAGTGAGTGTTGGAAAAAATGATGAAGCGAATGTGTCACACTTAACGGATGATATTCATTCACTTATTAAAGAAAAGTTTCCCTATATTGCAAATACAATCTCTGAGCACGTTGAGTCTGATGAAATTCTCTTGTTAAAGAAGACAATTGAAGTCTTAACTGAAGAGAAAGAAGTGTTGATCAAGGAATGCGAAGCTGCAAAAGCTGATGCATTAGATACAACGAATGATTTTGAAAATCTCTATCAGAAGAGTCTTCCTTTGAAGGAGCAGTATGAAAAGGCTACACAGAATGCTTTGGAAATTGCTGACAAGATGATCGCATTACAAAAAGAGATGCAAAAGTTTTCTGATGAAAACAATAACTTGAAGCAGGAGGTTGGTGCTTTGAAACGAAGCAATATCAAAGAATTGGTTACTTTGATAGCCGATACATCAAAGGTAGTTTCTTATCCTCCTATGTATAAATCATGTGATCAGTTTGCTACTGCTAAGAGTACTCTCCTAGACGAAAAGACCAAGTTGAATGATCTTTTATCAATAGCAAGAGCTGATATGAATATTTACAAAGAAAGATGGGAAGCTACCTCGAAGGAACTGTTGTCAGTACACGAGCAGTTGCGTCTTTAAAAATATGAATTTTCAAATCAATATGAACTGCTCGTGTCTACACAGAAGGAATTGGCAAACACTCAAAAACTTGTGTCAGATCTTAAAGTTGAAGTTTTTGAATTAGAACAAAAGATTGCCACTTTTCAAGTTCCGTCATCATTTACCAATTTTCTTCACAATGTTGAAAAAGAAAATGAATCTGGTAAGTTTAGTCAAGTTCCTCCTCCGGTAATTATTACCAATGGTCCTTCATCTGATGCCAAAGTAGATGTTACATCTGAATCCACAAAGAATTTGGTTTCATCTCATGAAAAGAAAAGTGATCATCAATCAATTGATTCAAAGTCTGATAAAACTTCAACGGGAAAATCTGTCTTGGATTCCACTGTTGATGAATTGTTTTATAATGTTTTGGATTTTGATAAAATTGATGATCTTGCTTCTGAAACTGAAACTTAAATTTCAAAACTCATTCATCAAACTGTTTCTAAGCCAAATCATCACGATTTGATTTTAAAGCATGATTTTCCAACTATCAAATATGAGCTTAAGAAATTGAGTGAGTATGAACAGAAACAGATTGCAAGAAAGCAAATATGTGAAGGGTAAAAAGGTTAAAAATGGTGGAGTTGGATTTGTGCCTACGTCTAAACCAAAAGTTTTTGAAAAAGGTTCATCATCTAAAGTCACAACTTCTGAAAATACAAAGGTTGTCAATCCAACTCAGAATGCCAAGATTGATAAGTCTGAAAAATGGGTAACCTATCGCTTGAAAGGTTCTGATGTGATGTATAGCGATAAGGATTTACCATTAGATATGGTTAATCCAAATTTGATTGATAAAATCTTTTCAGGAGGTTATGATCCCAAGTATGATCCCAATGCGAGGAGTGTGCCCATTAGGATGGGGAATGGTAAAGTCATAATACCAATGGATACACTTGACTCGGAGCATTCAGATCATACTTCTGAGTCTGGGTTGGTTAAAAGGATTCAAAAATCTGTTCACAAGAAACCAACTACTTTCCAACCACCAAGAGTTGTTCCAAAACAAGTTTTTCATGAATCAGCTCGACCAAATTTCAGAAAACCACCAAATTCATTTTACAAAAGATCTCAATTTGTTCAAGATGATGGTTTTTATGATTGTTTTGGTTCTGGAACAAATCAACCTGTCTATGGAAGGGGTCCAAGGTGGGTTGATCATGGATTTAGAAATGATGTTGGTCCAAGGCAAGGTGGTAGGAGGGGTAGATTTCAGGAGTATGATGATCACTACTATTCTGGAAATCCACAATTTAGGGATCAATATGTTTATAGTGGTATTGTTCCAGATAGCTTTTCAGGTTATGATTCTGGATTTTACGATGATTTTAGTGATCATCGTGTCACTAATCGGAAGATTTTAAAATCAAAGAAACAAAAACCTGTTTTTGAATCTGATATGGATGATGACACGGTTAAGGAAGTTGTTATTGACAAAAGAAAGTGTTTTAAATGCAAAACCCGTGGTCATACATATCGGAGTTGTCCTTTGAAGAAGAAAAAATCTGATAAGTCTGATGTAGAAAAGTCTGATGAAATTTCTGAGGGTTATCAGACTGAGACACCTGTCTCTGGTGGTTCTAAAAAGAAAGTCAGATTTATGGACTATAAGGGCAGAGTTCACTTTTATGATGAATCATCTGAGTTTCATAAACATAAAAATGATAAGAAATCAGAAAGTGAATTTGAAAATGTTAAATCAATTTTGAAAAAGTCTGCTTCTGGGTCCACATGCTCTTCAAGTGATAAGTGGAAACCTAAGGGTTCTTCCACCGCTAGCATTGT